>ML681990.1:41274410-41440098 GCA_007922195.1 Podocnemis expansa
TGTGTGTGTGTGTGTGTGTGTGTGTGTGTGTGTGTGTGTGTGTGTGTCTTTCAGATGGGACCTTGAAAGCAGAGATTGTCTGTGATGTGTGATCATTAGAGATCCCACTCATTTTTTATAAGAACAAGATCTTGCTGTGGTCGCTATTCAACAGACACAGAACAGGAAAACAAACAACGAGTCTTGTGGCACTTTTAAAGGCCAATGGATTTATTTCTTGGATGAGTTTTCGAACAAGGAGACGTTCTCTGCCTCAAACAGTTTACAGCTGAAATTCCCACTGATACGAGAGATTTTTTTAAACTGCTGTTGTCCATATAAAATCAGCATTAGAGGCAGCATGTAGCCACACAGCTAAAAATCAAGCAGAGAGGGGAAGAAAAACATCATCTTTATTATTTAAATCAGAACAGATAAAAATCCATGATGACAGAATTATAATGATTAGACATAAATAGAAATACAGTTAGTTTTAAGTTTAAGGCTTTTGATAAGTAGTAAATACAATAATGATAGTTTAGAGCAAGTTTAGCTAGAAATCTAAAATGATGGCGGATAGTGTCATTGTTAAGAAACAGAGACAAAAGGAAGGTATTAAGAAACTGATCAATAGCAGAAAGGTAGACTGGGGTGAAATAAAGGTCCTTCTAATACCTGCAGGGAGAGGTTGGTAGCTATGTTCCATCTAAGGCCTTAAGACAGCTGAGCAACTTACATTGCTCACTATGCCCCCTCCATGGGCCTGATCCTGCCCCCCCCCCACTCTCCTGGTCACCACCCCCAGTCAGCCCAATCCCACCCCCCACACAGCCGGCCCGACTCCTCCGTCTTCCTCCAACCCTCTGCCCCCTTTCACGGCTGGCTGCCCCTGCCCTGTCACCAATCACTCCCCCTGTCCCCTTACCCAGCCACCAGAGCAGTGCGGCCTGACTCTGTTTGCCAACTGAGCAGTGTTCCCTGTGCCAAGCAGTGGTGGGGGCTGTGCGACTGCGCGGCCATGCAGCTTAGAGGGAACATTGGTTGGTAGATAGAAGGAGGATCTACAGAAGATCCAAGTTTAAAGTAAACAAGTAGAGTTTGTTGCTTATTCCTGAAAAAATCCGTTGGTCTTTAAGTACCACAGGACTCTTGCTGTTTTTGCAAGTAGAGCTAATTATCATATCGGATAGCTAATTGGTTAAAAGTGGTATCACCCCTCAGTGGGAAGATGCTGTCAATTGACCTTAAGAAAGCAACCAATAAGAAAGGTTCAGAAAACTACATATAAGGCAGAGAACTAACAAGCTTGAGTATGGTCAATTAGATGATTAAAGAAAAAAAACAGAAGACAACAGCAGCTGGCAAAAATAAAACAGAGCAGAAAGGTCCAAGGTGAAACAGATACGTAACTAAGAAGAAGAGTAATTATGATTCTTCTAAACATAAGACTGTATGGGTATAATTGTAAATAAAGCTGGATGCTTGTGTTTGAATGATCTCTAATCACACCAATTCTTTGATTGCCTAATCAATGCTCAAAGAAATGTTAGTCTATAGCAGTATTAAGAATGTGATTGTAATGTCAATGCATACATATGTATAAGAAATTGTATGTTATAGTGTAATAAGTTTGGTTTTCTAATAAAACATTGTAGTAAGGCTTTATACATTTTGTTTTCAAAGAAATTACCATCTGAGTGTCAGTCCTTTGAGTGGAAGATTGCAACCATGTCCTCTCAAGGCTAACCTGAGGCAGGCAGGTTAAGGGAGCTCTCCCATAATTTAAATGGAAATTCCTGGAAAACCCCTGTCAATCTCCAAGAGTGGATCAGTTTTGGTTACCTACTTATAGAAGTAAGGCTTGACTTGGTTTATGAGTGTACCCAAGACACTGTGGCTAAATCCACACATACATGGTTAAATCAATTTAAGTTAAATTGATCTAATTGAACCACTGTAAAAATCATTAAATTGATTTAAGTTAAATCGATTTAACAGGTCCCCACTAGAAGACCAAATCGAACCAGCATGCCCATGGACAAGATCTGCCAGTTCAATTTAGGAGAAGGGGCACTATGGGAGGTGTGGCAAGATGGCCCCTAGAAGGGCCATGCCCCCCCTCCGCAATATATAGAAAAAGGACAGCACCTTGGGAAGGAGAAAGGCAAAAGTGTTAAATCAAAATAACAGTTAAATCAAAATAACACGTCAACACTGTGTCATTTTGAAATAACAGTTTCAATTTAGCCATCATTTCAATATAGTACTTGGTTTTATTATATTGAAATGATTTTCCTTATAGCGAGGTAAGGGAGCTCTTTATCTTGACGTAAGGAAATATAGTGTGGACCTGCAATCTTTTAAATTGAAATAATCTACATTATTTCAATTTAAAGACTGTGGATGGACATACCCTGTAAGATTTTGTGGGTTCTAAAGTTTAGGGCAACACCCACTGTTGTGCAGTGTTCTGTCTGGTTGTATGTTCAGGTGGCTTTGGTGCCTTTGAGAGAAAAAATATTGAATGAAATAAATTACTTGTATTAAAAAGAAGTAACTGGGTCCTTAACTGTAAGAACATCTCCATAATTTTCTGTGGTTAATATTTTATGCACTATATTCAGCAATGTGTTACCAGTAAGTTTATAGGGGACAGCAAAAAAAACCACACATTCACCTTATATACAATGAACACAGCCACTTTAAAGGCAAAATAAACTGTTGATGGATTTGTGTTTCTTTTAACTGAAAGAAACGCGTAGGGTCACACTGTATACTTTATTAAAAAATATGGGAGCTATCTTCCTTCCTCTGATTGTGCCTTTTTTCACCCTTTAGCGTTCCCATATCCATCACTTAGTTTTGCTCTATTCTGCTAATCTTAGATACAACACAACTAATCTCTTAAGAAAACCAAAAACAAATATTTAAGCTGCAATTTGTAAGCAATTGCATCTGTCAGTTGTAGTGTGGGCTTTATCAAGTGACTTTTTTAGTGAGAAAAACATACATTAGCAAATAGCATGAAGCATAACCTTTTGCATAGCTCGATATGAAATGTTGGATTGAAATGAGACAGTACTTCGAAGAGTTCTGTGAGTTACACGGGACCCAACCCTGAGCTGCCTTATTACTTTAAAAGTTGTGGGGTCTGGACAGAGAGTCAGAGAAACATGGTAGTGGTTCCTACATCAGGCTTCACTGATGGAGAAAGGAGGACATGACCATGTCTCCCTTATGCCCAGCTAGCACAACACTCATGAGAGTAACTGACCACTGGAACATACTAAAGCAGCCAAATGAGGGCTGAGCCATCTTATAAAAAAACAAACAAACAAACCACCTTTGCACCCCGTGTGTGCTACCCAGTAACAGCATGGATTCTGGTCCTCTACATCTTCTGGGCAAAGGGTGCAAAATCATCAGAGGCTCTGCCAGCAGAGATGTCTGTTCCTATGTGAGCAGTGGATTTGTTCAGCACACCACAGCAAGGTATGTGGATTGCCAGGGCAACCAAACTGTAAAATTAACACTAAAATCATACACCCCAAAAAACCTACCTTAAAAGAATATTATCAAGGCTGTGCAGTCAAGCACTCCAAAGTTAGAAAATGCCAGAAATAAGATTATATGTGCAAACTTAATTTTACATCCTTGTTTTTCCCTGGCATCCCAGTTTCTCTTTAGATCTTTCTCCCATTCCCCTATTGTATTTCCCTTAGCCCCACTATTCTCAGTGTCCTCCCCAGGCAGTCTCGTTCTTTCATACCCAGTTCCCTGGTGTCCTACTTCCCTTCTCCCCTTCTAATCTCCAGGCTCAGGCTCCTCCCTGTCCAACAGGTTCCTTAGCCCATTCTATCCCCAGTTCCAACTCTTGTCCCATCTGCATTCAAATCAAGTAGCTTCTTTCTCCAGCTACCTACACACAACGCAGAGGAGACGGCATTGAGAACACAGGAAAGACTCACAAACACACATCCCAGCAGCCCCCAACTATATTGTAGGGAAAGTTCTGCTCAAAATCTTTGGGAAAGGTAGCTGTAAAGGCTAAGCATCTCTCTACTGAGTATGTGTGAACTGTGGTTTTCCAGAAATGTATAACTTGGACAAATTTACATGGATTTACAAATGAATAGCAAAAGCACATCCTTGGCGCACATGCCCTCGTCCACATTCAAGTTCCCACTCCAGTGCAAGGGGTGTGGCAGAACTTCTCAAAGAAAAGTAAGTGGAGTTTTAACATAGTCAAGATCATGTATTTTCCCCTAGCCTTGCTCTTGGAAATAGCTGAACTGCTTTGCTGAAATTTTCCAAAATCTCTTCAAAGCAGGCATCTGTCATGAATTGAAAACTGCATGCAAATTACAATTGCTCACTTTAAAGTGTAAAGGGTTTCCTGACTCTCCTGCTTGTAGGAAAGGGGACTCTGTAATAAAGAATGTGATCCAAGTCAGTTTGTGGGAGCCAGCCAGCCTACAGTAAGGTCTTGGGTTATGTTATGTCTGACTGTTTTAGGGAGCAACCTGTTTTGTCTCTCTGGTTTTGAGGTATTTTGTGAGAGTGTTCTGAATTCTAAGAAATCAAGTACTATTCTGTTGCAACCTTTCAGCAAGAGTGTTTTTATGGTTTTTATTTTACTCTAGCGATACACAGGAAACATAACATCACCCTGTGTTGAAATTTTCAACCATAATGGTTAAAGGCTGATAAAGCTATGAGCAAATGGAAACAGTGACTTATAATGGGTGTTTTAGGCAGCCTTAATAATAGTTAATGCTACCAGTGCTGATTATAATTATAAATCTTTCATTGCAGCCTATGCATCTGAGAGGAAACCATCAGCAACTGCACACCCAAATGTTGCACTTTTCTTTGGTGAAGTTTCTGTGTTGTGGAGAACCAAACTATTATGAGCAAGCATACGGCTGAAAGCTTAAGGCCATACCACAGCCTCTCAGAAGCAGCAACTCCCTATGCAGCTCCTTTTAGATATTGAAAGTGTGTACTGAAGTTTCCAATGTTTTAACTGCAGCTGTTTATTTTGCAGCATCCTAGGGGCTGAAAAATGATGCACCCAAGCAAAAAATAAAAATGGAATGTTAGCTCATTAAAATGTCTCTCTGGGCCTTAAAACAGGATTTGTTTTGCTGAAGTAAAGTGGACCTGAAAGGCATCTCTTCCCACGCCAGGTGCCAAGCCTCACCCCATGCTATGATTGTTTCCTTTGGCTCTGTTCTGGATTAATCACTGACAGTGCTGCCCTTAGCTTTGTGTTCTGTAGTTGTTACGGTGATTTATTATTTCTAAGGCACCACAGGTGGGTAAGTCACTGTACAGGCTGGTGTAAGAGGGGAAAGAGGCCAGAGGCTACTAATGGGTTCACCAGAAGAAATCAGGAGGGTCTCCACTGGTTTCAGTGATGCTACCTTACTGTTAAATATTTACAACATTGCTAATTGTGAGGATGCAGTGGAATAATCAGCCAGTTAAAATAGAGCATCTTTTTAAAAGTTTTAGACATTCTAGGGAGATCCATAGCCATTCTTCTGGCACTATTCCCTTCTCAGGCAGTGAACAGCAGCCTGAAAATATGTCTGAGATGTCCCATGATGTAGAGAAATGCTCAGGTGATGTAAAGGTAACTCAGCCTGCTCTACCTCCGCTGCATGTCAGTGGTGGAGAGAGGTGGAGATGAACCAAAGTGCACAGACCTTTGGATGATCCTCAGCCAGCAGCATGGTGTCTTCTGGCCCATTGCACTTGGCGTGACTTGAAGTAGCCATTAAGATGATCTAAATTATGCCAGAGGATGTTTTGACCCATAGCTAGCCCCAGAATGAGAGAACCAGAAGGGTGGCTTAGCGCTACTTTTTCTCCTTTTCCAGCCGAGCTGGAAATGAGCTCAAGACAGCTGAGGATTTAGTCCACTGAATGTAGTATTTAATGTATCTTACCTTATATTAGTATGTCTAGTACAGCCTCCTATCTCAGGTAATATTTAGTTTAATGACAAATGCTTGTAGTGCACTTTGTGATCTGTGCAGTTCTGAACAAGGAGGGGAGCTCCTTCCTGAGCAGCCCCAGGCAACCAGTTTCCACTCTGATGAGAGAAAGCTGAGCCTTGAATAGTTTAGCTGCACACACTGTTAGTGAAGATGAAAATATCTGGCACTTTCTAAAACTCCAGCTACAAGTACTTCACATTCACCTTCCGCAGCTGTAAAGTCCACCAACTTCCTGCACGATGAGTCAAGTAATATTTATTTGAATTCATACTAAAGTGCCTTTGATTCCACAGAGGCCTGTTGTTCCTGTATGTTGGGACCCAGTCAGGAGGGATCAATCAGTTGTCACTGGGCCCTTTGGAATTTTGAATATTTCTGTCAAGTCCTTCCTAACTCTACTCCTTTGTATGTTAAATAATATTAAGTGTCTGTAATTTTTCCTTCTATAAAATATTTCCAACCAGTTTGGATGCTCTTCCCTGGCCCCTTCTATTCTCTGCTGTATATCTAAGGTGAAGTGAGCCTACCTAGAGACAGTAGGCTAGAGGAGTGAGTACATTCGTTAGCCATAAGAGGCTAACATTCAAGCCTGAATGTTAGCTATCTGGTAAGCAGCTGCAAAGCTACTGAAATCAATAGCTGGTGCAAAGCTATTGATTCCAATACCTTTGAACTTGCTTACCTGAAGGCTCAGTTTGTCCCAAAAGAATACACCTCTACAGTAAAGCGTGCTGTAAATTGAACTGTGCCAAAGGTCTGTGGGGGAAAAAAAGAGATTGTGTGTTTCTGACAGAAGCCACCAGGATCAAGCAGTGAAAATGGCTTCAGCCCTGGAATCAGGCTCTGTTCTTGGCCTTTTTGCTGACTCAGTATGTTAATCCCTTGCACTCCTTGGGTATGTTCATGCGGCCTGTGACAGTGAGGTTACTAGTAATGGGTTGACAGCCCAGCCCAAACACTTCCTCAGAGCCCAAGCTTCAGTCCAAGCCACAATGGCAAAGTGCTATCTATACACATATACGCTTAGAAAACTAGCATAAGCCCTGCAAGCCCAAATCTGTTAACCCAGGCAGGCAGGCTAATTGCTAAGGGCTGCTTAGAAATAGCCTCTGTGCCTCACTCTCCTCAGTTGTATCAAGTGTCTGACAATGTGGGATTTTCTCCCATGAAAGCTCATGCGAGGAATAAATTTATTAGTCTTCTAAGTAGCACCAGACTCCTTGTTTGCTTTACTGAACTAGACTATTATGGTTACCCCTTTGGAACAAGTGCAAAACACTCAGAGAATATAGTGATATGACCAGTAGAAACACCTCTATCTACCTTCAGCAATGGTGCAAACTAAGACTGCCACATGGCCACCCAAGGACCAAACATAATAAAGAAAGTGTAACATAATAAAGTTTTATAATTCTTAGCATTTAAGTCAAAGTAACGTTACAGATTCGAAGCTCCATACAAACGTTCATCCTCACAATACACCAGTGAAATCAGTCTGTTAAGAATTACGCTGTCCATAAGGTTAAATGCCTTGTCCAAAATCTCACAGGTCAGGAGCAAAGCCAGAACTAGAGAGTCTTGCTTCATGTCCCTTAGTCACAAGATCAGTCTGTTAGCCTACGTTGCCTCTGTCATTATAAGTTTTCCTGTTCTTTATCAGTTGTTCCCTGAAATCGGTTGGTGCTGGGCTCAGTCACCCCTCCCAGTAGGCTGGAGGAGGGGCTTTTAGCTGGTAGCTGTGGGTGGGACCAGTTACCAAACAGTCCACTACAGTCCTGAAAACCCTACTGCCATGACATTCGGTCCTCAGCCCATCGGTGGGATGCCTAGCTGCCAGCATAGCTGATACATCCAAGACCCTTTCGCTCTTTGTGTTACTTCCTGCCCCTCCCTTCCTTTATCCTTTAAGTCTTCTTCACACCCTTACACCTTTTGACTACTCTCCTTCGGCTATTCTCTCTTACTCAAGCAATCTGCATAGCACAACTTTGTATTTATTAACTACAATGAGTTTTTTTCAAACAATTTGAAGCAGCTGCTGACCTTTCCTATGCGTGGCTGTAACGTTTGTCCAGCATTGTTCTAAATTTAATGATTCCATGCATCTCAGATCAGTCTCTTTTAGAAGTAGGTCTGTGACACAAAACAGTTAGCCTCCAGTTGCAGTCATTACAGTCTGAACTAAGAACAGGCCCAGTCTTGAGCTAACACAAATAGATACGAGCTTCCTTCTTTGTCAGCAGTCATCACAGTGGTTTATTAATTGAATGAGCAAGGTCACTGGTTAACCTGGCTGCAGAAAGTAAGGCTTGGTCTACACTAAAAAATTAGGTCAGTTTAATGAGGTCAATCAAGGTGTGAATAATTCACACATCTGAGTGGTATGGTCATGTCTGCCTAAGTCCCTGTGTAAGCTACACTAGGTTTATGAAAGAATTCTTCTGTCGACCTAACCGCTACCTCTCAGAGATGTCAGTTACCTACAATGATGGGAGTATCTACATCAGCGGTTCCCAACCCATTACCCATGGGCCAAAGGTGGCCTGCTGGGCTTTTTAAAATGGCCTTTTCTCCCTTCGTGTTGCCTGGGAGCTGGGCAGCAGCTGCTCTCCTGCCATGTAGTCCCAGTGTGGAGCCAGGCGCTGGGCTGCAGCCTCACTCCTTCCTCCCAGTCCGGGTGCAGAGCCTGGAGCCAGGCTGCAGCCACTCTTCTGCTGCCTGGTCCCTCTCAGCACACAGCCAGGATCCAGCCTGCTGCTGCAAGCCTGCAGCCCGGTCCAGTAAACGCCTGGGAGACTATGTGAGGCTGCCAGACCTCCTGGCCAGTGCCTGCTCCCAGCCCTTCCATTCCAGCCTGCAAGTACCTGCCTCTGGCCTGGTGCCTGCTCCCAGCCCAGCCAGCACCAAATCAACTGTTTTTAACAGTTTCAATTCTTTTTAGAATTTGAAATTTTATATTCTTAAACTTTTGTTTAAAAAATACTGGTTAAACAGTTTTAGGCTTTTTTAATGTTAAACAATTTAAAAGTTTTAATTTGCTTTGTACTAAATAAACGTTTACTTTTAGATATGTTGAGATGTACAGTCCTTAATGGTGTACTCTGTATGTATACAAATACATTTTTTATAAGTTAATAGATAGGTGGCCCTTCAGGGTTTGAAAAATGGTATTTGTGGCCCTCAAGCCAAAAAGGTTGAAAACCACTGATCTACCCTGAAGCACTACACCAGCGTAACATTTTTTAAACATATACAAGCCCTGAGTTAGCTGACCATGCCTGGCAGATAAGTAAATACAAGTCTTCAGTTTCTGGCATGCTTGTTGCTTTTTGGAGAAGCACAAATATATACCTCAGATTTAAAAGAGCAAGGTATTGTTACCTGTTAATATCTCAGTTGCCTCAGGAGGCTTGATTAAAGCTTGTTAGAACCATAGAGCGGCAGATAAGTTCTCTGTAGGAAAGAGATCCTAGCACTGAACCTCACAGTGTGTGAAGAACTGACTCTTTGAGAAAACGACTGAAATAAACTGAATGGGACTCCATGGCACAAAAGAAATAGCTCCACAGATTACTAAAAAATTTCAAGTGAGATCATCCTTCAACTATTTTGATTTACAAATATGTTCTTGAGACCTTAGCCTGCCAACTAATGTCAGAGGTTGCCATACAATTTGCCCTGTATTTTTTTTTCCTGAACTGGTACTAGACATAGGTCCAGATTAATTCTGGAGGGAGAACCTTTAAAAGCACAAAAGGAAGAACATAGTTTTTAAATATTAAGATAATGTTGTTAAAAGAACAAACAGTTATAGGGTTCATATGAAGAGTGGCTGGGTGTCCTATACGTCATTGGTAGGAACTGGTTTACATTAAGGATTGCAAGTATGACAGGTACATGACCAGCAGTAACCCAGATGAAGAAAGTCAAGAGACCAGGGGGGTTGAGGTAGAAATTTTACAGAATTCAGGAATATCATCTTTATAGAAGTTAAGCAGAGGGTGTATGAGGTGTGGCAGACTAGGAGTATACATGGTAATAGAAGTGGGTTGTCCCAGATTGTGCCAACAGTGTGGCACAGATAGTTCATTAGCCCATATATTCCCATCTGTGAGGAGGGAGGTCTTCAGATCCTCTTGGTGAGATCCTCTTGGTGATGATTCACAAGTGCACTCCTGCTTACTGCTTGTATGTACCCAGTGACGTGCTCAATGTAGATGTCTCTGGACCACCTGATAAGAGTCAGAGACCATGAGCCAGCCCATCAACTGGACACAGCACCATCCGATTCCACAGGCCCGCAGCACCCACTCATTGGAGGAGTCCCAGGAGCCCAGGACTACAACAATCAGGGCATGGGTCTGCACCTCATAGGCCCTGGCACTCAGGATGTCATCCAGGAGAGTGTACTTTAACTCCTTCCAAGCTCAGGCTCTGCAGAATACTGTATTACAAGATGACTGGTGTTTTGAATTGTTTCCCTACCTCAAACTCTGAGCATGCAAGGAGGGAGCAGGATAAATCTTCTGATTTGTGATTAACTGTTAACAAGAGCTGCTGGTAAATTGCTGAGGCAATCAGGTGAGCAATTCACAATAAGCAATCTATCAGGCAAGTTTAGCCCGCCCCTTCTCCTGTTTATTAATAACCCTCAAACAGATTCCAGTTTGTACAAATGTGTTCGCTATTTGAAATTGTTTGACAAATGTTCTGTGTAACTGCAAATGGGACACTGAACGTATTTCTTCATGTACTCAGTTAGATATTTGAGCTGTATGTTTGGTCCTCTGAGTCACGAGGTATTATTTCTATTCTCTGGTTGAGTAACCTAACATTTGTAAACTACTTCACTTCCACCCAGTACCAATTTAGTCTAATCTTTTGGAGATTAAAAGTACCTCAGCCCTGGGCCCAGGCTTTGCTCCGCAAACTTTCATAACAGCAAAATGCACGTTCACAAAAAAGTTACAGTGCTGGGCTGAGAACAGAGATGGATCTACCTTTTGTTTAGAAGCTGAGAAGATGTTTGTAGATCATTCTTCTTAGTGTTTGCATAGTTCTAACCAGCACCATTAGAGCAACAACCAGGTTTTATAGAAAGGAGCTAGCTATTTCTAATCAGATTATAGAAGAGACTTCCTGTGATTTATCACCAATTACTGCTGGATGCTCTAGTCTTCATACAGGCAAAACCCCACTTACAACAGGAGGAGGTTTACCTGCATCACCACTGCAAGACTGGGCCATATGACATTGAGAAGCTAATCCTAAGAGATGCTCAGCACCATATTAATAATTATTTGCATTACAGTTGTACCTCAGGCAGTTGGAATAAGGGTCCATTGTGCTAAGCATGTTACAAATACATAGAATTTATAATCTAAACAGATAAATGTTAAGAGGATAAACAGAGTCACAGAGACATGAAATGATGAATGCCCATCGCTATCAGTGCACATTCAGAAGCTCCGCATCTCCTAGGATCAAGCCCTAAATGAGGAATAAATATTTGTAGCCGATGATCTCTAAAAAGAGCTCTGTCTTTCTGCCGAAATATTTAGCAATAGAACAGAAGGAAACAAAAACACAAAAAACAGAATTGTTTCTAAACAGAGGCAAAAATCTAATCTGCTGTCATTCAGTGTAATACCAGGTCTTAATTTAGTACATTTTTTCTGTAACAAAACTGTCCCATGAGACATTAGTGACCTTAATAATTCCTTCCCTAATGTATTAATGAAGCAGGGTTTGCTGTGATATATTATGTACTCTTTATACCTCACCTGCATAAACAACAGTATTAACAATATAAATTACAGCATTCATATTAATATGTTGTGGGCATCCAGACCAACGCAAAATGCTTAATGGCCTTCAGCAAGCACTAGGATTACAAGAAAGTGTTGAGAGAAAAAGATGCTTTTTTTTAGAAATTGATACATTCTGTATGAGCCCATTAAACCTCAAGAAATCATTTCTCTGTTTAAAAAAGATCATAAATGCCCAAAGTTTTGCATCTTGCACTATTAATGCTAGTTCATTACCTTCAGCTAGACTTCAAGGCTTTGTAACGGAAATTGGCTCTGATTTTGGAGATATGCATTACATCATAGTCTTCTTTTAGGGCATTATGTCATTCCTGCTGAGACGCATTATCTAGGGTTGGATCAGCATTAGCGATTTTTGTGGGCCTACTGCAGTGTTCCCAAAGTACTGCTGAGAACCACAGATTGAAATCTGAAACATTTATCTTTTACAAAGCTGAAAAAGAGCAAAGAAGTTAACATCAGGCACCACTGATTTCTTTAACCCTCTCTTGACTCAGCTTCTCATTGGAGCTTGGTTTTAAAGCCTTTGAACACTGTGCAAATGTGGTAATCTTTAGAAATTCACATTAAAGGGGCCATATTATAGTATTTCTTCCCAGGACCTGAGATGGCTTGCTGCAGCTGCTAGTATTATACCACCCGATCTTTACAAGATGTCAAAATGAGTCAAATTACACTTACATATACTGATGGTATATGGTACTCAGAAACGTATAGAAGATATGTTAAAAAAGAAAAGGAGGAATGCAATGGGAAGCTGGGTGTGACCTGCCTGTTTCTAAAATGGTTTGTGTAGAATTGAGCAATCCTTATATTTCATTTTCAGAGGTTTATGGAGATCATATATATACATCCTGATACTTTTGAGAACACAAAGGGAAATTCCAAAAGGTTCATACTATACAGCAATTTTTATGCAAGGAGCTGAACAGATATATTATCTCTTCTCATTTCAACCATGAAATTAGAAGCCCATCTTGTCTCACTACATCCAGAGCAGGATTAGAAACTGTGCCATGAAGGGAATAGGCAGGTGCTTTCAGGATAAAGCAAGGATATTCCCAAAACCCCGGAGAATCCCCATACCTCTCTTTTCACAAAAGTGTAATTATAAAAAGAGGCTGTGAATACGAAGAGGAAATGGAATACATTCAACCATGACTAAATAACAAGTCCCCTTCTTATTATAAACTGACTAATACTATTCATTGGAGGGCTTTTATTCCCATCTCTACTCTAGTTTTTACTGAGACTTTGTGTTTCACTGATTTTTCACATTTAGTACTTTAAGGCCCTCTGCTACAATCATAGTGCTTCTCTAGAAAGGTTGGGAGTGATGACTATTTACATTAGAAAGTAGTACACACCTTAATAATCAGAACAGAGGAAGGGAGGAATGCCATACAGGCTTGCTAGAAATTTCTTTCTCATTTTGACATGAAGCTTTCCCTTTATGATTTGAGACACTTCCTTTCAAATCACAGTCTGAATAGTAAAGCATTAGAGAGCTGAGCAAAACATTCACACTTATTTGACCTTCTCCCCTACCGCTCCATTGGTAAGGTCACAAGCAGTAGAAGTTTTATGATTTGGGGCTAAGCTACTTTTAATGCTTAATAACAGCATGATCCCTTTGGGATACACAAGGAAAGCCATTTTCTCAGTTCATGCTGTGCTTTATAGTGCGGCCAGAGTTTTGTGGGTAACTCCTCATTACATCTTAAAATGCTACTGAAAGGCAGAATCCTGCCTTTTAGTAGCATTTTAAGATCGAATGAGGAGCACGCGTGCACACACACACACACACACACACACACACACACACACACCTCGCTCATAAACATTTTCACAGGAAATATTTTGTTTTGACAAAAATGTTATGACAAGCGCTAATCATTCAAATTAAAGGCATGCCTATCAATATAAACCTGTGAATAACCACCCCATTGTAGAGAGAGCACAGACCCCTACATAATGAATGGTTAAAAACTGAGAGAAATAATACCACAATGATAGCAATAATACCACAATAGAGCCTCTTCCCCTCCAAGACCCTACTCCCATTGCTTGCTCCCCTCCCTCCTTCCCTCCCAAAATTACCCTGTCGCTTGCTGGATCCTCCCCATCTCCGTCTCCCACCAACTGGGCTCCCTTTGCTCTGGGGCTGGTGTGATGAAGTGGGAAACCCCTCTTGGACTAATATGGGATGTTACAAGTGATAACCTCATTTTTCTCTGTTCTGGTGATGGGACGCGGCTGTGGGATAGATAGAAGAGCCAGTAGGGGGCAGGGGAGTGTTCAGGCAGACTTTATCTGGAACCCCCACTGGTCACACAGGTTGTGGCTGGTTGGACCAGTGGGTAGGGCTCTCTAGTCTGGGAGAAGAACAAAGGACTAGGGGAGGAGAAAGGAGTCAGGAATGGGGGTCTGAGAGGAAGGATCCCCAGGGCATGAACCTGCTTGTCAGGCAGGGGGTTCACTACTATACCTTGCGGTTAACCTGATAGCCAACCATCCTAGCTGTGTGATCTGGACTGCAAATAAACCCTTCAATTTCCACACTGGCTGAGGTCACTTCTGACTGGGGCTTCCCGGGATGCTCCTAGAGGGATGACCCCATGAGAGAATCCAGATGGAGCAAGGGTGCACCCTCTTTGGCTGGATCTGGCAGCTGGATGCATGGTAGCGTGGAGACTTGGGCTGGGCCAGACTGGAAAAGATTCTACCTTAGCAGAGTTCGGATCAGCTGTGAGCAGAAGGGACCCCCACAGTGATTTCTGAGCAGCTCCATCACAGCTGGGACAAGAGCTGCTGCAACCTGAGAAAGAGTCTTCCTGCAGGAAATGGCCCCAGCTGAGCAGGGGCTGATATGGGTTAATGACCTGGTGCCTCATGCCCGCCCACTCCACAATAACCAGGCGTATGATGTCCAGTCAGTATGACTGACTGGACACTTCATGATCCCCTTTTCTACAGGACTTTCTGGTCGAAAACTGGATATTTGAGAACCCTAAAAATTGGGAGACTATACTTGAACACCACATTTTAAAGATATTTTATTTAAGGTATTACCGCAAAATGCACTGAAAATTCAGAACAAATACACCCAAATATATTAACCCTCAACACTAAGGACTAGTAAAACTGCTGTTGCGCTGGCATGCAAAGGGCCCAACTTTGCTCTCAGTCAGAACAGCATAAACCTAAATTAACTGAAGATTTACGCTGGTTTACATGAAAGCAGGATTTGATCCATCCTGTTCAGTGAGCAGCACCATTATAATTAAGGTTGTGTCATGATTCCTGTTAGCAGGGGTTAAAGTATTATTTGGGGTGCCCCGGAACCCTCCTAATCGGGCAGGGCCCTTCCCGCATGGGTGACCACCCCTGTACATCCGGGCCCACTTCAAGGACCCCAACTAATGCCCCCAATATCCATTTCGCTGTCCACAAAATCCACCTCAGCCCTCAATACCCACTCCCAAAATCCGCCCCCAATACCCTCTGCCCTGTTCCTAATATCAACCAAGCCCCCAATACCCATCCCCTGCTCAGGTGCCACCAATACTCCCCCCCATGTGAGCCAGGCCGCCCCCATACTCACGGGCAGTGCACTGGGCCAGGAAACTCTGCAGCCTGCGCATGCACAGGGGAGCCCGCACCCTCCCCTGCCTGCGGGAACGCGTGGCAGAATGCTGTTCCGGTGCCTGCTATTTTTCAGTGGTGAGCCCTGGGACGCAGTGTTTTGGCACCATTTTCTATTTTTAGGGGACCTGGAACTCTGAGCCCCTAAAAACAGCGGGCTCCAGAATGGTGTTCCAGGCTGTTCCAGCTTACTTTAACCCCTGCCTGTTAAAAGGTTGACTAGCCTAAGTCCTTTAAAATTGACATATTGGATCAGTTGCTTTAGCACAGTGAGAGCAAGTGGCTACTTTAGGGGAAGATTAATTTGGTATTTCCAAAGACAAATAGCACAGCCATTTGGAACTGACAGTGCAGGTAACTTGACCACTGACTACAAAAATAAATATGGTTGCCAACATGTGGATTCTGGCAACTGTGGAACTGATAGTGCAGGTAACTTGACCACTGTGGAAAAATGAATCAGGTTACCAACATGTGGATTCTGGGCCATTCCTGGTTCACACAGTAGCAGAAATTTCCAAGGGAACATGGCCATGAGAATTGCTGGGTACATCAGTGATTTAAGTAGAGAGAAGTGGCTGCGGCCTTCATAGGCATCATGTTTTGCCCGGTCTGCAGCATCTGATTTATAACTTAAGAGACTGTGATCTACTCGGCTTTCTGTAGGTGGAAACGATCTGGGCTTCTAGCAAGCTGAGCTGGTGAGTACGTCCATTAGTTAGTACCAGGGATTTCACTAACACCCCCGCTACACTCCCTCTGAATTTCCCAACACCCCCCCCATTTATCAGCTAGTAACAGTGTTATACCAATTTAGTGCACACCCCCTATGCCTCCCCTTACACCCCACCTAATTTCAAGTCCTGGAGAAGCTGCTGATTAGTACTGCTGCACCTGACATTGACTATATTCGCATTACCTAGCATGAGTGCAAATAATAAATACTTACAATGATTTCATATCCCAGCTCCCTATTGACAATACTCTTGTAATAAGTCTCTGCATCCTGCTAATTATCTAACACACCATTCTGCACTGAAATGAGCCATACTGGATCCTGCAGGTGTACCTGCAACTCTTCCCTTTGCTCACACACACAGGAGGGAGCAAAACATAAATCTCCTCATATCACAATCACAGCTCTGATACACATCTTGACATAATCCACACCTATCTCAAACACATCTTTACCAAGCAGGCCTAACTACTGCACCTCCAATTAGTGTCAGAACACCTCATACATCAGGAGTGAAGGCAAATAATTCCAACTGGCTACTGCCAGCAGCAGGGGCAATGTATATATTCAGACATACAATGCAAGACAGCTGCTGAAGAAAAATATGCCACCCTCACTACTGCAACCCATTATGGCCCTTCTCACTGCTTTACCCTCCCACCACCAGTCTCAGCAAATGCTCCACTCAGATTCCCTTGAAAGTGCTGAACTCTCCAACTATCAGCCTGCTTAGGCAAGTATGTTTGTCTCATGATCCCCTGTTCTGACCCACCTGCTGAAACCTCCTTCAACCTTTTCTCTAGCAAGTACCTTGGCTACTTAAATAGATACAAAATTACATGTGCAATTTTATGCAGCAGTTCCATGTGTAAAGTGCACAAAAGCCTAAATCAAGACTTTTAACTTCCCATTGTTCTTTTAAATACTGTAGATTATAGGTATGTGATGTGCAGAATCCTCCACACTGCTGTAATGTGACCCATGTATCCTTCCTGTTCACCCTTGCAATGTGATAGTGTGGTTTAATGCAAAATATGTCAGGTGAGGCATTTTTGTTAATGTTCATGCTCTACATTATTATTATGGTAGCTTGTTTCCTGCAACATCATATATGTGTACAGATATGAAAACCCTTGCCAAAGGTATTTCACATGGTTCAAGTAGGAGCAAGTAATCAGGACTGCAAATACACATCCAGAACAAATATGTATAACAATGGACTAGCTAAATATTTGTAGGGGAGATCACCTGCTCTTTCTGAACAAAGTGAATCACCTGACCACAAGGAGGAGGAGGGAAGGGTGTTTGAAGTGAGAGAGAAAGGAAACAAAGACACTTTTAACTGGCTTTTTGCCAGAGGAACGCCATCTTGAAGTAACTCAGAAAATACTGATACCTATCCACATGGGCAGAAGGACCTGGCTGCAAAACCATCAGTAGCCAGGCACATGGGTAAGCTTGAAATGGACTGCAACCGTGAACTTTAGCTTAGAATGCGTGTTTCCTTTTATTTGGTAAAACAAACAAACAAGGAGTCCTGTGGCAATTAAAGAGTAACAAATTTATTATAAAAATAAAAATAACTTTGTTAGTCTTTAAGTGCCACAGGACTCCTTTTTGTTTGTTTTACTGAACTAGACTAACATGGCTACCACTTTGGATCTTTTATTTGGTAGTAATAAAATCCTTGACTGATTGATTAATTGATTGTGCATTAATTCACCTTATAACTCACTTGGAATTATGTTTTGATCAATGAACTTATGAATGGTTTATTTAACGCAACATGAATTTTGTAAAGAGAAAGTATGAAAGCGTGAAAACCTATCTTGGAGCAAAAGTGATGCATATCAGTTGCATTGTTAAACTGATGGACTGGAGTAAATGAGCCTGCAGCAATCAGAGAAAGATCCCAATCCCTGCAGGATGGAAGTTCCTGATGTTGCATCTGGGGTCTAGGGTGCTCTCTGAAGTACTGTCCCATGTCTGGCTAGTGAGCACACTTGCACTGCAGGGGACCGATTGCATGCTGGAGGCTGGTGTGAGCTGACCCAGGAATCGGGGGTTCACCTAGCAAGGCAAGGTAAGTTAGGGCCGGGAATGGGCAATTGGGGTGGCCAAGCAGCACATCAGACCAGGTTGCAGGAGGTTAATGTCACAAGGTACTAGTAATGAGTTCTTTCCAATATACGGCATGAGCTTTTGTACATTTTCTAGAGCAATCTCTCATGTCCCAAAGATCTCAGTTCTACACCTGCTCATTGGGAAGATACTCAGTCTAAATGACTCTCTTCAGCAACAAGAGGGACAATGTTGCCAAAACCCCTGCACTACAGAGTCACACCTGCATCAGTTAAAAACCCAAGGCTATTTGTAAATTATCATCTGACTTTTATCATTTACATTCAGACACTTCACACATTATTTGAACAAACATTTTTTTTGTCTTTCATTGATTTAAAACCAATTCTTTTTAACAATGTGAAATTGTGAACTGGGGGCTTGATTCACCACGGTGGTATTCTGGTTTTATGAGTATAATGCCCTTGATTTCATTCCCCTCTGACTTAATCCAGTAACTCTCAACCTTGCCAACTGCTGTACCCCTTTCAGGAGTCTGATTTGTGTTGCATAGCCCAAGTTTACCTCATTTAAAAACTACTTGCTTAATAAATCAGACAGAAAAATACAAAAGTGGCACAGCACACTGCTACTGTAACATTGCTTACTTTCTCATTTTTACCATATAATTTTAAAATAAATCAATTGGAATATAAATATTGTACTTATACTTCAGTGTATAGTACAGAAAGTAGCGTATACAACAGGGGCGTTGCTGGCCGGGGGAGGGACCCGGGGCATGGGCCCAGGCCCCGCCCCTGGCCTGCAGGCCCCACACCCAGCCTGCAGGCCCCGCCCCTGGCCAGGGACAGGGCCCTGTGCCACCGTGCCGCTGCGTGTGGCTATGCCCCACATCCCTGGCCAAGGATGGGGCTGGAAGCGGCCGCGGCTGGCGGGGTCCTGCATCCCCGGCCAGGGATGGGGCTGCTGCCGGCACACGTGGCCGGGCCCTGGATTGCCCGCCACAGCCGTGGACAGCCAGGCTCCAGATCCCTGGCGGGGGACGGGACTGGAAGCGGCCGCAGGGGGACGGGGCCTCCATGGCCGCCGGTGGCTGGGCCCTGGATCTCTGGCCCAATTGGGCTGGAGATCCGGGGCACCAGCACTGGGGTTTGGGGCACATGCCCTGGGGTGCCCAGCACCAGCAACGCCTCTGGTATACAAGTCATCGTCTGTGTGAAATTTTAGTTTGTACTGACTTTGCTAGTGCCTTTTTATGTAGCCTGTTATAAAAATGAGGCAGAAATCTAGATATATCAATGTGCCCCCTAAAAGAGCTAAATATACCACCAGGGGTACATGTACCCCTGGTTGAGAACCACTGCCCACTGGAGAAAGTATGTTACAAGCCCCGCTCTGTGCCTGATCCACAGAGGATATGAGTCTATTACAGCTGCCGAAAGAGAGTTTTATTTCAAGTTATAACAGCTGATAACTTTAACTCTAAAGGACCTATGTTAAATCCCAGTGTGTCAAGATGGTAGCAGCCACGCTTACACTGAGGTAAAACTGGAGTAACACAGTTGTAAATATGCATGTGACCTTAGTCTTCATGAAAGATGCCAGACTGGCAGTCCAGGCAATTGAAATCCCTTTTTGTTGCACAGCCTCACACTCCATGCTATACCTCAACCATCATCTAGGAGCATAAGAAACCAGCATGTTTGCTCATTAGTAAACCTTCTAATTTTGCAGGAAATGGGGTAGAATTGTCACTAAATGCAGAACTGTTTTGGTCTACTGGGCTAACCTGTACCAAGACAATTTTTTAAAATTGTTTTGCACCTGTTCAAGCTGAGTGCCTTCTTTGAAGTTGCTCTGGTTTATGGGATTTTATATATGCTCATTAATTTATTTTAAAAGAATGCTATTTAAAAATAAATCCAGTCCACTTTGTCATTATTACCTATTGTCTGAGCTCTGTAAAGTGACTGATAACCATTTATAAAAAAAATACTTGTCCTATGCTCTTATGTCAACATTAGCCAGTCTGGGCCTGATCCAAGTTTGTTTTGGCCTTCCTGGGCTTCCATTGACTTTGGTGTGCTCTGAACCATAACTTTGTTGAATAGCAGGCTCTCAGCTACTTTAATGAGGCTTTACTGAAGACTTGGGGGGAGGGGGTATTTTGTTTTGGTTTGGTTTGGTTTTTCACAAAAATACCCACAATAATTCAACTTAATGGCACGATCACCTGACTTCTTGATTTTCAGTCAAAGGGGATTTTGGACTGGTTATACAAGAGCAAAAGAGAAAAGGAGTACCGGTAACTTGTTGATCATTATGTAGCCTGCGCATTGTTACTCCCACGGGTCCCTAAATGCCAAGCATCAGTCCAGATTGAAATTAAATCCATGATCTCAGACCCTCAGATGAGGTGACAGAATAGCGCTTTTTTTTTTTTTTGCTCAGTGCAACATGAGAAGAATGTGCTAATACTTCCATAACTATATAGCTATATTATATATGTAACAATGATTTGCAAATTGACATGTCCCACATTGCACCAGCTTGCATAAGGTAGCAGGAGGAAATGTCATGTGACAGATGAAGGGGCACTTAGCTAACCCTGATGATGCAAGATCTATGTAATACATGCATTGTCTTACATTTCATCAGAAATATACTGATATTTGGGACAGAAAACCACCCAAAAGTCCACAGCAAAACAGATCATGAGCAGCAAGTAAATGCTCTTCACTCATCTTCTCCTTAACTACAGTGAATTGCATAGGTTTGTAATTTTACACAGTGACTCAAGGAGGAATAGGTTCATATTTGGGAGGCATGTGGTAGTCTCTGAACTGTAGAAACAATTACGGAAGACTATCTTGTTCAGGCTCAGATAGTACATCAAGACAAATATTAAGCCAGGCAAGCAGGCAGTGTATTACAGAAAAAGTCCTTGTCTTTTGTCTGGACCCTCTTCTGTCTCTGATTCACAACTCCCAAAACCTAAATCTGTCCTCTTTTCTGCTCCCACCTCCTCCTTCCTTTCCCATGTCTCACTGGTCTGTAGCCTTGTCTTGATGTACCCAGTCAGCACCCTCTGAACAGACACAAGGCTTCCTGGACTGCAGGAGCAGCAGAGACTGGCTTGTGGGTCTGACCATGATCTCCAAGAATCACTGCCACTCTTAACTGGAGTCCAGACCATAGCTGTAATGATCAACATAGTCAAGTCCCATTTTTGGGTGCCCTGTGTTAGATGAGAGCTACAGCAATTCATCAGTCAGATTGAATTTCCCATCTAGCAGCAGGAGGGGGCAATAGGGCTGAATTTCCTGCATGGTCAGCAAAGAGAATATGCCAATCTGAGGTGGCTGGATATGGCTTTATTGCTTATGATACTGCAAACTGCAAAGCCATACCTGCTAGGGGGAGTTGGTATTAGCAGGTTGCGAAGGACATCCTTTCTGGCTCGCATCCACAAGCAGTGAAGTCAGAAAGCAAGAGAAGAGGGGAAGGGAATCCTTTTACCCACATTTTCCTTTTGTCTTTAGTTTCATTCTACTCCGTGACTTTATTATAGCTCATTGACAGGACCAAGAAGCCAGCTGTGTGGGGAGCAACATGAGCTGAACTGACACAGTTTTAAAAATGAACTCAGTGAGGTGAAGAGATCATTTTTCTCTCCTGACATTTTCAACTACTTAGATGCTTAATTATCTGTTACCAGAATGTCTCCATGTAAGTGCCAGCAAATTTCACCCATTAGCAATTAGTGAGAACAGTTATTCTACTGAACTTTGTGCAGTTGAATAAATAAATAAATCCCATCCCCACTCAGCATGAGCACAGGAGGACAGACTTTCAGTTGGTGTAAATTGTCAAGTCACCACTGAAGCTAATGCAGCTTTGGCAATCTACAAAAGCTGAGGATCTGCTCCGGGGAATTTTTAAAAGAGATATTTAAGCATTTTCTCATGAAGTATTGCTGCACCTCCTCTTATTTTGGGTATTGAGTCAGTGACCATAGGCCTTTCTGTCCTGTGAATAATCTGAGTATTGATCTAGTAAGTGAGTGGATCCCCATGCAAATTCTGGGTGTAGATTCAGTAAGCCAATACATTTCTATCAACCAGAGCAGCACCGCCAGTCCCCTTCCTTGCAACTTGTCTGTGTTCTATGGCAGGTTTAAATGGAATCTACCTTCTTATCAATATCTTCAGCTCTAAAATATCAAAATTATTTTAAATAAGGAACTGATTTCGAACTTCAGCCTTAGGAGTAATACCTGCCACCAGGCCATTAAAGCATGCCAAAGGAAGATTCATATCATAAAAGCTATGTAGTAATTATCACCATTTTATCATCTGCAAATATAACGCCTCTACAAGTTAGATGATCACTCCTCATTTTTCTGTCTTTGTGATATGGTAAGTTTAGTGTTTCTCATCATATTTGCACAAGTATAAAATTAGTTTTAAGGAGCAGGATGGACTGGGAAGGAGAGTCAAAATGGGCGTTAAAAGAGGGGGGGGGAAGGGAAATGATTTTAAAATGTCCATTAGAAGAGCAGATTGTAACAGAGACTCCAGTCTGTGGATTCTTATTTTTATTTTTGCTAAAGTATTTGCAAAAATATTCTTGGAAAGGTCTTGAATATTTTAAAAAAGTCACTGTTTCAACTCTCTGCAAAATGTCATGGTTAATCATTAATGTACAAGTTTTCTTCCATAAGAATTGCTCTCTTGTTCCTGAAAAGTTGCCTTTTTTAACTCTGCCCTGTGACTTTAATTAAAGTCAAGAGTCAAAAAAGTCAGCTTCATCCATGTTTATGTTTGTGATTACCAGCAGGACCTCATCTGTCAGGCAGTATGGATTAGACAGTCAACTAGAAGGAGAAGTTCAACCAGAGTAACTCGATATAGTTTATCAGATATCCCATAGCTTTAGGTGTGAGATAGCTTGAGATACTTTTCCTGGTAACTGACCCAGCTCATAATGTCTGTGCATCTGGCTCTGGTCTCCGCATGTCTGAAAACTGTACTATGCTTAATCCCTTTGCTTCCAGCTACTTTAGGGCATAATTTTTGAGAACTGTTTTATGTGTGGTGGCACATTTGTACATGTATAATTTGTGCATGCATACACCTTGTGGCAACTGCATACACAGATGACTAGACAACTAACTGGTCACCTGTGCTCACAGTTGGTGGGGTTTCATGTGAACTCACCTCCCTGTGGTGAGTAACACAATAATGGCAAGTGAAATTTGTGCACATGTACACAAAGTATACATTCAAAAGATCAGGGGACCCTTCTTCACCAGAGAACCTGCAGAAGGGAGCCAATAAGTTCCTCAGCTCCCTTCATAATGTGAGGAACCTGGGAACTCCAGCAGAAGCTGTTCTACCACTGACTGACCTGCCAAGCAGCCGTTGTACAGCGGCCATAAAGCAGTCATTCCACAGGAGCTGATGCTGCTTCAGTTACTGCCTGAAATTCAGGATGGAAACTGGCACCCTGACAGTCTCCGCAGAAAGACCAAATGAGAAGGACGACTACCTGCCCTAGGCTTATTTGTGAGCTAAAGTGCCCTGGCACCCATGGTAGTGCTGTGCACAGCAGAGTGGCACGTGTAAACTTGCACTCCTCAAGGCTATAGATAAAGTCTGACTCCGAAGCTGTCAGCCAAGCACTTTTTATAAGTACTAAGTTCACACAGAAAATAAAGTCAGGGCAAGCCAATGCCAAGTCATGAACACATGAAGATGATTAATGCAAAGGTTTTGAGAACTCATTAAAAGTGGCTGTTGGATGTTTGTCAAGCTGGGTTGACGTGTAGCAGTTAAGCAGGGGCTTATGGTCAGCTAAAAAAGGCCCCCTGGAGCAAATATCCACCACATTCCTGCTGATTGTTAACATAAAGGGCTCGTTGTACTAAATACTGCATGGTGCAAGCATTGCTGATGTACATAGTAATTGGGAATTTACAATGAAGTATGCAAAGACTTTGATTTAGATTTGGTCCTTTTCTAAAGGTTTGACTGAGCCCTATTTAAAAAAAGACTTTACAATGACAACAGCTACTTAATGGAACATTAATGTAGTTGATCACATACAGTCAGTGTGATTTCAACCCGTGACTCTGGCATCAGCACTTCTGCCTGATATCTTCTGTTCTCAGCACTGACCCCATGGAATGAAGGCAAGCGTGCCATGAACACCAAGGAA
The DNA here is from genome assembly GCA_007922195.1 of Podocnemis expansa. Classification (NCBI taxonomy): domain Eukaryota; kingdom Metazoa; phylum Chordata; order Testudines; family Podocnemididae; genus Podocnemis; species Podocnemis expansa. Next base: position 41,298,905 of record ML681990.1, read on the forward strand.
GAGTCTTCCTAAAACTGCCATGGGGCTGACTGATATTTAAAACAAAACAAAACAAAAAAACCCTTCCTCCTGATTCTTCCCCCTTAGTAGGAAATAAAAACACTTGCATATTCAAGCACTGCTTCCAGTCTCTGTCAGATCAGCTTTCATCTGGTAATGTAGCTATCTCTGCTCTTCACCCAGTCTTCTTAACCCTATCTCTTTCACTTGCTCAAAGCAGCTGCAGATAGTTTATGAAAGTAATTTTTTTCAGAGAAATTTAAGCTTATGTAAAAGAACAGCTCATAGACTGTACAAAGCAGTTCCTCAGAGCAACCAGTAGAGCCTGATTTGCTGTAGAGATGGGCCTCAGATGTGACATTTGGAGAGAAAGTGAAACTAAGGGAGGATTTAGGCAGGCAGAATCCAGTCACCCCAACAGGAATTTCATCAACACGCTTACACTTGGACCTCCCCTACTGTGTAAAGTGCACACAATAAGTCACAATCTTTTACCTGAGAGAAATATAAAAGGTAGACTTTTAGAAGCAAAGATAATTTACAGTCTCATCCCACATGCAGTGGGGCTTCTGTGTATTTCATATTCCAAATGAAAAATTTTGACAGCATAAAAGCTTTGATTGCTGGAAAACCCACTGTAATGCAGAAAAACAAATGTTACTTATCTGTAACTGGTTCTTTCAGCAGATTATCTGTAGTGACCCATATACAAAACCTCTAGGATCCTGTTCCCCTCCCTTCTTCATCACTGGAAGAATAACTGGAATCTCCTCTGAACCATCTCCCTGGTGATTTTAAGAATTTTGATTAGTGTCTCACTAGTAACGGAGACTTAGGATGCACAATTCTCCTTTGTGCAGATGAAATTTCAAATCAAATCAAATCAAATCATAGGGCTGGAAGGGACCTCATGAGATCATCAAGTCCAACCCCCTGGGAATTGAACCCAGGACCTTCTGCATGTTAAGCAGAGGTGCTAGCTATCATTTCACTAGCTATTAGATAAACTGATGCCTTAGCATAGAGGAGGAAGGGATGCCCCATAAACTAGACAAATTCTGACTAGAAATAGGGCTCAAATTTTAACAGTGGGGACAATTAACCACTGGAACAATTTACAAAAGGTTGTGGTCACAATTTTGAAATCAAGATTTGGTGCTTTTCTAAAAGATTTTCTCTGGTTCAAACAGGAATTCATGGAAATCTCATGTCCTGGGTCATACAGGAGGTCAGACTAGATAATCACAATGATGTCTTCTGACCTTATAACCTATGGATTTATGAAAGGTCTAATGTAACCAACCTAGGAACTCAAAGTGACATCAGTGTCTAGTTCACTTGCATAAAAAAGTGCTCAGGAATTTATTTTCCCATTCATCCACATTTGGTTCATTGGAGATAACTGTCACAAAGAATCTAAAAAGGTAACCAACCATTACTAAAATGGGAGCTATTGAGCGCTGATCTCAGTTTTGAAGACCTGATTATTTCATTTAAGGTGTTGAGCTGAAAGGTGGTGGGATGCTCAGGTTTTTTGAACATTTGACTCCAGTTGCCTGCAATGGAGTTCATTTATGATCGCAATGGACCTAGGCTTACCCTTATGTACATGACTGGTTGATAAGAACTCAGTTATTTCAAGAGGTAAAATTCTGCTGGTGGAGGGGGGAGGAGAGTATAACTGCTTGCTTAGTCACAGTGATGCAGACATCCTGGGCTTTGACCTAATTTGTTGATAGTTCTTTTATGTTGACCTTTCTAAAGTTTCTTTAATTAAACTGCAGCTGTAACACCTAGGATGCTGACATATACTTTCTGGGCTAATTCTTCAGATAACATTTTGATTCCCCTGTATTCTGTCCAATATAGCTACATATTTGGGTCTTATTGATATGTTAGATCCTCTGGGGAAATGTCCGTAAAACATATTACAAGAATCTCCTGCCTCCTAACTATGGAATTCTCTACTTGTGACCCACAGGGGTACAACTTTTAATGACCTCTAGAATAAAAGGCTCTTTATTATAACTATTCAACTGTGTCTCATTATTAGGCCTTATTCTGCTAACAGTTAATTGAAAGTGTCCTGTAACTCAAGAGCTAGGAACTTATGCTGTAGAGCAGGCATATCTGTGTGCTGTGTTGTCTTCATCAGAATCAGAAGGGCTATTGTGTGTAGCGTAGTGGCAATGGTTAAGTTGTACAGGAAATAAATTTTAATTTCAACACTTTCAAAGGATTGCAGCTGGACATAGCCACATGGAAAACAATGCCTGAGAACCGTACAGCCATATCCTCTGGCAATATTTTTAAAATGCAGAAGTGAATGTTTGTTGTGTATCCTGTTACTGTTAGTTCTTATTTAAAGTACTCAGTATTTCACTGGAATTTCTAGGTTATGGACATAGTGCAGATTTGGACCCCAGTTAAGCAACTGCACCCATGTGATTGGACTTCCATAGAAATAAATGTGTGCATGAGCTAAGGGGATCCTCCTGCACAAATGCAGATTGCAAGTTCAGGATGTTGGAGACTCGCTAGAGAAACCAATCAGTCTTCCTTGCTTAAATGTCAACTTCTGCTGTTGATATTTTCGGGGTCTTCAGTGGTAAAGGTGGAAAAGGACAATCCAATCCAAGATCACTGATGGTTTCACAGAAGAGTATTTAAAATACATCAGAAATGAGCCTATCAGTACTTACCATCTATCAGGGATGAGCCTAAAACTCTAGCTGACTGTGACAAATGACATGTTGAATAATTCAAGGGATGAACAGGCCAAGTTCTCTACCTAGTTCAAATGATGTAGTTCACACTGTTCACTAAGGCTTAGTCTACACTACAGAGTTAACTCAGTGCAGGGCAGCTTACATTGGCCTAACTCTGTAAGCATCTAAATTTAAAAGTTACTTTTGCTGATGTAACTTGCCCACTCTGCCAACTTAATAACTTCACCTCTGCAAGAAGCATAGCACTTCAGTCAACATAGTTAAGTAAATCCAATATCAGTGTAGGCACATCATTAATTATATCTACTTTTGCTGTCTCTCAAAAGTTGTCCCACACTGGCAGTTCAACTGGTGCATGTGCTTCTAATGTGGACATTCACCATCAACACAAGGAGTATTATGTGTACATAAGAAGCAATTTAAGTACTATGGTGGCTGCATGTCAATGTAACTTAGGTTGACATAAATTTGTAGTGTAGACATACTCTTACAAATTAGTCACTCCTGAGTTTGTTGACTTCACTAAACAGATTCTAGTTATTCCCTTTTCTCTTCGGTATAAAAGTAAGAAAGGAATTTAAAAGAATATTTGTAGCTCTGTCAGATGAGTGCCCATGAGATTATCTTTGCTATTTATTGATCCAGCTAAGCATTAATTGGTGTTGGTTATTCTTTAATGATCAGGATGGACTGGGTATGATGATAGCCAGGGAATACTTAATAAACAATGCAATTACCTAACTGGTCACCTCCCAGCAGGATGAACTCAATTTGCACTTTGAATCCCTGAAGAAGGTCACAGTGAAATGGCAAAGGTTTGTTTGTGTGTATTGAGTCAAATGCCCAAGGGGATGTAGTGAATGTGCAAACACAGACTGGCACTGAGATGTGCAAAACCATACATGCTCAGCACTAGATACCTATGTTAGCCATTTCGTATGTGCAAATGAAGGCGTGTGGGAGCATGCCTGCTGCACCCTCCTTACTGTTCAAATTCTCTCTTTCAATAAAATGATAACAACATACACTGAATGCCTTTAAACATTTCCATTCCTCATTCTACACAATGAAAAATGGCTTTTACTGGGTAATTCCTGATCTAGTGTAGAAAAGGCAGAAAGAAGCTCTTTAAGGGCACCTACTGTATTTATTTTATCATGGTACTATTTTACCTGAGTACCTTTTATTATAGCTATTGAAGATGTATTAAGGTACCCTAAGTTGCTGTGTTTAACATGGCCCACATGTCTGATGGTCTACTTTAATACAAAAATTAGAGCAGCCACAGCCAAATAGAGGTGCAAAAATTCTTGCCTTATGTGTTCATTAGAATTCTTTTTTAACCAACATAATTTCTCTCTATCTCCTGACTTTATTGTAGTGCAAGACTATAACTATGCCAGCAGTTCACAAGTATAGGATTTGACCTATTGGATCTGTCTGGATCTGGTTTTTGCTTTTATACATTCAGTTCTGCCAAAAGTTGAAGAGACGTTAACCATTAATTTTCCAAGAAAGAAAGTGCTGTAACTTGACTTCAATTAAACAGCACTAACTTTTAATATCCTTGTATTGCTTCTTTATTTCACCACAACATAACTATTGTGTACTTGTCAGACTCTACCTTGTACCCTCTAAACTCCATTGTCACCTGTGCTGAGATATTTGTCAGGATGTGTTGAGCAAAGAATGAATTTCTCAGATCTTTGACTACAAAAGAAGATATACCAAGGATGCCACTGATTTTCTGACACACTAGCACACCAATAATCAACATGCATGAACTGCCCTGTTGACAAACATTTACTTATACAGCTTTTCTTCTGGATTCTTTCCCTTTGAATGTCTCCTTATCTTTCAGTTTTTCTTTTGTGCTTGATAGAGTCTCTAGATAATATAGTCCAGCTAGAACTGTTTACTGTATCAAGAGTGTCACCATTTGATGTGAAATTGAAGTTAGCAATACTGTAAAAGGCCAAAAAAAAAATCAGCGCAGCTCATTTCATTACTTTCTTCGTGGTGGTTCCTCAGTTAACTTTCCAGCTAAGTAGCTAATATCTGTAATTCTGGTTATCAAATGTCTTGCTTCAGATCTTAAATGGATTGATTAAGAGACTAAAATGCAAGGACTTTTCACTCCCAAGTGTGCATTCCATAGCGTCCAGAGATTTTTTGTCACTGCTCCATTAGATATTGGCTGGTGTCATATGTAAGATAGTGGACTATGTGAATCAATGGTCAGATCCAGTAAGTCAAATCCTGTGCTGTCTGTCTGACACTGGACTAAAAATTGGAAGTCTAATAAAATCTCAAGTGTTTAAAATGATCTCCTCAGCCAAAGTACATTTGGTGCATCAATGGTGTAGGAATTCAAAGTGGAAGAGAGCTCTTCTACTTACTTTAAAATCCAACCAAAAATTTAGGCAGTGAAATCCAGAAAAAAATTAGAATGATTCATTCTCTGTTAGATTTCCTATCTCATTGTTTACCAAGCCTCATTTCCAGAAGCAAAGCTTCTCCATCTGTATGAATATGGTCCAAAGTTTACTATATACAAATATTGTTATTCAGTTTGATTTACCCTGTTAACTCAATTAAAAATATTGCTTACAATGGAATGCAAAAAATTAGAACTCATGAGCTAAATATTATTTTTACCAAGAACGAGTGTGCTGATTTGCTTCATACTGGTTAGTCTAGAATATGGATTTTTTGTGAATCACCTGAAATGAGATATGGTGCTCAGAAAATTACGTGTTATCTATTTTTACTCAGTGGCATAGTTTCCATTCCCACACAAAGCCTGAAGGGGTTAAGATAGCTACTTATACCAATAACTGCGTAGGCTGCAACTGGAGGAGGAACCAAGGAGCAAGGAAGATGAATTGAAGATGAAGTTGAGCTAGACACCAATGGGGGAGAGGCTGTATAAAGCCCAGTAGCTGAGAGTAGAATGGAGCTGCAGAAACTCTCAGGATGAGAGAAGGCAAGGTAGAAAGTAGCTAGAGATACAGCAGTAAATCTTAAGACTGTTCAGGTCTTGACTGTCTGTTGTAGGGTCTCTGGTACTCCTACTGGAATTCTGTGCCACTGGGCAATGAAGAATTTGCACAAAATTTATATTCTCCACTGACCCCTGCCCCTGCCCCTCCCCACTGTCTTCAGCACGGAGTCAAAGGTGGGGGGCGGGGTACAGACCCAGCCTCTGCTTTGGGCCGGTTCTTCCCCACCCCCAAGGCAGGGAACAGCCAGCCCAGGGATGGAGCAGGCCAGGCCAGAGGCCAGGCTTCATTCTCTCACCCCTCCCCTAGCCCTGAGGGTGGGGAGGGCCAACCCAGAGGATGGTTGGGAGAGGAGTGCCCAGCGCCCAGACCTGCCCGCTCCACCTCTGGCTCAGGGGAAGGGGGGCAGTGTGGGGCCAGCCCACAACCTCAGCACAGGCTGATTGGCCCTCAGCCCTGCACCCCCCTCGGGAGGGCCACCCTCTTGTATTTAGGGACCTATCAAATTTGCTGCTGTGAAAACTGCACATGGACCATGAAATCTGATCTTCTGTAAAATCTGTTCTCCAGCCACCCAGTTCTGAAGGCAGAGCAGAAAGCAGTGACCTGAAGGAAGTGCTCTGAAGGCAGCATCCCCACCAGCAGCAGTCCAGAAATAAGGGTGGCATGGTATGGTGTTGCCACCCTTACCTGTGCACTGCTGATGTTGGCACCAGCTGACTTCAGAGCTGGGCTCCTGGCCAGCAGCCACTGCTCTCCAGCCCTGCAGCTCTGATAGCAGCACTGCCACCAGCAGTAAGGGTGGCATTTTCTGAATCTTTTTTGGTGTCTGTATTATTACAGAGATAAGCTAAGTCCTTATTTTGAAATAAATTAATTTGAATTAAAAAAATGCTAAGTCGAATTAAGGGAAGCCCTCAAATCAAAATAGCATGCCCTGTGTGTGGCATGCTATTTTGATTCAGCAGAGGGGCAGCACGGGAGGTGTGGCAACATGGCCCTCTGGTAGGGGGAGGGAGGAGGGAGGAGAGCGGCCCCCAAGTGCCGCCTTATCTCCCCCCAAGTCCCAACTCCCACAGAGGGGGAGCGGGGAGGGGGGGGCTCACTGCCAGGTCCAAAAGCTTTGCTGCCCACCTGCCAGACCGGCCTCTCTCCAGCGGCTGCGCAGCTCTTAGGAGCGTGCCGCTCCAGGAGGCCCCACTCCTGGCAAGCCTCAGCGCCACACTGACCACTCTCCTCCTAGAAAATATTAGAAGGCCAATGCATCAGCCCGAGGCTCAGCAAGTCCCTTTTTCCCCTTGTAGCTCAGCAGTGGTTACTCCAGCTTGACTAGCACAGTTGTAGATAATTAAGGCCCCAGCCAGGACTTATTAAAAAGCCTTCCTTCCAGAGAAAGGGTGTAGCTGGAGTATGAGAGTGAGGAGAGCTACTAGTGTGTGTGAGAGGAGGCAAGGTGCATTTGGAAGGCAGACAGACCTAGCGAAGGAGCAAGAACACTGGTCAGGAAGAGCGTGCAGCTACAAATACTGGTGGAAGGAAAATAACCCTGCTCAAAAGGGGCAAAGGACCTTTCCCAGTCCTGGAGGCCTGAGGGAAACAGACCTACTGCTAGTGGAAAGTCCAGGACCCACCAAAGTAGAGGAGGAACTTTATCACAGTGCCTATTACCCCCATCCCTGTCCCAGTTTTTCACCTTTGCTATATGGTCACCCTACAGTAAGGTCTGTACATCTAGATGTTCCTTTGACGTCATCAGTGCAAGAAATGCACAGCACCTTTGAACCTCACAATTCCACAGGACATGGAACCTGCTTTAACCGCACCTTTTAACACAAGACTGAGAAACAATATACAAAGAAAAATTTGTGTGAGGTGCCTTTAATGGTATGTTTACACTACAGTAAAAACACCTGCAACTGGCCCATGTTAACTGACTCAGGCTCATGGGTCTTGGGTTGTGAGACTACAAAATTGCAGTGCAGGCATCCAGGCTCTTGCAGGAGCTTAGACTTGCAGATCACCCCCTTCTGTAGGGTCCCATAGCCCATGTTCCAACCCAATCCCAGATGTCTACAATGCAGCATTGTAGCCCCACATCCTGAGTCCTATGACCCTGAATCAGCTGAACAGATCAGCCACAGGTGTTTTATTGCAGTGCAGACATACCCTAAGCATTTAGTGGTAACTGTACTTAGTCTATTGGAGTCTGCAGGTCCCCAACATATGAAGAGTTCAGAACACCATATCTATATATATTTAGATCAGAGCATATAGCCTAACCACCACAGAATGTGCAACAGCACTGTCACTTCAGCATATATTGTAGCACGCATGAGCTTCCTGGGGACCAGCTCTTATTCAAGATTGTTCCCAAACAGATATGGAGGTGCCAATCCTCTGACTCATCCAGAAGGTGAAAAGGTGCATGAAATGTCATTAGTGCCAAGAACCAAGGCATATTCATGTCTCACTGATGATGTATCAAAGATATGCATGGTGTCATGTTCCAGGTCAAACTGGCACTAACAGTCTTCTGACATGTTTGTGTGCCAAGGACCTTTCTAGTTAGAACAGGCAGAATTTTTTTATAAGGCTTCTTGGAGTGAACATGATCCCTGAGTTCTGCTAAGTGTAACTATCCCCTGCCTGAGAAGTCAGGATATGCTAGATCAACCAATAACTATAAAGGTGACCCAGAAATGCTAGCCAGTGGCACTTCATCTGATGAGTATGAGACATCTGATGGAACGTGAAGCTGGCTGGAGGCAAATATTTTCTCACTTGATCTTCTCATCCTTTTACACACCACTCTTTTTCAGCTCAGTAAGGGCGCCACAAGCAATCACATGCTTAAGAAAAGATGGTTATCTTAACAAGTTGATATGACTGTCACATTCCCACTGACACTCGTTTACGAGATTCAGCTCAAAATGCAACAGCTAGACTGGATCAGCTTGGCCTGTGTGAAGCTGCACAGAACACACAGAAAGACACAGTCCGTGTTCCATGGAGCTTGCCATCTAAACAGAGAAATAAAAAAGGCAGACAGTGGGTGAGCAAAAGGGAAGTTATCACATGTATTTTTAATAAATATGTAGTAGTAACATACGTGATTTATGTGACTCAATATTGATAAGGTGGGCATCAAATGAATCCTGACTTCTATGTTGCAGGGAGAAGCTGCTCCCATCTGGCTCATAAGCAATGAAAATCAGTATTGTGCCCAGGAAAATCAGATCACACAACAGCTAAACGAGAAAGAAACAGTGAAAAGAATGACATATTACATAGACAGAAAATGATGAGAAAAACTTTCTTCTAACATTAAACTCAGTTTACTCCTTCAGTTTCTTTCCCAACAATTCACTAAAGGAAGAATGCACAACTTTTATGAGAACACTGATTTAAAGAAAAAAAATCATACAAGTCTCTCTAATGGCTTGACCACCAGAGAGCTAACCAACTAGCTGTACTTGTGTCAACCAAAAAAAAGTGGAACCAGAGCTTAGGTACAACTCATAGTTGCTAGATACAGAAAACGAAAACAGGTAGATAGAATTAGGGTTTGGAGTTTTTTTATCTATACCCTCCAGTCACAACAGTGGCTCTGTGTTCTAAATTCTTAGCTTACTAGCTAGAGCTATCAGGCAGCCACACAAGTGAGCAACAGGTTCATTTGGAGAATTACCACTTCTATGACCAAAAGGTAAAACCAAAGGTAAAAGAAATATTGAAAAGATGTGATAAATTTACAGCATCAGCAAGAAGGGTTTTGCTGTATATAACATTCATTCTCAGCACTAGCAGAACCAGAGCTTTTCCTTTTAAGCATTAACAAACTCCTTTAAAAGTATGAACATTATGAGCAAAAGTCTACACTACAGAATTAGGTTCATCTAAGTTACACTGACATACAGCCACTGCTGGAATTGAATGGTTTTTGCATGTCCACACTATGTGGCTTGTGTTGGTGATGTATGTCCTCACCAGGGGCATCTGAACTGATTTAACAGTTACTGTAGAGCATGTTGGAAAGGCTTCTGAAAGAAGCAACAGTCAAGGTAAGCAATGCAGTGTCTAAACTGACACTTCTTCAACCTAAGTGCCATGCTTCTCGCTTGAGGCAGAGTTAAGTCAGCATAGTGGAAGCTACATTTTTAGCATAGATGGTTACAGTTATGTTGACATAAGCTGCCTTACCTCAGCCTAACTCTGTAGTGTAGACCAGGGCTAAATCCCATAATCCTTGTGGCCCCATTTTAGCAAAAAAAGTCCTCAGCTCCACCCTCAATGACTCCATTTCCAGGATTCAGGTAAAGCTCCCAATAGTTGCTATTAACTAAGAAATTGAGACAGATGGGTACGTCTACCCTATGTGTTTAAGTCGACTTAAGGGCCCTTAAGTCAACTTAAACAGAGCCCTGTCTACACTGCAGGGCAATAAAGTCGACTTTAGGGTCCAGTAAAGTTGACTTTATAAGGTCCACTTATAAAGTCGACTTTACAGTTAAGTCGACTTAATAAAGTCAACTTAAGGCAATATGGAGTTACTAAGTCAACGTAATAAAGTCGACTTAATGTAGTGTAGCCTTACTAAGTCGACTTCATTAGGTCTACTTAAAGTCATCTTTAATTAGACTTTATTAAGTCAACTTAATAAAGTCGACTTTGCTTTTATAGTGTAGACATACCCAATGTGATTAACCAGCTTGCTCCATGTAACAAATTGTTTCCATAACCATGACTAGCAGTTTTATGACACTGGCAGCTTTTATGTTTCAAAATCTCTAGAACTGACACAAAACTATGAATTGTGTTTCTGTAAGGCTTTAGCTCATCTTGCCCTGTCCCTCAAACTCTTGCGCTATCATGGTCCAGAAGGTACTGGTCACCACACTGGGAATTAGCAAAGTTGCAGGAATCTGGGTCTCTTCTGCAGGGCCAGAAGGAGAAGCAGTCTGTCCCTCAGTAGGGCAGGTGAATGAACTGTCTCCAGCCCTCAGTGAGTGAGTCCACAGTTTATAGCCTGGCCCTGGGGCAGGCACATAAGCTATTACCACAGGCAGGGTAGGCAACTAAACAGTCTATCACCTCAGGTAGGCTTCACAGGCTAGGATCAGGTAATTACTAAAGGGTTGTTTGGGAACTGGGATGGGGGATGCAAGCCCATCCAACTCCACTGCATCCCAGTTCAGGTCCCTATCTGTGACAGAGGGATCAGCCATGGAGTCAGTGTGGCTCCAGCCACAACGTGCTGGCTCAGACTCCAGGCACATAGCCACTGGACTGTTGACCAGCAACCCTGGACAACTTTCTGCCCCCTCTCCTGGTGGTATCTGATCAGTGTATCCCACTCAGCCTCCTCAAAGTAATCACCCAGAGGCAGGTTACACAGTCCCTTGATGTTGTTGGGCGGTGCTAGGTCTGGTAGCTCCACAGGGTTGTCAGCAGATGGCAACTCCTCTAGGTCATAGCCTGTCAGGGGCCGGTCATCAACACTGGCTGATGGTAGTTCTTCTAAGTTGCAGGCTGCTGGCAGAGTCCCCAGATCTCTGGCAGCAAGTTGCTCTAGGGCCTCCTCAAGGCCCCAGGCTGCAGGCAGCTCCCTTGGGTCCTCAGCAATGGGTAGGTCCTCCAGGTCCCAGGCAACTGGGAGTTCCTCAGGTGGGCAGTGGTATGCTCAGGGCTCTGGAGGGAGCAGAGGGATATCCTTCCCTTCTGCTGGCTCAGCCCAGACTGAGCTCCTGGGCATCCCTCTTGTACTTCCTGTCTCACTCCCCTTCTTTTGGGCTTGCAGACAGGAGGCTCCTGGTTCCAGCCACCTAGGGGTGGCTCTTCCCTCTGTCCATCTCAGAGGGAGGCCCTGCTCCCTCAATACAGTTTCCATCCCACTTCATAGTGAGCTCAGAGGCTGCTATTTCTCCTGCTAATTACATCTGTTATGTCCCCACTTATTTCTGTATATCTTTCAGTCAATAGAAGGCATTTAAAATGTAGAACCAATCCAAAATACAGTCTCAAGTAACCCAATCGCCTACTGGTTCATCCAACAAACAGCATGTTTAGTCTACATAGATGCACAACACGGTCTATAAAAGCTTAGTTCGTCCTTTAGAAAAATGCCTGCATATTAATTTGCATGTGTGTGCATGCACACGCACGCAGTGAAGGCAGCATCATTTCAGGTTTAGCTCAACCTCCTTGTTTTTTAAGACTGATGTGGATCATTACTTGAAGTAATGAGTTTAAAATTTCTTCAGTTTTCTGAGCGAAGTCCTTTTCTGTGAAGAAAATAACTCAGAGCTTGAGGTCTTCCAGGGATTAAGCCAAATCTGAACTGTAATGGGAAAACCCAGCAGGTCAGGTAAGGGGGGGAGTGGTGGGGGTTGGAGAGGAGCAGATAAAGAAGAAAAAGATATGTAGACCTGTGACAAACTCCTATGCTGGGGGACAGGAAGGAGAGCTATAAGAGCAGATTATGTCAGAGGTGAAAGCCCAGTTAATTGTGTACACAATAGACTGCAGAGGCAGGGAAGCCACTCAAGTGCCTGTCTGACTACTTATTCTATGCTTTTGCTGGTTGCCCATCAAGAAATGTAACCTTTCTGCTGTGCACACTGCACAAGTGTGGCCATATGTGCAATCTCATAACAACAGACATGCACACGCCATAGCTGGGAGCATACTGTAGCCAGCTCCTGGGTCCTACTCTGCATGTGGGGTGTGCAGCATCCCAGATCGTAACCCTGGGATGTAGTCACAGCTGGGCCAAGACCCACCCATTTGGCCCTGAAGCCCACCCTTAGTGAACGACCATAAATGGAGCAGAGGTGCCAGCACCGATGCCTCTGTTCCACTTGTGGCTGCAGGCCTCGCAGCTGTGATCAGGGCAGAGGTGCTGGTTCCCAGTGGCATAGCAAGGATGTCTGGTACCCACTAGCACCTGGGTACCAAGTCTACATTTGTGCTTCCCCAGGTGCCCCACACCACTCCATGCATTGCAGGCCTCCCACTGCAGCCCCGTGCTCAGGGGCTTGGCCCCCACCACCCCTTTTCCATCACTGCACGACTGATGATGCCAATCCCTCTGCTCCACTCACAGCTACAGCCACCTTGTCCCGCAGCCACGAGCAGAGCAGAGTAGTGTCCCTGCCCTGCTTGTGGCCACAGCTGCCAGCTGCTGACCAGCCTCATAGCCACACAAGCAAAGTTCATGTTGCTGCTGGGTGCAATGCCTCTCCCCTAACCTCATGGGAGGGGGGTGGAGGGAAAAGCTTCCAATCATGTAACCAGAAACTGACCTTGGCCAAGCCCACCCTCCACTTTTAAGGGCCAGGCCAGAAAGCAAGGGCAAGCTACACTCCTTCCCTCACCTGGCAGCTGCTGAGACCATGACAACTCCTCTCAATGCTGGGGACCAGTCAAGAATCAGGGTGGACCCATAACTGAGGGAAAGGCTCACTTAGCAGGCAGGAGAAGAAAACAAATGGGGAAGAGGCAGGGGATTGTGCTACGATGGGATGGGGCTCTGGGGACTCATGGGCTGAGGGTCAAGCTGATGGGTAGCACCTGAGACAGAAAGAGAAGGCTCAGAAGAGGGGAAGTGGACGCGCAGTGGGGTGGGGCACAATGGCCCCCCTACAATCCCTGGTTTCTGCCAATGTTTTCAAAAGGAGGCACAAGCAACCAATTGGGAAATCATTTGCAGATAGTTTTCAGCTGGACATATGCAGGATTTTGAAGAACGGGTTTTGATCATAGCAAATGTCTTGAGCTCTTTGCGTCCCCAGTGCCCCATGCAGGTGGGCTTGAGACGTAGTATTGGGAATGAGTTTTCAAAGAGTGTTATCAAAAGTGTTTGGGGCTCCCAGGGATTGTTCTAGATGCACTTAGCTTAGGTGAGTCAGAATCATGGCTAAGTCATGAAGTGCAAGTTAATAAACTTAAGCAGGAATCTCCCATTGGCTGGCTTGCAGTGTGGATACCTTGTACTCCCTCCAGACAGAATACCACTTCCCAACAAAAGGTGATAAAAGATAAGGAGAGAGATAAAGATACATTATGACGCAGCAAGGAATAGATACTCTGATCAGGATTTATGTGAGGCTATAAGAGTGTCAGAGATTGGCACTCATACAAGTCTGCAGGAGGAAAGGAAGTATTGAGCTGTATAGGATTGGAAAATCAACTGCAAAGACTTCAGGCAACCATGCCAAGCTTGTATATCTGGTGTGGCCAAACTGTGGCTCACGGAAGAATGTCAGCATATCAATTTAGTAGGTAAAAGTATATGGCTATATGCCTCAGTGCAGCTCTTGAAGGCTTAATAATCAACTTGTGTGGCTCTTGAGTTCCGTAAGTTTGGCCACCCCTGTTGTATATAATGAGGCCATCCACGGAAAGAAAGAAGTGAGCAAAGGAAGCCCAGTAGAACAGGTGATGCCTACACCCTCTTCCTTGTAGCTATATGGGAAGAGTGAACAGTACCACAAAAGCAAGACAGGACAAGATACCAAGAATACCAACTGAACAGAAAGTAGCAGAGAGTTCAAAGAGGGTGAGGATATAGTGTAGATCCTAAGAACAATATACCCATTAAATCATCAAGCTTCACATCCTTCTAGCTATTTTAAGTACTAAAAATGCTTTCAAATTTTATCAGTTTTTAAAAATGTTTGTGTGAGAGAGAGACAGACAGACAGATGGGACAGAGAACTGCAACTACTTCCCATCAACTTGTTTTGAGACCAACCAATAAATTCTTATGTTCCCATAATCCATTTAATTTTGTAACAGCTATAGTGCCAGTACCTGCTTACATGACTGGGGCCTAAGCAATCTCTAATACACGCTGTATAATTTAATGGGAATTCAGGATGGAGGATAGCTAAATGTAGTTGCACTTCCAAATTCACCTTTCTCCAATTCTGTCACGATCCACTGCCCTCTAAGCACTAGTCATCTGGAAAATTTGAAAACTAAATTCTTGGGTTTCATCTTTTAAGTTGTTAACAGGATCAGACTAATCAATTTTAGCATTCTGGCCATTATCGTTCACGATCATCATAGCCAAGTGAAGTACTTAAATTTGTGCCAGGTCTTGACAGGGCTGAGTGCTGGCATCTCAAGGCTTGGCAGTTCATAGCCCGGGTAACTTAAACTTGCTATATCAGTTATGAAAGTGAAAAATTTTCTTGAGCCCCAGCACCTAATTGCATGAACTCCAGCACCTCTTTCATTACAAATTAGGCAGTAGTCCAGTGGCTTTGAACCTGTGATCCACATGGACTCCTGGGGGTCCACAGACTGTGTGTCAGCAAAATGTCACCATTTCCACAGAACACTGATGTTCAACCTGGGATCCTCAGGATGTACCTAAGATTTCCAAAGGGATCTGCACTTCCAGTCAAATTTTTGAAGGAAATATGAAAAATGAAAAAAAAACTTGAAAAATCACTATCGTAGGCATAGCCTATGTGTTTCCTTGCCACTAGCCTTGAAGATGCTTCTTTTTCTTTTCCTGATTGATCTTCAGTGTCGCTGGCTACAAAAAATGTTTAGGGCTAAGACCCAGCCCCACCATTGCACTGGCCCTGCCCCCTGCCTTGCCAGCCCCCATCTGGTCCTGCTTCCTCTTCCAGGAGCCAAGGCCAGATCCAACTCCTACCATCTGCATCCCCAGCTCCTGCTGCCACTGCCACCACCAGCCCCAGGTCCCTAGCCAGGGTCACATCCAGTGGCCCCAGGTTTCTAGCCAGGACCAGGGCTTGGCCCTTTGTCCCCAGCCTGGGGCGGAGCTGGATCCTGCCACTACTGGCAGCCCGACCCCAAATCCCCAGCTGGGGTTGGGGCTGGATGTAGGGGGTGCTCAGGGCAGTCACAGACTCTGTGTGCCTATGCTGGCCATGGGAGTCAGGGCACTGGTGCTGGGATTGGGAGCTCATCCCCTCCCCCACCACCATGCCCAACACCTGCGACACCCACTGCATTTCATGGTAGCTTTAGTTTTCAGTTGATATAAGTTATCTTTTATATTATCTCAGGTACATTAGCACATGTCTGATGCACAGCAGTATTTAATTGGCCATAAGAACCACCTCTACAAACAGGGCCTAGATCCTCAGCTGATATCAATCAGCATATTTCCATTAGCATCCTGTCTTTTCCATAATGGTACAGACTAAGGGACCCATTCAATGATTCTTAGTCAGGTCAAGCCAAGGAAATCCAGACAAACCTCTCCATTCTAGAAACCCAAGTCGATGTTTCTTGTCCTGCTGATCTCTGGTTTTCCTATGCTGTCCATTCCACCCAAATAATCCTTAAAGCACAATTTCCTCTGTGCCCTCTAATAAAGAAGCATACACACTTGTACTTAAATAAACAGCATAATATCTGTTTTATGTGGAGTCATTTTGGGGAAGTGAGAACTGAAACCTGTACATGACTACTGCAAGGACTGGTTCGTTCTGATTTGACAAACATGACAAAAATGACTAATGGGCTGAATAAGTAGCTTTATAAAAAAGAGTTAAAGGGCATATGTTTGGGCAACCAGTTTCTAGGAGCAGGTGTAGATGTAATAGTATATTAGGGATATAAACACCATCACGGAGGAAGAATTGTTTAGGATGCTCCAAGGCATATAAACTAGTAGTAATAACTAAGATGAAATTTAGCAAAATTAAAAATCCATCTGACTGTTACCTGAATATCTTCTGACAGTTGAAATTAGACAAACACAGCCTAGAAATAAGGTGCACATTTTTAACAGTGAGGGAATTAATCCCTGAAACAACTTACCTAGGGATTTGGTGGATTCTGTATCACTCTCTATCTTTATATTCAGGCTGAACATCTTTCTAAAAGATAACTTATAATTCATAGAAGTTACGGGGTTGATGCAGAAATTAGCTGGTGAAAATGTGGCCATTGTATGTAGGAAATTTAACAAGGTGACCCTAATGGTTCTATCTAGCTAAAATCTATGAATATCTCAGGAAAAATGTCAAAACATTAAATTTAAAGGAGTTACACTACCTGCAGATCTGGATCTAGGAGAGTAGTGAAGAGTCAAATGCAAAAGCTGTTGATGTCTGTGAAAGGACTCCTTTTCAGTGGCCTTTGGATCAGGCTCTTACAGAATGAAGAGAGATGTTTTGCTGGCCAAGCATATCATGTCCACCAAGTATTAGGCGACACTGCACTCAAAAAGCCAAGCTAGAGTAATCAAACTCTTATTGTGTAACTACTCAAAAAATATTAAAGGAGAGTTTAACACCCAGCTAAATGCATTTCAAATATTGAGCTGTAAAGATCTCCTGAATTCTGTTGGACATTGGACTATTCAGGAAGAGAGTTGCTTGCTCTCTAAAGCCATAGGTAAGCTGGAGGTCAGATTAGACGATCTAATGGTTCTTTCCAGTCCTAAAAGCTACAAATCCTAGGGAAATTGTGGAGGCTCCAGGACTTATAAAAATGGTTTTGGGAGGAACAAAATGAGAGGGGACCCTATAAGCCACAGATCTGGATGGCCACCCAGGCCATAGCCCAGTTTTGGCACACCAAAGCCTAGCTCAAGGCAGGCAATCTGGCAAAACCATGGCCAGCAAGGAGGTACAGTATCACAGGAGGAGAGCCCCACCTGCACACTGCAAACAAAGTCAACAGACCAGAGCAGGGAACCAAGCCATCCCTATGAGACAGGAGGCAGTTTGGAGTTATTGTGAGATAGACTTGCTCTCCAGTCCTCATCCCCGGCTTTCTAGTGCCTGGAGGAAGGACCAGATTCTCTTCCCCAGCACTGCACACCTAGGAGGAGGACCCAAATGCCTCCCTGTGTAGCTCATTTTAAAGGGCACTCTGTGGCCCCCAGCTCATAATGCATTTTAATTTCCTAAAATGTTTGCCAATGCAAGCCAAAACCAGTTAGAACAATGTGCAACACAACATCACAGGACTTCATGTGGAAAGCAAAAACAGAAAAGAAATGAAAAGGAAAAATCTCTTCCATTAAAACCCTTGTAGCATACCTAAATTTGTCTAGAAAGTTAACATTAAAGAAATTAAATGTTCACTGTGTAGTCCTCTATTAGCTGAAAGAATATTATATTAACATCAGCTATAGAATACAATTAGATTTTTTATAGCATCTGTTATGCTTAAGGTGACAAAGTGATTTGCACAGTTTTATATTGGTAGTGCAAGATTTGGTAGTCATGACAGGCTTGGCTATACCCAGGGCCCTGGAAATGAGTGCTAGGGTCTGAATAAGGGTAGTGGTCAGACTAGGGTAGATCTAGGGTCTGTTGATTAGTACTGATATTTCCAGGAGGTTCTGCAGAATTTAAGTTTCAATTTTACAAAATGCTGTTGGTGTCCCTACCACATAGTTGCAAAGGCAATCTGTTAAATGGGAACTGATTCAGTGCTGTTTTCCTGAGGCTGCCCATGGAAACAATATCTCTGAAAGCTGGGGACTAACACATTCATCCCAGTGGAGGTTTAACTCTGAAACCCACTGATAACAATTTTATGTCCCTGTGGCTGACTGAACATTTTAACAAAAACACAGTGCTTTGCTGACTGTGGTTAGATTTTTCTGTTCAAATATGTCACGGAGTTACAAAGTAGTTACAACTTTTAAATCTACAACTTAAAACTTTTAAATCTAACTATTTTCTGTAACACTTTTTGATCCTTTCAGGGACACAATGATTGTCAATGTAGATGGATAATTTGCCTCTTTCATTATGAAAATTATCTTTCTTCTTGCTGAGGGCCAGATTAACGCCCTGTGTTGGGCTGGGGATCAATTCCTGCATCCACAGCTGGGCACCTACTAACCATACCAGCACTTCCTTCCTTCAGGGCATGCGAATGGAGTGACCATCCCTGGCCCCATGGTTCTGCAGGTCCCCCACTGCAGTGCTGCCCCCACCCCGCGCTGCCTTCGGCATCAAGCCAAAGGCAAAAGGGTGGGGTGGGAGCCCAGAACCTGGCCCCAAGGCCAGCCCTCCTCACTCCCAGGATGGAGAAGCCAGCCCAGAGGCAGGGTAGGAGAGTGGAGCCTGGCCTCAGGGCCAGGTGCCCCCACAAGAGGATTGGCCCTAGGCCCCACCTCACCCCCCAGGGATGGCTTTGTATATCAGTAAAGACTGGGATTCAAGCTCTTCAGTGCAAAGCAATTTACTGAAAAGCAGGTATAACAGGCTTGTCAAGAGGCCTATACAATGCATTTCCATAGTAAGCCTCAATTTCACAAGCATTCACCTTCAACAACTATTCTGGCCCCATGCAGTATCCTGATAGATGAAAACTGCTCCTCCTTCTTCAAGAACCCTCAGGGTCATTGGCCTGTTTTCTGAGTCCCCTATAGTGGGGTCTTGGCTACCCCAAAATCCTCTGATCTATAGTCTCTTGTAGAAGAGTCTAGGTTACCACCAGGACATCTGGTTTCAAGTCCCTCTTCCATTGATAGTATCACCAGCCTTCTTGGATATATGTGTGTATAGTGAGATATAGATATAGATAGACAGATAGCATGTGATTTTCCTAGTACTTATACCCTCTTCCCAAAGGAGTCACATGTCCCTAGAATGCTCAAAATAAGCTTTGCTATCTTATTATCTAGCATATCATAATTAATTCATAATTTGGGAGGGGACTACAGGGATTGGCTGATAGTCACTTTCCATTGACTGCTCCTAAAGGCACTTGATGTCATGTTGTTCTATACTAAAGGGTCAATTAACCCAGGTCAGCTAGTCCCAGATTCACCATTACACACCTCCACGTGTACACACCAGGCAAACTGGCTGTTGGCTGACCATGACCATTTGTCTTCCACACCAACACAGCTGCTTACACAGGGCCGGGACAAAAATTCATGACAAATGTCAATGCCAAATTGAATTTGGTCTTTTCTGTGATTTTCCACTGTCTAGTGCTAAGAGGCCCTGATCCCAGAATCCTCTAGCATTCAACCTTACCAAACTTATCCATTGTGATATTGTATAGTGATTCAGCACCATCCTAACACCCTCCTCAACATACACACAAAGACATGCATATACACACCCATACAGAAGTAGGGGCTCTGCCATCTTTCTAACACTGACTTTCCCCACTGAGCCCTCCCCACATATCTAGAAACTGTTGGCCTGTTCCTGCTCCCCAAGTCATTCTCATTGATTTCACCTGAACAGTATTGTATCCCATTCTAGGAGAAGGCAGGGCAGGTGATAAATAGGAAAGATGCACTTGATTCTCTCTCTGGCCCCATAGGATTAATCAGACAAGACAATACAGTCCCAAACCATAATGAATTCTGTATAGCCTCTTCTCTCATTCCAGCAGTCCTGGTGCCCCTTGGCTCATGGCATAGTTCCAGTGGAGCCATACTGAAGGGTTGCCAGGGAACAGATCCAGTGCATGGGCAATGGACCTCTTCAGAGATGTCCTTGGTCACAGGGAGCTGCAAGGTTTGGGATGCATAATGTCACCATGGAGGGAAAGGAGAGGATTTCCAAAAGGGAATCTCTGCACAGCTTTTTCTCCCACAAGCCCCTCCCCACAGCTATGTTTTGCAGCAGTTTGGAATCCCAGGCACTTCTCTTTGAATTCAAAGAACTTTGTCTGAAGTGTAAAATCATTGATTAGCAAAGAGGGGACTATCTGGCCATGGCTATTTACGTTCCTTCCCATCTATTGTTTCTTCTTTGCAGGGGTTCACCTGATCCAGGAGTGTTCCTAGTTTGCCATCTTTCACTGTGACAGTCTCAACAAATCAATTCCATATTGATCTCTTGGAGACACACAAGTGGGGACCACTCAGTACCTGGAACATTGCCAAATACCTCTTTTTTACCCACTGGCCATTTGAGATAGGAAAAAAGTCATCATATTGCAGACAGTAGGCCACATTCTCATTTGCACTAGCATAAATTCAGAGAAATCAGTAGAGTTACACTGATATAAGTTTAGAGTAAGTGAGATAAGAAACTAGCTCAGTGTCCACACAGGACATTGCAGCACACAGTGATACTACTTACCCTTTCCTTCTGGCATAGTGGCTTCATGCCATCCTACACAAAACAGGCATTCCAGCACAAGCCACCACTTCTTTTAAAGTGTCTTAACAAAGCGAGACTTTTCCCACATGAAAGCTCATGCAATAAATAAATGTGTTAGTCTTTAAGCACCACAGGACTCCTTGTTTGTTTTGCTGAACAAGACTAACACGCTGCCCCTTTGAAACAAATTTCCACGGAACACTTTCATTCAAGACCAAAAGAGAACCATCCCATAAAAATGCCTCCCCTGCATTTTCTTAGCTAGCAAGTAAAACGAAAAAAATCACATCTTGTTTCTCACCAGATAAACTCTGATTGCCTTTCAAGAGTGGCTGAAAGCAGGCAAAAAGTTAAACTTTCCAACATTCTGCATAAGGTCATTCCCATAATCAAAAGGAAAATAATCCTCTTTCACTAGATAATTGGCTTAGCTAGCCAAAGATTTTACGCTTCAGACAAGGTTCTTTGAATTCAAAAGGGAGAGTGCCAGGAATTTCAAACTGCTGCAAAACAAAGGACTGCCTAGTGCTATAGGGCGAGTATATGGGGGGGAGGGTGCAATGCTTTAAAAAAGAAGAAGCATGCTCCTGAGAGAACAAGGATGCTTTTCTGTCTAGACTTTTTACACCTGTCATGTGCTCATCTCCTTTTCAAAGACAAAGCCAACAAAACCACAAGCTGTGTGACAAGTATTCTGCAGAAGCAAACATGTGAACAGTGGTGTGTGGTGTATAAGTCAGTCATTTTCATGAGCTTGTTTCTGCTAAGCTAGTGACCAAACATAGCTTGCTGTTGCCTGATCTGGCTACGATAGGGTAGAATGATATTATTAAGAAAGCCTAGCGTAACGTATGAACAGTTCCAAACACATTCAGTAATCACAATATCTGCAGGCATATAGATCTAGCTTTTGTCTTCCCACAAGGCCTGAAGCTCTGGGCATCCCAGATTTGGCTGTGTGACACATTGCACTGCTGTGTACACCCTTATGGTGCAATTGCATGTCATTTATGTTCACCCTTATAGTGTAACAGTGTATTGTTTAATGTAAAGTATGTCATGTACGCTATTTCTGGAATACTCACGGCACACTGAATATTATTGTTATAGGGATATGTTTGTTGAGGTGTCATATTTACGGTTATGAGGCTTCACTATGTAATATTCCCAAACATGTTGACAAGTTCCAAAGGGGTAGCCGTGTTAGTCTAGCCCAGCAAAAAAGCCACAGGACTGCTTGTTTATTCCCAAATATGTGTCTCATGGCTAGTAACATATCTAGGACTTGTATAGGTATTCCAGGATCCAAAGGACTTCAGTATTCCAAGAACAAAGGACTGGTCCAGACAACTACAGATGAATCCACAAAGGACCAGAGTGACTTGGGGCATGGAAGAAACCATATAGGAACACTGTTTGTCACCTGACCTGGGGAAGAGAGGAATCCCAGAGAGGGACTAGGAACATTTTAAAAGAGGGAAACATTTTGCAATCTCTCTCTCTCTTTTCCATCTCCAGCTGCAATTGTCAACAACCAATTGAAGTGCCACTCACAGGGGGAGGGGCTGGTTTGAGGCAGACCATCCAGCCTGTGGTGATCCATCTGAATACGTAAGGTTGCTGAAAGTGTTAAGCTTCATTTAGAATGTGCTTGGCCTTTATTTATCTTGGTCAAATCTGATTTGTTTTCCTCTGGCTTATAATCACTTAAAATCTTTCTGAAATTAATATATTTATTTGTTTGCTTGATCTATAGCAGTGCATTTGATGTAAAGTGTGTTAGGGTCTCCATTTGAAGTGACAAGGCTGGTGCATATCAATTTCTTTGATAAATTGATGAACATATAAGTTTGCAATGTTCAGAGGACCACACTGAGCATAGTAAGATGCCAGTTCCTAGAGTTGCATCTAGGACTTGGGGTATTGGCTGGGGTCATTGCCATTGCATCTAGTCAGGCACTCGCTGAGTAAGGTACAACTCTTTTGCTGGTAGTTGCACATGAACATCCCAGGAGTGGGAGTTTACCTAGCAAAGCATCATAAGATAGCTCTAGAAGCAAGGGGCTGTGGGGTGACACAGCAATTCACCAGTCCAGGTTGCAGAAAGGACCATCATAAACTGGTGAAGGAGTATCTGAACCTTCATATTGAAAAGAGCAGCATGATGTACAAAACTAAAC
Source organism: Podocnemis expansa (assembly GCA_007922195.1). Taxonomy (NCBI): domain Eukaryota; kingdom Metazoa; phylum Chordata; order Testudines; family Podocnemididae; genus Podocnemis; species Podocnemis expansa. The sequence goes on from ML681990.1 coordinate 41,321,890, forward strand.
AAGGGACTCAGAGCTGGTGACTAATCCAGCTCTGACACCCTCAGTGGCCTTTGTCAAATCACATGGGCCACAAATTTAAACCTGATAGCTTCAGCAGAGGCACCTACCTGCAGAGGTGCAGTCTTAGGGACTTACATTTTAACCCCCATGTTTGAACTGTTGGTCTTAATTGGTTTGGGCCTCAGTTACCACAGCTATGAAATAGAGATAACACTCATCTCACCATGATGTCATAGCAGTTAAACAGTTAATGTTTTAAAAGCACTGTATAAATACTAAAACTTAGCAAATGCACATGAAAACCTCCAACAGCTGAGACCTATCAAACCTCCAAACTACTATTTAATTGAACAATTGTCCCTTGCACAACTTAACTCTTCTTCCCTTTCCTCTTCCCCTTTTTAGTTCTCCTGTTCAACTGTCTCCTCCACCACATTCATTCCATCACATCCACCATCAGTTTCCATTTCCCCTCTGTTCCAATTTGTTCCTCAACCGCAAACCACTATTATTATTATTTATTATTTGTACTGTGGTAGCCCTAGTCCAGTGTTCCCTTGTGTGGTGTAAACAACTTAGCAGGAGTATAAATTCCAGGAGCAGTCTCACAGCTACTGATGCTGTTTTGCAGTGCTCCAGCTGGGAAGAGGGGACCTGAAATTGGCCTCAGTAACCAACTGGGGTGGGGGGTCCTCCTTGTTCAAAGAGAAACCCATAATGGCATAAGCCAGCCCTCCACCTCCCCCCTGCCCCCCCCCACAACCTCCAGGGTGCTGAGGAAACTCCCTTGTGTTTCTCCCCTACTTTTCCTCCCTAGAAGTAGCTGCCCCAGGAGCCTGCATGCACGATTTCTTAAATAAAGAGAGAGCTACAGACCAGTTAATGCAGCATGATGATGCATTAATTTCCCACCATCATATCTGGTGGGAACTGCGAAGAATTGTGTGGGTCCCTGTAACATCCCTGCCGACACACATACAGACTATCCTTAGCCCTCCCTCTGCTGCTCCATTCCCAGTCCTGATTACCAAGCCTGCAGAGGGTTCTCTGCATTGTGAAAAATCCCCCTTGTAACAAGTTTTCCACTGAATCTCTTGCCACCAGATGCAATGTATTAATGGAACAATCCAGCCCTGGTAAGGGACAGAGCAGGGGACCTTACAGTCTCCAAGAAGTCAAAAATGAAAAAGACCTAAAATACAGACTCTTCAGTGGAGCCCTTTTCTAATCATAGTTACAACCTATGACAGCCAGAAATCCTCTATTGTAATAGAGAAAATGGCTGCCTGGGGCAGATTCTATTCTTTGCCTGATTCCTTTATAATAAAGTGCTCCAGAATAATCACATATCTGAACTAACTAAATATTCCTATCCCTGCAACTGAAAGTGGAGGATGTTCCATACTGTGGAAACTAGCTGCTTGTTCCACTGTAACTGCAGGAATCTTCAATTTTAAAGTTATACCAAGAGAAATGAACTATAGCAAATGTTATTGAAATAAGCAGCTTTTTGTTATTGGTCATGTTTCTCGTTTTTTGTCTTTCCACATTTCAGTACTTTATAATAACTCTGCCTGATGCCCCGAGGTTACTTCGCTGCTTGTTTTATAAGGTGTCTCATTCACCTGGGAAAGCAGCACTGTTCTGAGTCCTGCAACCTGAACCAGAACTCTTTATGAGCCACTCCATAATACAAACAGAGGTACCCTCTGGGCACCATATAAATTAATAGCAGAGCAAGTGTTTTCCAGTGTGTTTCTTTTCAACATAAATGTTTCATCCAGGAAATTTGATTTCTCTGATGGAACAGTTTCTCTTAATGAACTTGGCACTGTAGGCATAGACTGTTATCAAGACATTTGTCTTCTACACACACAGCACGAGTCGGTTTGCATCAGTCTCAAACAATGGAGTTCCACTAGAGTAGCCTCTCTTGGCCTGATTTTCAAAGGTGCTGAATGCTCACTATTCCCACTAGAGCCTGGAGTATTCAAGGCCTTCTGAAAATGAGGTCATATGGGGTGAGGGGGAAATCCATGAAACTAAGACAACAATACAGCTGCTATTTCATTCAGTTACTTCAGACACTGACCTTTCACAATAATCTGACCATATATGTCCTTTTCTCACATACTCATAAATTTAAGATCAGAAAGGAAAACTATGATCACCAAGCTTTACCTTGAGTACATTGCAGGCCACAGAACCACAGTCACCCAGTCCTATAATAAATCCCTAACCTGTGGCTAACTTAGTAAAGCCTCAAATCATGGTTTAAAGACTTCAAATTACAGAGAATTCACCATTTACACTAGTTTAAACCTGCATGTGAACTGTGCCCCATGCTGAAGAAAGTAAGTGAAAAGACCAGGGTCTCTGCCAATCTGACCCTGGGGGAGAATTGATTCCTGACTCCATATATGGTGATCAGTTAGACCTGAGCATGTGGTCAAAACCACCATGCAGACACCTGGAAAAGAATTCTATATAGTAATCAGAGCCTTCACCATCTAGTGCTCATCATTAGCCACTGGGGATTTTTTACTACTGGCAGTCACCAAAGGACCATTTGCCATTGTAGACAGTCCCATCAGATCAATACTTCCATAAACTTAGGAAGCTCAGTCTTAAAGGCAGTTAGGTATTTCTTGCCCCTAATGCTCCCCTTGGAAGGCTTTCCAGAACTTCACTCCTCTGATGGTTGAGAACCTTGTTGCAATGTCTATAATCAGTTTTTTCAAAAGATGGGCTTCATTCTTTTTTCACTGATTTGAATCAGCAGTAGCCCTGCTGAAATTTATGACATAACATATATCGTAATGAGAAGAAACCTAGACCCAGCCTACCTACATTTGGTCTAATCAGTCTGGGTAGATAATTGCAGGGGTTAAGTAAGCCAGAACACACAAGAACAGTGTTCCAGGGCCCAATATTTTTAGGGGTGAGTGTTCCAGGGCTGCTAAAAATAGAAAATGGAGACAGATCGCTGTATTCTGGGGCTCACCATTTAACAATAGCAGACTCTGAAATGCAGCATTCCAGCTCCATTTTCTATTTTTAGGGCCCCCCCAAATGCTGAGACTCTAAAAATAGCAGGACCTAGAATGCTGTTCCGGCATGTTCCAGGAGGACAGGGAGCAGACCTGGCCTGGGCTGAGGCTGCAGCCTGCGCCTCCTCTAACTGAGCATGCTCAGAGCCTCTGAGCATACTCAGTCAGAGCAGGCTCCATGTGGAGACCTCAATCTGGGTCGGGGCCACTCCACAGTGACATGGTGGCCAAGTAAGGAGGCCATGGGTAGGGGTTTGGGGACAGGCAGGCCAACCCAGCAGGGAAGGGGCACAGGAAAGGGGGTCAGCCCAGGACAGTGAGGTGGTAGATGATGCAGCACTGCAGGGGGTTGGGGAAGGGTTGGGGGACCAGTGGCAAGATGGGGGCCAGGGGCAGTAGCTGGTGTTGGGGTAGGTGGAGCGGCAGTAGCTGGGGTAGGAGCAGGCATTTGGAGGGCAGTAGTTGGGGTGTGTAAAAGGGGCCCAGACTGGCGTGAAGGGGGCCCACCAATTTAGGAGGGTTCCAGGGCCCGCCAAGTTATAATTTAACCCCTAGCTAATTGTCTCACTGCTACATTTTGCCTTCCTATGATGTGTGGCATGCATGATACTTAGGAATCCTTGTCTCTTTCACCCAGTTTCTTAGGCAATCTCTAGACATATTAATTTCTTTGGGATCATGTTCTAGAGTGAGGCAGAAAGCAGAATTGTCTAAGCCTACCAACAATTTAATGTAAACACATTTGGACTGGTAGATAACCTTTATTTTAAAACCCTACAGCACCCAAGCATTTTAGGCCATGAAATCTAACTACAAATTGTACTTGAGTTAAATGGGCCATCTTCTGATCTCAGTTACTCTTGTATAAATCTAAGTTAACACCACTGACTTTGATTAAGTTACTCCAGAATCATTCTCATGGAAATGAAAGCACAATCTGGTCCCAAATACACCTCTTATGTAAACAAATCATCATCCTGTAACAATTGCCCTACCCTGGGGGGGCAGCTAACCAGGATATTCAGCCCCTCTTTGGGCAGACCTGCCAAGTCTCTGGCCCCTTAACAGGGGCAATCAAAGAGAGTCTCAGGCCCTTCACAGGGCTGGGTAAGCCAAGTCCCTAGCCCCTTGGCAGAGCAACAGACAGTGTCTCTGGGCTTAAGAGGGAACAGCAGTTGTGAAGCTTTGGCTCACATACAACAAAGGGATAGTCGGGGTGGGGAGAGGAGGCAGTGGAGGCATAGAGTTACATGGTTCCACTGCGTCCCAGCCCAAGCCCCTGGCAGGGCCTCAGGTTTTTGTGTGGGGGTCAGTGGTGTCTTGGCCACAACATGCTGACCCCGAGAGGTTGCCCGTGGCAGAGGATTGGTGCCTGAACTCCACTGAGTCAATCCCAGCCCCGTTTCCTGGTGGTACCTGCTTTGAAGCTTAGTCCTCTGGCTCTTTGGGGTGTTCACCCAGGGGTAGGTTGTAGAACCTCTCCATCTTGTTGGGCAGTGGCAGGTCTGCTAACTCACTGGCTGTGTTCACACACAGGGGGTTATTTCGATACGGTTGTTTCGAAACAACTTGTATCGAAATAATGCCTTATTTCGAAATAACTTAATTCGAATTAACAGTTTGTTAATTCGAATTAAGGAAAAAAGCTCAAAAGTGAAATAGCAGGTTTAGGCAACAGTTATTTCGAAACAAGTCACCGTTTCGAAACAACATGTTCGCACGGTGTTGTTTCATCCCCGCATGGGGTTTAACTTGTTTCAAAACAACGCCGTTGTTTCGAAACAACGGGACCTGTTGTTTCAAAACAACCGTGCGTCATGTGAACAGCCTAAATCTTATTTCGAAACAACCTCTGTTGTTTCGAAATAAGAGGGATGTGTGAACACAGCCACTGGGTCCATCTGCAGATGACAAGTCCTCCAGGTTGCAAGTCCCAGGGATCAGGGGATCGTTACCGGCCAAGGGTAGTTCCTCCAGGTCACGAGGAGTGGGCAGGACCTCTGGGTCCCCAGTGGAAGGCGACTCACAAGCCCCAGTGGGCCTTCCTGCTACCAGCCCTTCCTCAGGGGTTGTGGCAGCCCTGGGTTCTGGCATCATCTCCCAGTCTCCGGCCACAGGCAGCCTCTGCCAGAGGCCTGGGCCTGGGTCCCTACGCCATAGCTCTGCTACCCCAGGCTCAAGAGGGACCAGAGGTACGTCCTCCCCTTTCCATAGCTTGAGCTTGACTGAGCCCTCTGCCTCCCTTCTTATACTTCTGCCCCGCCCCTCTGCTTCCAGCCTGACTGACAGACCACTCCAGCTCCACCCTCCTGCAGTCAGTTTCTTCTGGTCCATCTCCGAAGGGGGGCTGTGCCTTCCTGCTACACACCCCCAGAACCTAGATCCAGGGCTGTAATTACAGTGGGGCCAATGGGGCTTTGCCCCAGGCACACCGGAGCAGCTTAATAGAGCCGCTCCATTAAAGCGTGTGTTTCATGGCGCCGGCCCCAAGCACCAATAATGGCAAGGGGGGCGTTCTGATTGAAATGCGGCCCAGGCACTGGCTCACCACATTACGGCTCTGCCTGGATCCTAATTCTCAGGACCAAGACTGCCATATTGCATATTCATGCCTTCTCAGCTCAGAAGCTTAGTATCCTCTGTCTTATCTTTTGTTGCCCTGATGAGAAATTAGTGTTTTCTCTCTCACCTCTTCCCCCTCAGTTAACAGACTGCAATATGGCAGTGGCTCCCAACCTTTTCTCTGCCATGGCATACCTTGATACCTTCAAATTTTTCGAGGCACACCATTAAAAAACTCATTAATATTGAAATTAACTTAAATTACTTATGAATATTCATGAACCATGGCACAGTGTTTCAGAAATGCTCCTATGTGGGGCAGTAGGGGTAGCAAAACACAGGAGGTCAGGAGTCGTCTGCAGTGGCAGGAGTGAGCGTGGGGAGCAGAGCAGGGCAGGGGTGGCAAAAGAGGACAAGGGAAACCATGTGGAGAACAGCACAAGGGTGGCAAGAGAGGAGAGGGGAAGGGAGAACAAGAATGGCTTTTGGGGGGAGCAGGGGAGGAACCTGGGGAGTAGGAGGGTAGGGCAGGGGAGCATGGCTCCCTGCCACCCAGGAGAAATCCTCACCCCACTGCTGCTCCCTCCCACCCCAGTGGGTCCCATCCTCCCATCCCCTGGCCCCCTGCTGCCTGTGATGGACTCCCCCATCACTGCAGGGGCCAGAACTAGGCCTCCAGCCCCCAGCTACACCCCCCCCAGCCACCCCACAACCCCAGCTGCACACCCTCTGCTACACAGCCACTTGCACGCACCCACCTCTGCTACATACACACACCTGCCACTCACAACCCCTAGCAGCCCTCTCCCCCAAAGCCCTTAGCTGGGCTGTTTGCAGGCTGCCTGACACAAGCTGCTGCACCCTGGGATTCACACACTCCCAGCCTTCCACCCCTCTCTGCTGGTTGGGTTAGGTGGAGCAGGATTTAAGGTGGAGCCCCCTGAACACTGTGTTCGGGCTGCTCCTGCTATTTTTAGGGGCACCCCTGGAATTCCACGTTCCAGTGACTTCCTCTATTTTTAAGGAGGCCAGAAGGCTGCCTGCCTAAAAATAGGGAGCCCCAGAACTGTGTTCCAGTGCCTTCCCCCTTACTTTAACATGGCTGGGCTGAGCAGGGAGGGAACTTTAACTCCAGCTCTCAGGGATGCTCACGGCACACTTTGAGTGTTGCTGCGAAACACCAATGTGCCCTGGCACACTGGTTGGGAACCACTGCAATATGGTATTGTATAGATAAAACATCCAATACCAGGCAGTTAATGATTGTGAAGAAAATATTGAAATATGTAAGGTTTACTTGTTTGGAGCATCTCCTGACAAACCTGAGCAGCTATTGGACTAACTGAAGTGTGTTTCTCTAGGTCAGCAGTTTTCAACAACTGTGTCTGGGCACATTACTGTGTTGCTACACAGCAGTAAGTTTGTCATGGAGACCCAGGGAAATGACTGGATTTGACCTGGGGAGAGAGTAGTTTGGTATGGCTGTAGGGTTGTGACCCACCACCGAGTGTGTCTCAACCTGCTAAAAATTGAGAACCACTGCTCTAGGCTACAGGACCAATGAATGTGATATGTACTGAATCTCACTCCTTAGAACTGTCAGACAACAATGTCACTATAAAACCTACTGTTTCAGCTCACTGATGCAGTTTGGTGAATTCACATGCCTGCCTGATGGCTTTACTTCTGAGAACTTAATTTTATTTAAACAAATAGAGCAACTAGGGCTAGTCCCAAGGTTTTTGGCACCACAGGTGAACTACGACTTTGTTACCCTTCCCCACCATGTTTGATATAGAGAAAAATGATAACATAGATTATTTTTTAAAATAGAGAAAAAAAATCAATTCCATCTAATTTGGTTCCCCTTAAAGCCTGGCACCCTATGCTAGTGGTTCCCAACCTCTGGTCCATGGACCACCGGTGGTCTGTGAGGGTACTGCAGGTGGTCCCTGGGGGTGTGGTGGGCTGAGATAACTACTCCAGGTAAATGTACTGTGATAAGGGTAATATGTTTGTGAGCGAGCATAAAAATCACTAGAAATAGCTGCGTTTTTAATGCCCCTTCATATACAAGTTTTATTCCCATCAGCCACTGACTATATAAAAATGTTTAAAATGACTTGCTTACATGGTGGTCTGCAAAAGCTTTTGATGATGTAGTGGTCCACACAAAGGAAAAGGTTGGGAACTGCTGCCCCAAGCGATCGTCTAGTTCTCATATATGGTACTGGGGACAAAACATGATGAGGAAGGGGACTTCTTACGCCATTGTTCTCTGATCACCCTTGATCAGCCTCATGATCATCCTTCCCTTGTGTGCTTAAGAGGAGACAAGGGCTGACCTAAGAGGAGAAGGCCTTAAAATCCAGAGGCTAAGCAACTAGGGGGAGCTTGTTAACAGGGAACTACAAACAGGGGAGTTTGAAAGGGAATTTGGAGAAGTTTGTGGGGTTTGAGATCACTATGGTTTAGAAGAGTCACATCACTTGTGACAGCACTGCTTCTGTCTCTTCTACTGGCGCCTATACCCAGACAGACAATCTGACCATGGATATCTCTACACAGATCCTGGCGTGGATTTGCAGATTGTGGCCTGCATTTGCCACTCACAGAAAACCAGCCTGGGGGGCTTGTCCAGTGTGAAAGGTGCTCTCTGGTGGCATCTCTCAGGAACCAGATGAGACAGCTGCAGGAGGAGGTGGCTAGGCTCAGGACCATCTGTGCCCATGAGGAATTCCTCAAGAGTATTCATGAAGAGACATTGAAGTCTAAGGAGGCTAGCCTATGGAGGACTGCTGTCACCATCAGGGGAGGAAGAGATGACTCTGTCACAGGGAGAACAGTGGCAGCTTGTTACTTGTGGCAGCAGGCAGTGCTCCACCCCTGCTCCCAACCCACCAACCATGGTGATGAAGAACCATTATGCAGCCCTAACAACAGTAGATGAGATGGAAGAGGAGAACCCATGCACCCACAAGGCAGGAAGGATCACAACCACAACACCCAAGAGGAAACATAAGATAGTGGTAGCTGGGGCTTCTCTTCTGAGCAGGATGGAGGCACCCATCTGTCACCCTGACATGGCATCCCAGGAGGTATGCTACCTGCCAGAGGCCTGCATCTGAGATGTTAAGGAGGGATTTATGAGAATCATCTGCACCTCTGACTATTACCCCCTGCTACTCATCCATGTGGATACTAATGATACCATGAAATGTGACCCTCAGCAGATCAAAGGTGTCTACGGGACTCTGCAAGTATGGGTGAAGAAGTTTGGTGCGCAGGTGGTGTTCATTTTGAAGCTTCTGGTCAAGGGCAGGGGGGCCTGGACAGACACAGATGCATTCTGGAGGTGATAAAGAAGAGACTAGTCAGAACTGTGTGGGTGGAGATCAAAATCAGAATCTCAAGTGTCTGTATACTAGAAGAAGAGAGAAGTATGGGGAATAAGCAGGAAGAATTTAAAATACTGCAATCTAAACATAATTATGACATAGTTGGCATCAAAGACTTGATGGGATAATCCCAATGACTGGAATATTAACATAGAGTATAGCTTGTTAGGAAGGATAGGTGGGAGGGGGGAAAGAAGAGTGGTGTTGCCTTGTATATTAAAAATGTGTATGCTTGGACTGAGTTTGAGATGGAAATAGGAGACAGAAACCTTAACAGTCTCTGGGTAAAGATAAAAGGAGTAAAAAACAAGGATATTGTCATGGTGGGGGTCTAGTACAAACTACCTAACCAGGAAGAAGAGGTAGATGAGGCTTTTTTTCAACAATTAACAAAATTATCCAAAGCACAGGACTTGGTGGTGATGGGAGATGTCAGCTACCCAGACATATGTTGGGAAAATAACACAGCAAGGCAGAATTTCTTGGAATGTACTGGAGACAATTTTCTATTTCAAAAGGTGAAGAAAGCTATTAGGGGAGAGGCCATTTTCAATTTGATTTTGATGAACAGAGGAGGACTGGTCGAAAATTTGAAACTGGTGAATGTGATCATAAAATGCTGAAATTCGTGATTCTAAGGAATGGTAGGAGAGAGAACACCAAAATAAAGACAATGGATTTCCAGAAGGTAGACTTTTGCACAATCAGGGAGTTCACTGGTAACATCCCATGGGAAGAATGTCTAAGAGCAAGAACAACTGAAGACAGCTGGCAGTTTTTCAAAGAGACATTATTAATGGCACAAGAGCAAACTATTCCACTGTGTAGGAAGAATAGGAAGTAGAACAAGAGACCGCTCTGGCTGAACCAGGAGATTTTCAATAATCTAGAAATAAAGAAAGAGTCCTACAAAAAGTAGAAGCTAGGTCAAATCCTAAAGGATGACTATAAACATGTAACACAGTTATGTAGGGGAAAAATCAGAAAGGACAAGGCACAAATCAAGATCAAACTAGCTGAAGGCATAAAGGGTGACCAAAATTTTTTTCAAATACATTATTAACAAGAGGAAGACCAAGAACTGCATAAGACAAAGAGGGAAAAACAACAACAGAAAATGTGGAAATGGCAGAGGAACTAAGTGATTTCTTTGTTTCCGTCTTCACTAAGAAGGCTGGAGGATATTGAAATCACACATTGGGGAGTACAATAAAAATAGATTGAATCAGAAGCTAAAATAAGAACAGAACAAGTTAAAAATTACTCAGAGAAGTTAGTTGTCTTAAGTCACTAGGGCCTGATGACATGCACCTTAGAACACTCAAGGAACTGACTCAGGGGATATCTGTGTCATTGGCTATTACCTTTGAAAAATTATGGAAAACTGCAGAAGTCCCAGATGACTGGAAAAGAGCAAATATAGTGCCTGTCTATAAGAAAGAAAATAAGGACAACTAAGGAAATTATAGACCAGTCAGTTTAACCTCTGTACCAGGAAAAATAATGGAGCAAATAATTAAAGAATCAGTTAGCAAACATCTAGAAAAGAATAAGATGTTAAGTGATAGTCTGCATAGATTTCTCAAGAAAAAATCATGTCAAACCAAAGTAGTAGCTTTCTATGGTGGGGTAAGAAAGCTTGTGGAAAGAGGGGAAGAGGTAGATGTGGTATATCTAGAATTTAGTAAGGCTTTTGATATGGTCTTGCATCACCTTCTCATTAACAAATTAGCAAAGTACAACCTAGATGGAGCTACTGTAAGATGGGTGCAAAACTGGTTGGATAACCACTTCCAGAGAGTAGTTCACAGTCATGCTGTAAGAACAAAATGAGCAGGGTACTGGGGACTGGTTCTGGGTCCAGTTCTGTTCAATATTTTCATCAATGATTTAGATGATGGCATAAAGAGTACATTTAAGGTTCATGGATGATACAAAGCTGGGAGGGGTCGCAAGTGCTTTGGAGGATAGGATCACAATTCAAAATGATTTGGACAAATTGGTGAAATGGTCTGAGGTAAAGACAGTAAAAACAAGTGCAAAGTACTCCACTTAGGAAAGAATGATCTATTGCACACATATAAAATAGGTAACGACTGCCTAGGAAGGAGCACTGTGGAAAGGGATCTGAGTGTCATAGTGGAGCACAAGCTAAAATATGAGTCAACAGTGTAACACTGTTTCAATAAAAAGCAAACACTATTATGGGGTGTATTAACAGCAGTATTGTAATTAAGAAATGAAAAGTAATTCTTCTGGTCTACTCTACACTGATTAGGCCTCTCCTGGAATATTGTTTCCAGTTCTGGGTGCCTCATTTCAGGTAAGATGTGGACAAATTGGAGAAAGTTCAGAGAAGGGCAACAAGAAAGATTAAAGAGTTGGAACACTTGACTTATTATGAGGGAAGATTGAAAGAGCTGGGGTTTTTTAGTCTGGAAAAGAGGAGACAGAGGGTACATGATAACAATTTTCAATTACCTAAAAGGTTTTTATGAGGAAGAGGGAGAAAAATTGTTCTCCTTAACCATTGATGACAAAATAAGAAGCAATGGCTTTAAGTTACAGTGAAGGAGTTTTAGGTTGGACATTAGGAAAAAATTCATAACTGTCAGGGTGATTAACCACTGGACTAAGTTGCCTAGGCAAGTTGTGGTGTCTCCATCACTGGAAGTTTTTAAGAGAAGGTTAGACAAGCACCTATCAGAGATGATTTAAGAGGGTAATTGGTCCTGTTGTGAGTGCAGGGGACTGGACTCAATGATCTCTCATGTTTCCTTCCAGTTTCTGTGACAGAGCCATAACTATGGTGGGGCAAACAGGGCTTTGCTACAGGCACACTGTAGAGGCTCCATTGAGCCACTCCATTAAAGCGCGCATTCCCCGCCAATCACCCCAGGTGTTGGCTATTGTAAGGGGTGTGTTCCGATCAAAATGCACCCTGGGCACCAGCTTCTTTAGTTAAGGCTCTGCTTTATGATTCTAATTGTGGAAAGTGAGTATCCAAGATAAACATTCGCACTGGTTTCTGCTGCTTCTCAACACAAAGCAGCAAGAATGCTGGCTTAACCAGCTACCTGGGGATCCTTTTTGAGTCAAAAGAGATTTCCAGGTGGCTTACAGCCAATGTAACAGCTCCCAGGACATGTGACAGGCTGTGGTGTCCTTATGTCTTGGCAACTCCCAAAGCCATGGAAAGCTGGTGCAAATTAATCAGCCTTCAGGCAGTCTTCTCTCTAGATACTTCCCAATCTTCTCTAACACGTTTATTCATTTCTCTAGCATATTCTCCTCCGTAATCTAAAATAATCCCTAACCTAGAAGATTGAATGCTCATTAGCCCAGTAGTAATATAATTAAGCCTGTTATCCGAAAATCTGACATTTGTACAGCTAGACGGCTTTACCTGGTCCACATGGTGTAGGATGTAGGGTGTTTAGAGAAAAGTGACTGTAAACCATGGCCTTAGGAGCTGCTCTAAATTGCATTGACCAGAATTGCCTACTAGGCATTGTTCAACCATTCAGGAATTGCTGAACTTTAACACACATGTCTATTAAAGGAATAGGACTCCTAAAAATAGGCTTGTTTGTGAACCAAGCCAAAATATCCCATTTACAGAAATATACTGAAGTCCTTTTAATCTAGTTAAAACAACACACATCAAGAGATGGACTATTAAAAAAACTACATAAGTTTCTGGGCCTGGGCCTGGCCTCAGAGCAGTTTTGAACTCTGACAACATCATGATTGCAGTGGAAGTTACTCCTGATTTACATGAGTGTAAGTATGATCAGAATCAGATGCATTTTCTATGTACAAAATCAAAATTGATTTAATATAAATGGCAAAAGCCTATTAAATTACTTTGTTAAGAAATACAATGTTGGAAAGACTAAAAAGTTTGCTACTAGGTGGTTATGTTATAACCTGGTCTCCATATCTAAAATTGCTTTATCTGAATGTTACTGTTTCTTGCATCTGTAATCAGATAGCTTAAAAATCCCCCAAGTCACCACATGATTATGTTTAGTGGTTTAGGACCAGTTTCTTCATCCCGACCCCCAACCCTTTCAACCCATTCTAGGAGTTAAATGTCCTGTTTCACTGCTGCTGTAAATGACAGCAGATTTTATCCTGTAGGTGAAAATAGTAACGTAGTTTTCGTTAATTCTGTGGTGTTTCAAAGCCACTAGCAATCACTGACTGCTAGAGGAACCGTTCATAGACTGATCTCCATAGCAAAGCACTGTGTCCCCAGATCTCTCTGCTCTATAGCATGCTGCAGCCTGCTGATGGGCACTATAATTTATATGAAAATGAAGGAGCAAACTATATGCAAAGCTTCAATGCTGGTGCATGGGGCTGGAAAATATGTTGTACAGTACATCATTTCACTGGAATTTCTCATTTTCAGGACATTGGTTCAAATATTACTACCATCATAGTGTTTAATGTCCCCATAGTGGAACTCCAGCATTAAACAAAAATCTATGGCTCATAGCCAAGAATGAACGGCTCATTAATTTTGACCTGTCTGACTATTTTAGGACGTATGTCTAACTGTGTCAGTACTGAGCTGAGCTCCCAGGCTCTGAAGTATCAGATAACAGATCAGAAAACTTAAAGTAAACGAGCACATGCTCAGTCTCAATGTTTATAAAATATCAGCAGAAACTTTCTTGAGGGGCAATATGTCTTATTTCTATGTTCTTTCTATTTTTTTTTTGGTTTTGTTCGATTCTAATGATTGTAAAATGATTTAAGATGTCCTCAGAAAAGGCACTTTAGATTGTGAGAGATGGAATTGTTGGCAGCTACCAGTGCTTTTTTTGTTTTGTTTTTTTTAAAAAGGTGCCAGTACTCTCCTTTCCCCTGCAGACCCCATTCCTCTCCAAGCTGCACAGTGGGGCAGTGAGAAAGGTGCTAGTTCTCCATCCCCCTGCATACTATCACCAAAAAAAAAACAAAAAACAAAAAAAAAACCCAAAAAAAACCACCCACTGGTAACTGCTAAGAGTCTCTTATTGATTGAAAACACCATTTTCATGTAATGTGTTCTCTGTCTTCATTGTTACCTTAAATATTTCTGTATGCCCATGGTACTAATTAATGTTTTTCTGCCAGGTTGAGACTGACCCTGTATGTTTTTGAAACAGAATTAAGATTTGATAGACAAAAGTTTAAAATGGATTAGAATGACACATTTCCATTCCGATCGCACTGTTTTCACTGTTGTAAATATCCTCTCTCTTTGGAAAACTAAGTGAAGTTACCCACACTAAGAAATATGCTGTGTCATCAATTGTTTTTCATATGTTATATAAGTAAAACAATGGTTCTCTTTTTCTGGGGAAGTACAGAGAACCAAAATATATATGGCTTCTGGCACAAAATAAAACAAGAAGATTCCTACAGTGTGGTCAAGCTGTTAATTTGAAAAAATCCTGAGGAATGTGTTGCAGAAGCATAATAGGGAATTCCACACAAAGGAGTGTTAGCTCCCCAGTGAGCAGTAAGGTTTGCCAAATACAGGATTTCAGCTATAAGTATCGCATATTCATTTGCCCTTGAATACTTCCAGGTGAGCTGGTCGTTGTTAAGTAGTCATTCTTGATCATGCCTCAGTAGGGCAACTTGTGAGCCAGACCAACTCAGTGGTTATTGTCCATGAGGTAGTTATTTAGGAATATAATCCTCAGAAGAACTGTCTGTCTTCTAGACAGATAGATCCAGACTTCGAGAACAGTTTAAAATTTCTGTGTTTCAGGTTTTATACTGCAAGCCAGATTCCCAGGTTCTCCAGAGAAGTTCATGTTGCACTCAAGTGGGTAGGGGCATAGGAGGCTTTCTGTCACCCTAGCTGTCATCTCTTTTCTGTCACCTGATCCTAGGTGCTCCTAGAGACCAAACTGTCCCCTTGCACAAGTCAGAGCTTCCTCAGGGGTGCTCTTCCATGTATTGGCAGATGACAATTCCCCAAGTTCCAAGAGTTAGGATCACCTATGCACACAAGATCCACGAGCAGTCCACTCTGGAACAACCGCTCCCCTTGGGGGCTAGGCCAGGAGCAGCCCTATGCCAGCTGATTATTTTTCTAGGCTAAGGGAATGCTCATGTGCTGCCTACAGACATTCTTAAGCCTCCCTTTGTCGTGCTGATTTTGAAGCATGGTTATCATGCAATTGGTTTTTAAATTTTGTGAGAAAATGTTGTGAATAGTCCATACAGAAAGATTCATATCTTAACTTAACCTGTGTCGTAACCAGGTCTGTGAGACATGTGAATCCCATGTTTCTGCTGTTACTGCCAACAACATAAGAAGTTTCTGCTTCCACGTTTATATATAAGTGACAGTTCTTTAAATTTGTACATCTGCTAGTAGCTGTAACTGGATACCCATTCAGATACTCAGATAGGTAAGGGATTAGGCTGTACCTTTTTTTATTCTGGTGTTCTTAAAGGTTTTGCAAAACAGAGTTTCCAGCTATAAAATCTCCTGATGTTTGGTGGCATTGCTATTTACCAGAGAACTGAGGGGTCAAGATTCAGGTGAATGCCCTCATCCTCCAGCTGTGGACACTCAGGTAGGCAGAGTGTAGAGCATCACTTCTCTGTGGAGTGATATTAGCAGCACGTTCTGAAGGCATGTGTCCACTGGGCAGTGCATCACCCAGAACAGAAATCTGACCAACTAGCTGAAGCTAGAATCACCTGGAGCAAAGCCACTTTACCACACTCTTTCCAGCAGATGTCAAAATTGAAGTTTGTTTGTACCACCTGGAGGCTCACTTATGGCTCAGGAACCCACTGCGCTAGGTGCTGTACAAACAAACACAGAACATTATGATGGTACCTGGCCCAAAGAGCTTACCATCTAAATATAAGATAAAGGGCATCAGATTGATAGACAGATGGGGAAGTACAAGGAAACCATGAGATATTGACCAATATGATAAATTGTGGTCTCAGCACACCAGCAGCCTAACCACTGGCAAGTCTTTATATGGCATCATAGCAAAGGAGAGTTTTAAAAATTGATCTGAGGGGGGAACAATGAAGTGGCTTTGCAGATGTTTATAGGAAATGTCAGTGACTTGCTATTTTTTCCAGTTCAGCACCTGGCAGACAAATACTGAAGGCTTTTATAAACAATGTAAACCATAATCTCTTGGGAATTTCCAATGGACATAGTTCAGGCTGTAGTGCAGAAGTACTACCACAGGTCAGATAGTCTGGGATTTCAATCGGGGTAGAAATAACAGGTTAGTATGTACTTTCAGTGAGTTATGTCTACACTGGAGACTGTTAAGTTGACTTAACAAGGTTGACTTTAACTCAACTTAAAGTTAACCTTGTTAAGTCAACTTAAAGAGTCCACACTGAAAGCTTCTGTCGGCTGCCTGCATCCACACTGGCAGGTGTTAGGTTGACATAGGAGTGGTGCTTTGTTGGTAGCTGTCCCTGGTGGCCAGGAACTCTGGGAGGGGGCCTGGAGACCAATCAGGTTGACTTAAGGGCATTCCCTGTCTATGTTGGCTTAAGTCGATTTAATAAGTTTGATTTAAGCATTAAGTCAACTGTAAGACAGATGCCTTGTGCTACCTTGTAGAAGCACCTGGCCTTTTCTTTCTTAGCTGCCTAGCCCCTCAGGTGGGTCAGGCAGACAAATGACTGTCTCTGGCTCCTCAGCAGGGCAGGCAGATAAACAACTGTCTCTAGAAGGGTTAGGATGAAGGAGAAAAGGGTCATCACAGGATGCTGGAAGCAGCTTCCAACAGTCTCAGAAGCGAGGAGGCAGGAGGCCACAGGCCAACCCAACTCCACTGTGTCCCAGACAAGAGCCCTGTATTGAGTAGCATGGTCTGTTATGGGGCCAGCAGAGTCCTGACTACAACATGCCAGTTTAGTCCCTGGCTCAGCCTCTGCCACATGGAGGTCCAAGCCACCTGGTCCACCCACAGATCTTGTGTCCTGAGGTACCTGCTCAAGCTCCTCATCCTCAGCATCCTCTGGGTAGTAACCCAAGGACAGGTTACTGAACCCCTCGTTGTCCTCGTTAGGGGGGCAGCAGAGCCAACAGGCCAAGTGAGACTTCCTCCGAGGGTACTTCAACCAAATCACACCCTGCCAAGTTGAACTGTCATTACTGGCCCCGGAAAGCTCATCTAGGTCACAAGAAGTCGGTTGGAAACTAGGGGCTGCAGGCTCCTCCAGTGGTGGTGGTGATATGGGCAGCTCCAGGAATTCCTCAGGGCTTGTCCACTGGGGAAGTTTTCTTGGTCCTTCGGTTGCTGGCAGATTCTTGATGGGGCAGATCGCCCGCTGATGCCATGGAAGAGCAGAGGGGCCTTCTTTCCCTTTAGCTGCCAAGCCCTAACTGAGCTCCAGGGTCT
Organism: Podocnemis expansa; assembly: GCA_007922195.1. Lineage (NCBI taxonomy): Eukaryota > Metazoa > Chordata > Testudines > Podocnemididae > Podocnemis > Podocnemis expansa. The sequence goes on from ML681990.1 coordinate 41,339,296, forward strand.
CCCTTTTATACTTCCTGTCCCACCCACCTGTTTCCAGCCTGACAGGCTGCTTCTGGCTCTGCCCCCTTAGATGCAGGGTGGCCCTGGCTGCCTGTCACTGAGGGAGGCCATTTTGTCTTCTTACATTGACCTGAAGAGGTGGTGTCATTAAGCCAACTTAAGGAAGCACTGAAGTCAACTTAATAAAAGTCCAGTATGGCCACAGCAGTCTGTAGGTCGACTAATCCTCCTTAAGTTGACCTAAGGCTCCATTGTAGACATACCCATTGAAAGTAAACAAAACGATAGCAGATTCTTTCCTAAAAGAACAATGACAGCTCTGGGAAAAAATCCCAAACCTCACAGAGAGAACTCTTGATGACAGGCTCATCTCACTCAATTTCTAAAGGGGCAGCCACATCAGTCTAGTCCAGGAAATAAAAACAAGGAGTTGCATGGCACTTAAAGACTAACATTTATTTTTCACATGAGCTTTCGTGGGAGAAAATCCCACTTCTTCAGATGCTTTGAAGATGGGGGAAAGTAAGTTTCCCCATCTTTGAAGCATCTGATGAAGTGGTATTGTCTCTCACAAAAAGCTCATGTGAAAAATAAATCTGCTAGTCTTTAAGTGCGACACGACTTTTTTTTTTTGCTAGTCTCACTTAGACTTCTCCAACCCATGTACAAGACAACATGTGCCAGTACTAAAGATGAGAATGCATTCAGGGCCTGCCTTACCATGAGGTGAACTGAGGCAGCTACCTCAAGTCCCACACTGTGGGAGGGCACCACTAGGACCCAAAGTGTAGAAAATTGTGTCTGCTGCTGGTACATATGTACTCTTTCTGCCCTAGATGCACAGAGATGGTGGAGTGCTATGCTGGAGGAAGAAGGGTACAAGAGATATAACAGGCAAGCAGGAGAGAAGAAGAGAGGGAATAACAGAAAGCAGCGGGAGCTTTAGGGACACAGAAGAGGAGGAGCCTCATGTGTACTTCTCTAGCACCCCCAGGAGCCTGGAGTGAGTAACAACAGCTTCTCAGGGAGCGTCCTGTTTCCTGCTGCTTCCCTGAACCCACTTGAAGAGAACAGCTAGTCAAATGAAGTAATAGGAGCCAGTTAGGCCCTTAAGACCCTGATATCATCCCTCACTCAGGCCCTGCTACCAGCCAACTTATTTGTCCCCTTCAACTGTGTGTTGAGATCTGCTATAGCTGGTACAGAACAGCAGTCATGAGTGAAAGAAGAAAACACCCCTCTGGGGCAGCATTCAGAAAAAGAAAGAAAGCACAAGAAGCCTTTTTATCTAAGCAGGAAGGAACTCTCCTGAGATACATAGACACAAATGTTCACAGTGAGCCTTCTGGCCCCAGTGAGGATGTGAGTGGTGAGAAGACACCTGATCTTCAAGTTAGCCAGAGTGCAGGTGACCTGGCAGTTACTGCAACATCCACATATCCATCTTTAATGGAGGTAACCATGCACCTTCCTGAAGAAAAGTGTGGATCAGGGGTGTCACCACCCTGGGAAAGCTCCCTAGGCACCGGCCCAGGCCACACCCACTGCCAGGAGGCCATGCCCCCTGACTGCAGGCCACGCCCCCAGCCGGGGACAGGGCCACCACAGCCTCAGGCAGCTGCAACCCAGATCCCTGGCTGGGGAAGGGCCAGGAGTGGCCTCCGTGGCTGCAGGTGGATGAGCCCTGGATCCCCAGCTGGAGATGGAGCTGCCGCAGCCGGGGGATCCGGGGCCCAGCCACCCACGCCAGGGAGGGGGCTGCTGCAGCCGTGGGCAGCTAGGCCCTGGATACCCAGCCGGGGAAGGGGTCAGGAGTGGCCTCTGTGGCTGCAGGCAGCTAAGCCCTGGATCCCTGGCCAGGGATGAGGCCACCACAGCTGCCGGCAGCTGGGACCTGGATCTCCAGCCAGATCAGGCTGGAGACCAGGAGAGGTGGGCCCCACCAGACCTGGGACACTGGTGCCAGGATTCAGGGCACGTGCCCCATGTGCCCAGTGCCAGCTACACCCCTGGCATAGATCAGAGAAGAGTATGGTAGAGGCATAAGAAACAGCTGCTGCTGAGTTTATTTCCTTAAGTCCAGATCAGTGGTTCCCAGCTTATGGGCCATGGACCCCTATTGGGCTGCAGCATGGCTCCAAGAGGTCCACAGACAGGCAGGGAGCTGGGGCCAGAAGTGCCGGGGTCTCCGGTTGCCATGGAGACCCAGGCTTCTGGCCAGTCAGCAAGGAGCTTCCCCCAGGCTGGGAGTTTTTAAAACGCCTGCCCTGAGCATGCAAAGCATGCTTAAGTAGCCTTGGGGGGTGCCCAGGTGCCCTCAGCCGAGTGCCCAGGTAAGGCAGGGGAAGGGATCATGGGGGGGCGGTTGGGGAGAGAAACCAGTGGGGAAGACGGCCATGGCCATGGCAGCTTCCTGCTCCCCAAGCAAGGGCAGGGGCCCATGGCCATGGCAGTTCCTGGCCTGGGGGAAGGGGCAATGGCCATGGTAGCTTCCAGTGCAGAGGGGGTGCCATGGCCACGGGGAGCAGCGGGCCACATTCTGCCCCTGTGCAGGGCATGTGTGCCTCACAGAGGTGCCACTGCACAGTGGCAGCACCTCATTCACCCAGGGGGGCCACAGCCTCCCTTCCCTCTGCAAAGGGGGTCCCTAGCCTTGAAATGTTTGGGAACCCCTGGTCTAGACGATCCAGGACGTGGATCCACTTGATTAGTAGCCTGAGGGACTTCCTTGTACTACACTGGCCACAGCAAGTGAAAAACTTTATGTTCCCCAAAGACAATGAAAATAGAAAGTTTCCATCCAACACATTACTGGTGTGAAATCCCCAATGGTGGCAAAGTGGAGAGGCCATGGCTTAGGTACTCAAAAACCTAGAATGCTGCATACTGTTTTTGTTGCAAACTCTTCCAGTCCAATGTTCCAGACACATTGGGTTCTACAGGAACAAAGAGCTGGAAAAATCTGGGTAGAAATCTAGCATGCCATGAAAAGGCAGCAAATCACCAGAGAGCATGCCATAGGTGGAAAGAGCCTGAGATAAGACTAAGCTTAAAGGCCACCATAGATGGTCAGCACCAAGAGAAGATTGCATCAGCATCTCTTTACTGGCAAAATTTTCTGAAAAGGCTCATTGCCATTGTGAAAATGCTTGCTACCCAAAACCTGGCAGTGTGTGGCACTTCAGATCAGCTGTATGTGCCAAACAATGGAAACCTCCTTAAAACTGTCAAGCTGATGGCTGAGTTTGATGCTGTATTCCAGGAGCATCTAAGAAGAGTCGCTACCCAAGAACCCTATGATTCTATTCTAATCAGCTATTCTATTCTAAATTTACACACACCACTACCTTGGAAAAAACAATTCAAAATGAGATCATACAGTTACTGGCAACAAAAGTCAAAAGATTGCGGCAGATCTGAAGTCAGCAAGATATAATTACTCTGTTATTCTGGACTGCACACCTGACATCAGCCATATGGAACAAATGACTTTAATGGTGCGTTTGTAACAATGATAGAACCTAGCAAATACGTCCCTAAAATGGTGACTGTCAGAGAGTATTTTCTAGACTTTATTGACATTGATGATACTACAGGAGCTGGTATGACAAATGTTCTTCTTAAAAAGCTGGAAGATAGGGGAATTGTGATAGTTGACATGAGAGGTCAGGACCACAATAATGGTACCAACAAGAGAGGAAATGGAGGAATGCAGACACGAAACCAAGAGATAAACCCTCAAGCTTTTTTTTTGTCCCATGCAGTTCTCATTTATTGAACTTGGTGGTCAGTGATGCAGCATCATTTTCTAGTGAGGCTGCTGAATTTTTTAACGTAATTCAAAGCATCTGTGTATTTTTCTCTGCATTAACTCATTGATGGCAAATTTTGAAGCAACATCTGGGAACATCCTCTCTGACACTGAAACCCCTGAGTGCCAAATGATGGGAAAGTTGAGTGGTGGCAATAAAGCCTAGCAAACACCAAACTGGGAAGATAGATGATGCCATTGTTGCCATTATGGAGGATAATGCTATGACAGGAACTATTTGTGGGAGAACAGTGGCAGGGGGAAGTGGAATCACCAGAAATATACATAACTTCAAATTTCTAGGTAGCTTAGTGTTGTGGCATGACATACTGTTTGAAATAAACGTTGTAAGCACAAGACTTGTGACCCTGATATACCTGGAGCAATAGACAACCGCATGAAGCAAAGTCATACCTACAGTCTGATAAGTTAGATGAGGGATTTCAAAAAATAGCTCTGAAGAGTGCACAGAAGTTGGCAGAGGAACGTCACACTGAAGCTATTTTCCCACAAATCCAAAAATACAAGTTACCAAAGAAGACGACATTTTGACTATGAGGTATGGAATAATCCCATAAGAGGTCCCAAACAATTTAAAGCTGAATTCTTTAACCATGTGCTAGATTGTGCAATACAGTCAGTTGAAGAATGTTTCATGCAGCTCAAGGAACACAGAAATATATTTAGGATCTTGTATGATATTCCAAAACTCCTGACTATACTTGAAGACCTACACCAGCAATACAGGGCAATAAAGACAATGTTGACACATGATGACATGTGCGATATTGATGCACATGATTTGGGTGATGAACTGAAGGCCCTTTCAAGATACATTTCACCAAGAGCAACTCCAAAGGCTGTTCTGGAATATAGGTGCACAAATAAAATGACCACCCTCTTTCCAAATGTTTTTGTTGCTCTGCGCATACTTCTAACACTTTCAGTAAGAGTTGCCAGTGGAGAATGCAGCTTCTCCAAGCTGAAGTTAATAAAAACACGTCTACATTCCACAATGATGCAGGAGAAACTGGTCGGCTTTGCAACCATCTCAGTACAGCATGAGCTGGTCCAGACTGTGAACCTTCAGGAAGCAGTTCTAATCTTTTTAGCCCAGAAGGCACAGAAAGCACAACTTTGATTATTCAAACATAAAAATGCCAGCATCTACTATGCAGACAAGAAAAGTTACATTTGCTGTTCAGGTGTTTGAAAGTTAACATTTTTGAATAAGGCATTTTAAGTTGTTAGTTCTCCTTTATTGGGGTAGATAGCACAGCAATACTATGAGAAGAGTAGAACAGGAAGAAGGCAAAATTGAGACCTTTCAAAGTTTTGGCCCAAGTGAGTGGGCATGGGGGTGTTATTTGAGCTCATTGCTTCAGGTGCCAAAATGTTGTTCGCTGGCCCTGATTAAACCAGCACTGCCACCAAACCACCAAACAAGCTGCTTCGGGAAATCCAGCACAAACCACACACTTGTATGGTATAAATTATAACTGGTTTGCCTTAACTAAGAGCCCACCACATGTAGGAAGCATTTATTCCAAGGTCATCTTCATTCATGCTCACTTATCACAAAATGATCAGATGCGTGCATCTCTAGAGTACAAGGACTACATGTATTTGTATTCAATGAAATTCAGAATTCATTCTGCATCCTGCCGGCATGCTCTCTATCCAGCAGAGCTCTTCACTGCAATCCAGTGCAATGTGCACACCTCTGAAAAATGATGCTTTCAAGCTTGCCCTGCGGAGCAGTAAATTTGAAAGTGCTCTTAATAATAATAAGGATCAACATTGACTGTAATGGTCTTCAAACCCATCATGTAATTTCATTAGCTACCCAACACAGATGCAAGCAGGGATGATGTCATACTTTTTCCCTTGCTCTGAAACCTGAGTCAGGCGCCAGAGATAGAAATCAGTTTTACTGCCTCTAATCAGATTAAACCTTCTGGCAGCTGATGATCGATAAGTGGTTGCCAGAGCAATTCAGAAATACAGAGGGCTAGCTCAGGTTCTAGAGAAGACACAGGCAAGGTTCTTGCTGACTGCACACAAGACCAGGATACCATGAAATGTCAGTGATCACACTGAAATAATAAGGGCAAATTACATGTTTCAGAGCATTCCTGTCACTACCACCTCCACAAGACTGCACTGTGCCATGTACCAGGTAATGCATGTTCTGACACTAGAGTGTCATTAACAGAACTCCCACTAATTTTACAGTGGCATTGGCATAGGTATCTTATGTAAGGGATGTAACCACCACCACATGGATAGAGCCCTGCACAGATACAAATAAGTGGATCCGTATTTGACCTGCATCTGCAAGAAATGGTCCACGGATATCCGTGTTGTATCCGCAGATGCGGATATAATGCGGATATCCGCGGATATCTGCATATTTGCAGGGCTCTAGCTCTGTGCAGATAAAAATATGTGGATCCGTATCCAATCTTCATCCACAAGAAATGGTCCGCAGATATCCATGTTCTATCCGCAGATGCGGATATAAGGCGGATATCCACGGATTTGCAAGGATCTACACATGGACCTCCAGACTCTAATCCATAGAGGTATCTTCTGCTCAGCCCATCTCTGCTTCGTACAGTGGTATTCATTGAAAAGTCAGCATGTGTGGAGCCCTGCACAGATACAAATACGTGGATCTGTATCGACTCTGCATCCACAAGAAAAGGTCTGCAGATATCTGCATTGTATCTACGGATGTGGATAAAATGTGGATATTCGTGGATATCCGCATATTTGCAAGGCTCTAGCTCTGCACAGAGCAAAGTATGTAGACCTGTATCCAATCTGCATCCACAAGAAATGGTCTATGGATAGCCACGTTGTATTTGCAGATGCGGATATCTGTGGATATAATGCAGATATCCACAGATTTACAGGGATTTAAGCATGTGTCAACCATTACCAAATGGTGTCCTCTTAAACAAAGAGGGGAAAATGAGGTAACCTTGTGATTCCTCCTGGCAAATTGTCTGGTTATTTTAATGGTCTGTATCACGTCTCACAAAATTCAGACATAGCAAAGCAAAAGGCAACCAAACAAGAACAAAATGAAGAAGCTAAAGAGTCCATGACCACTGGCTACTTTAACAAGACATTTTCAATAAGCCGATAAGAGGCAATTACCTCATCATCTGAATATTGGAGTAGTAGAATCAATGCTACTTAAGGAGTCTGATAATCAGTGAGGCACTCTCTAGATATTTGTGAAAGTCAAAGCAATCCTGTGTAAAACATTGATTCATGCAGAGCTATCATTAAAGCTCCAGAGTTGAAGTCCCCTGATGGATAGTGAGAAAATAAATTTATTCCAACTATGGAATTCTGATAAAATGAGACTCACATCATCTTCTTCAGCTGAATGTGGTAGAGTTTTATAAACTAGATTTCGTCAATGATGTCATCTACAATAGTGCAAGGGGTCCTACAGCAGCCTGCCCTTATTCACCATACCCACCCCTGGCTCCAACATATACCCGCCTAAGTACATGGTGGAATATAGGTCAAACTTCTGACTGGGATCAAAGCACATTAGCATCCTAACAACAACATTACACTTTGAGTAATGTTTGAAAGTATGCTTTTAGTTTTAGCTTAATATATCTCAGTAACAACTGAGCTAGTGAATATATCAGATGAAAAACTGGCATCTCGTTGGCTATGTCTACATCTACTTTTTTTAGTTCAAACTTGCTAGTCCAAACTAAAAAATGTCTGAAGTTAGTCCGAACTAGGCCGCGGGCTAGTTTGGACTAACCGTGGCATTTTAGTTTGAACGAGCTGTGCGTCCTAGTTTGAGCTAACTTTTTAAGTTTGAACTAGCCATTATTTCACATTATTGTCTATGCTTATTTCAAACTAACTTTCTGGACTAAGCCAGATAGTCCAAGCTAACCAGGGTACTTATTAGCTCAGACTAACCTTTGCCTAGTACAAACTAAGAAATTTCTTAGTTTGGACTGGGAAAAGGTTAGTGTGGTCATAGGACAAATTAGTCCAGACTAAGCAAGCTTTGCCAATGTAGACAGCCATACTGCCCCTGAATGATTGTTAGGTGCACTACACCATTTTTTGCAGCAGATTTTAGAGGCTGGAGAAAACTTTACTATTCTTTTCATATATTTTTCTGAGGCCATGTATGATCAGTTAGGATATTACGGTCCTTTGCACTATTTTCAGTTAATAATTGTTACAATCATGTCTGAAACAGTGTGAGCCAATTTCATCTCTGGCATGATTTTACTTCACTGGAATTCCACAAGGAATATATTTGGCTGCACATATGGATAATTAATAATCATCAGTGTCTTTCATGAATGCTCATACTGACTCATTCCAAACAGTGGCATTACTATTGTGACCAGTAACTAAAGAGAATATCAAGTCAAGCTGAATTCATGTTTTCTTTATTTTCATTTATGGTTGTTTTTTAATTCAGATGTTACTAAATGGCACAGAATATGTGTATGTCTTAATTTGCATTAAGATGTCATGGGGGTGGTAGCACATAGACAGATGTGACCATTTTGTTGTAAACAGTCCCTCTGGAATTAAAGAAAATATAAGATATGTTCTCACCTTGATGCATACATTATCTGAGCTCTGTGAAATGTACAAATTATTAGGCCCCAATCCAGCACATGATTAAACCTCAAGCACTTGAGTATATCCACTGAAGCCAATAGTTAAAGTTAAGTACTTGACTCACTGTGTGCAGGATCATGGCCTTAAAATACCTGGATCTTCATTACAAACGCCTATCTAATCCGAGGCTCACTGAAAAGTTTGCTAAACTTGTCAAACCTTTCAAATCAACTGGGGAGTTGAGTTGTAAGTGAGCCCAAGAGTATACAGGTTTTCCCATTACTACCATGAAAACTCCATTTCAGATAATTTTGATGCAAAACCAACCAGCTGGAATGTCTCTGGGCTAAGTTTGGGGCCTCTTTGATCCTAGACTTCTAAGCATTAAGCAGGGTGAATGAAACAGTAAAAGTTTAAATGAAGAAAAATGTTTGCACAAGCCTCTATGAAATGAAAAACCTTTGCACTTTTAAAAGCAGAGCATTAGTGATTACATCATGTCAGGATGCTGCAACATTTGCTGCTCCAGCAAACAGTAATGAGGTAGTCTTCTGTATATGAAAACAGCAGCTAGGTGCAGTACACTATGTGCCAAACTGAGCAAGCATAGGATTAAACTATGGAGCCTCCTCACTAAGTAGAGTACTGTCTGTCAGTCCTATCCTTCACTGCAACCAATAATGAATAAACTGTCTGGTGAAGCAAGGCCTAGTCTGCCTACTGGAGGTCCTGTGCATTTATCTCATTGGCTGGCAAAGTCCAGCTGGTCCCTCTCACTGGGGCTTCTTTCCTGTTCCCCAACTGCTTTAGTGGGGCTGCACCCCTGAAGGTAATGGGAGGGGGCCAGTCTCACCCTCTACCCCAGGCCATGGCCCAGGGGCTCTCTGAGCAGCAGCCATCAAACTGAGTCCAAGAGGCTACTGTCTTCCCTGGGTTGCCAAAGTATGACCCCACCATTCCTGTACCACCCTCTAGGGCTGAGAAGGATTCTCAGCCTCCTGATCCAAAGCCTCAGTCTCTGTACTCCTCTCATTGTTTGGGTTGGGGTTGCCCCACCTTCACTCCCTTTCTCAGTTCTTGAAACAAATCAAGTCCTCCTTTGAGCTGCAGGACCTAACAACCTTGCTTGTAAGAATTCTCCCACTCCCTCTGTACCTTTTTGAGTGTTGTGGCAAAACTGCACTCAAAATTTCTCAAAGAGTTCTTCCAGCAGCTTCACTCCCCTCTGGTTCCACCCCCCTTCCTTCAGCTGCCCTACCCTGCCTGAGAAGGAGGCTTTTAAGCAGTGCAGCAGGTTTGTTAATTGAAACACCTGGAACCAATTACCCTGGCATAGTTCTGGCTGACCTAGCCCAGGAAACAAGGTTTTACTAAGCCTGGGGCTAATATATACCCCTTCCACCACTTTCCTATACCCATCTAGTTTGCCCCTGTCACACATCCTCCCCCCCACTCAATCGCACAGGGTTGGGCAATTTGGGACATCATACAGTGATATATACCCAAGAATGCTTGGACCTGCTTCTTTCAGTTGGCCCGGGGCCAGTTCTGGATGGCTTCCAGCTTGTTGAGTTGGGGCTTTACTACTCCCCTTCCTGAGATGTATCCAAGATACCAGGCCTCAGCTAGACCTACAGCACATTTTGCAGGGTTTGCTGTGAGACCTGCTTGCCTCAAGGCATCTAGTACTCTTTCTACTTTCTGCAGGTAGGTGTCCCAGTCCAGGGTGTATATAACTGTCATCAAGGTATGCTGCGGCATAGCTGGCATGTGGATGCAGCAGCTTGTCCATCAAGTGCTAAAAAGTGGCTGGTGCCCCATGGAGTCCAAAAGAGAGGATGGTATACTGAAATAGCCCATCCAGTGTAGCAAACACAGTTTTTTTTCTTTGCCTCTTGAGCTAGAGGGATTTGGCAGTACCCCTTGGTCAAATCAAGGTTGGTTAAGAATCAGGCCTTACCCAGGTGGTCCACAAACTCATCTACACAGGACATGGAGTATGTATCAAACTGGGAAACCTCATTTAATTGGCAAAAGTCATTGCAAAATCATGTAGTGCCATCAGGTTTAGGCACAATCGGGCTAGACCACTGACTATGTGATTCTTCTATGACCCCCATCGCTAACACCTTTTCAACCTCCACCTTAATTACTTTCCTCTTGGCTTCCGGGGTCCTATTGGGCCTTGTTGTTACTTTGGCACCAGGGTTTGTGATAATGTTGTGATAGATCTCCGTTGTTCACCCTGGCTTGGTCAAGAACACATCTTGGTTTAGGGCTACAATCCCTGCTGCCTCCGCTTGTTGTTTTGGTGTCAAGTCAGGTGATATTTTTACTTGTTTGGGTGGTTCTGTATCTTTTGTTAAGGTTACACATGCTTCCTGGGCTTTCCAGGGTTTTAACAAGTTGATATGGTAGATTTGTTCTTGCTTTCGACGCCCTGGTTGTCGTACTCTATAGTTGGTTTCTCCTACAGGCTCATCTATTTCATAGGGCCCCTGCCACTGGGCCAATAGTTTACTCTCAGATGTGGGTACCAGTACCATTACCTGGTCTCCGGGTTGGAAATGCCTAATTGTGGCTTGGCAGTTATAGTGTACCTGCTGAGCTTTTTGGGCTTTCTCTAGATGTTCTTGTACAATTGGGGTAACACGGACTATCCGATCTCTCATCTGTAGCACATGGTCTACTATATTTTTCTCTGGTGTGGGTTCCTCCTCCCAAATTTTCCTGGCTATATCTAAGATTCCCCAGGGGTGGCACCCATAAAGAAACTCAAAGGGCGAAGAGCCTGTGGAGGCCTACAGCACCTCACAGATGGCAAACATAATGGCAGTAAGGTGTCCCAGTCCTTCCCATCTCAACTCACTACCTTTTTTATCATAGCCGTAAGAGTCCTATTGAACCTTTCTACAAGGCCATCTGTCTGTGGGTGATAGACAGATGTTCATAGGGTCTGTACACACAATAATGTGCATAAGTCCTTCATTAGTTTCGACATAAATGGTTTTCCCTGGTCCGTCAATATTTCCTTGGGTATCCCAACATGTGCAAAATTTTTTACTAACTCTGTTGCTATAGTCTTGGATGCAGTATTCCACAGGGGAACAATCTCTGGGAGCCTTTCCCTCCAGTCATGATATCTCTGGGCCTTCACGCCTGTAGGGACTCCTGAATGAGCCAGGATCTCGGTTTTTAACTGATGGTAGTCAGCTGCAGCCGCTGTGGGTTCGTCATGGTAAGCCTTCTAGGCTTCTCCACATAAAAAAGGGGCAAGAATACAAGCCCACTGGGTCTGGGGCCAACCCTCACGAGTAGCAATCCTCTCAAAAGTAAGGAGGTATGCCTCCACATCATCTTCTGCAGTCATCTTATTAGATGCAGATTCCTAACCATCAAAGGAGTAAAGTTCTGAAATAGTCTACCAAGGGAAGTGGTGGGGGCAAAAACCTTAGGTGTCTTCAAAACCGAGCTTGATAAGTTTATGGAGGGAATGATATGATGGATAGTGTAGCTTGGCCATTGTCTCTGTCTTTTACTACTAGCGATGGGTATGATAGTAATGTGGGAAGGGGCATTTGATCGAGTGGGTTCTGAGTTATTACAGAGAAGTTCTTCTTGACTGGCTGCTATGGACTTGCCCTCATGCTCAGGGTTTAACTGATCGCTATATTTGGGGTCAGGAAAGAATTTTCCCCTGGGGCAGATAGGCTTGGGCGCTGGGGGTTTTTTGCCTTCCTCTGTCGCATTGGGCATGGTTCACTTCCTGGTTGATACTCTGTATTAAAGTCTTTAAAACATGATTCAAGGACTTTAATAGCTCAGTTATGGATTTGAGGTTCATCGTAGGAGTGGGTCGGTGAGGTTTTGTGGCCTGCACTGTGCAGGAGGTCAGACTAGATGATCATATTGGTCCCTTCTGACCTTAGAGTCTATGGGTATATCCACACAGGGCTCTTATTTTGAAACAACAGAGGTTGTTTCGAAATAAAAATTCCCATGTCCACACGATGTACTATTGTTTCGAAACAACAGGACCCATTGTTTCGAAACAACGGTCATTGTTTCGAAACTGTTAAACCTGCTTCGATATTGAAATAGCCATTGTTTCGAAACAACGGCGTTTGGACACGTTGTTTCGAAACATTGGGCATTGTTTTGAAACAACTGTTTCAAAACAACATGTCCAAACGGCATTATTTCAAAATAACCATTTTGAAATAATAGCTGTTTCGAAAACAGGCTTTCCCTTAATTCGAATTAACAAACTGTTAATTTGAATTAACTTATTTTGAAATAAGGATTCTATTTCATAGAATCATAGAATCATAGAATCATAGGGTTGGAAGGGACCCCACAAGGTCATCTAGTCCAACCCCCTGCCAAAAAAAGCAGGACCACTCCCATTAGATCATCCCAGTCAGTGTTTTGTCCAGCTGGGACTTGAACACCTCCAGAGATGGAGATTCCACCACCTCCCTAGGCAGCTTATTCCAATGCTTCACCACTCGCCTAGTAAGGAAGTTTTTCCTAATATCCAGCCTGGACCGCCCCAGCTGTAACTTGAAACCATTGGTTCTCGTTCTGCCCTCTGTTACCACCGAGAACAGTCGAGCTCCCTCCTCCTTGGAGCAACCCTTCAAGTAGTTGAAGGTTGCTATCAAATCCCCCCTCAGTCTTCTCTTCTGCAGGCTAAATAAGCCTAGTTCCTTCAGTCTTTCTTCATAGGGCTTGTGCTCCAGCCCTTTGATCATTTTGGTTGCCCTCCTCTGGACTCTCTCTAATTTGTCCATGTCCTTTTTGTAGTGGGGAGCCCAAAACTGGACACAGTATTCCAGATGTGGCCTCACTAGTGCAGAATAGAGGGGAATGATCACATCCCTCGATCTGCTGGTAACACTTCTTCTGATGCAGCCCAGTATGCCATTGGCCTTTTTGGCAGCAAGAGCACACTGCTGACTCATATCCAGCTTCCCATCCACCATGACTCCCAGGTCCTTTTCTCCAGTGCTGCTATTTAGCTGATCACTCCCCAGCCTGTAGCAGTACATGGGGTTTTTTCGTCCCAAGTGCAGGATTTTACACTTATCCTTGTTGAACCTCATGAGATTCCTCTTGGCCCACTGCTCCAGTTTGTCTAGGTCTCCCCGAATCCTGTCTCTGCCCTCTAGGGTGTCTACCGTTCCCCCCAGTTTGGTATCATCTGCAAACTTACTAAGTGTGCAATCTATCCCATCATCCAGATCATTAATGAAAACATTGAACAGAACTGGCCCCAGGACCGACCCCTGGGGCACACCACTCGTTACTGCCTGCCAACTTGACATGGAGCCATTGATTCCTACACGCTGAAACCGTTGTTCTAGCCAGTTTTCTATCCACCTTACAGTCCACGCATCTAACCCATACTTCCTTAATTTGCCAATGAGAATGCTGTGGGAAACCGTATCAAAAGCCTTGCTAAAGTCAAGGTATATCACATCAACGGCTCTTCCCGCATCCACAAATCCAGTCATCTCATCATAGAAGGCGATGAGGTTGGTCAGGCATGATTTACCCTTGGTAAATCCATGCTGACTATTCCTGATTACTCTATTTTCCTCCAAGTGTTTCAGGATGGATTCTTTGAGAAGCTGCTCCATGATTTTTCCAGGGATTGAGGTGAGGCTGACAGGTCTGTAATTCCCTGGATCGTCCTTTTTGCCTTTCTTGAAGATAGGTACTATATTTGCTTTTTTCCAGTCCTCTGGCACCTCCCCCGTTCGCCACGAGTTTTCAAAGATAATGGCCAACGGTACTGCTATCTCATCAGCCAGCTCCCTCAGCACCCTCGGATGCAGTTCATCCGGCCCCATGGACTTGTGCACATCTAGTTTCTTTAAGCAGTCCCTAACCTGACCTACTGTCACCAAGGGCCTCTCTTCTTCTCCCCAGTCCCCCGTACCTAGTGTAGTGGGCTGGGAGCTGACCTTGCTTGTGAAAACTGAAGTAAAAAAAGCATTGAGCACTTCAGCTTTTTCCTCATCCTCTGTCACGAGGATGCCTGCCCCATTCAGTAAGGGACCTACACCATCCCTGATCCTCTTCTTGTTATTGATATACTTGTAGAACCCCTTCCTATTATCCTTCACATCCCTTGCTAGTCGCAACTCCATTTGTCCTTTGGCCTTTCTGATTTTATCCCTGCAGTCCCGAGCAATGTCTTTATATGCCTCCTTAGTCATCTGTCCTAGCTTCCACTTCCTGTGAGCGTCCTTTTTATGTTTCAGCTCAGTGCAGAGCTCTCTGTTAAGCCACAGTGGGCGCCTTCCACATTTGCTGTGCTTTCTCCTTATCGGAATTGTATCTTGCTGTGCCCTTAGCAGGGTTTCTTTAAAATGCACCCAACTCTCTTGGACACCTTTCCCCTTCAGATCAGCCTCCCAAGGGATCCTGCCCATCAGTTCCCTGAGGGAGACAAAATCTGCTTTTCTGAAGTCCAGGGTCTGTGTTTTGCTTCTTTCCTTCTTTCCTTTAATCATCAACTTGAACTCAATCATTTCATGGTCACTGCTACCCAGGCTGCCATTGACCTCTACTTCCCTGATAAATTCTTCTCTATTTGTGAGCAGCAGATCGAGAGGCGCAAGGCCCCTCGTTGGTTGCTCCAGCATTTGTACCAGGAAGTTGTCCTCAACACTCTCCAGAAACTTCCTGGATTGCCTGTGCACTGCTGTATTGGCCTTCCAGCAGATGTCAGGGTAATTGAAGTCCCCCATGAGAACCAGGGCCTGTGCTCTAGAAACTTCTGTTGGATGAGGCATTCTGTGTACAACTACTTCCTCCTTCTGATCTGGTGGTCTGTAGCAGACACCTACCACAACATCCCCCTTGTTGCTCTCCCCTCTAAACTTAACCCACAGACTTTCAACTGGCTTGTTTCCACTTTCATAATGGAGCTCTGAGCAGTCATAGAGCTCCTTTACATATAGTGCTACTCCTCCCCCTTTCCTTCCCTGCCTGTCCTTCCTGAACAGTCTATACCCATCTATTGCAGAGCTCCAGTCATGCAAACTATTCCACCACGTCTCTGTTATCCCAATCATGTCATAGTTCTTTGTCTGCGCTAGTGCTACCAATTCCTCCTGCTTGTTTCCCAGGCTCCTTGCATTTGTGTATAGGCACCTAAGATACCCAGCTGATTGCCCTACTTTCCCATTTTGACATTCAATTCTATTGTATCTACCTCCCTGGATTTTCTTTTGGTGTTGACCTCCCCCACCTGCCTCAGGCATTAGGGCTTCATTAGAGCATCTAAGAAAGTTATTTGATTCCCCCCGCATGTTCCAACTATCCTCTCTTCTATCCCTGTAGTTACAGTCCCGGCACCCCCCAAGTTCCATCCCATCCCCCTGGTCTCCCACATAGTCACTTACCTGTGGGCTTTGGTCTCCTTCCCCCTTCAGACCTAGTTTAAAGCCCTCCTCACTAGGTCAGCCAGTCTGCGTCCAAATACGCTCTTCCCCTTCCTCGAAAGATGGAGTCCATCTCTGCCTAGCAGTCCTTCTTCCTGAAACAGCAACCCATGGTCGAGGAAGCCAAAGCCCTCCTGACGACACCATCTTCGCAGCCAAACGTTCATCTCCAGGATGCATCTGTCTCTGCTCAGGCCTCTACCCTTGACCGGAAGAATCGAGGAGAACACCACCTGTGCTCCAAACTCCTTCGCCCGCGCTCCCAGAGCCCTGAAGTCACCTTTGATCTGCCGAGGATCACCTCTCGCAGTATCATTGGTTCCCACATGGATGAGAAGCATGGGGTAGTAGTCAGAGGGGCGGATGATTCTCGACAATCCCTCCGTCACGTCTCGGATGCGGGCACCTGGCAGGCAGCATACCTCTCGAGAGATCTTGTCAGGGCGACAGATGGGTGCCTCCGTCCCCCTCAGAAGTGAGTCCCCAACCACCACAACTCTACGTTTCCTCCTAGCTGTGGTGGCTGTGATCCTCCCAGCCTCGGGGGTGCATGGCCTCTCCTCTTCCACCTCCTTCACCGTCTCTAGCACCGCATATCGATTCTTCACCACAACAGAAGGTGGGTTGTGGGCAGGGGTGGAGCACTGCCTACCGCCAGAGGTAACCAGCTGCCAGTGTCCTCCCCCTGCCACAGGCTCCCCATCCAGCTCCAGTGTTGTGGCAGTAGTCTCTGGTACCTGGTCAGTGCCCTCCATCTTGCACTTCTCCTCGTGGATGCTGTCGAGGAACTTCTCCAGGGTGTGGATACTCCTAAGCCGAGACACCTCCTCCTGTAACTCTCCCACCTGCCTCCTGAGAGATTCCACCAGCAGGCACCTGTCACATCGATTCATCTCCCCAGCCTGATTGTTGGAGACAGGGAACTGCAGGCTGCAGTCCCTGCAAGTCCACACCAGGGTCTGGGTAGAGATATCTATGGTCAGGATGTCTGTCTGGCTACAGGCACAGGTAGAAGGGACAGAAGGGGTGCTGGCAGCAGTGCGGCTCCTCTTCACCATCGTGGTGTCACAAACTCCTCCCCAAACTCCCTCTCAAACTCCCCTGTTTGCTGTCCTCTGGTCGCTCAGCCACTGGCTTTTAAAGCCTTCTCTGCCTAGGTCAGGCCTGGCCCCTCGTTAAACACACAGGGGAAGGCTGATCACAAGGCTGATTGAGGCTGGTGCACAAAGGTGATCAGGGAACAATGGTGCAAGCAGCCCCCACCCACAGTAAGATACAACTAACAGGAGTCAGCTGTAAGGGAAAAGTCAAACAGACAAACACACACAGTTAGCAAACCCTCACCCAAGCACACACTGTCCCTTGCTGCTTTCAGCTAGGGGATCGCCTTCACCTCCTTCTCGGGGCTTCACAAACTCCTTCCCTCTCATTTCAAAATGGGTTATTTCAAAATAATGGTGTATGTCTGGACATAGCCTATGAGTCTATATCTTTTGCAGGTATGCAGTAGCTTGCAGTTCCCTAGTCCTGTCAGGCCCAGGGGTTTGGAAAGCCAGGATCTTCAGCTTGCCCATCATCTCTCATAAAAGGGCAGGGTCTTGATTTGCCTGGTTAATCAGCAGCTGATTGGTCTCTTCCTGTAACCACATGGACTCTTGTTGAGCGGCTATTGAGCCCTGGTGACCTCTTGCTGGGCTGCTGTAGCCTGTGTGAGTGCCTTTACTACCTCCGCCATGATGGGGAAAGGGTTTACTCTTTCCTGCTCCCTTCTGTTTAAGCCACTGCACAAACAGTCCCTCCCCTGACACCAGTTGTGGTGAAACGAGGTCTAGTCTGCCTACTGGAGGTCCTGTGCATTTATCTCTGCAACCAAAATTTCTCCAACTGTTCTTCCAGCAGCTTTACTCCCCTCTGGTCTCCTTTGGCTGCCCTGCCCTGCCTGAGAAGGGGGCTTTTAAGAAGTGTAGCAGGTTTGTTAATTGAGACACCTGGAACCAATTACCCTGGCCTAGTCCTGGCTAACCTAGCCCAGGAAAAAGGCTTTACTAAGCCTGGGGCTAATATATACCCCTTCCACCACTGTCCTATATCCATCTAGTTTGCCCTTGTCACAACTCATAAAAGACCCAGAGCACAACAGTAATTGAGATAACAAGCAATTCTTCCTCACAGTAAGGGGGCATGGTCTGAATCCTCTGAACATATCCTAAACTATGGTTTGAGACAAGGAAGATCCTGCTGGACCTATCAAAGGGAGAAAACATGAAAACAACTGAAGAGAGTGAAGATGGGCGTGCTTTCTTCCTGTATCCTGAACGAACATGGCCATATTGTGGCAGAGAGATCTGGAGTGCCCCTCTTGCAGAGAATATGAAGAAATATAAGATTTATCCTTTTCTTCTGTCCCTCCTCATCCTTTTCTTTGGCTATGTCTACATTTATAGTGGTAGTTTGAATTAACTCAATTTGAACTAATGAAATCGAACAAATAATTATTAGTTATTATTAATTCAAACTAACATGGCCCCACTAGGAAAACCAATTTGAACTAGCATGTCCATGGACAGGACTTGCTAGTTCAAATTGGAAGAGGGGCACCATGGGAAGTGTGGCAACATGGCCCCCAAGAATGGCCATGCCCCCACCCAATCACTTGCCGGGCTCCAGCCCTCTGAGCCCAGAACAGGGAAAAACATCCCCTGCCCAGCTCTAGCCCCAGGCCTGAGTAGAGGCTGCCTTGCCCCCAGGCCCTGGATCGGGTCCATTCAGGCCTGGGTTGGCCAGGGGTTAAGCAACCTGAACTCTCTGCAGCAGGCCACTCCAGGGGGCCCCACTTCCAGCAAGCCTCAGCTCCATGCCAGCCACTATCCTCCCTCCCCCTGGAGAGGCACAGCTGGCTGGGTGTACGCGGGGAGTGCTGCTCCACCCCCTATGCAGAGATGCCAGGCAGGCAGGCAGCGCAGCTTCTGGCCCTGGTAGTCCGCCACCCTCCGCTCCCCCACCACCCTGCAAGTGCAAGGGTAAGTGAAGCAGGCAATCACTACAGGGCCCCCCCTTACTGCTCGGGGCCCAAGGTAGCCGCCTGCTTCGCTTACCTCAAAAGCCGCCTTTGTGCGGGGGTTCCCTTCCCTGCCTCCTGGCCAGCACACCTCCAGCTGGGCTGCGGGGTTCCCTTCCCCACCACCTGGCCAATGCTGTCCAAGCTGGGCAGGGGGAATCCCTTCTCCCCCTACCCAGCCAGTGCGCCTCCAGCTGGGCTGCAGGGGTTCCCTTCTCCCCCAGCCCGGCCAGCTCTTCAACAGCCAGGCACTGGGGTGCTTTCCCCACGCCTGGCCAGCAGGGCTTCACCGAGCATGGGGCTTCCCTTCTCTCCCAGCCAGCCAGCACGCAGGGCTCCAGCCTGGCACTGAGGTCCCTTCCCCATGCCCAGCTGGCTCTGCAAAGCTCAGTGCCAGGGTCTGATCCCCAGTCTGACCAGGGGACTGGGGCCCCTTCGCCTGGGTCAGATCGCATGGGGGGGTGACTTTGGGGCTGCTTGCCCCAGGCACTGGCGAGCTGGCACTTCCCTCCAGGGTGCCATGCATCCTGGGAAGAAGGTCAAACCACATTAATTCAAACTAATCCTTAGTTTGAATTATTGTGGCTCCATTGGTTTAGTTTGAACTAATGAGTTCAAACTAACCCTTGGTTCAAACTTAAGGGTGGTTTTATAAGTTTGAACTAAACTTTCCCTAGTTCAAACTAAGGGAGCTCCTTAATTCAAACTAAGGAAAGCTAGGGTAGACATGCACTAATTTAATTTGAATTAAATTGTAAGTGCAGACATACCCTTTAATTTGGAAAAAGAAAATCTAGCCAAAAGATACACACTCTAGCCTAACTTATCTCCCCGCTCTTCCTCCTCTACATATTGTTTCTTCCTCTATTTCAAGGGTCAGCAATCTATGACATGCATGCCCAACATGGCATATCAGATGATTTTGAGAGCGCTCACATTGTCATTGGCACAGGGTTGTATCATTTTTGGTGGGGTTGAAGCAGCTTGTGGCCAGAACACTGGGGGCCCACATTACATGGGAAAGGGATGGGGGGGAGAGGTGGGGCTAGGAGGGAGGAGTGGCCACTGCATGTTACCATTTGGGGACAAGACTGAGAGGTAGTAGAGCCAAGGAGGGGAGACCTTATAAAATGTTAAAATGTATTACTGCCACTCTGTACTCAGATTTATTAATGAAGACTTGGCATGCCACTTCTGAAAGGTTGCTGACCTCTACTCCATTCCTTTACTCAACTACTTCTGGATACTTACCATAGTAGGAGACCTCTCTGTATAAAGAACAAAGGGCAACAGCTTCCCCAGAGAGGGTCTGCATTGTGAAACTAACAATAATACAGCATGCCTTCGAAGACTGGGCATAGCTTGTACACTAAGAAAAAGAACCTGTAAGGCTAGCAGTTAAAGCACTATGCAGTGACTCCCACCATAATCATATTTTGCTTTCCTTGCTTCCTATATGACTTAAACATATAAACTTAAGTCCTTTCCTTTATTGCCTGCAGTGTCCACTGGGCACAATGGCATGGGGATGGGACTGCAGAGAAGAGAGTTGTAGCTCCATTCTGAGACTAATTTTGCGTTCTTATCCCCAGCCCCAGCATAATTTTGAATAACCTATAGGTTACTCTAAAGCATGTGCACTGATTGCTGTCTACAAAAGCCTGCCTGGAACACAGATTCCCATTGCCCCAAAGTGCCTCCTCCACGAAGGGCTGCAGGATAGGGAATACTGGAGTTAGCTTCATTGGCTCTTAACCGGCTAGACTCCCATGCATTGAGGAACTTGTCAGCTGAGGAACACAAAGGGACAGGAATGATGAAGGGAATCTGGCCTCTTACTTTCCTTATTCATCTAAGTATACTATACTCTGAATTTCTGTATTCATGGTAAGATTAGAACTGGCCATGTTTCTACATAGCGTTCAACAATCATATATGATGCAATCTGCAAAGCTCAGAACTCTCAGTCAGGCTGTGCCCTGCTCACCATCTTCATGCTTTGACAATAATCCTTCTTTCCATTCACCTTCTCAGAGGTGCAAGGATTACAAATATTCAGGGTTTTGGTGGTGAAAACTCAAGTCAGGATAGTGGTAAGGTATTACTAAAACTTAGAAAGACTAGAAAGAGTCAATATTAAGCGCCTTTTGAAGACCCAGCAATAGATGCTGGAAAAAAGCAGTCTAGCTTTATGAATTGGAGTATACCTGCATTCATTTTGCTTTACCAGCTATGTCGGCACTAGAAATAATCATTTTTAATTTGTTTACAACATCATCGAAGGTCTGCTTTCTCCATATAAATTGCTCAAGACAAGCAGTGAATCAGTTGTTAAATCCAAATCCTCCCCAGGTGAGATTCTTTATAGCTTTCAAACAACAATCAGAAGTCATGGGTATTAAAAGATGGGTTAATGATTATTATGATTTATGTGATACCGTAAGCGTGCGTGGTGCATTAAAGACAAATAAAACGTGAGGTAAATTTACTTTTTTTTATAACTCTTATATGTTGGTTGCCATTCCATTCCTTCGTGTCCTCAAAATCTTAATATATAAATCACACATAAAATCTCCAAAGCATCCATAACAGGATGGTGATGTAACAATAAGCCTGTCTGATATGTCTCTCCACAGATCCTGTCTCCCATACCTTTGTTTATTGTTTGAATTAAGTCTTTCTTAGATTGTAAATTTCTTAGGAGAAGAACCTGTCACTTTTATCTATTTGTAAAATGATATGCACACCTATAAATAATTAAGCATACAACAAATATAAGGAGAGATGTGCCCCAAAGACTATGATGACCTCTACACCTGCATGGAGCTCCCCCTTCATATATCACATTGTGGGAACAAAGAGGCACAGAAGTAAAGAGAGGAACTAGTGGCCTCAGTGGAGGGAATTCACTTAATTGCTGGGGAAGGGTTGTAATAAATAAATAAATATTTTTCACATGTTCGAGCATCATCAGGAGGGGACCCTACATTGTTCTGCTGCTGGCCAGGACACAAATGCATGTTACTATTGCTTTTTGCAACATCTGTGAGGCTCTGTTTGCTGGGATTTCCTCCACAACTACAATTCTAGAACATTCTGGGACTTTGGGGCAGGTGGGCAGGTATTCATGGCCCTGCAAGTTTTTCACCTTCCTCTGCAGCATGAGGCATTGGTCACTTGTTGGAGGATTCTCTGTTCTTTGACGTTTTTAAACCATTATTTGAGGACTTCAATAACTCATTATAGATTAGGAGTCTATTACAGGAGTTGGGGGGGTATGGTTCTGTGGAATGCGTTGCACTGGAGGTCAGACTAGATGATCATAATAGTCTCTTCTGACCTTAAAGTTTCTGAGTATTAAATTAACATATAGTTATGGCTTAAGCTGGTACATTTAGCACTATCCACTACAACAGTGTTTCTCAACCTTTCCTCTGCTGTGGGACCCATTGATACTTTTAATTACTTTGAGGCACACCACTACACTGTCTGCAAATGGACTTGTGAACATACATGAGCCAATCCAGAACTCTGATTTTTTTCAAAAAATTCTGTGGCACACCTGCCAAGGCATGATGGCGTGCTGGTTGGGAAACAATGTAGTACAATAAAGAATACTGTAAGCAAAGGAGATTCAGTTATGGTTCCTATGGGAGCCAACTATTTTGTGAGATTAAAATCTCAGTTTTAACACATCATTAAAGAAAATGTGTCTGTGTCTGCTATAGGCTATGACTTTATCTATGTTTGGCTTGCATGAGCATATATATAGTGAGAGATCAAAGCCAGCAGACAGTCTGAGAGTAGAAGATAGGAGAAATGTGAGAATGTTGAAGGCTTTGTTCCCCAGGCTAACCAGGGTTACTGCAGGTTGATTAGAGGCACCTGAGCTGAATTAAGAAGTAGCCGGGTGCCTGATAAAAGCCTCCCTGCTCCAAACAGAGGGAGTACAAGCTGGAGGAGAAGCAGGAGGGTAGTGCTATACAGAGGTGAAGGAGCAGAGGAAAGTAATTCTGAGAAGAGAAGGAAAGGCAGAGATTGAGACCTCAGGGAGAAAACCTGGCCTAATGGGAGATCAGGTGAAGGAACTGAAAGGGCAGATAGGGAAGACAGCCCAGGGGAAAGAAGTGTAGACTGGGACACTGTCAGCAGCACATAGTTGCACTTTGTAAGGCTCCTGGACCTGGGACCCAGGTCCCAAACCCTGGATCCCCACCCTTCAAGTGATTGGGGCTGCTCTGACCCACTTTTCCTAAGAAAAGCACAAGACCCAGTGCAGAAGAACTGGCAGTTTGCCACAATAGGTATAGATATTGTTGATAATCTTATATGTGTATGTCTTCTTTCCATGTTTAAGAAATTCTGTTTTTACAGTAGTTGACTTAGTATAAGTTAGCCTAACTTTAATATGGATAGCTGAAATGCAAGATACCTACAGGCCTGTATGAAAATCATAGGCAACCTGTATGTGGGAGCTTTGCCAAAAGGATGTAGTGATGAGTTAGTTGTAAAGGTTAATATATCAGTCAGGGTTGGTTGGTTTGTTCAGTAGTGTCCAATGGAAACTCCAGATAAGCTATTTCGGATCATGAGGCATAGGGTAGTGAGTGAATAACAACTTAAGATGGGACCTTTGACATAGAGAGAGTCCAGCAGAGGGCAACCAAAATGATTAAAGGGCTGGAGCACAAGCCCTGTGAGGAAAGACTGAAAGCATTAGGCTTATTTAGTCTGCAGAAGAGAAGATTGAGGGGGGATTTGATAGCAACCTTCAACTACTTGAAGGGATGCTCCAAGGAAGATGGAGCTCGACTGTTCTCAGTAGTAACAGAGGACAGAATGAGGAGCAATGGTCTCAAGTTACAGTTAAGGAGGTCTAGGCTGGATATTAGAAAAAGCCTTTTTTACTAGGCGAGTGATGAAGCATTGGAATGAGCTGCCGAGGGAGGTGGCGAAATCTCCATCTTTGGAGGTGTTTAAGGCCCAGCTGGACAAAACCATGACTGGGATGGTTTAGTGGGAGTAGTCCTGCCTCTGGCAGGGGATTGGACTAGATGACCTCATGAGGTCCCTTCCAACCCTATGATTCTATGATTTTTTATGACATTTCATAGACTACCACAAACCCCATGAAATTCATAAATAAGAAAAGAGGAAGGGTGATGAGGAATATTCTAGTAGATAAAATATGCCAGTTGTACATATGCTCCTTTAACCAAAACGATCAAAGTACCCTGACAGTTTCAGGGGCAAAAACTCATATTTGGGATGACTGAGGAGGATCTAACCTAACCTATTTTTAGAAAGATATAAAAATGCAGACCCTGTTAGTAGAGGAAAAAAGAGGATTTAAGACCTGAGGATTTAGAGAGCAGGTAGGAAGCTTCCAGTTCTCAACTTTGAGCTCAACTTTATTGAGACAAACAGAACAGACCTGCCTTGCTGATCTTTAGTTGCTTAGTCATTGTCATGTTAATAGTTCAAACAGGTTATTAGGGTTAGGGTTGCTAGACTCTTCACTTCTCAGATCAATTGAAACATCAGGTGTCCTCCTGGGTTCCGGGCTCCAGGGGTATAAGTAAAACAACAATAACAGGAATTATTAGAACCTGTATAAGTTTTCATAAATACAGTTTGTATGTGTAATTCTAATCAATTATGTTGTATGTTCATAAACTTACAATTAATCTGTTAATTAAGTGCTTTATACTTCTGGCAATAAAAAAATTTTTATAAATACCTGAAGGAGTCCACACGACCATTTCCTGGTGGTCCATGTAGACTTGGCTTCTCTGGTCAGATTCAGGCAAGAACCCCGTATTCCCTGAACAACTTAGTAATACTTAAATCATTAACTCCAAATTGGGCTACAGTGCATACATGCCCCACATAGAAAAAGTGTCGGGGGGGGGGGACTACTATACATGACAGACAAATCCTTTTTTTTTTTTTTTTTTTGCTAGTTTGAGAATGTGTTACTTCAAAATGTAGCAGCTCAAACTTCCACTGAATTCAGATTGATAATGTTTTGAACTCATTTAATGATACAAAGAGCAATAGAATGCTACTGGTAACACTGTTTACACAGTAAAAGGAAACAGTGTATGGCTAGGTATCTTGCATAAAATTAATGGCCTCATTAACCTTAGCCATATCAACCAAGGTCAAATAGTATAACTTAGGGATGAGAACAGAAGAATAATGATGTCAAAAGACAAAATGCCAGTAAGTACATAGACATGATGATAAATAAGAAAGTATATATAATAAGTTACCAGTATTGAGATAAAATGCAAATCTTATTTGTTCTTTTCTGATGGCATATTTTGAATATGTACTTTAGACCTTTTAGAAACTCTGATTGTTAGTCTGGATAAACATCAGATAAACCTTAAATAACCATTCCAGGTGAAATTCCGGCCCTATTGAAACTAATGCAAGTTTTGCCATTGTCTTCAATAGGGCCGAGATTTCACTTTCAAACATTTAAATACTTCTAAGAATAGAAACTGAGCCCCAAATGTCTTGTGGGTTTGCCCATTATTTGTTTCCAGGAAGATAACATAAACAAACTAAAATAAAAACCCACAACTTGCCACACAAAGGGATTATATACTGTGTGCAATAAAATTTACCTTCTATTCCAGGAACTTTCCCAAAGATTAAATACAGTATGCAAACTGAGACGGAGCCTGTGAGCAAGCGGGACTATGCCACAGTTCCCAGGGGAACTACCTGATGTTCATTCACTTCCTGGTTTCTTCACTATAGGCAGGAGCAATTAGCTCTTAATGGTAATGTAAGTTGTTTCAGTTAGATAGCAATGGAACATTTAAAGAATCAAAGATTAAAAATCAAGAATTGCTATAATAATGTCACTTCCTGAGTGCTAAGAAGTTGAACACTCATACTTTGGCCCAGCCCTCCTTCAAGGTGCTCAAGGTATACTATTTTTGCAGTTCACCCACCCCTTGTTACATTATTGCTTTCTTATCACTGTGAATTAAGCCATTAAATTTAGCACCATATGCAGGAATAGATGATACCATACATGCAAATGAATCTGAGTTACAGTTCCTGTGAAAATTATAAGTGAATTTCCTGACTGACATCTTCTCTTCATTACTCTTTATAAAGTTAAATGAAGACATACACAATTTAGTTAGTAGCAATGTGTTCAAATGTTTCCTATGAAGAAACACATGCTGTTTGACATGCTAATTGTAACAGTAACACTAAAAGTCCCTAATTGATATTATTTATCTATTTCCATTACATTAATGCTTAAAGGCACTAACTCTCCCCTGCACCAGACACTTTCACACATCTAACGAAAAGACATTACAATCTTTTTCACAGTCTTCCTACATCCTGACATGTTACTAGGAGCGTCGCTGCCCCGGGAAAGGACCGAGGGCACGGGCCCAGGCCCTGCCCCTAGCCAGAGGCCACGCCCCCAGCCAGGGACAGAACCCTGAATGGCAGTCACAGCAGCGGGCAGCTAGGCCCCAGATCCCCAGCAAAGGACGGGGCCAGAGCGGCCACCGCAACTGCGGGTGGCTGGTCCCCGAATCTCCGGCCTGATCAGGCCTGAGACCGCAAGAGGCGGGGCCCCGCCAGACCTGGGGCACTGGCGCTGGGATTCGGGGCACAGGCCCCATGTGCCCGGCACCAGTGACACCGCTGCATGTTACTATATGTGCTAACAAAAGAATCTGACCAAAATGGGGACATTACTGGAAGTTCATATTTCAGCTGCCTTTTTGAAAGTGATAAACTGTCACATTGATGCAGGTTTTCATACTACAGTTATGGACCAAGAACAATTATAAAAGTAAGTTCACACTTTATCTGCATTTTGTGATTTTTTTTTTTTTGGCATGTGTTTAATTTTGATAAATGCTAACATACCAAACGTACTCAGGTCATTTGTGACACCACTAGTAGAACACATCATTTCTAAAGTAGGACAGGCAGAAATAGAAAGGGAAAACTACGCAAACTTTATCTCAGATAGACCTCACAGGATTCAGATACTTGTCTTTAATTTATCTAGACTACACAATGTTTCTGTTGACCAACAGTTATCACCTCATCTCACCCACTCTCTAAAACACACACACACTCTGACGTCCCAGCAACTACTCTCTTGTATCGCATAAATATCATTATTTCCCTATCATACCTGTACAGCATCTAACTCTGTCCCTTCAGTGACATGCTGGTCTTCTCTATTCAGGCTCCTGGCGCTTCCCAGGAAATTTCCTCATAATTCCTGTAATATTGATGAGCAGCTCAAGTTCACTACCTATGCCCCACTCCCAGGCTGGAACCAATCTTCACAGGCAGGCCTCAAGTCCCTACCACCAACTCATGTTGGGAGGCCCAGGACACTTCTCTTTCCCTCTAGATGTTCATCATCAAGAAAAACTCAGTGGTCAGCTTTCAGAAAGCGCACAATCCAGAGCTCATTTTGTGGCAGAAAAGTACACGGGATTTTAGTTCAGAGGCAGTCGGGACCCATCAGAGAGGCTGCTAGAGATGCTAGCTCCCATTAGAAGACTTTCAAAGATTAAAGGGAAGCCCATTTTGGGAAGGTTATGGAATGGGAGATCAAGGAGAAGGCAAGAAGGACTCCACTGGAGGGCATCAGGCTGGCAAGACATAATGAGAATGACAAAGTGGGATTTTTTCCCACAAAAGCTTGTGCGATAAATAACGTTGTTTGTCTTTAAATCCCACAGGACTCCTTGCTTCTTTTACTGGATGCGACTAACATGGCTGCCCCTTTGGAACTCACCAGTGGTTAGTTATGTACAATATCTGAATAGCACTGATTCAGTGATATAGTTCAACTAGCACAGCAGTTTGCCTACTCCAGACAGCTGGTGCAATGGTGATGGCAAGTCAGCATTAAGATGAGTGGATCAGTGCTATTCCACTCACTTAAAGCATGTGTACCTGGAATAGATCTAGCTTGAGTGCTGCTAGTGATATCCCTTAGTCTTATTTAAATGGCCCTTTTTAATCTCTAAATGAATGAAGGGACCTGTAACTGTGGGGGTGTTAAGGGCCAAGAGGTTTGTGGTTAGCCAGGCAGTCCCATTCTGAAGTGAGTAGTCCTGAGGATAGTTTGTAAAGGATCAGATGATTGGCTGATGAGCACCCAATTCCTAAAAAGTTACTTCGAAATAAGGAAAAAAGTGGGAATCAAAATAGCATGTTCACACCGTGGGCTTGCTATTTCAATTCAGGGGCAGGGCACCATGGAAGGTGTGGCAACATGGCCGCCTCACTGGGCCATGTCGGCGGCCACGTTGCCAGCCAGGCATGCCCAGTCAGGAACTTCCTGTTCCCCGGGGTGCTGAGCACCCTGGGAGGAAGGTCAGACAGTTGTTTCGACACAACCGTTGTTTCGAAACAACATGTTCCGACGGGATTGTTTTGAAACAACTCATTTCGAAACAACGTTGCTTCATAACCAAATGTTTCGTAACCAAAGTTGTTTCATAACCAAACCAAAAATGGAACCCATAGTTTTGAAACAATGGTATGTCGTGTGAACATGGCATTTCTTATTTCAAAACAACCTCTGTTGTTTCGAAATAAGACTGCTGTGTGAACACACCCTTTGAGAATGAGAGGTTCATATCACCACACCTGATTGACAGGCTGTACCCAAAGCATAGTGTCAAACTGGGAGGGATCAATCTGAGAAGCAGGGTGAATCCACAGGAGTTACTTCTGGTTCTGTACTATTCAATATTTTCACTGATAGTTGGATAATGGAGAGGAGAGGATGACCATAAAATCCACAGATGACACCAAACAGGAAGGAGTTGCTAGCACTCTGGTGGGCAGAACTGGAATTCAAAATGACAAATTAGAGAATTGATCTTAAATCAACAAGATGATATTCAATAAAGACATGTAAAAAGTTCTGTACTTATGAAGGAAAAAGTAAATGCACAAATACAAAATGGGAAAACACTGCTTAGGAAGCAGTACAGTAAAAAAAGGACCTGTAGATTATAGTGGATCCCAAATTGACTGAGACCGGACAATGTGATGCTGTCACAAAAAAAGCAAAAGTCATTCTCTAAGCCAGGGATCTCAAACTCAAATCACTATGAGGGCCTCATGAGGACTACTGCAGGGCCACATGAAAACTAGTATGTAGCCCAAGGGCTGCACCACTGAAATCTTTTCATACCATGATATTGCAAATATTAGTAACAATAGTGTCGCTGCAGGTGGCAGGAAATAGCTTTAGGGGCCGCATGTGGCCCACAGTTTGCATGTTTGAGACCCCTGCTCTAAGCTGTATTAACAGGAATATCATGTGCAAAACAAAGAAGGTAATTCTGCTCCACTCAGCAGGGGAGCCTCAACTGAAAAACTGTAACCACTTCTGAGAGCCATACTTCATGAAAGATTAGAACACATGAGAGACAAGCCAGAGAAAAGCAACAAAAATGAGAAGCGGTTTAGAAATCATGTGGAAAAGTTGCAGGAATTGAGCATGTTCCCTTCAGGGAACAGAAGAGTGAGGGGGCATGATAACAACCTTCAGACATGTTAAGGGATGTTATAACGAAGACAGTGATCAATTGTTCTCCATGTCCACCAAGGGTAGGACAAGATATAATCAGCGTAGTTTGCAACAAGTAGATTTACATTGGATATTAAGAAAACCTTTCTAATTATTGGGGTAATTAACCACTGAAATAGGCTTCCAAGGGAAACTGTGGAGTCTCTGTCCTTGGAGATTTTTAAGAACAAGTTAGGTAACACCTGTCAGGGGTCAGCTAGGT
Source organism: Podocnemis expansa (assembly GCA_007922195.1). Taxonomy (NCBI): domain Eukaryota; kingdom Metazoa; phylum Chordata; order Testudines; family Podocnemididae; genus Podocnemis; species Podocnemis expansa. The sequence goes on from ML681990.1 coordinate 41,369,056, forward strand.
ATACTTCTTGAGTTCTCTTCTATCCCTACAGTTTCCTGATCTCCAGCTGCAGGAGATGATTGTCAGCATGATACAAAGGTCTGATTACCTTACACTCCCTATATCCACCCCCAAGTCAAAGATGAACCAAAATACTACCCCTTCCCTACTTTCTGCCTGCAGTGGAAAGCTAACTTAAACAACTGGTGAGGTATTCTCTCCACACAGTGGAATCACTAGTGGCACAGAGCGAGCGTAAGTCAGGGTGGACAAGGATGGTGTGGCCAGAATGCTACATCCTCAGCCATGGAATGATGGAACTTGTCACGTGGAATTATGGGAACTTCCAGTTTAGCATAATCAGAGCTGCCCTAGGGCTGTTCTAAATTACACCAGGGCCAGTTCAACCCACAGCCAATTCCAGGAACACAAAAAAAGCTACATAGTTGATGCAACTGAATATCTGGCCCCATATCAAGAACAGTTGAAGACCTGGAAACCACTAAGACCAGGAGATCCAAAGCCAATACACAATTTTCAAATAGGGACAAAGAAGCCACAAAACATAAGCAGCCTGGATAATTTCAAAATGAGGCCAGACAAGAGCTCAGTAAGGAATCCTGTACTCCAGTGAACTGATCAGCACACCACCTGTATAGCATGATGGATGAACACATGCCAACAAATCTACCTTTGAAAACATGACATTTCCTGAACCTTGTGTCTAATGAAAAAAAATGGAGTACTCTGCTGGGGACAGCTACATAAACACAAGGACAAGTGAATCATCCAGTCAAATCTCAGAGTAGAGTTGGGGGGAGTCATCAATGGTTACATCAGAGTTATGGGTGACTTCATTAGATGCTGTTCTGTTGAACCCCATAAATCAGAGATTGGGGTCACACTAAGGCCAATAGGCCAGGTAACATTAAATAGCTGGCTTGTGCCTTGATGTTATTTTCCTTCTTCCTACACAAGATTCTCCTTTCTATTTATATTTGTCTTTATATATAATGTTCAGTGAAGACTCCACACTTGTTTGATCAACTGAAGCCATGATTCATAACAATACTTGTTCATATTAATGAAAAAAGCTGCAGTACAAACACAGGCCAGACTACTTTTCATCTTGGTAGCCATGTAACCTTTTTGTGAACTTGGAAAGTTGTACAAACCAGTGGCAGACTCACCCTGTTGTGGGTGATTTGCAAAGTTTTCTGAATGCTACAAGATCTTGTCTGATAATATCTGACATTGCTTCCTTTTGAGAATGCCCATTAAACATAGATGGTAAATCACCATTCCCTGATCTACAATTTTGTTGTTGTTTTGAACACAAGATGTAAAAGTCACACTATTTATTGTAAAAAGTTTTTAAAAACAGATATTATCATTTTCAATATGATATGAAAAACAAAGGACGCAGGTCAACTATTAACTTGTTTTTCGTGATCTACATTCCACAGTCACAGTCACCAATATTATGATTCCCATTCAGCTGTAGGGTGAAAGCATAACACTCCCTCTGAAGCTACCAACAATAGCTCCCCACGGATGAGTCACTGAGTGTAGGGGGATAGTACCTGTTAGGTTCACAGGATAAACACGGAGAAGTTAGATAAAATTATAAATATCTTGTGGGAAGGTTGCAAGGTAACACTATTTCTGAAAATTCAGAACAATAACACACAAAAAAACAAAACAGAGAATGAGAAAACAGGCTGCTCCTTAAGGTAGCTTGTCAAAATGTTTCACACCTTGCTTTCTCCAGACCAGCTGCCTCCTGAGTGTCTCAGGTGACCCAGATCAGTTGGCTTCCCTCAGAACCCCGACCAGGAAAACCACACACTTAATGACAGTTTATAAATTTTAACCATTTTCCTATAAACTACAATGCCAAGTCCCAGAAACCAATAGTCGTCAAATTTCTAATATGTACCATCTCTATCAGTCCAGCTGGTAGGAGAGCCCTAGGGTGGTAATCCCTACAGTCAAGGTCATCTGGTCAGCACTGTCACATGTTGCCACAGCACAGACTCAATAACTAACTTCTTATAGGATTACTTGACCATCCTATATGTAAGGAAATTAAATTCTCTACCATCCAGCACCAATATAGAATTTGCGTGCTGTTTCTCTTCAGCTGAGCACTGGAGCAGACCTTTGGACCAGAATTTTTGGTTACCTCTATTGTAACTCCTCTCACTCAATTATTTTCAAGTCAGTTCTATTTGTCCCAGTAATTGTAATGATTTCACATTTTCCCCTGATGGGAAGCACTTTATCTCTGATTCTGGTTGCTTCACTTGCAGTATCACTTATCCAGTTCCCAAGAGGACTGGTGTCCTGCTGTCCCACACTAAGGGAAGAGAGGGGACTGCTGCATCTGCTAGGATCTTTGGTCCCTCCCTGTTCCTAATCTGGTGAAGGAATGGCCAGAGACGGGTAGGAGAACAAGGCTGGGTGAAGCCAAAAGACAATGGCAGAGGGCAGCTGAGCAGGAATGCTCTGGGATTGGTCACAGCAGAACAACCCAGTGCCTGGAGGAGTTATAACCACCAGTTGCAGCTATTCTAGTCTCACTGCTGCTGAATTGAGGCCGAATGACTGGAGCACCCTCTATAGGCCCAATAGAGTAACAAGAGAAAAAACAGCCTGACAACTGCAGCTTTGATTACATTTGGGGCACATTTTTAAGATTTTCTCTATCACCAAAGGGCTAAAAACTTTTTTTTGTCTCTCTTTTAAATGAAATCTTAGCTTTTGCGGAAATAGGTGGCCTGTTTCCTCATGAAAGCTGCATTCTTACCCCAGGAGGGCAGAATTTCGTGAGGTTGTTTTAAGGCCAAGAATACCAACAAACCCTCTGCTTTCTGGTCCTTTGTCAGGATGTGCTGTTTTTCATCGACCATCACCAACGCACTCAAGTTTGGAAAGAACACCTCCAAAGGACTTAAAGGGGGTTTCTGGCTACAACTGTAATGTACTGTACACTTATTTATGAAATAGTATGTATCACATATTTGAAGATCCTATCTTAATGTACATGTCCATAGGGGCAAAGCTTAGATTGCATTTTCATTCTTGCTTTTCTGATTTCTTCACTTAAGACCCACATTAGGAAAACTTAGCTTTCCATCTACATAGCTCTTTACATGGAGTACACACACACACACACACACACACACACACACACACACACACACACACACACACATTCCCTTAGCTGACAATGTGGAAAAATGAAGTGTTCTATAGGTTAAAATATCCCCTATACACAAAAAATAGTTTCAAACTAATATTAACTTGATAAATCTCTGCATGGGAAATATATTTACCTCTGTTCATTGCTGACTAGCTAGTTTGCCATAAAATAACTAACCTCAGGCTGGTAGAGATCAGACATAACTGGGGAAGATGACAATATAATTTAATACTAACTTCTAATACCAAAATGAAAGATTGAGATTTCTCATTACTATGTGAATTCATTAAAATAAGGTGATTTTTTTCATTCTTCAGGAGACAGCTGTGTTCTTTACAGAAATTTGAAATAATAGAAATGACCTCCAAATTCACAATTGCTACTAGGGATATTAAAGCCTTTGAATTAAAAACTCTTTTAGTTTCTAATAGAAACATGCATCTTCCTTGTTCCTGCCTTTGTTCCAGGACACTCAGAGGGTTTGATCCTGAGCTCCGCTGTGCCAGCAACAAGATGCCATAGAGTTACTGAGACAGTCAGCTAGGGTTTCCTTAGAGGAATAAAGCTGGAGCAGTTGGACCTATATTATTCCTCAATATAGATGGTGCTTTGGGTGAGTGTTATATGTGGGATAGGGTGTGGCAGGAATGTGCTGCATTTTGGTAACCCCTGCCTGGAAGATGATCTGTCACAGCTAGGGTGTAATTTTAGGAAGCCACAGCTACCCTAAAGTCCAAACTGGTTCCCCAAGTTCAAGGACCCACAGCAACTCCTGTCCTCCACAGCTCCCAGTCTCCATTGCACATAGCAGAGTAATGAACCCAAAGTCTCAAACCACACATTCTCCAGTCCCCATCTTATTTTCAGAATTCTTTAACCACTTGCTGATGACTATATGTGAAACAAAATGCGGATCACGTACTGTTCTGTATGCCTGTGCTGTATGCCAGTCTGGCATTTTTATATTTTCACTTCAGTACAGCTGAGAAAAGCTGGCAGTGTGTTTTTTGACCCTCTCACTGGTGTTCGTTCATTTTAGAGATCTTCCTTGGTACTTCCCTCCCTCCCTCTTCTCCTCCCTCCCTCTCTCACTTTTGCCCACTTTTGTTTCCAGCTACCATCTCCAAAGGCTTTACGTCATGTCATCGCTCCCAGTCTAGACAAAAGACTAAAATCCTGTCAGTGCCAGTCTCAGCTATTCTGAGTGGTTTGCAGCAGAGAGTGAGAAGTTCCATTGTGTAAGAGCTGAGCTCGTTCTCTTTGTAGGACTATTTGACACCTAAGCTCAGAGCAGTTGCTATCAGACCACTTCCTCACATATTGTCTAAGCGCCCCAGCCTCATTTTTAACTTCATTCCATAAGGTCATCTAAGTGACAGTAGCTGCCAGTGCCACATCTACACTAGCCCTATGGATGTCCCTAATACTGGACAAGCTGCGCTGCTCTTATCAAAGATACCACAGTCTACAGAAAGCCTAGTGTAGACAAGGCCTTTGTTTTCAAAACTTCATTCCAAACACGTGCCAGGCTAAAAAGAGAGAGAGAGAGAGGGAATGTTGGATTGGAGGGCAGAATGACAAATAAATACCAGAGTAAAGAGGAAAACTGTAAACCAGATATTCCCAAAGAGCAGAAAGCACAAGAGGATGTTGGAGAGAAACAAAGGATAAAACAGGAGAAAGGATCGGGATGGAAAATGCAGTAAAAAGACTGGGTTCAAAGCTATAAAAGATGCATAAATACAATGAAATCTCAAAGCTTGGGTGCTTATGTAACCCATGTGCCTAAAAAGGAGCAAGCTTTTTCAGGGATCCCTCATGGCTGGGTTACGTTGCTGGGCAGATTTTGCAGCCCAGAAACCGGAACTTTCTGGCAAGAGGGTGTGGTAGCACATTGAGGATACTCCACAATTTTTTTTGTTGTTGTTGTCCTGGAGTCAGATGTGTGGGAGAAGCCTGAGAGGAGCAGCTGAAGAAGAGCAGAGACAGCTGCAGAGTCCATGTGCTCAGGGATTGAGTGATAGGAGCTGAGCCAAGAATGGACTGCAGCAGTGGCGTCGCTGGTGTTGGGCACCCCAGGGCGCATGCCCCGGATCCCAACGCCAGTGCCCCTGATCTCCAGCCCAATCGGGCCGGGGATCCAGGGCCCGAACCCCGACGGGCAGCGGCCGTGGCGGCCGCATCTCCAGCCAGGGATCCAGGGCCTAGGTGGCTGCCTGGCAGGCCCCGCCCCCTGGCCAGGGATAGGGCCAGGGGGAGGCTGCACCACCGCCAGCAGCTAGGCCGCGGTTCAGCCCAGGGCTGGCCTGGCCAGATGCAGCCGCTGGAGGCCGGGCCCGCAGCCACAGCCCCGGATCCCAGGCCGGGGACGGGACCGCCGCCGCCACTGGCAGCCAGGCCCCAGATCCCCGGCCGAGGATCCAGGGCCCAGCCAGCCGCCCACTGCAGCCACAGTGACCCCATCCCTGGCCAGGGATCCGGGGCTGCGGCTGCGGGCCCAGCCTCCAGCGGCCACTTCGGGCCAGGCCGGGCCGGGCTGTGCCGTGCCACACTGCGGCCTAGCTGCCGGCGGCGGTGTGGCCTTCCCCTGGCCCTATCCAGGGCCAGGGGCATGGCCTTCTGGCTGGGGGCAGGGCCTGCCCCCTGGGGGCGGGGGTGGGGGCCATGCCCCAGGTCTCTCCCCGCCCCAGCGATGCCCCTGGACTGCAGGATGTTTTCTCCCTGCTTTGGACTGTTTTGCAGGGGAGTTTAATGTTGTGGAACTGAGAGCTGGATGGCCAGTGACCTGATTGTGTGGTGCTCGTTGCAGAGAGGAAGGGAAGGACTGCATGGATTCCAGCTGAAGATTCCTGCAGCCAGAGATGAGGATTGCTGCTTTTGTTTGTATTCAAGCCTCAAGGACAGCAATTGAGATATGCGTGACTCCACCTGAATATTGGGACTCTTGGTGTTTTTATTCTTGTTCTTTAAATTCATTTTGGTTTCATAAGTAACCCTCTCCCTTTTCTCCCTGGGTTACTTGGGAGCAGGCAACACTCACGTATGCACAGGCACCTAAGTTTGATGACAAAGAGATCCTGAGTTTCCCAGTGGTGATGTTGGGATTGTGGGAATCCTCTATCCACTCTTCTGCTGCAGTCCCTTTGCTTTACAGGAAATTAAGCTTGGTGGTGCCTCCACCTGGCGGGGTCCGGTACACGCTCAGTGGCGTGCCTTGGGAGCCTCCAAGACTAAATCCATGCGCCTAAGAATAACCTGTGGGATGGGTCTAATCCAAACTTACTATTTATATATATAATACATTCATAGTGCTCAATTGCATGTAACAAACTTTTACTTAACACAGAACCTCCCAGCAGACTCCCTGGCTTTACAAGCTCTGCTCCAAATTGGAGGAGGGAGACAGACATTCACACCCTCACTGCAGATCTAGCTCAGCCAGCTCTAGGCTCAGACCCTGCTTTTGGGCTGAGTAAGCCACCCGCCTCTGAAGCTCCCTGCATAAGTGAGCCTCCAGCACTCTCAGGAACCCCAGGAGCACTCACAGCAGCTTCCAGATTCAGGCATGTCTCTCTCCCTCCCCCGGAGACCCCTTTGTTCCCCTCTGCTTCTTGGAGGGCAGCCAGGGTCTCCCTCGTTCCCTCTTCCAAGGGATCATGGGAGTTGTAGTCCCTCAGTGGAAAACTTACAGCACATAGGAGCTGCTTAAATGTTAACCTCCTACTTGATTTCAGAGGCCCCTAAACCTAACCCTAACCCTAACCCTAAGGTTTGTTTAGTTAGTTAATAAAGTTCATTGTTATGTTTATTCTGAATAGTAGTTTGTTGTGGGCTGGGAACTCTGAGCAGTCTTCCTTGTGAGTCCTGTACAGACTGAATCCTGGCTCACCAGCTGCTTTCTACAGGGGTTTTATCTCTGTCAGGTACTGGAGAGGGGCTAATGAATGAATTCGAGCCCACCCTAGCAAGTTACACTTAGAAATCAGTACAGCCAAGCTTTTCCTTTTGAAACTAGTGGTCACCCTAAGCTCACTCCACTCCCAACATTCAATGTGAGTTTTAGTATCTGGAGCCAGATTCTTTGCCCCCAGTTTTGCTCCCCGGAGTCAATAGGTCTGCCTGCAGCAGTGGTGTAGTGTCAAATCATTCGCAACCCCTGCTCAGCCAGGTGACCCAGAGCTGGCTGCCACAGTCCCAAAAGTGGGTATAGCCACCCCAGGAGGGCAGGGCCAGAAAGTGCTCTGATACATTGCATCTCTGGGACAAGAAAGGCTAACAGGGCTCCTCTGAAGCCCAGCTAGATTTTAAATTTACCTCTTTGAGATGAAACTGCCAGAACAGCAAATCCTGTTGACGCTGCTCAGGTGTAGTACATGGAGGTCAGACTTCACACCCTTGCAGCCATGGAGTGAACACAAAACATACAATGGAAGATCAGATCCATCTTGTCATCAGACACATTTCCTAGATTCACAACCAGGTAACCTAAGCAAGAAGGCAGATTATTTGAGTGGCTTTTCTCCCCTGATCATAATCTCTGCTCCTCTGTCCTTCCCAAATCACCATTGGAAAGCAATGATTGAAACCCACTTTCATCCTTGTTATTCCTGCATTGTAATTGCTTGTAAATGCCATTTTTCTTTAATTACCCCTTTCTACATATACATGAGAGTAATGGGAGCAAAAATATGATACCACATTGCAATTGAATTACAAAAGCATTACACACAGCTGTCCCATTAACTTTATAGTGGTGATGTGTTATAAAATGCAAAGTGCAGAAAAGGGGGTAGTAATTTGTTTATACATATGTTAATTAGGTGGAGCAAATGCCATACCACTGGAGGGGAAAACATTGATTGCAAACTGTGCCTTCTAGCATGGATTTCACAGGGCAAAATGTAGTTAATAAAACTACCTTTATGTTTTGTATTATTACTTGTTAGCATAAATGGCTAATAACTAATTTACATTGATGATATTGGCACAATGTAAATTAGGGTCCTTTTGGTTTGTTTTGCTAAAGTACATTTCTACTGCTAGACTGGTGTACTTAGCCATTTCATTAACTGTAGGGATTTAAGAAACAGAGAGTTAGAATAGAATCATAGGGTTGGAAGGGACCTCATGAGACCATCTAGTCCAACCCCCTGGGGTTTGAACCCAGGACCTTCTGCATGTAAAACAGATGTGCTAGCCACAGGACCTAGCCAAGGAATTTTAACATGAAAAAGAAATCAAACTGCAGACCATGTTGAAAGTGTAGGCAATGCAAAAGTCTATGTGAGCCTTGTGGACTAAATCTTGTTCCTTCATCACACACAGAGAAGTGGTGAGATCAAAGAAATTGATGCAAAGTTCTTTTCTGTATGCAAGTAGGATTCCAAGCACTTGCACCTCCTGCATGCCATAGTTCTGTGTTCTTGAAAATGCCTCGAACACTTCCACTCAGAGGGCTGAGGTGGAGCTATGCAGGCCATAGGGAGTAGGTCAGTGAATGTTACTGCCACGATCCCACAACTAATTCCCCTGAGGAGGGGAAGCTTATCAGGCTTCAGGGTTACTGCAATCTACAGTAGCCACAGAACAGCTCTACTAGGACTCCATGACATGAAGAGAAAGACTCCTTCCCCCCAGTCTCTGCGGTTCTGCCAATCACCACCCAGTCACTCAGCCTGTGTGTTGAAAATAGGGCTTGCCTCTCTGTAAATTAGCTGTGTTTACAATTGCAATTATCAGATACTCTCTCATTCATTTTCTATCTATCTATCTATCTATCTATCTATCTATCTATCTATCTATCTAAAAGAGATTCCTCATCACTTCTTACATCTGAAATGAAAAGCAGAAGCCACTATAATGCATCTTTTAGCTGAGATAGATAGATAGATAGATAGATAGATAACAACATTCTCTTGCAGCTAAAAGACATGCATTATAGTGGCTTCTGCTTTTCATCTCAGATGTAGGAAGCGATGTGTAACCTCATATTGGGCTCATACCATAGTGTCTCTGCACTCCCTGGATAATGGCTTTTCAGCTTGACATCTAGACAGAGAGACCATTGGTATGTAATAACTTATGTAGGTTCAGGTGGCCAGTACAGATAGGGTCTGTATGACCTACTAAATCAATGTTCCTGCTAGCCAAAGATCTGATGTAAATGTTGGCAGATTACAGGCAATGCACATTTGTGCCATACAACCCAGTGTGCTGTAAGAATGGAGGTTTTATATTTCAGGCCTCATTCATCTGGGACCTTTCAAATTCACAGGCTCTTTCTTCAGTCATGCTTTGTAAGCAGCTGCTGTATATACTGAAAGCCAATTTTTTCATATACTTAAGTGTATCACTAGAGGGACAATAAATCATGAAATAAATCTATTTCTAATTTCATTATCCTTTATATAATATTGATACAAAAACCTCCTTTCCCCTGATCTGCTTGTTTTTATCTTGAAAATTAGAAGAAAGATTTCTTCTGTATATACTGACTGACTTTGTTTTCTTGTGTTCAACATAGACATTGACACAGGCACTTCCTGTAGCAGGAAGAATTTGGAGGAGGGATTTCTATATTGGTCATCTTTCACTTTGCCTGGGTGCTGAAGATAAAGAGCAAAATGTTGACATTGTTTACAGCAGTGGAACTACTTTGGCGTTACTGTGGTAAACTGAGATTCTCTCTTCTAAATTCTCTATTCTCTCATTTCAGTCTGTCCAGTCATAAACTTATCATCATCATTTGGAGGAAAAGAAGAAGGTTAAATATTAGTCAATTATAATTTGCTCCAATTCTCAATGGGACAAAAAATTATTCTAGCAAATCTATATGTCTGTGGCAGAACTTGGTGTCATATCAGCACAAATCAGAAATAACTTCCTTTAACTCAGCTGAGTTCTACTGGTGTTAAAACAGTGTAAATGAGATCAGAATCAGTCACTCAACTACAATATATTTTTCCAGTTTCATTTACTGAACATCAGTAACTATGTAACTGTGATATGCAAGTAAAGCTACAATATGCCAATGCTATTTCTGTAACACAATAGAAGTAAAATAAATAAATTAAAAAATAAATAAATAAAAATTAAAAGTCACAGAACAGTAATAAGAACACAAAAATGGCCATACTGCATCAGACCAATGGCCCACCTGGCCCAGCACCTTGTCTTCTGACAGTGGCTAGTGCCAGATGCTTCAGAAGGAATGAATGCAGCAGGGCATTTATCAAGTGATCCATCCCCTGTCATTCAATCCCCGCTTTTGACAGAGGTTTAGGAACATATAGATCAGGTGTGGCCAAACTGCGGCTTGGGAGCCACATGTGGCTCTTGAATTAAAAAATATGGCTCTCAGAAGAACATCAGCAAATCAATTTAGTAGGTAAAAGTATATGGCTATATGTCTCAGTATGGCTCTTGAAGGTCAGTAATCAACTTGTGTGGCTCTTGAGTTCCATAAGTTTGGCCACCCCTGATATAGACCATGAAATTGCATCTCTGACCATCCTGGCTAATAGCGATTGATGAGCCTATTCTCCCTGAATTTATCTAATTCTGTTTTGAACTCATTCATATTTCTGGCCATCATCACATCCCATAGCAATGCATTCCACAGCTTGACTATGTTTTGAGTGAAAATGTGCTTCCTTTTGTTTCTTTTAAATCTGTTGTCCATTAATTTCATTGTATGATCCTGGATTCTTCTGTTATGTGAAAGGGTAGATAACACTTCTTTATGCACCGTTTTCCACACCATTTGTGTTGTCATACAGTTCTATCATACCCCTTCTTAATCTTCTCTTTTCTAAGCTGAACAGTACCAGCCTTTTTAATGTCTTCTCATATAGAAGTTGTTCTATACCCCATATCATTTTCTTGCCCTTCTCTGTATGTGTCTCATTCTACTGTATCTTTTTTTAACCTGGGGTAACCAGAACTACATGCAGTATTCCAGATGTAGGTGTACCTCAGATTTATGTAACAGTGTTATATTTTCTGTCTTGTTCTCTGTTTCCTCACAGAGCCTAACATTCTGCTAGCTTTTTTGGTTGTTGCTACATGTTGAGAAAATGTTTTCAGAGAACTATCCACAAGGAGGCCAAGATCACTTTCTTAAATGGTAATAGCTAATATCCATGAGAAGACCTTTCTTCTTATCCCATGACCACTTACTTTCCCAAAAAGCCTTTATCAAAGGCTTTCTGAAAATCCAAGTACATTACATCAATTGAATCACCCTTATCTATACACTTATTGACTCCCTCAAAGAATTCTAATAGATTGGTGAGGCATGATTTTCCTTTATAAAAGATGTGTTAACTCTTCCTCAAAATATCATATTCATCTATGTGTTTGATAACCCTTTTCCTTACTATGGTTCCAAACAATTTGCCTGATACTAAACTTAGGCTTAGTGGCCTCTAACTGCCAGGATTGAAGTACTACAACATCAATATTATTACTAATTGCAAACACTTGAATTTAGAAGTGAAGAAGAGGGTCAGTTGCCTAGAGCAGGGGTTCTCAACAATGTTCATGTCACAGCATGGTTGTCAGTGTCTCCAGCTGTGAACAACACAGCACCCCAGCCACCAAAGCCCCCTTCAACTAAAGGGAGTTTCGGTGGCAGCATTAGGCCTCTGCCAACAGAAGTCACACCCCATCATGAAGGCTCCCTAATGCCACAGATGGTCTCAATGGCAGCACAGCACAAGCTCTATGTGGCCAGAATAAACCTGATGCCAGAACAACACTCTGAGCAGGATTATTTCAGTGGTGGTGGGGGGTCTTTCAGTGATGGGTCACCTCCAGATGACACACTCAATCACCTGCCACGCTACACTGATGTGTTGTGACACAGCAGTTGAGAACTGCTGGCCTAAATGGCTGGTGCCCTTAACACCTAGGTCAGTGGTTTGAATGTGGCCCATGTTGTTTCCACCTGATTGCTGCTAGCTGGTCTAAGTGAACCAGTTAGTGATTTCACTTTCCTCGTAGGCCACAGTGTCTCCATCACAAGAGCAGAACCCTAACTGGCACCGCTAAGCAATCTTCTATTTTAAGACATATATAGATACTTAATAGAACTAATTACATATGAAACATATAGGGCCTGATCCAAAGCGCACTGAACTCAACAAAGAGATTTCCATTGGTTTTAATGGGGTTTAGAACTATAACAATGAATGCCAAATCATGGGGCTGGCCAAACAGCTGATTACATCTGTGTAACTGCAGAGTAGTTCTATTAAAATCCATGTAGCTACCTCTATTTTCGTGGATTTCACTGAGAAAATAATTTAGTGCATAGTCTTTTATGGTGGAATACAAAGTGCTTCCAGAATTATAGCAGTCCCATTTTTGACTTGTTGGCTGTAGCTATATATGTACATATATATTTCTATGTATGTATGTGTAGATTTAATACCAGAGTGGAGTGGCTTGTCACATTGGTTGGAAAGGTTGGGGCTAAGGCCAGGTTGGGCAAACTATGCCTCTGAGCTGCATATGGCCCACCTGAGCCTTTCATTAGGCCCTCCAGGTGGGCCTGGCCATAGTGAGACAGCCCCTCCCCACTCCCAGCCCTAGCCCTGCCCCCTGCTTCTCTACCACTGCATGATCCCAGTGACACCCTGGCCAACTCTCCCATCTGAGCCCTGGTTCTTCCCCCTCCCACCACATGGGCCCAGAGGTGACCTGGCTGGAGCCACTCCCAGCCCCAAGCTGCACCATGCAATGGCCACTCTCCCACATGGCCCTCCCCCTTTCTCCCCACCCCCCTTCCCGCCACTGCTTTGTATGGCTTTGCCTTCCATAGAATTTCGATTTGAAATGTGGCCCCTGGGTCAAAAAGTTTGCCCACCTTGGGACTAAGAAACTCTGATTATGGAATGAATCCCATCTGAGGGGAATCAGGCAATTCCCCATAAAGAGCAAAAGGGGCTGCAGTACAGAGGAAGACTCAGACTTAGGTGATGATAAAGCCCAGCTGGGGAAAGTCCTTGGTGGGCAGTTGTTTGGTTCTCCAGACAAGGAAGCCTCAGAGAAACCCTAACTAAACAGGAAAGTGTTAGAGAGACCCACCAGACACTTCAAGAGACTACATAGGATGTGGCTCAGAGAAAACCACAGCCTAGGAAAGAGACCAAAAGGGTTTGCAGGCTAAGCTCCAAAGAAAGACTGAAGAATAGTCCAAGAGAGGGTGGAAGGATTTTGTTAAAAACATTTTGGGACTCTTAAATCTGGACACCTGTGACCAAGGTAGTGGTGGGCTTCAGATGGTGACCTGTCCAGATTGCTGAGTTAATGGAAAATACTACCACAGCACCAGAGCAACCCTGGGCAGAAGTAGTAGAGAAGTGAGAGAGCAGCTGCATCCTGCCTGGGAATGAGGGAATGAACTCTTGTGCATGCATGTGATTCCCTAGACCATTGGCAGAGGCAGGACACCAAGATATTTGGCCTGATCTGGTGAAAATGTTCTTTCCAAATGTTACAGAAAATTTCTTAATAACATGTATGCATTGGGTCAAATACTGTTTTTATTTACACTTTAGTGAGGGTGTTTTATTCTAATTTGATATCTGTAAATATGTCTGAATGTAAATGAGTGGTATTTCACCAATTATCTCTAAATCTGCAAAAAAAATCTTTGAAAACAGAAAACCCCCCTATTGAAGCAATATAAAAAATAATGTGAAAGGTCTTGGACATAGAAATAATTATGTATTGCTTATCTCTAAAAGTAATAACACTGTCACCAAAAATAACACACAGGAAGAGTTTAGGGCTAGATGTTAGTTTTTGCCTATTCAATATTCTCATAAGTTTATGTATTTTCTCTTAAAAACCAATCTAATATACTTCATAAAGCTATCTAACTCACTGCTGCAGCCCAGGCTTGTTGTGTGGGTGACAATTTTAAAATGTTTCTTATTCATCTGCAGCACTGAAGGGGTTACAGTCTTGGGTGACACTGAAATTTATGTATCTGCAGGATGGGCATGGTGCATCCAGCTACAGTAAACTGCGAGCTGTCCCATACTTCTGTGCTGTAAGTGTCAACATTACCCTGAAGGAACTGCTGTGTCAGGGGGAAAATTAGAGGTGATTCAGTGTTCATTGTAGGTCATTCCAGAGCTTCTTGAAAGCACAAACAACACAACAGAATAAGATGTATTTAGAAGATTCTGAGACATGCAGGAGTCTTTCTATTTCACCGATAAATAAAGCAGTCTGGGAGGAAATGTTTATCATTTATTTTACCAAGTTATACAGTATATGAGGAAAAAGCCCATTTCTTTGTGCCCTAAAATAATGCCTTTTACAAGAAATGTCAAGGCAATCAGCCTTGCTTTCCCAGAAAAGCTGTACTGATGGATGGACCTCAGAAAAGCTTGGATACTGATTGTAAGTTTCAGCCTTTTGAAGCTTCAGATGCTCCCCATGTAATTCTTAGAAAAATGTTATATCTGGAGTTCTATAAACCTACCTTAATTTCGCAACTTGCATCAGCACTAAATTCACTACAAAAATAAGAATTAAAATAAAAAAGGATACAGATTTAATAGTACAGATTCACTCTGTGAGAAAATCAAGGTCAGATGGGGAAGGTCTCTTAGAAAAGTCAAGTGCAGGATGCACTGAATCAAAGCATTGTGGATGTATCATATACTTCAACCTACCATTGCCAGCCCGTCACTTGTTTTACCAGCATTCTATTCCAATGTAATGACTTTGTAAAGTGCTTTAACACAGGTAAGTGTGAAAGGAGCTACATAAAACCAAACTTTGTTCTAATCTACATAAAAATTAAAGGCATGAGTAAGAGTAAATATCACTCCTTGTTTTATGCAGATGGGAAAAGGTCATCAGAAAATGATTCCTCAGCTCTATTTCAAAGAAAATGTTTACAGTGTGATTCTGTACTGCATGTCTAAAAGGCTCAGCAAGGAACTCCCAGACCATGGAGAAAGGAGAGGCTAAAGCAGCTTTAAGCAGCTTTATTCCCTCTCAATCCTGTACTACACCAGGGCCTAGAGAGGTTCTGGCATACCAAGATAATTTCAAAAGGGATAGGTATGTTAGCCTAGTCCAGTAAAAAAACAAGGAGTTGTGTGGCACGTTAAGACTAACAGATTTATGTCTTAAAGTGTCACATAACTCCTTGTTGTTTTTTTATACCAAGATAATCCTATGAACCTACCGAAGTTATGGCAATTGCAATACTGAATACTGTGGCCCTCCCCCAGCCCTGGTACTCCCCCTGTCCCTTTGCACCCCCTACACCTACAGAGGACTTAAAGGGAGTCTGCAAAAGGTAGCGTCTTGGCTGACTTACACAATACCTTCACTGATAACATCCTTTCTCCACACAAAACCAAGTCTTTTAGGGCTGCTTTATGACAATCTGGCCCTATCACCCTGTGGCATACTGAGCGGTGGAAGGTGGGACAATGCCCCTGGGTGCTGGTCTGGGGTGGGGAGGCACCAGCCCAGGCTTCAGAGGAGGAGCCACCTCCCCACTGTCACAAGAGGCCAGGGCCTGGTGGCCAAACCAATGGCAGCTCAGGTCTGCCTGTAACCAACATCTCCTGCTGTGAGGGGCACAAGTGTCCTCCTGGTCCCTCCACCCTTACATTTAGCTCAACATAGGACCTGGGGGGATTAGAGCCTGCCATGTCCCCACCCCCTCTACCAGGTGGCCTAGGGGCATCTGCCCCATCACTCCCTCTCCCAGTATTCCCACAGCAGGAAGGGAATGGGGAAGAGCAAAAAACAGGCCTGAAGACACCCCCACTGGCACCCTGCCACCACTGCCACTGATAAGGGGAGTGCAAAGGCAAGTATTAAACCCCAGGCACCAGAGATCCATGGTATGCCTCTGCTATCACGTGACATGACAGGGTCTGAGTGGGGGTGAAACTCATCCTTAGATCTGGCAGCATCCTCAATTAATTTAAGACCAGATATATGACCATCCTCTTGCCCCTGTGCAAGGCCTCATTTCTTAGAGATTGGTAGACTCTGTAAAGAATGCAGCTAAGGATGAAATCCTCAGATGTTCTGTATCTTGCTTAATCACAGCACCCTTTAACACAGTTCATTCCATTCCAGTTACTCAGTGAGTGAGAAACAGAGCACTCCACATCTGAAATGTAGTAACTATATTAGATGTTCCAAAAATCTCTATAATAAGGCAAGACCAAGGAAATCAGTCACTGAAAATAGTTACTCCTATGCCATTTCCAGCTATAAATAATTCTCCCTTCTCTAAAGATTCCACATTAACGGGATTCCTACTCCAAGACTAAAAACAAGTGTGGCTTCTGCAAACCCATATATTTTCACATCACTGAAGAACAAAGAACCAGTTTCATATACCCTGGAAAATGGGAGAGACTTCTGGAAAGTCCATCTGTACTAGGGACAGTTAAGGAGAAATATTTAACAGATAATAATCAGCCAGTGGCAGGACAGTATGATGTTCAAGATGAGGACAATATAGGGTTTGAACTGCAAGATAAACGGAAGATGGAAATGTATTCTGTTGCATCAACACAAATTCAAGTATTGGTTCAGAACTGTCAAAACAGTCTGGAAGAATTGACTATACCAGACACCATAAAACAGGGGTTGGTAACCTTTGCCAATCCTCATGCTGGCCCTTCCTCCCCAGCCCTCAACAGGTGCCAATAGCCCCCACTCCACCAAAAAAAAGTGGTGGTCACATGAAAATTCAATGGAAGCCACAGCTGGAGGATGGTTGGGGGGCAGTCTACCAGGTATGCCTCTGAAAGGAGCCACTTGTGGAAAGAAGCCACCCAGAATACCCAGGGATGCTGCAGACAGAAGCCTCCCAGAGTGGCTTCTTCCAGTGGTGTTCCTAGGAACAGAGGTCCCAAGGCACACCATGGAAAGAAGCAGCCTAGAGTGACTCCTTTCCATGGCATGCCACCACCAAAAGGCACCATGCCAAGCAGCTACTTTCCACTGTACACGTGGGGTCTGGGCATGGTGAGGATGCCCTGCATCCCAGATGCCCCAAAGAAGCCATCTAAAGTGGCTTTTAGTGGCAGAAGTGGCAATTTCTGTGGCTCATAGAGGGTGCCACATGCCACCCCAAATGGGCTTGCATGCCATTGTTGGCACACATGCCAGGGGTTACCTACCCCTGTTATAAAAGTTTCTGGGAAAAGCCCAGGTTAATAAATAATATGTAAGAAACTTCTCTCCAAGAAAAAAGGGGGGTTCAAATAGGAGAATACCCCAATAGTATGGTAACCGCAATCTAGCACACAGATCAAATCCTACACAAATCAGCAAGTGAAACCATTCTCATTTGCCTTGAGAGAACTGTGCTGTCATAGAAAAGTGACCCGGTATTGCATCCTGCAACCAAGAAAATCTCTTCCATGGAATCCCAATGTTTTCCATGAATAATAGTAACTGAATGAATCCTGTCAGTGTTGAACATATCAATGGTGTGTCCCTCTACTCTCTGTCAATTCTAGTGGATTCATTTGGTTTATTACATTTTAAGATGCATTATGTTTTTTAAAAATGTGAAATTGAAATCTCAATTCTTCTGAGCCCTTCAAAGACCTGAAGAATGGCAGATAAGTAAGAGTTTCATTTGGAGATTTGAGAAAATACTACTTTCCTCTGGTCTCAGGGGCTCAGTGGCTATGTCTACACTGAGGGGGGGCCTGGAAAGTCGACTTTAAGTCAACCTTGTTAAGTTGACTGCAGGGTATGCTTGCCATGGACGCAGGGCAGACATACCCAGGGTGTCCTTCCTCCTACCCCGCCCCCAGTCCTGATTGGGTACCCGGAGCCCAGTCGACTCCAGGGACCAATCCAGCATGAGGGGCCCAATTCAGCTCCTGTCCTCTGGGGAGGAGCTGGGAGCTGGGTCTGGCTCCCAGGCCCTCTCTATGGGTGGTGGGGCCAGCAAAGAGGGGCTAGGAGCCCGGCCTAGCTCCCACTCCCTCTCCACAGGCATCTGCCACCCCTTCTCCACAGGTGGCAGGGTGGAAGAGAGGGACTACGCCTGGGTCCAAGTCCCTCTCCACAGCCAGGGGCAGGGGGAGCCAGCATCTTCCCTAGCCGCTGGCAAGCAGTCAGGGGTGCAAGGAGCTGGCTTGTCTCCTAGCCACTGGCAAGCAGCTAGGAGACAAACTAGCTCCCCACACCCCTGGCCACTTGCCAGCAGTCAGGGGAGATGCAAGCTTCTTGCACCCCTGGCCGCTGGACAAGCCGGCTCCCCCTGCCCCTGGCCACTTGCAAATGGCCAGGGGAGGAGTGAGCTGCCAGCCCCATGGACTGCAGAGAGGGGCTAGGAGCCAGCTTGGAGCCCATCTGGCTCCCAGCTGCTTGCACCAGGGCCCAAGCAAGTCAGAGTCTGGTCAATTTCACAGGCTCCAAGTCTGTGAAATTGAGCAGACTCCTAGCTGCTTGCTCCAGGGCACAAGCCACTGGGAGCCACATGGGCTCCAAGCCAGCTCCAAGCCTCTGCAGGCTGCAGAACTGGCTGCCAGCCCCTGCCACCAGCAGAGAGGTGCTGGGAGCCAAATCCTGCCCTGAGCTCCTCGCCAAAAGGCAGCAGCCGGATCAGGCCCCCTGGATGGATTGGGCCTGGGGCCTGATCATGTCCAGGAGCGGGGAAGGGGGCAGACCCTGCACTGTAAAGTTGGCTTAAAAGCTTAAGCTGATTTACAAGGCAGGAGTTATTAAGTCAACTTAATAATTTCTAAACATGGACTGGGATTTGTTTAACTTGACTTAAGGGGCTTTAAATCGACTTAAACCCATAGTGTAGACATAGCCAGTGTGTCTGGTATTATAGTCTGCTGAGCACTGATGCATGGAGATCAGAGTTGAAGATTAGTCCTGCACAGGATGCTGCCCTGCATTCTCTCTTCCATGCTGGCTTGAAAGAATAGTACCACTGAGAATAGTTACTAGAAGTAAATTATTTAAGTAAATATCAAACTGAAATTATATTGAGCAACAGAATTTTCTAATCTCCAATCCCTGTCTCAATGTTGGCCCCCCGCAATGGAGATGCTTTTCCCACTGTAGCAACAGGAGTCAGTCTCACAGCTTGAACTACTATTCTCTCTTTTGGAGGCATAAATGGGCCTTTTAAGCTCAACATATTCAGTCTTGCAGTTCACGCACTACATAGACCTATCTCTTTACTTCCACCCTGAGCAAAGGACCTATCAGTGATTCCTACCAAGTATTCTCTTCTAGGAAAACTTTTAGAATGGCTGTGAGTTTTATTGTCAACTAACCTATGTTCTCTAGTACACACTTATGAAATGTCACAAGTCTCTTTATATAACTGCTAGGGTACTTACAACAGTTTCTCTGTGATTAGTGATTTCTTCTGAGTGTACATTTTCTGTGCACTCTGTTTCTAATGAGGCTTTCTGTGTTTCTTGTTGTAAATGCCATATTTTCTAGTCTTTTGTAACTTTAACCTATGGAAGTGCTTCATGTAGGTAAAGGGGCAAATGCCCTAATCTGCTCTGTCGTCAAGGGGCACAAGAGGGGTTAATTAATAGTGTCATTTTTTATATTGAGGTTGCCTCCCAAAGCACTGTGTTCAACCCAGTGAAAACAAAACCACTATAATAAAATGTGGTGCTAGTTTTCTAATGTTCAAATGCATAAACATAAATAAGATCCATTTTTAAAAATGAAAATTAAGAGATTTGATGCTAAAATGGCAATATAGGGTCAGTAGTGACCCTAAAAACCATTTAGGAGGGGGGAATTCCAGATGCTTTTAAAAAGCAGGAAGAAAAGAATGAAACTTACTATGGGTGGGCAAGTTTCACCATGGAAAGCCTGCCTTAGCAAAAGCACAGTCGCCTTCTGATTTCAGATATGGTAGTGAGATCTTTAAATAATATACATACCCTCACTGCAAGCTAAAGGAACAGGTATGAAATTTAGGCAGAGCCAACAACAGTTTTGAAAAACAACAGTATCAACTTCAAGTCAACCCATCACTTCATAAGTTTCCTCTTTAAAAGACTCTGAGCAGGTATGATTCATAAAGTTTACAGCCAAAAGTGACTATTAGATCATTTATTCTCTGTATATCGCAGACCATTAAATTTCCCCCATTTACCTTTGCCCTGAGCTCAATAATTTGTTTGACTAAAGCCTATCTTCCAGAAAGGCATCCAGTTTTTATTTGAAGATAATAAGAGATGGGGAATCTACCACTTAGTTTGCTTCTTTGGTTAATCACCCTCACTGGTAAAACCTATTGACTAATTTAACCCAGCTTTCAGCTTACAGTCATTGGTTCTTATTATGCCTTGCTCTGCTAAAGTGAAGAGTTCTTCAGTAGTCTATTCTGCTTCTGAGAGGTGACTTGATTACAGTAAGTACCTTCAATCTTCTTTTCAATAAGTTAAATAGATTGAGTTCTGCAAATCTCTCACAGTAAGGCCTTTTTTTTCAGTCCTTGAATCACTTTTGTATCTCTTTTCTGAACTCTCCCCAGTTTTTCAGCACCCATTTTTTAAAACACGGACACAAGAACTGTACGTATCCCAGCATCAACCTTGGTCTACACTGACAGTGAAGTGTGACATTATGCAGCTTATCTTGACCTTCTGCAGCCTGTGGCTCTGTTGTCAGGGTATTAAGTTCTAATTAAATGGCACCATAATTCAGCCTGATAACACCACCACTGCAACTGGGGCAGCACTGAGGTTGAAATCTACAACACAAATTTAGTTCTGTGTAACTAGAGAGTAGCTCTCATCTTGCTTTTCCTTTGTCTCCATTCTGCTTCACCATAGTAATATAGCTCCTCCCTTGCCGGCAGCTCCAGAAAGTTTTCAATTAAATCCTCTCCTGCATGCAGTCCTTTGCCTCTCTGCTGTGCCAGCAGCACAGAAAGAGCAAGGAAAGCTTTTCCAGTTTTTTCTGTAAGAGAAGAGGGGAGGTGGAATGAGCAGCTAATGACTGCCTCCCCACAAGCCCCTGCACCTTCTACTTCCCACGGTGCAATTCAGGAAGTAATGTGAGCTGGGGGGACATGAGACCCCACAGAAGCAATTTACTGTGATCACTCACCTTCACCATCTGTAATTTGACAGTCTCACATTGAATTACAAACCCACTCCCAGTGTAGACAAGCCATCTGTCCCACCAGTGCTAGAAACAGAGATAACATCCTCGGCACTCCTTCTGCTATGCCCCTTTTCTGTGATACATCCAAAGAGCACATTAGCCCTTTTTACCATAGTATCTCATCTTACGTCATTTGTCCACTATGACCTCATCTGCTTTTCAGAGTCACTATTTTTCAGGATTCAGTGCCCCCTTCTGTAGACATGGCCTGTGTGCTTTGTTCATAGATGCATAACTTTGCATTTAGTACACTCAAATTTATTTTATTTGAATGGATTCCCCATTACCAAGAAATCCAGATTGTTTTGTCTGACTCCTTTTGTACACATTAGTTACTGCTCCACAATCTGTGTGTCATCTGCAAAATTTATCAGCAGCACTTTTATATTTACTTCCAGTTAATTCATGAAAAAATTGACTAGCACTGGGCCTAAAACAAATTCCCAGTTGATAACTGCTTTTTGAGATTGTTCAGTTACCATTTAACATGTGCTTTATTGATCATGCGTAGTGCTAATTTTTAATCAGAATATCATGCAGTGTTAAATCAAATGCCTAAGTACAGTACATCTGTGCAATTACTTTTATCAACCAAATTTGCAATCTTATCAAAGAACAGAATCAGGTTTGTTTGATTTGACAAGTTCCATTTGTCATAATCCATGTTGACTATCATTAATTTTATCCTTATTCTCTACTACTTTATTAGAGTACCCATATCGGCATTTCCATTATTTTGCCTGGGACTGATGGCAGGCTCACCATCCTAGAATTCAGTGTTTTTTTTCAATCAGTGTGCTGCAGCAAACTCGTGTGCCATGAGGACTGGCCAAGTGTGACATGAAATATTGTACCAAGATAACGAAAATCAATGAAAAACAAACATTGTTTCATCTTAAGCAATATTCTATCCAACAAAAATTACATCTCATAAAACTTGTGAAAAAAAATCAAATTAAAAGGGAGGTATCACTTTCAATTCTAAAATGTGAGCATTCTAAACACAGGTGGCCAAAGGTTAAAATTGAGATGACGTATTTTTTTCCAGTAGAGTTGAAATATTAATGCATTTGATCCTTCTTTAGCTCATTGTATGCACTGTTGCAAACCTCTCTAGTAAGGCCACAACCATACTAAATGTAAGTAAACGTGTTGTTTATGAGCAATCAATTCAGCTGAAAAAAGTGGATGTGGCATGGAATTCTTTGTCTCGTTGAAGTGTGCCATGTTACTGAAAAGGTTGGGAACCACTGCTATAGTTGCCTGAATCATCTCATTTGGCCTTTTTGAATATTGATACAACATTAACACTTTTCTAATTTTCTAGAAATAATATATTACACCACTGTATGTTCGTTCGTCCATCGGTAACGACGAAGACCATCTAGTCATCCAGGGGTTGGGGTAGGTGTCCATGGGTGCACAAATGACTGATCAGACCAATCCGTGCCCAAAAAGTTCTCTGACAGTGTGGACAGGGAATGGTGGCGGCTGATGGAGGTTTGCTGGCATTATCTTTCCTGGCTCATCTGCGTTGTTCAGCTGCATCAATCCAGTTGGCTTCGCATGTTTCCATGCCCCAACGGACAGCTGAACGCCACTCTCCTCTGTCCTGGGCTATCAGCTCCCATGTAAAGTAGCTGATACTGAAGGCCTTTAGTGATGCTTTTAAAGTGTCCTTGAAGTGCTTTTTCTGGCCCCCTTGGGAGCGTTTGCCTTGTTGGAGTTCGCCATATAGCAGTTTCTTTGGTAGCTGATGATCTGGCATGCGAGCCACATGACCTGCCCAGCGAAGCTGTCCTTGCATCAAGATGGTGTAGATGCTAAGCAGGCCAACACAAACAAGGATCTCGGTATCTGGGATCCTGTCTTGCCATTTAATGCCAAGAATTTTTCTAAGGCAGGTGATATGGAAATGATTTAGTTTTCTTGCATGACGTCGGTAGACTTTCCACGTCTCACAGCCATAGAGCAATGTGGAAAGAACTATGGCACAGTACACTTTGATCTTTGTCGCTGGGGTGATGCCTCTCCTATTCCACACATTCTTGTGGAGTCTGCCAAAAGCAGCACTAGCTTTGGCGAGTCTGGCATTCACCTCGTCGTCGATGACAATGTTTCTGGATAGTGTGCTTCCAAGGTAGGTGAACTTGTCCACTGCGTTCAGACGCTGTCCGTTGATAGTGATGTTGGGTTCAACGTAATGCTTTCCTGGGGTGGGCTGATACATTACTTCAATCTTTTTTGTATTGACAGTAAAGCCGAAGTTTGTGCAGGCTGCAGAAAACCTGTCAGCGATGAATTGCATGTCAGCTTCGGAGGCAGTGTTAAGGGCACAGTCGTCGGCAAATAAGATATCACCAACTGTGTCTGTCATGATCTTAGTTTTAGCTTGATGCCTCCTGAGGGTGAAGAGTGAGCCATCAGTAAAATAACTGATGCTGATGCCTATTTTCACGTCTCTGAAGGCATCGGTCAACACAGCGGAAAACATGAGACTGAATAGAGTGGGAGCAAGAACGCAGCCCTGCTTCACTCCGTTTGAGACAGAGAATGGTTCGGATGTCTCTCCATTGTCATATACTCTGGCCAACATGCCATTGTGTAGCTGTCGTACAATGGCAATAAATTTTCTAGGACATCTGTATTTTGCCATGATCCTCCATAGGCCATCCCTCCTGACTGAGTCAAACGCCTTGGTCAAATCGACATAGATAGAGTATAGGTCAACATTTTGTTCCTGACACTTCTCTTGAAGTTGTCTGGCAGCAAACACCATGTCGATAGTCCCACGACTTTCACCGAAGCCACACTGGCTCTCTGGCAGGAGACCTTGCTCAAGGTGTGAAGTGAGGCGGTTGAGTAAAACTCTGGCCAAAATCTTGCCAGCAATGGATAGCAGAGAAATTCCAAGATGGTTGTCACAGACCTGACGATTTCCTTTACGCTTGTAAAGATGTATTATGAAAGCATCTTTGAAATCTTGTGGGACTGTCTTGTGCTGCCAGATGTACTGGAACAGCTGATGGAGTTTCTCTGCTAGGGCAGTGCCACCTTCTTTGTAGACTTCAGCTGGAATGGAGTCTGAGCCAGGTGCTTTGCCATTGGATAACATACGAGTTGCTTCCTGGATCTCCTCTGTAGTGGGTCTAGTGCCCAGTGTCTTATTAATCGGAACTTGAGGCAGCCGACCAATGGCATCATCATTGATGGTGGAAGGGCGATTCAGTACGCTGTCAAAATGTTCAGCCCATCTTTCGAGAATTTTCTCTTTATCGATAATCAATGTAGACCCATCGGCACTGAGGATGGGAAATGAGCCCGAGGTGGTAGGGCCGTAAACTTCTTTCAGCCCTTTGTAGAAGTTCCTTATATCATTCCTGTCTGCAAAGCCCTGTATCTCATCAGCTTTGTGGCTCAACCAGGAATCCTGCATCTGACGCAGTTTATGTTGAATAGTGCTGCGTACATTCCTCAGCGCATCTTTTTTCGCTGTTGACTTTGGGTCATCCAAATGAGCTTTATAGGCATGGCATTTGTCCTCTAGTAGCTGTTTTATCTCTGTGCTATTCTCGTCAAACCAATCTTTATGCTTCCTAGTAGAGGGTCCAAGACACTCCATGGCCGTGTTATACAGTACACTGTCTCACATAGTGCGGCCCATGCTGCCTCCACGTCCTGATTGTCCAACACAGTGGACTGCAAGCGTTGTCTAAAGTATCGACAAAATGCTGCTTGATATTGCTGACCATCAGCTTGTTGACATTCAGGCGTTTTAATACTTTCACACCCTGTGGACATCGCTTGGGCTGAACATGAAGCTTAAGCTTGGAGACAATAAGGCAGTGGACAGTCCAGGACTCAGCACCACACATGGCCTTTGTGATTCGTACATCCTGCCTGTCCCTCCTCCTGACGATGACAAAGTCAATGAGGTGCCAATGCTTAGAGCGAGGGTGCATCCATGATGTCCTATTACGAGTAGGAAGACGGAAGACAGTATTCGTAATCAAAAGACCATGTTCTGCACAGGTCTGAAGGAGCAGCAGACCATTACTGTTGCAGTTACCAATACCGTGCTTTCCAATCACTCCTTCCCAAAAGGTGCTGTCACAACCAACTCTTGCATTAAAATCACCAAGAATGATGAGTTTATCGGCATTGGGAACAGCGGTGATGACATCATTCAAGTCTTCATAAAACTTGTTCTTAATCACATCCGAATTGGTCATGGGGGGAGCATAGGCACTAACAATGGAGGCAAACTTCTGCCCTCCTAAGAGGGGGAGTCTCAACGTCATTAGGCGATCATTCACACCTCTAGGGGGGCCAACCAACGTGCCAATAAGTGTTTTCTTTATTACAAAGTCAACTCCAGCTTCTCGTCGCTCTGCAGGTCCTTGTCCACTCCAGAAGAAGGTGTAACCGGCACTTTCTTCACAAAATTCGCCCTCTCCCCCCAGCCTGGTCTCACTTAAGGCAGCGATATCAATATTGTATCTGGCAAGCTCACTTGCAATAAGTGCTGTACATCTCTGGGGTCTATCTGAACTGTCTCTGTCAAGAAGCATACGAACGTTCCACGTAGCAGGGTTCAGAACTGTAGTCCTTGATTTTTTCCTTGATGATTTGTTTCGACCGCATATGTAGGGTTCCCACCGGCCGCGGTAAACCGGCTAGGATAATATGGAGCAGGCACTTTTTAGAGCACCTTTTCTAGCCCCTTCCTCAATACCAAGGAGGTAAGCAGTGCGGTCCTAAACAGGGCTGCTCAGTCGCTCAGACGGCTGCCGAACTCCACCGTTGCTCCATTCAGTGGAGAATGACCCTATGGTCTGAGCCGCCTGTGTGCAGGTTTGCAGCTACGACTACCAGTGTACTCACACCTGTCGCTACATCGCACGCCCATCGCCACAGGACTTGGGGACAATGGAATGGATAAAGGATGACTGATGATTTGCGTGAGACTTTGATTAAAGTGAGGAAGAGTTGCGCAGCTTTGACCTCACTCTCTCATCCGAGACCATCAATTTCCAGTGGCAGGAACAAGTGGAGACGACTGGGGATGGGGACGGATGCAGTGGATGACCAAGATAACCTACGTGCCTCATCTTGCTCTCTGCACTCCACAGTGCACTGCTGTATCCGCCTTTCTCTCCATTGAACCTGACAGAGGTTACATCCGCAGAGTCAGCCAGAGTCCAGTCTTCACATGCAAGGTAGGCAAGCCCAAGAATACCGAGGGCATAAGACCCGTTGGCTACCCTCACCTGGTTTAGCCCACCAGTCAAAGTGGTTTACTGGGGTGTGGCCGCTGTTGCATGCAAACAGCTACTTGGAGCCACAGGTGAGAGCTGGGTGCCAGGTGGGGACCAAAGCGGACAAACCACCCTGAAGGGTGCAACTAGACCATCCGACAGAGGTACTACCCCTGACACTGGCACCCCATACACCCCACACCACTGCATAGTGAAAAAGCTGCAAGAAATGGGGCAGCCCACTCAAAAGTCCTATGATGAAGAGGAAGAACGGTCAAGCCTCATGCTCCTAAGGGCATGTGTTGCAGTTGTAAGGTCATCACAACACAAATAAAAGCACAGCTAATGCATATTATGCAGCTATAAAGAGCTTTTCATACTGCACTGCAGAAAGAGGTTGGTCCAAAGAACACCAGAATTCTTATCCTGACTCACTTCTTTGAACATGTTCCCTCAATGAACAGAAACATGAAGGAGGTACAAGTCTCCTGTTACAGATCGGTTCTGTCCCTTGAGTGCAAGAGAGCTCTAACACATCCAGCTGGCAGCATTGCCAAACATTTCACCAAATCAGACACTGAATTCTGTAGGATCCAGGAAGCAGACATGCTCTGTATTATCAGTCTCATGGTAATACTATCTATCTTATCTGGAAATCATCTCTTAAAATTCTCTTTTGGCAAAAGGATGATCCAGAATGCTAACCTAAGACTTGGGATAACTGGATTCAGGTCCTTGCTGTACCATGTGCTCTGCAACCTTGAGCAAGTCATTTAGCTTCTCTATGCTGCAGTTCTTCATCTGTTAAATGAGGACAGCAGCATTTTCCTACTTCACATTTGTAGTCTCACAGTCTTCAGTGTATTTATTCTCAAGTGCTCAGATGCAACAGGGACTGGGAGCAATTAAGTACATGAAATAGGAAAGACTCCATAAAATCACAGAATAATATGGGAAATGGGTTACACCATGATGGACACTATATTTCATATCCCTCATCGGCAACAGCACAATTCCTGTTCCTAAGACCAACTCCTCTTTTTCTTTGTACAACTTGAACCATGAGAGAACACTTACAGCACACTAGTAGCCTCCATTATCCACCAGAACAACAACCCATAGTCAATTGACTCAAAAGTTTGTACCAGAAGTCCACTCTGCAATGAAAAGCTAGAGCAAAATCAAAAAGTTATTTGTGGCAAATCAGGAATAAACTAAAGAAAACCAACTGGAGCTCATGACGTATGGGTAGCTGTCAGGGTCAGAACTAAACTTACATAAAGACTTGTGAGCAAAAAATGTTACAAACTTTGGAGCTGGATTCAGCACTCAGATATCCAGATACCTGCTAAACCTTACCTAGTTTCTTGGATGTAAACCAGGCTCTCAGAAGATTTCCTATACTTCCTGGCTCTGACTGAGATGGGAATACAAACCCATGTCTCATACTATAGACGTTTCAAAGGGGTAGCCATGTTAGTCTAGTTCAGCAAAACAAACAAGGAGTCCTGTGGCACTTTTAAAGACTAACAAATTTATTTATCAAACGAGCTTTCATGGAAGAAAATCTCACTTCAAATGTCTGACAGTGAGATTTTCTCCCATGAAACCACATGCAATAAATACATTTGTTAGTCTTTAAAAGTGCCACAGGACTCCTTGTTCATGATATAGAAGACACTCTGAGGTGGACTTTCAAAGATGTGTGGGCTCCTGAAGAAGCAGACAGGTGCTTGGGGGGGGTATCTAATCTGCTTAAGTACTCTTCATAATCCTGTTAGGCTTCTTTCTGAATATTTAGGAGTATGGCCATTCTATCCAGAACCCATCCAAGAAGTTCAGTGTCAAATGAAAATGCAAGGTCAACTTCAGTGTCAAATCAAATCATAGGGCTGGAAGGGACCTTGTGAGATCATCGAGTCCAACCCCCTGGAAATTGAACCCAGGACCTTCTGCTTAAGTTCAAATGAGTGCAGAAAAGAAAATTAATGGGGCAGAGGATTATCCAAATTCAACTTAAACTCTATGAAGTTAGAGTTTGAATATGATTCAAGTTTGGGGCAAAGGTTTAGGTCGTTTCTTATTTCATCTGAAGGGGGTTAGTCTGATCCCTAGTAATAATATTGATGTATACAGCCTTACCCACGCAGCTGAGGTTATCCTAACCTTTAGAGCATGGTGTTATCGTGCCCTTATCATTGACCTTAATACAATGTAATATTGACAGACAAGGTGTATACATAGCAGCTTGTTCATGGGTGGTGACAAGAGTAATGTTGTGGAACAATGATACCTTGTTGCAACTTGTGGTGTCTCAACGTAAAGAAACTCAAGAATAAGAGAACCTGGAATTGGAGGAGAGGGAAATCTGAACTGAACCAGATAAAAAGTAGCAAAGGGTCAAGACATTTGAAAAAGGGCCATGTGAAAGGAGTTCATGAGAGAGAGAGCTCAGGGAAATGGACAAAAACAGTCCTAGAACATATAAGATTTAAAAAAATGTTAAAAGAGCAGTGATGAAAAAAGAGCTGTGGAATGCAGAAAGAAATGGGTTTTAACTAGGGAGTCTGAATCGGACTCAGCATTGAAGTTGGCTGGAAAACAAGTATTCCATTTTTCAATTAAAAGAAAAAAAAGAGAGTTTTTTATATTTGTTTTTATTCCAACACAGGAGAAAATGAGACCTTTTGAAATGTTATACAAAGAAATAGATAAAAAAAGACCCCTCACACAATAGCCAATAACCCAGTAATTAAGGCATTCAGCTGGGATATGGCCAATCTGCCTGACTGAGAGCAGGTACTCAAACTTAGGTCTCCCAAACTCTCGGTGAGTGCCCTAACCACCAAAGAAAGAGTGTATTCCTTTTCATCCATCCATCCTTCTGGGTGTCCACTCCCTTTAGAAATTCCATCCTGCAGTTAAGAATCCTTCCCAATTGTTGTTTTCTCAAAGCCAATATGTTCCACTGAAAAGCTTCAGTTTTGATGAATTTGCATTCTCTGACCAAAAAAAAAAAAATTGTCCAAAATTCCCAACAAGTTCTATTCAGCATGCAAAACAAAGAGACTGATCACCATTCTTTTGGAAAATAGATGTACTTCAGAAAGAGTTTTTTCTTTACTTTTCAGAGAGAGACATTTACAAAGTAGTAAAGAACACTTCAAAGATACACTCACCAGTCTTGCCAATTTCTCCTAGTATGTTCTCTTGGAAACAGGACCAGTCCACCCATAGAGGTAACCTAGGTGGTCGCCTAGGGCACTAGCCCCTAGGGGGCACCAAGGGCTGTCCTGGGGCTGGGGCCAGCGAGCTTCCTGCCCTGCTCCACCGGCATCTGACTGCGGGCGGGGAGCCGACCCCAGCCAGGGAAGCAAAGTTACCACCACAATTCAGCCCAACAGCCTGTGTGGCATCCGCCCACCACCTGGCCAGTTTTGGCGAGGGGGGCACCAACCAGCACAGGCCAGGTCATCAGGGGGGTCACCAAAATCTCAGGTACCTAGGCACCAAAATACCTTGGGATGGCCCTGCTTGGAAATAATTCACTGGATGCTTTCTTTGAATAGAAGGAATGTCTTACTCTAAGTGAAGTATTTCTAGGGTGTTCCTCAGCATGGTATCCAGACACTGAAGTCGACTCCCCCAAACTCATGTTAATGTCAGGACTGTCATCTCTCCACAAGAACACTAAGAGGAATCAGAATTGTGATTCTCTTTATTCTTCCATTATTTCTCTGGCCAAAAGCTGATAACTGTAACTGTATGACCTTAGTTACACTAACATCTCTTCATGCTTTTCTGGAATTGTGAAGGAACATTCATAGAATTATAGGGTTGGAAGGGACCTCATGAGGTCATCTAGTCCAACCCCCTGCCAAAAAAGCAGGACTACTCCCACTAAATTATCCCAGCCAGGGTTTTGTCCAGCTGAGCCTTAAACATCTCAAAAGACAGAGATTCCACCACCTCCCTAGGTAGCCCATTCCAATGCTTTACCACTCACCTAGTAAGAAAGTTTTTCCTAATATCCAGCCTTGACCTCCCCAGCTGCAACTTGAAACCATTGCTCATTATTCTGTCCTCTGTTAGTACTGAGAACAGCCAAGCTCCATCCTCCTTGGAGCATCCCTTGAGGTAGTTGAAGGTTGCTATCAAATCCCCCCTCAGTCTTCTCTTCTGCGGGCTAAATAAGCCTAGTTCCTTCAGTCTTTCTTCATAGGGCTTATGCTCCAGCCCCTTGATCATTTTGTTGCCCTCTGCTGGACTCTTTCTAATTTGTCCACATCCTTTTTATAGTGGGGAGCCCAAAACTGGACACAGTATTCCAGATGCAGCCTCACCAGTGCCGAATAGAGGGGAATGATCACATCCCTCGATCTGCTGGCAACACTTCTTCTGATGCAGCCCAGTATGCCATTGGCCTTTTTGGCAGCAAGAGCACACTGCTGACTCATATCCAGCTTCCCATCCACCAGGACCCCCAGGTCCCTTTCTACAGTGCTGCTACTCACCTGATCACTCCCCAGCCTGTAGCAGTGCATGGGGTTTTTCCGTCCCAAGTCCAGGACTTTGCACTTGTCCTTGTTGAACCTCATCAGATTTCCATTGGCCCACTGCTCCAACTTCTCTAGGTCTCCTGAATCCTGTCCCTGCCCTCCAGTGTGTCTACCATTCCCCCCAGCTTGGTGTCATCCGCCAACTTACTGAGTGTGCAATCTATCCCATCATCCAGATCATTAATGAAAATATTGAACAGAATTGGCCCCAGGACCAACCCCTGGGGCACACCACTTGTTACTGGCTGCCAACTAGACATAGAGCTATTGATTCCTACATGCTGAAACTGTTGATCTAGCCAGTTCTCTATCCACCTTACAGTCCACACATCCAACCCATACTTTCTTAACTTGCCAACAAGAATGCTGTGGGAAACCATATCAAAAGCCTTCCTAAAGTCAAGATATATCACATCAACAGCTTCTCCTGCATCCAAAAATCCAGTCATCTCATCATAGAAGGTGATGAGGTTGGCCAGGCATGATTTACCCTTGGCGAATCCATGCCGACTGTTCCTGATCACTCTATTTTCCTCCAAGTGTTTCAGGATGGATTCTTTGAGAACCTGCTCCGTGATTTTTCCAGGGATTGAGGTGAGGCTGACAGATCTGTAATCACCTGGATCCTGCTTTTTGCCTTTCTTGAAGATAGGCACTATATTTGCTTTTTCCAGTCCTCCAGCACCTCCCCCATTCACCATGAGCTTTCAAAGATAACGGCCAGTGGTAGTACTACCTCATTGGCCAACTCCCTCAGCACCCTCAGATGCAGGTCGTCCGGCCCCATGGACTTGTGTATATCCAGCTTCTTTAAGTAGTCCCTAATCTGATCTTCTGTCACCAAGGGCCTCTTCTTCTCTCCAATCTGCCATACCCAGTCTAGTGGGCTGGGAGCTGGCCCTGCCTGTGAAAACTGAAGTAAAAAAAACATTGAGCACTTCAGCTTTTTCCTCATCCTCCATCACGAGGATACCTGCCCCATTCAGTAAGGGACCTACGCCATCCTTGATTCTCTTCTTGTTATTGACATACTTGTAGAACTCCTTCCTGGTACCCTTCACATCCCTTGCTAGCCACAACTCCAATTGTCCTTTGGCCTTTCTGATTTTATCCCTGCATTCCCGAGCAATATCTTTATATGCCTCCTTAGTCATCTATCTAAGCTTCCACTTCCTATAAGCTTCCTTTTTATCCTTTAGCTCAGTGCAGAGTTCTCTGTTAAGCCACACTAGGCGCCTTCCACATTTGCTGTTCCTTCTGCTCATTGGAATGGCATCTTCTTGTGCCCTTAGCAGGGTTTCTTTAAAATGCAGGCAGCTCTCTTGGACACCTTTCCCCTTCAGATCAGCCTCCCAAGGGATCCTGCCCATCAGTTCCCTGAGGGAGCCAAAATGTCCTTTTCTGAAATCCAGGATCTGTGTTTTGCTTCTTTCCTTTTTTCCATTAATCAGCATCTTCAACTGTACTATCTCACGGTCACTGCTGCCCAGGTTGCCATTCACTTCTACGTCCCCAATCAATTCTTTTCTGTTTGTGAGCAGCAGGTTGAGAGGTGCAAGGCCCCTAGTTGGTTCTTCCAGCATTTGTACCAAGAAGTTGTCCTCAACACTCTCCAAAAACTTCTTGGATTGCCTGTGCACTGCTGTATTGGCCTTCCAGCAGACATCAGGGTAATTGAAGTCCTCCATGAGAACCAGAGCCTGTGATCTAGAAACTTCTGCCAGTTGTCCATAGAATGCCTCATCCACCTCCTCCTTCTGGTCCGGAGGTCTATAGCAGACACCCACCACAACATCTCCCTTGTTGCCCTCTCCTCTAAGCTTAACCCACAGACTTTCAACTGGCTC
This sequence comes from Podocnemis expansa, assembly GCA_007922195.1. Lineage (NCBI taxonomy): Eukaryota > Metazoa > Chordata > Testudines > Podocnemididae > Podocnemis > Podocnemis expansa. The sequence continues at coordinate 41,402,069 of ML681990.1, forward strand.
GTTTCCACTTCCATAATGGCACTCTGAGCAGTCATAGAGCTCTTTTACATATAGCACTACTCCTCCCCCTCTTCTTCCCTGCCTATATTTCCTGAACACTTTATACCCATCCGTGGCAGAGCTCCAGTCATGCAAGCTATCCCACCATGTCTCTGTTATTCCCATTACATCACAGTTCCTTGTCTGTGCCAGTGCTACCATTTCTTCCTGCTTGTTTCCCAGGCTCCTTGCATTTGTGTACAGGCACCTAAGATACCAGGCTGATTGCCCTGCTTTCCCATGTCAATTTTCAGTTCTGTTGTATCTACCTCCTTGCATTTTCTCCTGCTGTTGTCCTCCCACACTTGCCTCAGATATTAAAGCTTCATTAAAACAACTAACACAATTATTTGATTCCCACCCCCACGTTCCAACTACCCTCTCTTTTATCCCAGCAGCCCCAAGTTCCATCCCTTCCCCCAGGTCTCCTACATTGTCACTCACTTGTGGGCTTTGGTCTTCTTCCCCCTTCAAACCTACTTTAAAGCCCTCCTCACTAGGTCAGCCAGTCGACGTCCGAATATGCTCTTCCCCTTCCTCAACAGATGGAGTCCATCTCTGCCTAGCAGTCCTTCTTCCTCGAACAGCACTCCATGGTCAAAGAAGCCAAAGCCCTCCTGATGACACCATCTTTGCAGCCAGGCATTCACCTCCAGGATGCATCTGTCTCTGGTCAGCCCCTACCCTTAACTGGAAGGATCAAGGAGAACACCACCTGTGCTCCAAACTCCTTCACCAGTGCTCCCAGAGCCCTGTAGTCACCTTTGATCTGCCAAGAATCACTTCTCGCAGTATCATTGGATCCCACATGGATAAGTAGCATGGGGTAGTAGTCAGAGGGGCGGATGATTCTCGATAATCCCTCAGCATGTCTCGGATGAGAGCACCTGGCAGGCAGCATACCTCCCAGGAGGCCTTGTCAGCTTGACAGATGGGTGCCTCCATCCGCCTCAGAAGTGAGTCCCCAACCACCACAACCCTATGTTTCCTCCTAGCTGTGGTGGATGTGATCCTCCCAGCCTCAGGTGTGCGTGGCTTCTCTTCTTCCACCTCATCCATTGTCTCTAGTGCTGCGTTAATGGTTCTTCACCACAGTGGAGGGAGGGATGGGAGCAGAGTGGAGCACTGTCTGCTGCCAGAGGTAACCAGCTGCCAGTGTCTTCTCTCTGCCATAGGCATCCCATCCTTCTCCAGTGGTGCAGCAGTAGTTTTTGGCACCTGGATAGTATCCTTCTCCTTGCATGTCTCCTCGTGGATGCTATCAAGGAACTTCTCCAGGGCATGGATACTCTTTAGCCAAGACACCTCCTCCTGTAACTCTCCCACCTGCCTCTATAGAGATTCCACCAGAAGACACCTGTCACATTGATTCATCTCCCCAGCGTGATCGTCTGAGACAGGGAACTGCAGGCCACAGTCCCTGTAAGTCCACACCAGGATCTGGAAAGAGATATCCATGGTCAGAATGGCTGTCTGGCTACAGGCACAGGTGGAGGAGACAGAAGGAGCGCTGGTGCAAGCAGTGCAGCTCCTCTTCACCATCGTGGCCTCACCAAACTCCTCCCCAAACTCCCTCTCAAACTCCCCTGTTTTCAGTCCCCCTGGTCGCTCAGCCATTGGCTTTTAAGGCCTTCTCTGACTAGGTCAGCCCTTGCCCCTCATTAAACACACAGGGGAACGGTGATCACAAGGCTGATTGAAGCTGGTGATCAAAGATGAGCAGGGAACAATGGCCCAAACAGCCCCCAGACAATCACATAATCACAGTCCCAATTCCCACAGTAACTGACAACTAACAGAAATCACCTGTAGGGAAAGACACAAACACACAGTTAGCAATTCACTCACCCAAGCTTCACTCGCTCCCTTGCTTCTTCAGCTAAGGGATTACCTTTGCCTCCTTCTCAGGGCTTCATCAACTCCCTCCCTCTCAAACTCTCCTGTTTTCAGTCCCCCTGTTCACAAATAGGCTTAAAATAGGCTTAAATATATCTACTGCCCCTTTAAGGCCCTTCATCCACTGGCTTGGATACAAAGGGGACTTAATATAAATGAGGAAAAGGGCCATAATTTCTGCATAAAGATGTTTGTCTAGACTGACTTTTTGATCTTTTCTAGTTTTATATTTGTGAATGAGAGTTTTAATGTCTGCAAATGGACAGTACAGATTACTAGTTTTTAATTATCATCATCAGTCTCTCCTGAAATTAATCTTTAAGACAAATAAATTTAACAATTTGAAAAGGTAACGCATTTGTGTGGAAAACCTGCACTTGGTTGAATCAGATAATATAGGACTTGACAAAGTAGCTTTTGACCTAGATAATCCCACTGAAGTCAATTCTTACATTGGCACATGCCAAATTAGTGCTTTGATCCTATAGTCAACTATTTTGCATGCATAGTTGCAATAGTGTAGTTGTTTGCTACTATCCATGTCTCATTTGGGAGCTTCACAGTTCCATTGAGCTCCAGATGCACTGAGCATTCAGATTCAAGAATAATACTGTTGCCCATATCAACCCTGATAATAGAATTACATTGTTTATCATTTTAGCTTTCTGAATGAGCTGTTAGATGTGATTCTTTACTAGACTTCCAGGAGTGGGTGGTTATATAGTATATAAAATGAGTTATTCAGGAGATAGTTTGCTCTCAAGTTGAAATAAGGTCTCAGATTTGGGCCTATGACCTTGATATGAAGTACTAATGCTCCCCATTCAGGCAATACAAGGGCAAATGTAGATTTGCTAGAATTGCAAGAATATTTTCAATTAATAGGCTATAGTAACATCTAAAACATACGTTAAAATATTTACTTTCTCCCTTCCCTAGAATAGTCAACTCTGTGTGCAAGAGAGATTTTTTAGTTAATAAATATGGTATTATATTCTGATCCTTTAAGCCACTGACTGATGAAAGCATCTGACTGATGATCCTTTAAGCCAGTAGTTTTCAGACTTACGGTTGGGATCCAGTGCTGGAGCAAAAAGCCTTCGAGGAGCCTTCAATCAGGTCCACAAGGAGCAAAAAGGAGCAAAAACCTTCAAGGACTCTTCAGTCAAGACCATGACACCAAGTAGAAAATTATTCCCAGCCTTCACTTGGCACCACAATTGACTGCTTCCCAAATGAGGCTCGTTAAGACGACCCTCTGAGTCACGGCATGTTCTGTTGTCCTTTAGTCATACAATGAGAATTACATTTTATTACCCCCTTCATGCAATATTAAAATGAATTTAAACTCAAAACAACCAGAATTGTTTACTTTGGGCAAATAGCTCTGCTGAGATACATAGAGTACGTGTGCCTATGCAAATACGGGTTTCAGTCAGAGTTGTAACATTCTGTTTCAGCACCCGGGGCATGTTCCAATCAGAACACACCCCTTGCAATTAGTGGTGCTTCGGGCCAGTGACACGAAATGTGCCCTTTAATAGAGTGGTTCTATTGAGCCACTCTGGCACACTCGGAGGAAAGCTCCATTCAACCTGCCATAGTTACAGCCCTAGTTTCAGTCATATAATCCTTGAAGATAGGAGCCAATGCGAACAGCCACAATTTTCCAAAGATACTGCAAAGCAGCTCATGTGTAAGACCAAAGAAAAAGTGCTTGGTAGCATAGGAATCCATATCTCCTCACATATGCCAATTCTTGCTTTCAGCTTGTTGGCTTTTACCCTTTGCTCTTGAGATCCAGTATTTTTCTAACTTTAGAAACTGATAATATCTGCCCAATGGGTATGTGTACACCAGAGTCTTAAGTTGACATAAGCAGGCTTAAGTTGACTTATGCAAGTGCAGGACCACATTGGAGTTCATTAATTTGACTTAAGCATTTGCCTAAGTTGACTTAATAACTCTCACCCTTAGTCGACTTTAAGGGTTAAGTTGACTTTATTAAGTTGACTTAACAAAATGCGGCCATTAAAGCCAACTTAATAAAGTCAATTTAAGGCAGGAGAGCCATTTAAAATCAACTCAATAAAAATGACTTTAAATTGGTCCCCTGGCTTAAGTCAACTTTATAACATCAAATTAAACAAATGGTGCCTCTCTAAATTGACTTAATAAGGTCAACTTTAATTTGATGTTATTAAGTCGACTTACCTGAGATCTCTAGTTTAGACATAGTCTTTAAGCGTTAAACATCAGAAGAACCAAGCTTTCCTCTGCTGAAGTCACAGAATCAGCATTAAAAATTGTGGTTTGCCTCAGGCAAAGAGGAAAAGAAGAGAGCAACTTGTGATTACTTTCTCATTCTTCCCCCATTTTCCATGAGGCGTTCTCTTCTAACTCAGTTTCAGACTGAGCTACCAATCCCCACCATATGTTGCTTTGACAGAATGCTAAAGGAAAATTGTTCCACACAACTCCCTAAACTCAAAGCACGACACTGGTCCCATAAAGGTAAGGGTTAACACATTCTCTGCCAGCCTGTGAGTAGGCTCCATACACTCTGTCAAGGTCCATTGTGTGTAGAGAGACAGTCACAAGCTTCAGATCATTATCCAACTCCTTTGAAAATGTGGGAGCATTTATGTAACCAAGATAGTGGGTTGATAACATTCAGATCCAATATTTTGGTCCTGACCATTAAAAAGGGAGTCTGGAGAACAGAAGTGAGATGTACTAAACAAGAAACTAGAGGAACTGAAATTGATTATATTTTAGTGTATTATGCACTTTTCTCTCCATGAATCACTTAGGTTTTTCTATATTTAATTATGATAATCAGCATTGTGCTCTCCACTCAAAATCTCCTTTTAGTTTTAAAGAGAGAGCAGAGGAAGTGAAATATCTTGAAAAGGAACGGGCAACCAACTACCAAGGCTTGGTTTTACTGTACATTTGCCAGTTACCCGAATGAAAAAGGGCATTAAATGTAACTGAGGAGCTGATAAGATGAGGAATTTTACATACAATGAAAACATTCAGGGGTATAAGCTAAATGTAACTAATGGATTACCATTGGTTCTAATAAGATGAATTATAGTGTGTTTTTAAAAACTCAAGTGCACTTTCAGCCATCCAATGGAAAGTGCAAAATGCAACCCTGGTGCAACATGCTGCTTTTTGTGGAGTTCCACGGAGGATGAATTTGGCCCAAGTGCTTTTAACCTTGCTTATATTTCCATAAACCATCTGATCTCATTATTAGTGGGTTTCCATGGAGAAACAGGATAAGATTGGCTGCCTGGCTGTGTCAGCTGCTCACATTGTATAATGCCTGCTTTAGGTAACTTGCACACAATAGATAAAATGTACCCCTCTTCAGGGAGCTGGTGCAAATCTTATGCACCAGTCAGCTTTTTTTAAGTAACAAAGAAGGGCATCAAAAAAACCCAACTTGACCCAAAATAAGACAGTTTATCCCTGACAAATAGGAATTAGTTGGGTTTATTCTAAGGTGGCAGGAACATGTTTGCACAGCACTATCACTTTAAAGTTCCTCATGCCTTGCAGAAGGAAGTGCCTTTATCACAGGAACTCAGTGTTTATTTTACAAAATTCGCCCACTAGGACAGGAAATGTCATTTAAGGGTGGAGGAACTTTAAGGTGACAGGACTGTAATTCGGTCATACAATGCAATGTCTCACTCAAACAACAACATATAGCATGGGCTGTGATTGGGGATACTGGGGTTTAATACTTTTAATAAGTGCCATTTGGTAGCAGGAAGAATGATCTACTAGATAAGACAGTATTTGGGAAGTCAGCAGTTCTAGATTCAATTCCAAGCTTGGACTAAAAACTATTCGTTTGACTGTAGGCAAGTCACTTTATCTAGCCTCTGACTCAATTCTCCATCTATAAAAGTAGAGCTAATGTGTGCCTATCTCACAGATATGTTGAAAAGGTAAAATGTACTACTGTTTACAAGATGCTAAGGTACTACAGTGCCTGTGTGTTGTGTTTGCTTATTATTATGCCAGTGATAGACCACTACACTGGGCATACTTACTGACTGCAAGGACCTTTTACAAATAATGGTGGAGTCAAGACTGTAAAACAAAAATCTGCTGTACATTTAGCAAGTTAAACTTTAAAACTAATGGACCAGATTTTATTATTTTTCCCATTTCTTAAATAAATGTAAAGAACATCTTTTCCTCTAAAACTAACTTCCTATAATTCTGTTCCACTCAAAATGTGTTTTATCATGCACACAGGGAATTAAAAAAGAAACAGAACAGTAAGATTATAATGTAAGTGTGAAATAATGAAATAACTGTGTGAAGTACACAAAGCATCTGAAAATTTACTTTTCCCTTAATTTTATTTCTATGACTTTTCAAATAACTAATTTACAGTAACAAATAACCCACCTTATGCCATGAAAAAGTTACTGCATTTGGTAAGACATAAAACAGAAGATTTCCTTTGTATATAGGAAGCTCATATGGATTCTTTTCAAATGCACGCCACCAGTGAGTCATAATCATGTACATTTATTTATTATTGCCATAAATTTTATTAGAAAATCAAGATTCTCAAGGCAACCATTGGGTCACAACATGGCTCCCAGTAGTCACTACATCACTGGATTTTTACAGAGTTGCAATACAGCGTAATAATTTGCCATATTTTATGCAGACAAGATGAGGTAAAAATACAACACAGAAAATGAATAATAATCAGAAAGGATAGAAGGCAAGAAAAAAATCATGCCTGCCCTGCCAGTGGATAAACAACAGTAAATACATAACTCAAGAAAAAATGGTATTCTATAACAATTTAGCCCCTCCTTATTACAATTCATTAGAGAATAACAAACAGTGACATTGTGTATCAAATTCCATACAAAGGAGTAGACTATAAAACCAGAGTCACCCTGGATGAAGTCCAGAGGGTACCCACCAGATCTATGCAGCACCCAAAATCCACTTAACTCCTCAGGATGGAATTTAATTGGGCTGAAATGGTGCTATAGCTCTGTGCTGGCCCACTGCACAAAGGTGAATCTCACCCACGGTGAAGACTTATAATAACAGCCCACTACAGATGCAAACAATTGCAAACTCCAGCCATCTACCAGTGTTAAAGTTGCTTGCATTCATGAGCTCATGGAGTCAGTGTGGTGATAGAATTCTCCTACTTCTTTCATACAGGGAAGGTAAATTTGAGATAAACTGAGAACTTTTGAAACCTGAAGGATGCTGAGGATTAGTTCTTGGGCCATGAAGATCAGATCCTTAGTCAATGTAAATCAGCAGAGCTCCACTGAGGTCAATCATTCTTTCTAAGGATAGACAGAAATACTGGACCACATATTTAGGTAATGTAAATTGATCTAGCAGCTCCACAAGGCACATATATATACATAGACAATGTGGAACCACACCAATTAACATCAGGTGAGGATTTCCAGTATATCTCTGACTATCCCCAGATTAGTAGAGCAGCACAAATTTCCTTATATTGCTCTTCACAGCCTGCCCTTTGGCCTGGATTGTCTATCCCAAGAGAGTTGAAAGAACGCCTGCTGGGCTGGTATACGTACTCAATACCTATTCTGGCCTTGGTTTCTGTGCTCATGCTGTCAACAAAGTTGCTCATTAGTCTCAACTGTGATGGTAGTTTTTGTAACATTTGTTTGTTTACTGGAAACCGAACAGAGTCCAATCTGTCAAGCCAGATTCATTTCGCTCATGCAGTGGTGATACAGCCGTGTTGGTCCCAGGATACCAGGGAGACAGTGAGTGAAGTATATCTTTAATTGGACCAACTTCTGTTGGTGAGGAAAACCAGCTTTCCAGCATTTTTCTCACCAACAGAATTTGCCCCATTATAAGATATTACCTTGTCCCCCCTTATTTCTATCATTTTACTTAAACTGCTTAGTAGCTGTCAGATGGTAGCAGTTTTCAGTCATGCTCATATGACTTCAAATGAGACTTGTGCTTCCAAATCTCTTGCACACTTTTGAAAACCTATCCATAGACCGTAGGACACTGATTTTAAAGTTAGTGAGTCCTTAGGTGCTTTTGATAATCCCACCACATAGCTCAGTTCAAATAATGTGAGCTATCTAATTTTCAGCCATTAGTGCTTTGACATACACCCTATATAAACTGTTCAGAAGAACACAGTTGTTATTGGTTATCACTTATGCCACAAGTTATGTGTCTCAGGAGTGGACATTGCTAATAAACTGGAGTATATGCAGGGTTTTCTTCCCTCTATTCTTGCCATCTATATGATCCCAGAGGAAAGTACTGTATATTTAGCCTAAAATCCTATCTATACACTAAACACTGGGAAATATGGACAACATCGTATACATGGATCATTTCTTTAAACTTTTTAATAGCCTTGTGGAAAAAAAATTAAGGCCCCCTGCTGGTGAATTTAGTTCTGATTAGGCAAGAAATGACAAACTTTAGCATGTGTTTGGGTTTCTTCTCTACACTGTCAGCATAGTGGGAAGTTCACAGAACACAACTTTGTTTCATAACTCCATTAAAGGAACATGTATGTCCAGAAGGTTAACTGCTGGGAAGATGCGGGTGAATGATCCAGATTAGGAAAATCATGTTAAGGCAATTCACTGACACCCCAGGCAATCTCACAGTCAACAGTGGTGAGCTGAGGTCAGTGAGAATGCACTTGGTGTACATCAGCACAGGATATGGACTTCTGTGTGAAATGAAGCCCCTGAAATGGAAGAACTGCAGATAAAAATCCTTTTATATGCCACAACGCGGAGAACACAGCAAAAAGGAATATTAAAAAACATCAAATCCTGTCCCATTCCATATGTAATTAGTGCCAGTAAGGGCTCTCTAAATAGTGGAATGGACTTATATAAAACATGAATCTGGCCCAAGATCTATACTATGATGACTCGTTTACAAGAACAGTACATTAATTTTATGTTACTAATCTCTGCATTACAAAACTGTACCAGGGTAGAGTTACTGATATAGTAACTTTAATACAGTATTATCATAGCAAAACCTTAATACACACAAATCAGCACAGGAGAGGGAAACAATCAGACAGTAAATTAGACGAAATTTTCCAATGTTGTATGACATTAAAAATGGTCAGTGCAGCTAGGGACCATGGAGAAGAATCAGGGCAGAGACAATAAGGCCTTCTCTTTACAGCTGGATTGCAAAGGCACATGCCATGCTGTATTCAGTTCTGGGCACCTTTTTACTGAAAAAAAAAAAAATCAAAAATTGGTGGAAGTTCTGAGAGTGTTATTAGGGAGGTGCAGGGACTGGGCTTTTTACAGAGAAAAAATTCCTTGGGAAAATGTTACTTCATCAATCCAGCCCACCCACAGGCCCTTTGTTTCACCCACCCAGCTGCCATGTAAATGTTGAGTTCCCAAGGATAGGAACTAAAGTCTTTGTTACATTGAATGCTAGCTTTAACATGGGGTCTACAACCTGCGGCTCGGGAACCGCATGTGGTTCTTTGGCTGCCCCCTTGTGGCTCTGGGCCCCCCACCTGCTGCCAGGGGACCCTGCAGCTAGCTCTCTGGCCCAGCTCCCAGTTCAGGCTACACCCATTGCAGCGTTCAGAACAATTGGCTATTGAAGAAATTTTTAAAAATGACTTTTCCGATCTTTTGGATTGTCGACCCCTGCCTTAACATAATTGGGCTTTGATCCTTCACTGGGCTCCTAAGTATTCCTATAACTAGCATAATAATTGTTTATCTTGGCTAAGTAATGCCTAAGGGGAGAGTTAGGGACAAAATAAAAACTATACATATTTTAAGGGTACAAACATCAGGCAGAAAAAAATTATTTATGGTAGTCAACTGAGGTGTAATCAAGAAAGGAGAGAATATAGGTCAAATATCAGGAAAATCTTCCAAAAAATAAGCTATATTAAGCTGCAGAACTGTCTGTTCAAGATATGTGTAAGGCAGTGGTTCTCAACCACTGTGTCAAGACACATTACTGTGTCACCACACAGTGGTAAGTGTGTCATGGAGAGCCAGGCAAATGCCTGGATTTGGCCTGGGGGAGGTGGACTAGTGTTTCCTGTAAGGTTGCAATACGCTGCCAAGTGTATCACAACCTGCAAAAGGTTGAGAACCACTGATCTAAGGTACCTTCCATCTTGATCTATATACCATACAAAATTCAGCCTTTTCCCAAGAGAAAGGATGGAAAGTCATTCATGTAGCACATTTATAACTAGACACAGCAGACAATACTCTTGTATTGGGAGTGAGGTGGCCTAGATCAGGGGTCTGCAACCTGCAGCTCCAGAGCTGCATGCAGCTCTTTAGCTGCCCTCTCATGGCTCTGGGCTCACCCTGCTTCCCATTCCCCCATCACTGAAAGACACTGGGGGGGGGCCTCCCCTTCCCCCACCATGGGACCCTGCAGCAGTTTCCCTGGCCCAGCTCCCCCACCCCTGCACGAGGAGGCTACATCTATTGTGGCTCTGAAAACACTTGGTTACTGAAGGAATTTTTTAAAATGGCTCTTCTTATCTTTTGGGTTTCCAGCCATTGCCCTAGATAATGTAATAAACCTTTTCTCCTATCTGCTATGATTCTGTGATACATCTAAATTCAATGTTGACATCATGGTCAGTGTTAATGGTTTCAGAGTCTCATGCTCCCTGCTATTTTTGCCACATCAAACTGAGTAATGTCACGTACATTCCTTAGGCTCTTCCTGAATGAGAAGGGATTCCTCAGGTCTGTGGCTAGGCCATAGCAGTTACCCTCATTAACTTACATTAACACAGAGCATAGCATGTTGTTATTGATCTAAAAGCTGCGTGTTAGCATATATAAAAGATAAATGTTAGTCAAAAGAAGATACATGGCAAGTAAGTGGAAATGTATGTAGGAAGTAACTGCAAATTGTTTCAATGGAAAATATCAGCAAGATATGATTCTCCAAGGTAATGTTATACTAGTAATCATCTGGCAAGAGGTCAAGCATGCTCCAGCTTCATGGGTTCCATAGAAAGTTTAGTGATAAAAAGCAAAAGGAAGTTGCATTTGGAACTTGTGGTATCAAAGCTTTTTTCTTAGATGAGTTTTTATGTTCTTCTATTGCATTTTATAATAGCCAATTTGAAGAGGGAGCATTAATAAACCGATCTATTCTCCGCAACACTGGTTTCATATTTTTCATCTCTTTCCTAGTATAATCGATAGTAAAAGAAAGATTGGACTGTAAGTAAAATTGCTCATGTGGGCAGTCAATGGCACCTAATGAAAGGCTGTTTTAAAGATTTAATAATAATTAATATCTTTGACTGGCATGTTTCAGCATTCAGTTTAGCTAGATTTAATGCAGTGTCAGCTGGAATCGCTCCTGCATGTCATGCACCTTTCAAATGCAACAAACTTCTCAATTTTGCAAAACATATTGTATTGGTTATGTATTTAATTGCATTAATAGGTCCCTATCTTTCCATTAACTTTATGTGTGCATAGAAAGCAGAGGGTTTTATCTTCATGTTAGTTAGACCACATCATCTCTTCATTATTGGTCTGTTCCTGCAAGGTGCTGAGCAGCTCCATGAGCACTGAGCGCCTCTGGCTCCCACTGAAAGTAATGGGTCTTAAGATCACTTAATGCCTCACAAGAAGCAGTCAGTCTCTTGCAGGAGGATGCCCTGGGGGTGATGTACATGATATGGATTCCAGGAAAAACAAAGCACCTGCAATTTTAAGATTAGAACAAAAGGTGAATAATTATGGCTTACAGGAAACAAAATCCTTGCATAAAAAATCATTGTCTTAAGATATCACCTATATTGACTCCACACCACAGTGGTGCATAAAGAACCTTCAGTTTTAGGTCAAATTCTGCATCCTTACTCAGCTTCCCCTTGAACAGTTCTTTACTCTGCAAGTTAGAGTTCCACAGCGAAAAGTATCACTCCACATGAATAACAATGAATAAGAGAAGCTGGTTCTAAATCCGTTCTATTTTGACAATATCCACTCCAGAAGTTTCTAACTGCAACAAGAAACTGAAATTGTTGAAACCTAGGCTTGTCTATACTACACAGCTTTGGCGACAAAAGCCAGCTTTCACCAACAAAGTAATGGAGGCGTACACCCTGAAATGTTCCACCTGCCAGTTTAAATGCCCTGCTACACTGATCTAATAAAACCACCTCAGAGAGAGGCACAGGGCTTTTTGAGACATAGTTAGACTGATGCAGTGACAGTGCGGACACTGTGTTTGGTTATGATGCCCTAATTGGTTCCAGGAGCTGCCCCATAATGCCCATCCCGACCACTCTATTCAGCAGTTTGAACTCCACTGATCTGGAAGTACACAAGTATGTCACCTTCCCCCATTTAAAGGCCCAGGAATTCTTTTAATTCCTTTTCTTCTTTGCTTAGCATGGAGATTTCACACCTCATCTTCCCACTTGACCATTATGGCTTTCCCCAGGAGACACACTCCTACATGGAGTGCACAGGAGCTGCTGGATCTTCTATTTCTGTGGGAATGAGAGGTTTTGCATTTGCAGCTTCACTCTAGCCGTAGGAACTTTGAAACCGAAGGAGTGACTGCTAATAGCATGCAGGAGAGTGGGCACAAATGGGACACAGAATAGTGCCATGTTAAGATCAAAGAACTGGAACAGGTATACCAGAAGGCAAGGCAGGCTAACCACTGTTCTGGGGTGGTGCTGGGGACATACCTCTTCTATGAGGAGCTGCACGCCATCCTTGGTGGCATCCCTACCTCTACTGTCAAGGGTCCTGTGGATATTTTGGAAGGACTGGAAGCAGTAGCCAGCAAACTCAACTCCAAGGACAAAATGGTAGACGAGGAAGTGGAAATGAAAGCCAATACAGAGCACACAAAAGGGACGTCCATGGCATGGCAAGTCAGGACCTCTTTTTGACTCCAGAGGGGTTTAGCCAGGCCCAGCACTCTAGCTTGGGCACATGAGGCAGGAGATGGATGCTCCAGTAAGTGCTCATTTTGCTTTGGTGCTGCACAGCGAGAGGAATTTGAGCTCTCCAGGACTTTGTTACTTGGAAACAGAGGAATAAGGGACAATTAACAACAGAGCCCATACAGCTATGCCGTGGAGGCCTAGCAAAAAAGTTGTACACTGGAATGTCTCAGAAATCTTTCACAGAGATCTCTAGGAAACTTTCCTATGGATATTCTGCAATCCTTTGCCAAAGGCTCCTTGGCAGACCTGCCTTTTTTCTCTCTCCTCTTAAAAAACTTTGCCATGACACCTATCATGGACCAGAGTAGCACACAAACAAGAAGCATAAAGAGTCAGTCTGAAGCTACACATATGCAAAAGATGTACCTTTGCCCTCCTATGTTACTCTTATGAGGGGAATAATTTGGTTTAATTACCCAGGCCTGTGGAAAAGGGAGCCAATATTCATAATGGTCTCCCTAGGCACTTGTAGTAACCCCCGTCATAAACCACCCAGACACTTCGACACTTTTTGCATTCTCCCTCTTCTTCCTCCCTCCTCCTATCCCCCCCAAAAAAACCTCACCATATTTGGGATTCAGGCCGAGCTGTATGCTAGCCAAGAGGCAATGAGAAGGAAGCAAATGTAACTTTTTTGGTTCACAGCTGTGAGGACACTCACAGTTCTGCCTTTGTTCATTGTTTCTTCAGCTACTGCAGTTATGCCTTTGATGACCCACTCCTCCCCACCAGTGGAGTGCCTCTGTCAGATAAGGCTGAAAACCAGCAGGAGCAAGGAGGATATGTTTTACAAAGCTCTGCAGTCAACAGATGCAGCAGATGGCAAAACAAGAGTGCAGAATGAGACCATTGATGAAAGACTCAGACTGGATAGTCCGGAAAAAAGACAAGGGCAGGAGCGGATGACAAAGCTACTGGAAAGCCGGAGAGAGTTGCTCATATCCTTTATTATGCTGCAGTCTGAGCATATTGGTATAGGACTCCCTCTGCAGCCAACACAGAACTCCAGTCCATGCTCTCCCCAAATTCTCCACCACATTGCTCATGTGTTCCCAGTCTCCCACAGTACACCACACACTTAACTAGTTCCACAACAAAAGCAAGAGTTACACACAGCTGTGAGAGCCCTAATTAAGAGACTTCCCAATTCCCATGTCCCCTGTTTCACCAACAATGTCTTTTATCCTTTTATTAAACTTGAGTCTTTGAAATAAAATGAGTCGTTATTTGTGTCATATACGTGTTACTTAGTACTAACATTCAAACACAGTGGCTATAGGCAGGAATATTTGCCCAGTACAATTAACGCTCAGAAAGTAAGCACCCCAGGGGTCATTCAAGGAGGTAAGTAAACATAGCGAGACCAAATGCATCACATAAAGACACAATACTGGGAATCATTGTCAAAATGCTCCTTCACAGCCTTCCTGATTCAAATAGCCATCCTCAGTGCCCCTCTGATTGCCCTGGTATTTGGCTGCTCAGAATCAATAGTCCAGCAGTAGCCATGCTACTCCAATAGGACAGGTCTGTGGTCCCCTACTCTCTGCTGCCACCTCAACCCCTGGGATGGCAACCTATCCACTTTAGGCTGGACAGTCTGTATCTGTCTGCCCTCAATAGACAGCAAGCTCTGAGACTGCTTAATGCTCTGCTAGCCCAGAAGGCCAAGGCACTTGGACTGCCTATTCCTCTGCCCTCTTCATAAGGCCTGAGCCACTTAGAATGCTAATTCCCCATTGAGTAGCATGCCTACAGACACAACATAGGGAGCCTGGCCTTCCTCCAAGACGGATGAGGAGGGACAGCCACAGACCACTACACTACCTAACTGGGCAAAAGTGCAGACCACACCAATCTAGTGCAAGGAAATAATTATGGTAATGGGCTAAATTACCTCTTGCTTTTCAACAGAAGCTGGCACACTACCAGATCATTTTTTCCGAAGTGTACCAGCTTGATCATTAGCAATATTTCCAGCAGTCAGATCTTTAATGATCCTTCACTGTCAAACCACAGGAACCTCAACAGAGCAGACAAAAATCTCCCCTTGACTGTAGTAGGTCCAGGACTTTACCTCAGGAGTTTTCAGTGGAATAATGCTGATAGCAAACAAGCATCCTAGTTCTGTTCTCACTTTCTCACATCCCTGAGTGACCCAGCTATGTGGACCTATGGGATAGGTGTAGACTAGGCCTGATCCTGTCAGAGGAGTGCACATTTGAAGTTTCATGAGCCATCCAGTTGCCAGCAGCCTGTAACATTTTATGTTTTATCATTAAATATCATAAAGCCTTATAAGAAGAAAGGGGAAGATTTTCATCACCTCCAGTAAGGATCAGCTTCCCAGTGAGGCTTTTGAAAATTTCTCCTATTAGTATTTTAACTATATCTACGAAAACTGTTGCAAACTTTCTTGCCACATCCTATCACAGGGATTGCTCTCATAAATCCCCTGCTGGCTTTCCATAAGCAGCAATTGCTATAAACTGGATTCTGATACCCTTAATTACAGTGAGCAATACCTTAGTCCAAAAGAAGTGCCACTGAAGCCAGTGAAAGTTTTCAGAGAGCAAGGCATTACATAAGGGCATCAGACTCTGTCTTATGATAAGACATCCCATTGGATCTCTCCATAAGCCCTTGGACAGTGAAAAAGAGATTATACTACCTTTTCCTGCTTCATTATTTTGGCTTCTACTTGTTCCATGTTACTAAGAACTCATCTTCACTCATCTCTTCCTTTGTCACAGAATTCATCCTATTTATCACAGTCCAAACTGTAAATGGTTTCAAATATCCTGACAACTTCTGCAACACACAATGCAAATTTGAAAAGTTCAAGTATGGTGCTAATGCAATAAAAGAAGGTGAATATGATTCCAGACATACAGTTTGTGTAATGCCTTTAGGAACCACTCCATCAGCTTAGAAAATGATTGTATTAGCTTAAAAAAACTAAATTGGATAAGAGGGAGAAGAATTGCTTGACGTAAATCTTGTCTCTGGATTCCAAACTCATCCAAGCAAATGCAAATAAGAAATGCAGACAGATAGAACTGTCAGTTTTCCCAAAAGTTTATTTTTTTCACAGAAGAAAATGTCAATATCAGAAATCTATTCTTGTGTTGTTATAAGACCAGAAACCTTTATTGGAATTCAGTAAGGAAGAACACTAGAAAAGAATCCTCCAGAAGAAGATAATAAAGGACCATAAACATCAAAACCATATTTTCCTAGGATGATCTTTTTAAAATAATAGAACTGATTCTGATTTTTCACTGATGTAAATCAGGGCTAACTGACTTAGTGTTTGCTGATTTTATGTCAGTGTAAAATCAGTGTAAGAGAAATCAGAATCAGGCCCAATAACTTTAGCAGGGATCACAATCAATAATCAATAGAGATAAAAAGACTATAGAACTGCTAGCTACTAAAAGCTCTTTTTAAAAAACTGTTAGTGTATTTAGCGTAGATTTGATGCTAGAGAGAGATCACACTGTTCCACAAACTAAGGCAAGAGAATGTTCAATGAATGTGTACTCCAGTCACACGCAAATGACATTAGTAGCTATTCATTTTAATATTTGTCATCAAACTTCTCTTTAATCATGCAATTAAGTGCTACTCAGCTAAACCAAATAGGTCTTTCAAATAAGTGTAGTTTCTTGCAGCAAAAATGATGAGCAAAAATTATCAATACAGCTGGCCACATACTGCTAAACAGCTGTCAGGAAGTGAAATCCAAATTCACACTGTAATATACTTCTGGTGAAACCAGTGACTACATCTAGATGGTCAAATTAGTCCAGCCTAAGAAAGCTTAGTCCAAACTAATTTAGCCCATCACCACACTAGGCTTTGCCTAGCCTGAACTAAGAAATTTCTTAGGCAAAGCTTAGTCTGAACTAGTAAGGCCCTGTGGTTAGTTCAGACTTCCGTGCTTAGTTCTAACTAAGCACAGGCAAGACCCAAAGTAATGGCTAGTTCGAACTTAAAATGTTCGAACTAAGCAATTAATTCAAACTAGCCGCATGTTTTAGTTCGAACTAAAAGTCCAGGTTAGTCTGAACTAGCCTGAGATTAGTTCAGAGTAACCTAGGATTTATTTAGTTTGGACTTGCAAGTCTGAACTAAAATTCTAGATCAGGGGTCTCAAACATGCAGCCCGGGGCCTGCATGTGGCCCCTAAAGCTATTTCCTGTGGCCCACGATGACACTATTGTTACCAATATTTGCAATATTCTTGTATGAAAAGGTTTCAGTGGTGCGGCCCTCAGGCTAATGTACTAGTCCTCATGCGGCCCTCATGGTGATTTGAGACCCCTGTTCTAGATGTACAGAAATGGGTTAGTTAGTTAGTAAGTATTATTTAAAGCTTCACTCACTGGCTGATCAATAGACAACTTTCTATAGATTACCATCATAGACTCTGTCTACACTAGAGTGCTCAGTTAAGTCAACTTAATAAGGTCATCTAAAAGTCAACTTATTAAGTCAACTTAGAGAGTCCCCATTTGCTTAAGTAAACTTTATAAAGTCGACTTAAGCCAGGGGACCCATTTAAAGTCAACTTTATTAAGTTGACTTGGAGAGTCCCCATTTGTTTAAGTCAACTTTATAAAGTTGACTTAAATGGTTCTCCTGCCTTAAGTCGACTTTATTGTCAACTTTATTAAGTTGACTTGAATAGCCACATTTTGTTAAGTTAACTTAATAAAGTCGACTTAACCCTTGAAATCAACTTTAAGGGTGAGAGTTATTAAGTCGACTTAAGCAAATGCTTAAGTTGACTTAATAAACTCCAAATGTGGCCATGGAGTAGCTTTAGTTGACTTCAGCCTGGTTAAGTTGACTTAAGCCTCCACTGTAGACATAGCCATACAGAGTAAGATGGCCACCATCTGTTTCAAGTGGTAGAAGCAGCCTAGTGTGTTCACTTACTTTGTGTGGATATGCTTCTTTGGCAACGGTTAAACAGTCCAATTCCTGAGCAACTGTTCTTGTGAAAGTTATGCAGGCCTAAGGTACAGAGCTAGAAAATGAGACTGGCACAGTCCTAAGGCTTGAGACCCACTGCACTTTCCAGTTTGCTCTCTTCCACGTTAATCACCTCTCTGACTCCCTGGCAGTGTAGTCCCTCTTGACAATGTCCTCAAACCTGAGCCTAGGTCAGCCCAGCGGCTCAAGAGCATCCACATATCCTACATAGGGAAGTCTACTACTCTGGACATCAGAAAATAGATACAGAAGATGATGTAGCACAACATGCATAAATGTGGCATTCCATGAGTGTGCAAAACAAGTGTGTCTTACATGCCAAGGGGACAAAAAAGGGAGCAGCAGGAAAAGAAACTATGAAAAGACAACGGAAGAGACTCTTTCTTAGGCCAGACACCATGAAAGTACAGGCCTATATGGTTGTGCCAGCAGGTGTGTTGTGCTCCTCTTGGACTCTTCCTGGAGCTTGCCTTGGGAACCCATTGGCATTGTACAACAATGACTTTAGTGACTCATCTAACTTACAAACGGGGTTACATATTCTTCTGTGCCTGTATACAGCTCCCTTTATAGTAACCATCTGTCTCCAAACACTGCCCTTACAGAACACTTCCATAAAAGATGCTGCCTGGTGATTCCTCCATCAACACAGGCTTAGTCTCTGGATTCCCACTGATAGCTCCATCACTCTTCTCCCTAGCTATGTTTACCTCACCTGTCTCCTAATCTTCTCAGTTCTTCTCTCATGCCCAGCCCTCCCCTAGGCAACCATATGTCTCCCTGCCCTACACAGCACCCCACAATGGATGGAACTAAAAATACCATCTGGACTTTTGAGGCTGCACAGTCTTTACCCCTCCCACTGGGGACTTCCATGGAGGAACTCCAGCTGTCATGGTGCTGCTGAGAAGAGGGAGACTACTGTGGCCTTGTACCCCTTGAAGTCCTAGTTTCACAGCAGCTGAAGGCAGGGGTTAAAGTATAATTTGGGGGGCCCTGGAATGCTCCCACACAGGGGGAACCCTCAGACCCCAGCTCCTGCCCCCCCACATGCCAGTGCCCCACCTCCTGCCCCCGGTACCCCTCCCAGAACGAGCCAGGCTGCCCCCTCACTTACTGGCAGCGGCGTGGCTGGGGAGGTGGGGGCAGTAGACCTTGGATCAGGGGTGGTGGCACAGCTGGGGAAAGGCTGAGGGCCCCAGGTTGGGGTGGGGCATGGAAGGGGAGAGGTTTGGGGCAGGGCTTGAGCCCCCCAGCAACACCCCTGGCCACTGACCTTGACCCTGCCTGCTGGAACATGGCAGAACACAGCTCCGGGGCCTGCTATTTTTAGGGGCCCATGCTTGGGCCCTAAAAATAGAACATGGAACTGGAACACTGCATTCCGGGGCCTGCTATTTTTAAATGGTGGACCCTGGAATGCAGCATTCTGGCTCTATTTTCTATTTTTCGGACCCCAAAATGCAAAGCCCCTAAAATAGTGGACCCTGGAATGGTGTTCCACTGCATTCTGGCTAATTTTAACCCCTGGCTGAAGGCAAGGGGGCACAGTTCTCACCCTCCCACTTCCATACCTTACACTAGCGATGGTCACTGCACAATTACTGGGTGAGATCAGAATTGGGCCCTAACCACAATTTTTGACACGGTCACACAGGAAGGGAGATGGGAGTGTCAGAACTAGCACTAAGAGCACAGATCTCCTGACTCTTAATCTTGTTCTTTAATCCCAAGATTGTTGCCTCCTCCCTCTTCTGCACTTACGAACTTGATTTTGCCTTGCCCAGAGCAACATTCATATTGCATAGCACTTGTTCTCTTCAGAAATAAAAATCAGTGAAAAATCAGCCCAGGTTAAAAATACAAAAGATAAAAACCTTTCGCTAAGTGTAACATTCACTTAGAAAAGGCAATAGTGTTCAAAACACCAGCACAAACCAAGGCAGGTGTCTCTAGAACAGGAACTGTTTTGCCAGTCCCACACTAATTTCCATTATCACTTCCTTTCTTACAGACTGAACTGTAGCATCATGCTTTTCCTGATAGCATATCAAAGTCTAACATTCTGCACCTGCCTACAAAAAAATGGGAAGAGGAGTATAAGAACTATAATAACTAAATCTGTTTGTGTACCAGACAGATCCATGTTATTGTATAAATATACCAAATGAAAATCCCTGGGAGAAGAGTGGTTGTGCTCAGAGAGGCTTATCTACATGACATTTGATTAACAAAAATGAAGATAAGCAAACAGTGATTTGTCTTTGACTGTTGTCTTATTGCAAATTAGGTCATCAAAAAAAAAGGGGGGGGAACACCATTTTTAGATACAGCAACTATTTTCCAGCTACCTGTTTTTGTTTTGCTATCAATTGCCACCTGCCGAACCCTTGCAGAATGAAAGAATGAAAGATCTGTGTGGTTTCTTCCATCCGTCCTTGGGAGCTCAGGCATCCCAACATATCTGGTGCTATGTATCACTGGGCCTCCATTAAATGCCTCAAAGTCAGATTAAATTAGGACTGCACAATAGAGAAGTTAGCAAGTTAAATGCTGCTGTTAAGGCAAGAGAATGATACCCTGGCCCCACTGAAGTCAATAGCAAATCTTCCATTGACTTCAGTGAAACCAGGATTTCAGCCAGAAACTTTATTAGGGGTGCCTTCCGTTTAGGAAGAGATTCACCACAACAGCCAATAAAGCATATTTTAATTAATGTTCACATAAATAGCACATCGGGTAAGAAACAGACCATACTCCCAATAAGCTGGTGTCCTATAGTTCATTCCACAAGACGTAGCTACTCTATAAAAGAAATTCAGCGTGGCACCTCTTCCTTTCTTGTAGTTCACCATGCATCTTGTGTGAAAGGGTAGATTTACAAAAAAGTGCATAAAAGGGCCAAGATTTTCACAAGTATCTAGCAATTCTGGGTGGCTAGTGTGAGAGCTTTCAAAGAGGTCTGATTTTCAGAAAGTGTTGAACACCTGTTCATGTATGCAATCTTATCTCTGACTCCTTCCACATAAGCATTTTGATACTGTGTTCATTCCATGATCGCACACTACTATTTTCTCAGGACCTAAGCTTCATGCAATGCACAGGATAGACAGTCTGAGGTAAAAAAGGCAGCTTTTCAATATTTATTTTTCTCCTCGAAGTTTAGTGGATGGATCCCAAAATTATAATCTGCACACCATCTAGTTCATGTACTGAGGGTATGAACTAAAGCCCATTGAAATCAATAAGGGTATGTCTCCATTACAGTTAGACACCAATTGATTCAGACTTGTGGGCTGTGTTCACACAGCACTCTTATTTCGAAACAACAGAGGTTGTTTCGAAATAAGAAATATCCTGTTCACACAACACATGGTTGTTTTGAAACAACAGCAACCGTTGTTTCGAAACAACGGCTTTGTTTCGAAACAACTTAAACCCCGTGTGGGGACGAAACAATGTTGTTTTGAAACGATTGTTTCGAAACAATGCCATCCGAACATGTTGTTTCAAAACAACAGTGACTTGTTTCGAAATAACTGTTGCCTGAAACTGCTATTTCGCTTTGAGCTTTTTTCCTTAATTCGAATTAACAAACTGTTAATTCAAATTAAATTATTTCGAAATAAGGCCTTATTTCGATACAAGTTGTTTCGACACAACTTGTATCGAAATAATGCCTGTGTGTGAACACAGCCATGGAGCTTGGGCTAAGGGGCCATTCAATTGAGAGGTAGATGTTAGCACTTGACCTACAGCTAGAGCCTGGGACACTGCCACCTTGCATGACCCTAGAGCCCAGACTCCTACCCAAGCCAGAATATCTACACTGCAATTAAAGTCCCCACAGCCTGAGCCCCAGAAGCCCAAATGAACTGGCATGGGCCAGCCGCAGGTTTTAAATGACAGCTCAAATGTACCCAATGAGTACATTTACTTTGTTGCAAGTGGGAACAGACCATGAATGAGGATTCAGTTCTAATGAGGAGCAGTAATTAACTACCATCATCTGGTTCTTCGTCTGAACTTGGTCTCTTTGCCTGCTTGATCCTGGCCTCTCAGCATGAGTTTAGGACCCATTCATGGCAATATTAACCCAAGAGAACACTGATGATATGACATCAAACTTGGAGGAAGTCAGACAAAGATAGAAGGATTGTGGAACACGTGGTCCTCCTTCACAAGAAAAAAATAATCCTTGTGGAAAATATTCAGGAACACTATCGCTCACATCTTGCTTTGCCAGTGGTAAACATTCCACATAATGGAGAAAATAAAAACGGTTCTAATAGTCTTCTCTTGGAATTCTCTGTGTAATCCCCACAGCATCGTGTTCACACTGGAGGTGTGTTGTTTTGGCAAAATAAGATTTTTTTTATTTATTTATGATTGCAGGAATAATGTTTGGATGAACATTCTTTGGTGAGCCTCTCTGATCTCATCTAGTTTACAGAGAGATGGGGAGGAGAAAACTCTTTTAGGAACACAGCACGGGTATCTTAAGAAATTAATCTCTTTTTTTCCTGCATTTCCTGCATGCAAAATTTAATGATCTGTTTTTCTCTTTTTCCTACAGAAAGAAATATCTTGATTCAAAACAGTGCTGAAGTACAAGGCACTGCCAGATGTTACATAAATGGTGATGTAATGCTAAAATACTTCATTACACATGCAGCTCTGCTCTTCAGCCCAGGATTTATTACATATTGTCAATCCCATTTTATGGGCCCACATCATTTTAAATCATTTTTCTTCCTGACATTCTTTACATTTTAAAAAGAGCACATAGAGATAACATCATAAGAGTAGGCAAGGAAGTTAGCATTTTACAAATAATGGTTCTAATAAATAAGTATACCATTGAAGGGGACATGCTCTGTCTGAGCCAGTGAAAAGCAGCTTTACCTCTGAATAATCAGATGAGGGGGAAAGGCCCATAGTACCAATGCTTCACCTGAGTTTGTATTCCCTCAGAGCTGCCTTCACACCACAGCAGGAAAATGCAGTTCTTGACTCTTCTCAGTTTACTCGTGTATTCTCTTTGTTTTTGTTTTCTTAAAGTAGTTTCTGTACTGTTGGGTAAATCAGATGCGCCAGCTGCTTGGTCAAATAGATTTCACTGGCACATGCAATGACATCAACACCTGTGATTTCTTTTGACCAAAAAAATATGTTGAAGTATAGGGTGAATTTGCTTAAAAAACAAAAACTTCCATTAAAGTTTAATGTACAAAAACACATCTGAAGATATCATTTAACATACACAGTGAAAAAGAAATCCATAACTATTAACTGAAAAGAAAAGTTGTGTAAAAATAGTTATAGCAGATTGATAAGATGCATTTATTTGAGAATATAGATAAAATAAATACCTGCTTCTAATCAAGACAATACTAAGAATCTTGTTAAACAAGGGGGTAGGGCACCAAAATCTCAGGCAATAGCCCTAACCCAGCCACACAGTGTGGACAGAACTTTTTCCAAAGCAAGGATGCATTAACACTGGGTACAGTCTAGCATTTAGGAAGAAAAATGAAGTGATGACCCTGCCAACCTTTCCTGTGGAAAGGGAAATGGAATCCTGTATTTAGTCAAAATAGAGATGAACTGTTTTTAAGAAACTCTGGCACAAATGGGGACACAGTCTTTCAGTCGATGGGCCCAGGCTGCTTTTCTTTTCTCATTGGAGTCAAAAAATGCTATTATCTAGTCATTCATGAGATTTAAACTGGAGCAAATAGGAGTTTGATTTCTTTTCAGATAAAAGAAATGATGCAAATGAGAGTTTTGTCTTGCATGGAGGCATGACAAAGTGTGAGACAGAATCCTTCTTGATTACAATCTTCCATCATTTTCATTTAATAATTACTGAATGGAATCAATCAGCTTTAAATGGTTACCTTGGCGAAAGATTAAAACATCATTACTTGTCACACATATTTCACACTTTAGCAAATTTTAATAAATTGAATGCATGAGAAATGGTTATAGTATCTTTCATGATACTGGGATGCTAATGACATTCCTATGGATTTTAATTCACATTTGTTGCTAAAAATTACTCAGATTCAGGCAAGGCATGAAGTCCTGTAATCAACACTAACAAATGAAGACTGCTGAACACTGTTATGGCTAAAATGAAACCATTAATCAGAAATATCATAAAATAATTGCCAACAAGCTAAGATCTTATCTTCCAATGATCATTTTTATATTATATTGATCTGTTTATAATTTGTACATGCTGGTGATTTCTCTATCAGAATATTAAACAGGAGGTGAAAATAGCATTACAAAATGGCAAGACTGGGATGTGATGGGTGATCTAATTGTTACAGCAGTTCCAGATTGTGCATATAAACATATGAGTGACTCTCAGGGTTCAGAGCTGCGTAGCCACATTGCTTACTCCCATCTGGTTGGTAATCAGATGAGCAGGTAGGAAAAATCTATAAGGGATAACAGCCTTTTTAAAAAGTCTATTTCTTTGATGATGCTGGTGCCTTGCTATAACAGCTTTCATCAGGCTGGCCACATCAAGTGGAATTTCATAGACTGGCAGTCAGCAAACTGCTAAAGTAAACAAGCAATTGCATGCTGCAACTTCAGTAGAATGTGTAAACTAAGATTTATAGTGAACTTGGGTAAATCAGCACTCAATCTGCTTAGAACAGGGCCACAGCGCAAAGGTACCAGATCAGAAGAATATAATCTATCCCTTTTGCAAATCGTGAGAAGCTTGACGGTGTGCTCGACTCTACCGGACACACCAGCCCACCCCACCAGGCCAAATCCAGCTCCTCCTCCTCAGCCACAGCCCTCAGCTCTCTACAACACTCTTACTGTGGTATGTTGACACAGTAATGTGTCCCAATACAGTGGCTGAGAACCACTGATCTAGCCCATTCACCAGGGCCAGAACTAGAAAAGTTGGCGCATGGGGCAAGCAGCCCCAGACACAACCTCCCCCACCCAGCCGGTGCCTGATCCCGCCCCTGCCTCTGGAAGGAGTCCTCCAGCTGGGGAGCTTCCCCGCTAGCCAGCTGGCTTCCCCAGTGGAACACCTTCCCCACCGGCCAGCAGGGACCCCCAGCAGGATGCTTTCCCCACCAGCCAAGTCCCTGCTGGCTGGGTCCCACAGCAGGGTGCTTTCCCTGCTGGCCAGTGGGGTCCCGCGTTGGGGCACCTTCCCCCTAGCTGGCTTCCCCACTGGCTGGGTCCCCCAGCAGGGTGCTTTCCCCACTGGTTGGCAGGGTCCCCCAAAAGGGCACTTTCCCTGCTGACCCAGCAGGGCACCTTCCATGCCAGCCGGCCTTCCTGGCTGGGCACCAGATTCAGTGCCCAGGGCTCTGCCCTGGTTGCCCCACCCTAGTTACTGCCCTGCCATTCACTTCTTTTATGAATATACATCCTTATATTTAAAGCAAGTATTAAGAGACTAGTAAGCTTGCAATATCAAGTGCTGAAAAGTTAGAAAATGACAGAATTAAGATTGTCCTTGCAACCTTCATTTGCCACCCTTGTCAAATGCATTTTGATACAATCTTATCCATTATATAGGAAGGGTGGGGGTGGGGGTGAGAGAGAGGGAGAGAGAGAGAAATAAAAACTCATCTCTCCTGAGTCCCACAATAAGTCTCTAATACATACAAGCTTTATATTGACTGCAGCACTTTTGGCACCATTGGATCGCTTCTGCAACATCAACTGTGTGGCAGTGGAGTCCTGAGCAATTGATCCTGAAGTCAACACTGTTATCCACCCCTACAAAAAGAGTAACACTGCTCTGTCATGGTAGGCAGAAGTTAGAAAGTTGATGAGAGATATGCAAGCTACTTTATGTACTTTGCATACCTTCCATTGACTGATGCTGAATTTCTTTGGCAGTGTGACCAAGCCTCAGTCTAGCCCCTTAACCGAGAGAACCTCCCTTCTTTTCTTATAACACCTTACTCAATCCCAGTAAACCCCAGGATTTCTTAGTTTCATAGCTTTTTCTTGTTTTATGTAACTTCCTTATTTTTTAAAAAAGAAAACAGAAATTCTGTCATGGGGAACCATAATGCTATTCTCTGACAGGATCAACACCAGGGGATAAAACAAGAACATTTGCATCTTCTACCACTTGATCTAAATTAACTTTTATAAGTAATAAACTGTCATCCTCTGTGGAGTGGCCACTAAAGGGAGATGGAAAAGACGCTTCTCCAGTATTGACCTTGTGCAACCTCATAGACACCCAACTGGGGAGTGATATTTGCCTTTCTCCTAAAGCAGGAGTATAAGGCTGTGCTCAGTAATAACTGCTATGAAGGACACAGCATTATTAGCTCACGTCAACAGACAAGATGAGACTAGAGCTCTGAGTGGCATTCCACTCCATAAATTTCCAGTGCTAAAGGGGCTGCATGGGTGTTCTATCTGAAATTTATGGTCTGTGAAAATGGAGGAACATGGTTATTGCAGATGGACAATCAGTGATGGTCATGGAACATGCAGTCTTGTGGTTACAGTCCTGGCACAGAGCATTAGAAGACAGAGTTCTACTGTGAAGTCTTGCTTAGATGACCTGGGTGATGTGCACAAGTAATTTGGTTCTACAATTTCAGAATTGTACACTAATTTTAGGTTCCTCAGTTATGGGGTACACAGCTTCTGACACACAGAGCCTGATTTTTAAGAAGTGTTGCCAAACGTCCATTGCTGGTTCCATAGCCATTCTGCATATGGGAATGAATCTCTCTTTTTTTTTCTTATTTTTTTTTTTTGGCCAGCACCACTTTGAAACAGAATTTATCTATTCCAAAAATACAAAAATATCTTGGACCTGTAGATGCAACATCTGAGTCCAAGATTCACATGGTCTCAATAACACCTGGTCTTGTCTTGAGGGCAGGAGAGGGGACTAGAAGACCTCTCAATGTCTCATCCAGTCCTATACCTCCATGATTCTATGATTGGTACCCTGTTTACTCGGAATACTTGTTTGCGTAAGCAATATGCAAGAGCGTGTAAAATTCATAGAATCATAGAACCATAGGGTTGGAAGGGACCTCATAGGTCATCTAGTCCAACCCCCTGCCAGAGGCAGGACCACTCCCACTTAAACCATCCCAGTCAGGGTTTTGTCCACCCGGGCCTTAAACACCTCCAAAGATGGAGACTCCACCACCTCCCTCGGCAGCTCATTCCAAGACTTCACCGCTCTCCTGGTAAAAAAGTTTTTTCTAATATCCAGCCTAGACCTCCCTAACCGCAACTTGAGACCATTGCTCCTCGTTCTGTCCTCCGTTACTACCGAGAACAGTCGAGCTCCATCTTCCTTAGAGCATCCCTTCAAGTAGTTGAAGGTTGCTATCAAATCCCCCCTCAAACTTCTCTTCTGCAGACTAAATAAGCCTAATGCTTCCAGTCTTTCCTCATAGGGCTTGTGCTCTAGCCCTTTTATCATTTTGGTTGCCCTCCTCTGAACTCTCTCTAGCATGTCACTGTCCTTTTTGTAGTGGGGAGCCCAAAACTGAACACAGTATTCTAGATGTGGCCTCATCAGTGCAGAATAGAGGGGAAGGATCACATCCCTTGATCTGCTGGTAACACTTCTTTTGCTGCAGCCCAGTATGCCACTGGCCTTTTTGGCAGCAAGAGCACACTGCTGACTCATATCTAGCTTCCCATCCACCATGACCCCCAGGTCCTTTTCTACACTGCTGCTACTTAGCTGAATGTTCCCCAGCCTGTAGCAGTGCATGGGGTTTTTTTGCCTCAAATGCAGGATTTTACACTTATCCTTATTGAATCTCATAAGATTTCTATTGGCCCACTGTTCCAATTTATCTAGGTCTCCCTGAATCCTGTCCTTGCCCTCCAACGTGTCTACTGGTCCCCCCAGCTTGGTGTCATCCGCAAACTTACTGAGAATGCAGTCTATTCCATCATCCAGATCATTGATGAAAATGTTGAACAGAACCGGTCCCAGGACCGACCCCTGGGGCAAATCACTCGTGACCAGTTGCCAGCTAGACATGGAACCATTGATTCCTACACGCTGAAACCGTTGATCTATCCAGTTCTCTATCCACCTTATAGTCCACCTATCCAACCCATACTTCCTTAATTTGCCAATGAGAATGCTGTGGGAAACTGTATCAAAAGCCTTACTAAAATCAAGGTATAGCACATCAACGGTGCTTCCCGCATCCAGAAAACCAGTCATCTGCTCATAGAAGGAAATGAGATTGGTCAGGCATGATTTACCCTTGGTAAATCCATGCTGACTGTTCCTGATCACTTTATTTTCCTCTAAGTGTGTGAGGATGGATTCTTTGAGAATCTGCTCTATAATTTTTCCAGGGATTGAGGTAAGGCTGACTGGTCTGTAATTCCCTGGATCCTCCTTTTTCCCTTTCTTGAAAATAGGCACTACATTTGCTTTTTTCCAGTCCTCTGGCACCTCCCCCCTTCTCCATGAGTTTTGGAAGATAACGGCCAGTGGTGCGGCTATTTCATCGGCCAATTCCCTTAGCACCCTTGGATGCAGTTCGTCTGGCCCCATGGACTTGTGCACATCCAGCTTCTTTAAGCAGTCCCTAACCTGACCTTCCATCACCAAGGGCCTGTCTTCTTCTCTCCCATCTGCCACACCCATGGTAGTGGGCTGGGAGCTGACCCTGCCTGTGAAAACTGAAGAAAAAAATGCATTGAGCACTTCAGCTTTTTCCTCATCCTCTGTCACAAGGATGCCTGCCCTGTTCAGCAAGGGGCCTACACCATCCCTGATCCTCTTTTTGTTACTAATATACTTGTAGAACCCCTTCTTGTTATCTTTTACATCCCTTGCTAGCCGCAGCTCCATTTGTCCTTTGGCCTTTCTTATTTTGTCCCTGCAGTCCCTAGCAATATCTTTATATGCCTCCTTGGTCATCTGACCAAGCTTCCACTTCCTATAAGCTTCCTTTTTATGTTTAAGCTCAGAGCAGAGTTCTCTGCTAAGCCATTCTGGCTGCCTCACATGTTTGTTCCTTCTCCTAAAAAATTGCTTCTTTATGATCTGCCTTCAGTTCTGGTATTGCAGAATTGTTGGTTCTATGATTAGCATAGAACATGCTGGGTCAAACTTACTTACACTGTTGGTGCAATGCCATGAAACCCACCAGCATGGTATATCTCATGACCTTGTTGTTCACATTTCATGATCTAGTCACTAAGGAAAAAGTTTGGCAATGTTTGATTCATTCTCTGAATATGATACCATCATCAAGCATAGCTTTGGTAATGGTGTTAAACAAGTAGGATTTCAGACTTCTTGCATTCGGTCATTATCTCTGGTGGCTCTCTCACTGGACTTGATAGATTCTGTACTTGCATGATTGTCACTAACAACAGAAATGTGTTGACGTTTTACTCAAGGAATAATGTTGAGCAACTGATCAGACAGCTCTGCAAAAGTTTTGCGCTTGGCAGTATCTGAGCATCTGCAGAAGCATTATGAGGTTAATAATATTTAACGTTGGCTCCTCAGATCCTAGTAGACAGATTTTTCTCCAGTCAAGACAGTGTGTTGTTCTCTGGGTCTTTCTTGGAGTTTCATCCAAGTTGAAGAAGGAAGGTAGGACAGCTGCCAGCTCATCATTTATCAAACACTAGATATCAGCAGCTCTCGGCTGGACAGTAACTGTTGGGTCGCTGAATATTTGAAGATCATTAGTTGTTACTCGTATTGTCTGCTTCTTCTTTTACTCAGTTGGTTTATCAAGGTTACTAAATGATTTGAAATTATGTTTTTTAAGGGATCCAAAATATCTTCCTTTCTCTTCTCCACCCCTTTTTCCCCACTAGTCTATTGGTGTCAAATTGCTATATCCAAAACTCACTTATCATGCACAAATTTTCAGCAATTTCAGGTAGTGAGCGGGTTGGCAACCCAAAAGATAAGATGAGCCATTTTTTAAAATTCTTTCAAGTGTTTTGAGAGCTGCAGTTGATGTAGCCTCATGGTGGGGGAGCTGGGCCAGAGCACCTCAGGGCCACAGTAGATCTTGCAATGTGCTCAGGTGTCTGTCTGTTGTCTGGTTTGCTTCCATGTTCAATGCTAAAAAGAAAACAAACAAGGAGCTCAGTGGCACTTTTAAAGATTAACAAATTTATTTATCTCATGAGCTTTTGTGGGCACAATCCCACTTTGTCAGATGCTAAAAGTTTTTGTGACTCTTTCAGTTACAACTTTTATCATATTTTGGACAGCAGTTTCCTCTGCAGCTATGCCCGTTGCGGTAACCTCTTTTTCATTATCTGGTGCTGAAAGCAGAATTCCACACATTTGTTTTGTTATAGCTGTAACAGCTACCTTAATATGTGCAGTCAGGTAATACTTGGTCAGTGCCTTATGTTTTGTGCAAAGATGATGATGGTTCCCACAGTCCTTCATGAGAGATAGCTTGATGACCGCATTATGCCATACCACTGAAGAGCCTGGTAATCTGATGCACTGTTTCTATCCAGTAGGACTTGGTATATATCTGGCTTCTCCTCTTCCAGAACTCTGGCTTCTGCAATATTTATACAATCCTATCCAGCATAACTCACATAGCTATGCTGGAAGTTTAGTGAAATCACCTTTGCCAATGTCTCAAGCTCCAGGGACTTGTTATGGCCTCTCTTTGCTATTATGTGATCCATTAGCAGTTGGGAGAAATCTATTACATCTCTATTCCAGGAAAAGTATGCAACTGAGCAGGTTTTTCTCTGTCTAATATAAATGTTCCTGAGCTGGTGGAGAGATTGAGAGCTATTCAGGAAGTCTGCCAGACCATATTAAACATCAGAAACATTTTATAATTAGGTGTTAACTGGGAATAACTCCTCTCAAGTCAATGGAAATTGCTAGTTCTCAACATTTCTGAAGAGCAGAGCTGGTTTAAATACATAATATGATTTAGAAATCTAACTTTATGAATTTTGAATACCTTGGTCATCCAGCATTACCTTGCTAAGTCATACTTCATTCATAACACTCATAAGAACGGTGCTCTCTCTGCTTCTTAGCAAAGATTTGCTAGCTAAGTGATGTAATGAAGTATTGTATTACTCAGAGTCCATGACTATTATCAAATATATCATGAAACATGTACTAATATTCTCTGAAATGTTGTAAATAATTAAAACTAAAATACATTTGCCAAAAAAATAAAAGACAGCTTGTGGAGCATTTTCCTTCTTCCTTTAAGATCCAATACTGTGAAGTTTTTAAGCCCCAGTCCTTCAAACATTTACACATTTCCTTTTCTTTAAGTCCTTCTGTAATCGCTAATATCAATGGCTCTAGTCATACCATTAAAGTCAGAGCATGAATAGGATCAAGAGCTTAGTGCCTCCTAACTATTGCATACTTTCTGCTCCTGCTAAAGTCAGTAACAAAGGAGGACACAGGAAACACAGCGGCAAGTCCCTGTCACCTGAGTTTGCTTACTGACTCATTTTCAAAATTCAGTTATTTACAATGAAGTCTCAGTTTTAGCTGAATTACCATCTGGTTTGCAATATCACCTCCACAGCATTTCTTGCTATTATTTATTTATTAATTAGTAGTATTTGTAATTTATAGGACTAGGATAATAACCCTTTGAGTAGTTTGTGAACCCTCTAGTGGTCCTCAGCACGTTCTGTGTTGAACACAGAACAAGAAACCAATGACAGCACCATCATTTATGTAGAGTTGGACAGGTTCGTGGACAAAAAGCCAAATAATGGATATTTGCTGAAATAGTCAGGGATGCAATCCCAGGCTTTGAGTATCCTTAAGTCTGAGGTAGCCAAAAGATGGGATTAGATGACAGGGGATGGATCACTCAGTAATTACCCTGTTCTGTTCATTTCCTCTGAAATCTCTGACACTGGCCGCTGTCAGACGAGAGGATAGTAGGCTAGACAGACAGTTAGCCTGAGCCAGTGCAGTCATTCTTTTGTTCTTAATTAGGTGTTGCACGTATGTGTATGTAGCCCAAGGTCCACTATGCTTCAATAGCAATGGCAGTGGGAATTGCAAATTGTGGACTACAAACATGCCCTCTTTTCTCCCAGCAGAAAGTTTCAGTGCAGTAAGCTAGCAAATGGGAAGGGTTACATATATAGTTAGCAAACATAGTTATTTGGGCCTGTGTCTATATATAAAGAGCAAAAGACACAACTGTATTACAACAGCACCCAGAGGCCACAGTCCCATTAAGCTAAGCACTGTATATGCACATCATAATGTGACAATCCTCACTATGAAAACTTTATGTGCTCTATAAAGTAGCAAAAATTGAATATTGTGTATACAATTGCCCAAGAACATGTGTCTCATTTCATGTTTCTGTGCAGAGAAGGTTGGGAATACATACTTTGAAAAGAAATACCTTGTATTCTATGGCCATATTTCCTTTTGAATACACTGGGTGTTAATTCTCTGGCATCCATCACTTGAAAGGATTATCAGCCCCTTGACAAACCTGATTATTCAAAGAAGTATTTCACTGTATGCAGGTGTGAATGAGTGGATACAGAATATGAGTGGCAGAGTAATGGTGTAGGATAATAGAGACAAAAGGATTTGGGGTGTGCTGACCAGGTGACTGCTTGAAGTTCACCAGGTATGAGCAGATTTTTAGGGTAAAATTTTCTAGTAGTGTAATTATGAAGTAGCTGGAGCTGAACTAATATATTGCAGCTAAGGCTTTGGCCCTTAGCATTCAAATTTACTAGGGCTAAGCACATTTCACTGGAGGACTTTATACTATTGAATAGCATGCTTCATATGTGATTATTAGATTCATTTTTCTCTCTTGTCCTTATCCCTTTTTGGTCTATTGCTTCTATTGCGTCAAATAAAGCATTCTCACAAAGTAGGAGAAAATAGATAGAAAGAGAACATTTTTTTAAAGGTCTAAGTCTATCGAAAGGCTAAATACAACTATAGGAAAGGAATATTGAACTGAGCTTGAAAACGTAATGAAGAAAATCACCAGAACAGCCGGCACTTTAGCACATATTATATTGGAATGTTAAATTACAAGCATGTTGGATTATAAATGATAACCATCTCCCTAAAATGATAAAATAGGTTTCTCTTACCCCCTATTTCTGTCTTGAGAATGGGAGATGTGTTAACTCTTGACAGCCTCCATAGCTGAATGAGTAGCATAGCTGTTACTCTTGTCTTAGAAGAAGACTACGCCTTAAGCAAACTTGGGATTCCATTTGCACTCCAAACCTAGAACCCACCTAGATTGCTACAAACAATTTTTCTTTTCCCTTCTGTAAAATCTAGAATACTCATCCTGTGAATTACTTTGACTATTGTTATACAGCCAGCAAACTATTCTCTGGTGCTTGCTTATTACACTTCATGGGCAAATGTATTAAAGAAAATGTGGCAACATCACAAATAGGGGGTGTGACATTGTCAGGATTTAGGGGACCATTTATTATATTCTTTCATATCAATATTTCAAAATTGCAATAATCCATATGAGACATGTCATGTTGGGTACCAGTAGAAAGGTTTATGACTTGCTAGGAGTGGTTCTGGTGTTTATGTGTAGCTATTATATCTGTATTAGAAGTTATGTATATATTGTTATATCTGTATTTCAACTTGTGATGTGATTCCGGGAAACACCCTAGACAGCACGTGTGTAACCACTGTCTCCTTAATAGTCCATTAAGGAAGCTCACAGGGATAGGGGCTCAGGAACAAACTTTGAGTCACTAGGACTTGTCCATGTGTCTATAGTCTCTGCTTTATTTTGTAAAAATTATAGCTTGGGGAGTGCCAGAGGTGATAAAAGGGGCATCAGCATCACCTCCACTTTTATTTCAGTTGTCTTCAATCTGAGCTTTCAGTCAACACCTACTTCTGGAGATCTATTCATCTGCAACTAAAGCTGTGAGACAATAGACTGAGACTCATCCAGGTACTAGATGTACACCAGGCCTGAAAACTCCAAATTTTACCAAGGACTAGCTTTACATTGACTTTTAATCATCACATGTGTGCATTTGCTCTAAGTGTATGTCTACACTTAGACTTTAAATCAAAATAATGAGGACTATTTTGATTTAAAATAGTGCATGTCTATGCTAGCTTTCCTTATTTCAAAATGAGGAGCTCCCTCATTTCAAAATAAGGAACAGTCATTTCAAAATAAAAAAAAAACCTCACTTTATATCAAAATGATGGTTAAATCAAAATTATTATTTAGAAATAATGCAGTGTAGCTGCATTATTTTGATTTAACTCTAATTTTGATTTAAGACTTTTTTGCCCTTCTCCCTCCCAGGGTGTCTTCCTCTTTCTATATACTAGGTGTGGGAATGGCCTTTCTTGGGGGCCATCTTGCCACACTTCCCATGGTGCCTCTCTCTTACATCAAACTAGCAAGTTCTGTCCATGGACATGCTAGTTCGATTTGGGTTTCTATTGGGGACATGTTAAATCAATTTAACTTAAATCTATTTAATGATTTTTATTTCAGTTCAATTAGATTGATTTAAGTTAAATCAATTTAACAGTCTAAGTGTAGGCATAGCCTAAGACTTCAACATTTCTCCTATTTCATTTTCTCCTTCTATAATAAACCTTTAGTTTTAGTTACTAAAGGATTGACTGGTAGTGTCATAATTTGGGTAAGAGCCAAACCTATATTGTTCTGTGTAATGTGGCTCACTCTTTGTGGTCAGGATAACCTTTCTGGACAAAGAGCTTGGAGTTTTAAGTAACTTCTCTCTTTACTAGACTCAGTGGCTATTTGCGAATCAACAGCTGAAATGCATTAAAGGAGACAGTATATTTTACTGAGGCTTCTTGATAATTTTAAAAGGGATAGCCGTGTTAGTCTAGTCCAGTGAAAAAACAACAAGGAGTTGTGTGGCATTTTAAGACTATAACCAGTGTAGAGAATCAGAAGCATTGTTTGTGACTGGCTGGAGAAGTTTATTTTCAGGTAACTGACCAGTACTGGGAGAATTTGTTCTTTTTTGTGCACCCTGCCCTGATATTTGCATTTTCAGGTAGTTATTCCAGGAGGTCTGGGTCACGGGGTGACCAAACATCACAATAAAACTGGAACTGTCCCAAAATTTAACCTTTGGTGCTGCATCCTGACTGACACCATTTGCCCCAATATTCAGGTAAAATTTGAAACTTGATAGTGAAATAGAAAATTGGCCTATTTGGGTTGTTCTATTTGTTCAGCCTGGTTACACTCTATCATCTGCTGGGAAATCTGGTTTTTCAGCTCATTTTCTGGTGTAACACAATTTTCTATAGGATATGTAGTTTACGTTATAGTTCTGAACCACAGTGTGCTTGCATAGCGTAACAGCACAAATTACAGCTGGCAGATAATAACACATGTATACCCCTGTGACAAAATCAGCCTGGATGACTACAAGAGAGAGCTGGTAAGCAAATATGTCAGGCCTAGAATGTTAAAAGCCCTTTTTCCTACAACCTGGCAGGGGTTTATTCCAGGCCAATTAGGGTGTGTTCACACACCAGTCTTATTTCGAAACAACAGAGGTTGTTTTGAAATAAGAACTACCCTGTTCACACGACTCACCGTTGTTTCGAAACAACGGGTTCCATTGTTTCAAAACAACTTAAACCCCATGTGGGGACAAAACAACGTTGTTTCTAAATGATTGTTTCAAAACAATGCCATCTGAACATGTTGTTTCGAAACAACGGTGACTCGTTTCGAAATAACTGTTGTCTGAACATGCTATTTTGATTCCTGCTTTTTTCCTTAATTCAAATTAACAAACTGTTAATTCAAATTAACTTATTTCAAAATAAGGCGTTATTTCGATACATCTTGTATCGAAACAACTTGTATCGAAATAACCCCCTGTGTGTGAACATAGCCTTAGAGACACCTGAGCCCAGTCAAAGGCTGCTTGAGACCAGTTAAACTTCACCATTGGAAGAGAGAAGGGAGAGAAATACAAGCTGTTGCGCGACTCGTACGAGCAGAAAAATCTCAAACTCAGGAGACCGTGCTCCTCCCCAGAGGGGAAATAACAAAAACAGGGTACCACCTTAGCAGAAGGATTGAAGTGAAGAGTCTAGGGCAGTGCTTCTCAACCTTTTCATGGGTGAGGACCCCCTTTTCATTTAAAAAAAATCTCTGCAGTCCCCTGGCTGCATGTGATTTTTTAGTGGCAGTGATGCTGCAGGCATAAACTGGCCCGTGGCAGCAGAATCTGGCCCGTGGCAGCAGAATCTGGGCTGCAGAGCCACAGTGGGGTCCAGCCCCCACCACATAGCATCAGAGCCATGGGGGGGGTGCTGGTGAGATCCGGTGGCAGAGCTGCAGTGGGGTCCACCACTACCCCCTCTGTTGAGTGGCAGAGCTGTGGGGGCAGGTGCTAACAGAGTCGGACTCCAGCCATGGAGTGACTGCACCCACCCCTGAGTCACCCTAATGCCCTCCCTACTCTGACTCCAGCCTCTCTCGTTGCCCTGGGCCAACCCCCCCCACGCCCTTTTCCTGGTTGCCTGTCCCCGAGCCCGACCCCACCACACAGGGCCCCCTTACCTGGCCGCCAGAGCTGGGGGCGACTATGCCACAGGCTTCCCCTCCCACCCTGAGAATGATCTGAACATGCTCTGGGGCACTCCTAGGGCCCAAACCAAGGCTCTGCCTGAACAGTCTAAGTCAGGGGTGCTGACGGGAGAAGCTGAAAAGATTCATCCAAGGAGGGGCAGATTGACCTACCAGGACTGAGGGAGTGCCTTGCCATAGCATATAGAAACTGCAGTTCTTTTCAGTTGCTAGCTAACAGTATTCAGCCAAAATCAAATGGCAAATGGCAAGTGAGGAGGAGCCAACTACAAAATACCAAAAAAGACAATGCATATTCAGAACAAAATGGAAAATCAGTTATACCCAGTTTCAGAAATCCTATGAGTGTGATTCAAGAGCCTTTTATGGAGAAAGAAATTTAGCTTTTCCCACACCAGTGAGTCCAATGTTAGGCATCATTCTGATTCAAAAAGTCATGGACAAAAACATAAAGACTCACAAGAGCAATACCTTGGTGTTGAAGTATTTCAGCAGGCCAAATGACTCCTTCAGTAACCAGGTTATTGATGCTGAGCTAACTCAAGTGCACCATGCAGTAATCCACCAACACTTCTGTCACTCATGTGACTGTGAACTTAAACTGGCACTTACCCTATATCCAGATTCAAAGATTGTGAAGCACATCAGCAGTGCTGGATGAAAGTGGAGGCATTCATCAAAAAAGTGCTGTCACTGTTTTCAACAGAATTTTCAAAAGACCTCAGCAATCCAGATGATCCTACTTCTCAGGTGCTATGGAGGCATCTACCAAGGGCAATGTGAAACCTTACCCCTTAATACTGAAATACTGGAGACCCAAGACACAGGGTCCAAGGTAAACTGTTAGACTTCTATGAGCAGAGAAGTGACTGAAGAGGCAATCAGCAACACATCACTTGAAAAACATGCAGCACACAAACTAGACCTGAACAAAGTGTCTTCCTATTATGCTGATAATGCAAATGCGAATTATGAAGTGACAATCAGTGTAACAGAATTTTTTAAAAAAACAACAAAAAAAAATCTTGCCTGCAAACTGTCCTGTCCATGTTCTGTACAACACCATGAAACATGCTAGCTAAACCCTTCAAGTTGACATCAAGGCTGGTAAATAAGACATTTAGGCTATGTCCGCACATTCTTTTTAAAGCAAAACAACAACCGTTGTTTCTCTTTATAAAAGTTAGTCTGAACGACGTTTTGTTGTTTCAAAATGAGGGAACTCCTTATTTCGAAACAACGAAAGGGAATTTGAAACAATAAAACCTTGGGTGTGTTCACACAGGCTTCTTATTTCAAAACAACAGAGGTTGTTTTGAAATAAGAAGTGGCATGTCCACTCGACATACTCCCATTTCGAAACAAGGGGTTCCCTTGTTTCAAAATGGGAGCCATGTTTCAAAACGGCTTAAACCTACTTCTGTTTTGAAACAACTCCGTGGGGACATGTTGTTTCGGAACAAACTGTTCCAAAA
>ML681990.1:41440498-41505809 GCA_007922195.1 Podocnemis expansa
AGGGGGACTGAAGACCCCCACGGGGTGAGCCGCAGCCAGCAGGCAGGCTCACCCCACTGGGGTGAAGCAGAGCCCGGAGCCTCACCCTGCCCCGGTCTGCAGCCTGGCAGGGTGAGCCGCCAGCTCCTCTCACCCCGTGGGGGTCTGCAGCCCCCCCCCAAAGCGAAATAGCATGTCCACACTGTGGACATGCTATTTCGTTTCCCTTATTTCGAAGACACTTTTTTGTCTTTTGAAATAAGGTGTTTCGAAATAACACATTATTTTGAAACGGCTTGTTTTGAAATGGCTTGTTTCGAAACAAGCACTTTGTGTGTGAACATAGCCCTGGAAAGTAATCGAAATAGCCCTTGAATCGAAAGGGTTGTTTTGAAATAATGCTGTTTGGTTGCGTTATTTTGAAACAGCACTGTTTCAATTCAGATTTGACCTTTCACCCAGGGTGAATGGCACCCTGGAAGAAAAGCCCCACCCCACCCGCCACCACCCATCAATTTGTTTTTTGGGGTTTTTTTTGCTTAAATTCATTGAAATTGAATCAATGTCATGATTTTATTTTGAATTAGCTTTATTTGATTTAACTTGAATTGAATTAAACCTGTGCGTGTGGCATAGCCTTAATTATTTCAGTAGCTCTAGTAAGAGATAGAAGATTTGAAGGATATGTTTGACTTTGTGGATATGCAGTACATTCTGATACACTGGTTGAGTCTTCTGCCAGCTGTAAATAGGTTTGCAAATACATGGCAGGCTGTTAAAAGCTACTTCGTTTCTCTGAGCAGCCGTTAAGTGTCAAAATCTCTATGGATGTTGTCCACTAACGTGGAAAATGGTGAGCAAGGTGAGGGGCGTAGCAAAATTAAGGTTCATCTGTTTTATCTCCAGAATGTCCTGAAAGTCTGTAACAATACCATGCTCTGTTTGGAAAACAAGTGTAACAGCATGTGGAGTGTATGCCAGAATGAATAATCTCAGAATTAAACTTCAGCACAAAAAACATGAAAAGTTCTTTGGCTCCGAAGCTGAAAATGTATTAACTGAGATGTTGCCCATCACTGCCTCATATCTCTGGAAAAAATTCATGAAATTTTACAATATATTTATCCAATATCTGGATAAATGGTCTAATTTTTTGACAACTGGCTACTTGTTCAATAGCCAGTGCTTGACCATCAAAGTTAAAAGGGTATTTGAATACAGGGATCTATTTACCACCATGAGCACTGTAAACCCACAGAAAACAAAGCAAACAGGGAGTCCTGTGGCACTTTTAAAGACTAACAAATTTATTTATCTCATGAGTTTTCGTGGGATGAAGTGACAAAGTGGGATTTTCTCCCATGAAAGCTCATGGAAAAAAAATAAATTTGTTAGTCTTTAAAAGTGCCAGAGGACTTTTTGTTTGTTTTGCTGAACTGGGCTAACTTGGCTGCCCCTTTGAAGCATATCCACAGAAAACAGTAGATCTTGATCAGTTCTATTATGAGAGATATATCATCAAAAATACCAACTTCAAATTGAAGCCTGGCAAATATTCAGTTGTGGAACTCTGGTCTCTCAAGTGCTGAGAAAGAAGGAGGGTAGCACTGAATTCCTGAAAATGACAAAGTTGGTGTCATACATGCTCAGTATACCAGTCAGCAATACATACAATAGAGCACATATTTTCAGTCATGAAAGGTGCGTGAATCAATGTCTGGAATCAAGGCAAGGTAGACTTCATGTGGTGTGAAACCCTTGTCAAAAGGATTTTCAGATGAATTTCAAGGACTTCTACAGCTTTGTGCTGGCCCAGAAGCAAGTCATAACTATGACAAAGTTGTCAAAGAAGTACGAGACTGAGTGACTGCTGCCACATCTGACAAATATGCATATTGAGAAGTTGATTTACTGATTGAATAAAAAATCCCTTTCCCTGTGTTGTTTGTGTAAGGTACAAACAAATCTGTATGTTTAAATATGAATTATAACTACTCAGCATTAATTACAATTTTAGTGGAGGTTTAATGTGTAATTTTGCCTTGGTCAGTTATCAGATGAAAACAAAATAATAAGATCAAACAAATTTTAATTAATCTAATTGGTTACTTATAAGTTTATGACTATAGTATATTGTGTTAGTGATGTTATATTGTAATTGTGCATATACATTTACTATTAATACCAATGATTTTTTTACCCATTTACTCATTTTACCCCCATGTGTCGAGATATTTTACGGTTGTGATCTGGTCACCCTAATTCACAAATAGAATATAGAACTCCCCAGGAACTCAGCAATGCTTGTTTATTCTCCCTATAACAGTTCTGTAACAATCATCATGGTTTTTTTTCATATCCAAAACCACAACAGGAGGCACTGGGATTTACCTTGGCAATGACTTATTGATTCATGACACCCTAAGGAATTTGGTAACTTACAGTATATCAACCTCCATTTGAACAGTTAAGACACATTATCAATAATTATAATGTATCAATAGTTTGAAGGATCCTTTATATCTAAAAGGAACCAATACAGGAATATCTTGATTATGTCATTTAAAGTCACCAGCAGTGTACTGAACGTTTATTAAATTGCAGCAAATCTTCTAGCACTCCTTGAAGCACCCCAGCATGGACTGAAACATAGGTGCTTAACCCACAAAGTAAAAGGAATATATAAAAGTTTACTTTCCATATTTTTGACCTTTAGAGGCCTTTAATGGTACTACTGTTTTAAAAAATCAGTAAAATTATGGCAGTGACACAAAACCAATATAAGCAAATAACTTTGGGTTGAAAAATCACAGCCACACTACAGCAAACCTGAACTGAATAAAAGATGATGTTCAGCTAAAGCCTCATTAAGCTGTCATTGATTTTTCCTGTTTTCAGTCCCATGAACCTTGGTCATCAGGCTTTCTCCTTTCTAACCAGCTCCTTCTTGTCTTTTCATCCTGAGGAATTTCCTCTGTTGAATTCAGTGAGAGTTCTACCATTGACTTCAAAATGGCCACGATTTCCCCATCACAGTTGTGTTTTGCCTTGTAGACACAGCTCTCTGTGAAGCATGTTGCACTTCCACTCTGCACTGCCACAGAATTATTTTGTTATTATCATAACACACTGCTAACATCTTTATACATATACACAATATGATGCAACAGTGGCAGCCCAATTGCTTCTATATTATTGTTACAGATGCTATAAATGCCTTATGACTCACAGATCTCCAGCCAGATGAGAAGAGCTTTAAAAATAATGCAACAAAATTGCCATCTATAATTTAAATGGGCAGCATTCCCATTGAAAAATGTATTTCAATTTAAAGTCTATTATCAGGAAATTAGGAGATATCCCATCACGGTCTTATTGTTTATTTTATAATGAAAACTAAGAACATAAAAATACTATCAACACAAATCTTTGGTAGGCCTAGAAATAAATTAAACCATCCTATTATTCTTTTTCTATCCCCATGCCTGTCTTATGATCTCTGGCAATTTAAATGTCTTCAAGAAACAAAATTATTAAAGAGACAGTGCAAACTGAGATTTAGGGCCAAATCCTTGTTCGACTGATGTCGATAGCAAAATGACAATGGACTTCCATGTAATCACAATATAGCCCTTGGATATCAGCTGACCCTGAATTCACAAAATAGATATCACAAAAGAAAAGTACACAGGGCCTGATCCTACCTTCTTTGCCCACCCAAAACTTTCGCTGACTTTACTAAGAAATTAAAAATGTATATAGTGAGTATCATTTTTAAAACAGAAATACTGCTTTTAGCACAGTGGTCTGTATTGCAATAGTATTTAGCCCTTATATAAATGTAATTTACTCCCACTTTAAGAACCTATTAAAACCACCAGAGTGGTGTAAAAGGGCCTTAGTGTAAATGAAAAGCTGACCATAGGATTTTAGCCACTGCTGTTTAAATGCCCGTGTAATGTAGCTACCTTGAATAAAACTGTTAACTCAGTAGTCTAGTCCGGAAGATTTGGTTCTTGGATTCATCAAGCTGCCATAACCTGGAAGCACAGTTTAATTTATCCAAACAAATTTGCTCTAGAAAGAAGACTGAGAACCTTGCATAATCAGATTTTCTCAGTTTACCAACACTTCCTTTTTTCAGCTATGCTGATGATACCACAATAACAATCTTTCTCATAGAACTTTTGTTACATGGTAGTGTCTGAAATTGGGAAGTGCACAGGTATACAAAAACAAAAAATGCTAACCAAAAGTTTGTGATGGCTCAAGAAAATATGAAGGTACCTTGCAACCATGAAGGCAATTATAGCTGGTCCATGTAGTACTGTCAAGAAAGTTTTGAATTTTGTTTGGTTTGAGTATGGTTCATAAATTCAGCATAGCTCTTATTTTATCTGCAATGGATCAGCCATCCCTGAGTCTTGGTTTTATCAAAGTTTGCTTTTACCAAATTGTGTTGTGAGCAAAGAATCTCCCATGTTTACAGTAAAGAAACGTGACTTGCATTGTGATACTGCTTGTTTTTCTAGATCATACCCCTTCCCTATGCCCTGAAAGCTTAGTCTCTGTAACACAATAAAACTCTGAATAGTGTAAATAAAAAAATGATACTACATAACAGTGTCAACATAGGTAAATGTGGTGGTGCCCTACACTGAACTGTGTTGTATAGGAGAGTTCCTGAATAATGAAACCTATCAGTAGGATGAAACCAAGTCTGGGATGACGGTATTTTAAAAGTAATACCTACTTCACGTTTAGAACATCTAACCGCTCATCTCAGCACACAGGAGAGAGGATGCCTCTCAAGGGGCTGATTATATATAAATTCCTGATTCTGCTCTGGCCTAGTTCCACCATGAAGCAGTCATAGGGATGCTTGGAGTTATGCCAGTGGAGGATTAGTGGAGCTCATCTCAACTATGATGCCTTCTCTATTGCCAAAACCCAGACAGCAAGTGTAGGAGGTGGCTGCTGGGAAATTTTCTGCTAAGTTTTTACAGCCAGAATTCATCCCATTTGTGCAGCCTGTGCAAACGAGAACAGATCAGAACAGAGACTCTGACCCTACATTTTAGAACAGTGGTTGCCAAACACCAATATCCCGGACCCTGTATATTTAGTGATTCCATGGCTGCAGAAACAACTGCAGAATCTACCAGTTGCCACGGAATTATGCTCCAGAATCTATGTTGTCATTTTAAAAAAATATGGTTTCTAGCCAATGTTGTGGCAGAGTTAATCTTCCCAACAAAAATTCCATGCAACCTTGTGCATTAATGTCTTCCTATTTCTGCAAATAGCTTCTAGTAGTAGTTGGAAGAGAAGTCCAAACTGCTTCAGATAGAGCCATAGAGGTCTAACTCTGAAGTCCAACTATGACAATTTAAATGTCAGCATTGTAACGTCAGGTCTGATCCTTTTAGCAGAAACATCCATCTAAAGGGCTTATCCATGAGTGTAGTTTTTTGTGGCAAGTACTGGGACAATGTACAATGGGGTAGCTTTCTGGATGGGAATGAAAAGAACAGGACCTCCTCAAT
Source organism: Podocnemis expansa (assembly GCA_007922195.1). Classification (NCBI taxonomy): domain Eukaryota; kingdom Metazoa; phylum Chordata; order Testudines; family Podocnemididae; genus Podocnemis; species Podocnemis expansa. Next base: position 41,446,024 of record ML681990.1, read on the forward strand.
TCCAAGGAGGCTATTCACCTAGAAAGGTGCTACTTGGTATAAGAATGGCAGAAAGCGGCCCAGAGTACTCCCCTTTAATATAAGCTTCTCCATGCTTCTCCCTGCACCATTACACATCCATCATCACGGACATTTCCTGGGGCACTGTCATTACCTCCATACTTCTAACGTTCCCCATCATTGCAGTACAGCCATATATGCTGACTTTGAATGTTTCACTAACTTTGTCTATCTCATCTATTACTCTACAGCTCTTCTCTGTGCTAGCTGTCACAGCTCCCAGGAGCTCTTCCAGCATACAGGGATCAACGGTGTTTGACTATGGTCCTCAATCCCATGTAGACAGGTACATGTAAGACTAGACCTCCTGCAGATTCCTCTATGCAGACGAATGCTCAGAGGGTGGGTGTGCCAGACTTATGTCTGCTTTGCACAGGGACTGGCACCAAGAAGACTTAGTAGACATGAGAATCAAACTTTGTATGTCATGTAAAGATGTGGTATTACAGATGTCAGGCGGTTTCTGGTTTATACCCAAAAGTTAGACACATGAACAAATAAGCCTTTTTGTAAACTCCTCCAGAACTAATGGCTATGTCTACACTTAGAAGGTTAGTTTGAATTAACTTAATGTGAACTAATTAATTCAAACTAATAATAATTAGTTCAAATTAAGGTAATTTGAATTAACATGGCCACACTAGAAACCCTAATTTGAACTAGCATGTCCATGCACAGGACTTGCTAGTTCAAATTAGGTAGGGGGCACTGCTGCATTGAGAAAATCAAGCTGTGCCTAATTTGAAGTAACAGTTAGTTGAAATTAACACAGCTATGTTGGGTTAATTGAAATTCATGAGTTCAAATTAACTGTCCCTTCAAAGTTAAACAAGGTTTTATAACTTTGAAGTTAGCTTTCATCAATTTGACTAAGGCATTCCTTAGTTCAAATTAATGAAGGCCCATGTGGCCATGCATTTAGAATAGAATCATAGGGCTAGAAGGGACCTCATGAGATCATCAAGTCCACTGCCAGGGGCTTGAACCCAGGACCATCTGCATATTAAGCAGAAGTGCTAGCCACTATACTATTTGTTTAATTTGAATTAAGCCTCATTAAATCAAATTAAATTGTAAGTGTAGACATACCCATTGAAACTAAAGAGATTAAAAGTTGGCTAACTGATAAGTCTCAAAATATGTGACACGGTAGCCAAAAGAGCTAAAGCAATTTGAGGATACACAAACAGGGGAATCTCAAGGAGCAGAGAGGTTATTTTACCTCTATATTTGATGCTGGTGCAACAGCTACTGGAATACTTTTGTCTGGTTCTGGTACCCACAACCTATGAAGGGTTTTGATAAATTGGAGAGAGGTGAGAAATGAGCCAGAAGAAGGATTATAAAATATGCCCTTAAATTATAGAGACAGACGCAAAAAATTTGATCTGTTTAGTGTACCACAAAAAATATTATGGGTTGAATTGAGTACAGCCTATAAGTAACTGCATGGGAAACAAATATTTAATAATGGGCTCTTCAGTCTAGTAGGCAAAGGTATAACATGATCCACTGACTGGAAGTTAAAGCTAGACAAATTAAGAGTGGAAATAAGGTATAATTTTTTTAACAGTCACAGTTATTAACCATTGGAACAATTTACCAAGGATTGTTGTGGATTCTCCATCACTGACAATTTCTAAATCAAGATTGCATGCTTTTCTAAAACATCTGCTCTAGGCATTATATGGGAGAAGTCCTATGTTATACAAGAGGTCAGATAAATGATCAGCAGTGGTCCCTTCTGGCCTTGAGATCTATGAATCTATGACGCACAGGATGCATCTCCATAAATAACACTCCAGTACAAGACTGATCGTTCATAACTGCCTCAGAAATCAGGGAACACTTTGATTAGCTCAGATTTGGAATGACTATCTTTATCCTCAATACATTTAAGAACAAAAAATCATGAGTTATGTCATGGACCACCCTGGCTAATAGCCATTGATGGACTTGTCCTCCCTGAACTTATCTTAGTATTTGTAATCCATATATATATTTGGGCTTCACAACATCCCCCTGACAAAGAGTTGCATACGTTGGCTGTGTGTTTTATGAATTACTGGTAGTACTTTTTTAGGTTTGCTTTAACCCTGCCCATTAATTTTATTGGGTGATCCCTGGTTCTTGAATTATGTGAAGGGGTAAATAAAATTTCCATTTTCTACACACCATTCATGATTTTATAGACCTCTATAATATCCCTCCTCCTTTAGCCATCTCTTTTCTAAGATGAACATCCCCAGTCTTTTTAATCTCTCCTCATATGTAAGCTGTTCCATACCCCTAATAATTTTTGTTGCCCTTCCCTATACTTTTTCCAATTCTAACATGTCTTTTTTTGAGTTGGAGGTGACCAGACCTGAAGGCAATATTTCAAGTTGTGGGTACGCTTTTCTCTGTTTTATTATCTGTCTATTTCTAAATGGTTCCTAGCGTTCGATTGGCTTTTTTGAATGCTGCTGCTCATTGAGATGTTTTCAGAGAACTATCTACAATGATTCCAACATCTTTCTTGAATGATAATAGCTAATTGAGACTCCATTATTTTGTATGTACAGTTGGAACAATGTTTGTATGCATAGTTGAGACTGTGTGCATTACTCTTTACTTATCAATACTGAATTGCATCTCCCATTTTGTTGCTCAGTCACTTAGGTTAGTGAGATCCCTATATAATTCTTCACAGTCTGCTCTTTTTAATTCAATTATCTTAGTAATTTTGCAATATCTGCACACTTTTCCACTTCACTGTTTACCCCTTTTTCCAGATTATTTCTGAATATGTCCAACAGCCCTCATTCTGATACAGGTCCCTCTCCACTGTGATTACTGACAATTTATTCCTATCCTTTTTTTCTATCTTTTAACCAGTTACTGATCAATGATAGGACCTTCCCACTCTTCCCATGACTGCTTATTTCCCCTAAGAGCCTTTGGTGTGGGACCCTGTCAAAAGCTTTCTGAAAGTCCAAGTATACTATATCCACTGGATCATCTTTGTCTACTTGCTTGTTGATATTCTCAGAGAATGCTAAGACATGTTTTCGCTTTACAAAAACCTTGTTGCTTCTTTCCCAACATATTGCGTTCATCTATGCATCTGATAAATCTCTTTCTTGTTATAGTTTCAACTAATTTGCCTTTTTAGGCTGATTGGCCTATAATTGCCAGAATCTCCTCTGAAGCCATTTTTTTTTTAATTGGAATTACATTAACTATCCTCCAGTCATCTGGTAAAAGGCTGACTTAAATGATAGATTACAGACCAGAGAAGTAGTTCCGCAATTTAATATTTGAGTTCCTTCAGAATTCTTGGGTGAATAGCAGTCAATCCTGATGAACCCTAAGGAGTTAATTCAGAAATTTGTTCTAAATCCTCCTTCACTGACACCTCAGCATGGGACAGTTCCTCAGATGTAACACCTAAAAATAATGGTTCAAATATGGAAATCTTCATCACATCCTGTTCAGTAAGGACTGATGCAAAGGTTTCATTCACATTCTCTGCAACAGGCTATCCTTCCTTGGGTGCTCCATTGGCCCCTCAATCATCCAGTGGACCCAGTGACTGTCAGACATCCTGGTTTTGATGCGACTAAAGAAATTTTGCTGTTAGTTTTTGTGACTTTTGCTACTTGATCTTCAATTTTTTTTTTTTGGCTTGCTTAGTTATACTTGCACACATGACTTAACAGAGGTTGTGCGCCTTTCTCTTTTCCTCAGCAAGATTTAAGTTCCAGTTTTGAAAGAATACCTTTTTGCCTTTGTCTCTTTTACTCTGTTGTTTAGCCATCATGGCATTTTTTGTCCTCTTACTGTTCTTTTATTATTATTTCTTTGGGATGTACATTAGTTTAAACCTCAGTTATGGTGTTTTGAAATTGTTTCCATGCAGTTTGCAGACATTTTCTAAATTGTCAGTTGCCTCCTATTCCATCCCATCTTTCATAATACTTGGGTCAAATTCAGCTCTTGCGTAAGTAGGAAAACTACATCAATTTCAATGGGGTCGCCCATGCTCATGCCAGTGATAAATTCTGACATTCATTACTATAGCCAGCCATGTTGGAATGACAGAAAATCTGAAGTAAAAGGCTCATGCAGACAGACCCATGAGGTTCAATTTCTACACAGCATGTTATCCCCATTGTTTTACAAATCACAACCAAATCAAAGCTACAGCCTTAATGTAAGGGGACTGATAGCCCCTTACTGAGAGTGAATGGGCCTTTTGATTGGCCACTCCCGCTTGGAAGCAGGACTCTGAAACAGCCAGCCCCAGGGCCAGTGGGAGAGGCCAGTGTCCCAGGATGGCCTGATTGATTGAAAGTGCTCCTCCGCCCTTGAGCTGAAACTGCAGGCTGGACATGCCTGGGCAAGCCAGTGTGTGTGTGTGGGTGTGGGTGTGTGTGGGGCCGAGCTAAGGAGGAAGCACTAAGCAGCCAGCAGCTGGGAGCCAGAGGACTCAGGAAGGGAGGCCAGGCTGAGCTGATTTGTGCAGAGCAGACCCACAGCAGCTGGACCAGCAGAGAGCCAAGTGGAGCTGAGCAGAGCAGAGCAGAGCAGAGCTGGAGGCAGTGGCAGAGCCAGAGTTGTCTGAAGCTGGGGCAGGAGGCCAGAGAAGGAGTCCAAGGTGCTGAGCTCATCTGTGCAGCCCCACAGCAGGAGGGCCAGAGGAGCCACACTGAACCCGAGCAGCAGCTAGCTGGGAGCTGGAGTTGCAGCCATCTGGAGCTGGGTGTGGTGAGCAGCTGGGGAGCAGTGAAGGGGGGCTGACGCTGGAGCTTGGGGACGTGTGGCCACAGCTGGAGCCTGCATCTGGCCCCTGGATCATCCAGTCGCAGCCAGGCCTGGGCAGAGGGCTTGCAACGTGGAGGACAGACTGTGAGACTGTTCCTCAGGCCCCAGAGACTCTGTTTGTAGTGCGCCCACACCAGGCAGCGGTGCTGGGGGTTTATTGTTCACCTTTTTCCACTTTTTTCTATTTTCTTATTGGGTTATTCTTTTTATTTCTGTATGCTTAAATAAACTGTATATAGTGTATATAGTAACTGGTGGGCCAGAAGAGTGGTCAGTGTGGTCAGCACCCCGGAGTGGGGACACCCTAGCCCTGTCCTGAGAGACCACGATAAGAGTGGGGGTCGAGCCCCCAGGAATCCTGGGGCCCAGCCTTGTCGGGGTTACAGAGACTCCTCCAAACAGGAGATTGGGAGGTGAGCCTTTGAGGTCAGGCAGGCCTTGGGGTAAAGGAAGTGGGAGCAGGGACTCAGATCCTTTTGCTACCCACCTTCACTGGGGTGGTATACAAAGTCTGGGAAGTTCCCCACAAGAGCGGGTCCATCCCCCCGCTTACATTAATGCTCAGTGTTAGCGTCATTCATTTGTCTCTACTGACACTGATCTTGTTTCACAGTTTTCCTAGAGCCACAGGTTTCCAATTCTATGAGCAAAAGACATGTTATAAAACGTGTATATTTTAAGTTGTAAGGGCAAGAGTATATCACTGCTAGTGGTTCAGGTATACTCTGAGAGAAAAGGAAGGAGTTTTGGTCTCAGATCCCAGTTGTTTTATATTGCAATGTTACACAAATATATGAGGTGATTTCAATTATTTATTTCAGTTTATACACCAAATCAAAATCTGACACTTTGTATAAAATTGGTCTCATGGCTATGGTATTGGACTGGAAATCAGTAGCTTTGGATTCAATTCCTAGCTCGGCCATAGATTCCATCTGACTGTGACCCCTGTTAAGTAACTTAATTGCTCTGTGTTTTATTAGTGCGAACTCATGAGTTTCTGCCTTGGCTAAATATTTTCATCAGTGGCCCCGAGTCCCAGAACTAGCACCATGGGTCCGCCACTGGGCTACCAATGGTGGCAGCTGCCTACCCCAGCCCCAGCCCTAGCCAGGGACCAAGGGCTGGGCCACCTGCAATGGCGGATGCTTTCCCCGGCCCTGGCCGGGGATCTTGGGCTGGGCCACCCATGGGAAGAACTTGATCTGGACCCTGCCTGGGGACCCAGGGAGGATCAAGATCAGGTCCCGAATCAGGGTTGGGGGGGGGGGCCTAGATCTTTTCCTGGGCCCGTGTCACTCTTGGTTTGCATAATAAATTGAGCACTTGACCCTGAGAGGTGCTAAGCACCTACATCTCATATAGACATCAATCATCAAATCCTGAAGCAATCACTGAGCAGGTGTGCATATAGGTAGCCAGGGCCCTGCATGTCTGCAGACTTCCATCCTGAAAAAGTAGAGTCCTTGAGCAGCAAAGCTGCCCAGCTCCACACTGTTGAGTCTGTGACACCACCCCCATTGTCCTATGTGCCCACAGCTGCTAAGCAATGAATTAACAAGAGCCAGTACCTCTTCTGATGGCTCTCTACATGACTACAGATTAGGAAGATATGGCTGTCCTTTGCCAGCAAAGCTATCACACAGCTCCAAAAGAGCTGTCAGCCTGGAACAGGGGCCCATTGAAACAAGGCCTAGTCTACACTGGCTGCGGATTTTGGTGGCAGTCAACAGGATATACAAGCTACATAAAATAACTTGCATATCTCCCCTTGACTAAATGTCTACTTAGTGCAGTGTTTCTACTGGACTATACCAATGGGAAATGCCCTCCCATCAACGCAGTGCTATGCTACTTGCCAGGGTGCATTACCAGAGTCAGCTTCCAGGTTTGATTGAGCAAGTCATCACTGCTGCTCAATTGAATCCACAAAACTAATCCTGCACTAGGGTATTGCTGGGTAAAGGTATTGCTGTCAGTGAAGAAATACCCTAAGGCAGGGGTCTCAAACTCAAATCACCATGAGGGCTGGATAAGAATCAGTACAGTAGCCCAAGGGCCGCACTACTGAAACCTTTCCATATAATGATATTGCAAATATTGGTAATGATCATGTCATTGCGGGCCACAGGAAATAGCTTTAGGGCACATGTGGCCCGCAGGCCGCATGTTTGGGACGCCTGCCCTAAGGGAACCCATTTCCTTAAGACTCTACAACTAGAAGGGAGAGCATCAAAGCCTTTAGGGACCACCAAATCCCCACTCACTGACACCAATTTTGGGGGGAAAAGAGTGGCTGAGCCTATCCTCATCTCCTGCTTTCCTTGTGCAGCTGCACTGCAAGTGTTCATGCAGCAGGTGTTTGTTGGCTCCTTTATAACAGAAAGCACGGTAGGATCTTCAAAAGGTAAGTGGAGGGGGCAGTGAGGTAATGTGCCCCCCTTCCAAGGTGTAGCAGGTGCAGACTACAGTTCTGCTGCAGATTTCTCCCTGCCTTCCTGTTGACTCACTCAGTAGCAAAGTTTCCCTAGGCAATGAAGGCCAGATGGGGCCAAAAACTCTTGTAGTTGGACCACTCAAAAACACTCTGTATAGGAGCAGTTAAGATAGAAAAGGAAAATCAGTAGTATATTCCTGGATTTATACAACCCAGTACCAGGTGTTGTTTACTGTTAAACAAAAGTTTTCTGGTAATACGAAATTAAACTGACAGGAAATAACACACGTGTTAAAATATGGGATGATAGATGCTGCAGGATTTGCTTTATGTAAATTTGATCTGGCACTGCAGTCTGCCACTGATTTGATAAGGAACAGCGCTCACACACCATCCCAGCAAGTCTGTGCCTGTTTTCTCTACTGTTTTATTTTCTGCTGCACTGACCACAACTGGTAATTTCCCAGTAAAACCACAATAAATGTGTTATGTCACATTACAGGAAATCGCAAAAGCCTCTCAAGCAACTGATTATTCAGGAGCTTCCCTGATTTTGTATCAAATCTTTTACCTTCTCAATCTGCTATTGCTTCTTAGTCAATACTGGAGCTTAATAAAGCAGAAAATGTCAGATTGTAAAGTAACAGTAAAGCTTTCTTATTAAATGGTTTCCTTTACTTAAACAAATTAGATATATAGGGCCTGCTTTTTCGCTTACTTATAGTAGTATAACTCCACTTGCTTCAGCTGAGTTACTCCTGATTTACAGCAATGTGGAAGAAGAATCAGATGCACAGTAATCCAAGTCAGTAAAAGCCTTTTTCAGAAATAGCACCCATCTTCTTCCCTACCTCCTTCCCCATAAAAGATGCCAATCCTGAAATTCTCCACCACTTGCTGTAAATCTCATTGCTGAATGCAGGCATTAAGATCTGAACCATAGCTCTCTGCTGTGTCTTATTTTGCTAAATTGTGCTTTCATACATGAAGAAGGCAACTGTGTGATGTTACATTAGAATGGAAACAAAAATAAGAAGTAAAGTCATAGCAAACTCTGTGAACCCTCATACTGAAATTGGAGGGAAGAGAGAAATATCCTCTGCCACTTTGGTTATTAAGTTAGTCCCAGCAAGTTTTCTTAAAATGGATGTCCACATTGCCCTTAGTCAATAACACAATACTATAAAGGTAATTTCTGAACAAAATACTTAATGAATGCATGTATTGAACCATTTATACTTAGAATACATAGCCATCTAATAATCCTTATGGAATGTTGTGAATAATAATTATTTTCTTTCAGAATAACTGTTTTAAAACCTTTTATTGTCAATATTTCTGTTTTTATTGCAGAGGTGAATTTTTCTTCTGGGTTTAGTCCTTCTAAAATACTCCCCATATCTATTTACTTCCTTTCAATTTCCTTTCTCCATTTTCACTCCCTTGAAACTTGTTTGTTCTTCCTTTCTTCCATTCCCCCTACCTTTCCATAACCACTGTCTGTTTCTCTTCAACTTTGTAGTCATTCACCAACTTTTTCAATTCTCCAGTTGCTGTCTTCTGACTGTCTAGTTTACAATTTGTTATCTAAACTTTTTGCAGTTTGGCAACATCTCCCCCTTTTGGACATGAGACTCATGACATGTTAATTGAACCTTGCATAAGTAAATAAATATTTTAATAATGTCCCTGTGAATAAATGCAACAAGATGATTAGGTCTATTGGCATTATTTTTATAAAGTGAAACTTTAAAGTTTTCATTTTCCAACAGCCATACTTCTATTTACTCTTGATACCTTCATCATACCTCATAAGCTAAACACTGTTGAGCTGTGTTGCTGTTTGGGTAGAAGACCTCCAAAAAACAACTTGACGCTGCTGAGTGTGATTCAGTAGATGTTACTCACAGGAATAGATTAAAGAGTGGGTAAGATAATGGCAGACTGGAATGTCTCTTTTTCTGAGCTTTCCATGCTCCTTGTCTGTTGAAGAGCCCTGAGAGATATTTAATCCCTATTACCTCTTCCCCAGTTAGTTTATCAATTGATCTTAAATTTATACCTGGATGCCTTTCCCTCTTCCCTTCCCAAAATTTTGACCTCTTGTTATCATTAAAAATTGCACATCACTTTTTGCAAGAGTTAAAATTGTTAATTGTAGTGAGTTAGCCCAAATTTAGTCTGGGTAATTACATTCTACTGACTAAATTCCCCTTGAAGTTTCATTTGGTTATTGTAACCTTCACTTCTTCTCCCAAACTCTTCTATACTGCTGCTGTAAACTAATAAATACTGTTTCTTATCCAAGATGTAGCTACTTTTTAGTGTATGAAGTATTCTCTCTACATGGAATGCATTGACAAGTTCAAGAGAGGTAGCTGTGTTAGTCTGGTTCAGCAAAACAAACAAGGAGACCTGTAGCATTTTTAAAGACTAATACATTTATTTATTGCATGAACTTTTGTGGATGAAGCCCACTTCATCAGAAGCTAGAAATGGAAAACTTACAGTATGAGAGGGAAAAATAAAACACAGTGAAGGGTAAGTCATAAGATCAGTTCAAATTATTTCAGCAAATCAAACAAGTTGTTTTGCTTCAAACTGAAGAGATGGGGATTTCAATCTCCTCACCTTATCTGCTGTTCCACACTGTTTCAATCAAAACAATTATCCTTCACTGCATTTATTTCTTCCTTCCATACTGTAAGTTTTCCATTTCTGCATCTGACAAAGTAGGATTTGCCCCAAAAAGCTTGTGTAATAAATAAAATTGTTATTTTTCAGTATTTGCTATAAGACTCCTTGTTTGTTTGTTCATTTATAGATTGTACTGTTACATTGGGAGTAACACCTTGCGGAAGTTGGTGGGCCTAACAGCTGCCCTTCATTTGGATAAATTTAAATAACAATTAAGACCCTTTAAGGAATAAGATAGTTGAAACAATAGATGCCACCACCCACAAGTCACATGAAAGGAATCTGAGTTGTGTGGGTGAAAGGAGTTGACTGGCGGCTGAATGCAAACCTGCGGGTTGGATATTGTTTGATGGAAATATATATGTGAGAGTGAGACGTAAACAGATAACACCACACAAACAGACAAAATCCCTCCAGCCTTATATAGTGCACTACTCGTCTTGTTTAGTACATCAAAAATTCTAAAGCCAGCTGAGCACTGGAAGACTTGTAACTTAGACCACATCACATAAATATATTATAACTTGATAAGGAATTTTGTATGTATCATGTTCAAGTTTGGAGACAAATAAGCATATCCTCAAAAACAGGAGCAGAAGATCTAATTAAGGAGCACTAAAAGTATTTAAAAAACTGAAAAAAGTTAATCATAAATGCTACATATTTTAACTTGTTTAAAAAATGCAATGAATCACAGTTTTAGATTCAGTCTGTTATGCTAAAAGAACAACTTATAATTTAAATCCTCTGCTGAATGATTCTGTTTATAAAATGCTAGGAACAATAAAAAGATTTAAAGTGCAATCCACTGAATAGAAAATTCCCACATTAGAAAATATTACAACTGGAAACCTTAATGTTTCTTTTTAACATCAAACAAGTTGTGGTGTTAAATCTCAAGCTGGTTTATTAAAGCTTCAGTATCAAGAATCAAGGACTGATGTTTTTGAATTGTAAACTGTAATTTCTCTAGATGTCCCATAGCTGGCACTGCAACACAATTAGTCAGAAGTCCAATAAAGTAATATATTGCCAAAAAAAATACATTGTTAATTACTGTTGCTATTTAGCATTGCAGTAGCACTTAGGAAGCCCCAATCAAGGGTGAGGCACTATAAACAAAAACAAGTCTTTCCTCCAAAGAGCTAACAGCTTAATCCTTTTACTGCTGTAAGATTTGCATTATGAATTACTGTAAAAGTGACAATTCAATATTGGCTGCTATTTTAGACCAGGTGTTCTTCCTGATGCAATTTGTACTATAGCACTGGCAATGACTTCATCTCTACTACCCCTTTGGGATTCTCACAAAATGAAGTGTATTTATTATGCATAGGCTTAGAAGGTTTAAATTTTTGTAACTGAATGTCACTAAATGTTGATTTCACCATATGCACACAAATCAATGAAAACATATTTCTATCAATAATCATCAAAATTTACAGATAGTTAGAGAAAGAAGAATGTGCCTGAGAACTTAATAGAGACAAAATCCTGTGATTTGGACTTTCCAATTAGGCTTGTTATAAATGGACTAGCAAATAAACATCAAAAACAGGTATGATTTCTTGATTGAAAGCTATTTTCGCTGTATATTTTGACATGTAGTTAATGATTTGTCTTTTAACACTTATGAAGCCTTAACTTTTAAAATCTGTATCTAGTCATTAAATAATTGATTGACTCCCCTCCCATATAATTTCCTGTAACTGGGAAAACATAAACTTGGGGAAAAAATAGCTTAATCAACATAATTTTGTGTAACTATAAAAATGTAAAGGTATACATTTTTTTAAATGCTTAAAAATAAACATCAATATTGCATGTCAAAATTATTTTTAAAAATCAAATTCTTCAAGCCCTAACTGTGAAGCTATCCTAATTATGAAAACACTCACTTTGAATAATCTTGTAGACAAAGAAAAGGAGAATTTATAATCTACTGCAGAGTAAATCCATTATTTCCCCCTATATACACATTAATCAAGTCAACTGTTAATTCATCTGAGCATAGATGCTTCATAGAATAGAATCATAGGGTTGAAAGAGAGCTCAGGAGATCATCAAGTCCAACCCCCTGCGGCTTGAACCCAGGACCTTCTGCATATTAAGCAGAGGTGCAAGCCACTATTAGATGGGACCTCATGAGATAATCTAATCCAAACCAGAAATACTTCATGAGTGTTCTTCCCCTTGCTATATTCTTTTAGAAAACGCAGAAGTCCCAATATTTCAACTGATTTTTTTCTTCCTGCCTGTTCCTCATACAGGCTGATTGTTGCTGAGTAGCATTAGGTGGGGGTAAAGATGCTGCAGCAATGGAAAATTACTAAAATCAATGTATCTGAAGTGTATCTTCTAGTGCTTTATTTATGTGATTCTTGTCAACGTCTATTCATTGCAATTTGCAGGAGACAAGAGGATGAAGACAAACACAGGACTAGCTTGCTTTAAGTAAAATAAAAGACCCCCCAAGAAATACCAGGGAAAAGATACACACAAACTGCAGAAGAGGGTTGCTTGCGCTGTGCTGAAGCATTGCTCAAATTACATTCTTACCCCCATTTATATGGACTGCAGTGGGCATGGTTTAAATAAATATGAAGTGGTTTAAATAAATATGAAGAATGGTATCAAAACCACTGGAAAGGCTGTTCATTTACAGCAGTTGCCAGTCCCACAAGCAGGATGACATCAGTCAGGTCATCTCAGTGAACTCACTGTTCTGGCTAATACTATGCTTACTGACTGAAAGAGAAAGAATCAGTCAGTGCGAGACAGTTCTCGTACTAATCTGAAACAGCAGGACACAGGACCACTGTACATCAGTAAAGCCCTGCAAACCTGTGCATATCTACTTTATATTTGCAGAAATCCATGGGTTCAGCTCTATTGCCTGCCATGTTTGCAGATGCAGATCCAGATTTTGTATCTGTGCTGGCTTTTATATATCAACATGCAGGCAGTAAGTTGTAAGTGAAAGTGATTTTTGCAGAACATGGCAATGACTGCCACTAACACAGACTGAAGGTGGCAAAAATTAATAGGCTGGTAAAATGTATCTCTACACTTCCTTTGCCCACAATCAAGTGGATGTTGCCATATACACGTCAGTTACTTTCAAGTCTCTAGAACAGTGGTTCCCAACCAGTGTGCTGGGGCACACTAGTGTGCCACAGCAACACCGAAAGTGTGCCACGAGCATCCCCAAGAGCTGGAGTTAAAGTTCCCTCCCTGCTCAGCCCAGCCACGTGGGCTGTGTGGGGCTGGGAAAAGGCAGGAGTTAAAGTAAGACGGAAGGCACCGGAACACAGTTCTGGACCCCTATTTTTAGGCAGGCAGCCTTCTGACCCCCCTAAAAATAGAGGAAGGCACTGGAACATGGAGTTCCAGGGGTCCCCCTAAAAATAGCAGGAGCAGCCCAAACACAGTGTTCTGGTGGCTCCACCTTAGGCCCAGCCAGCAGAGAGGGGCAGGAGGTTGGGAGTGTGTGAATCTCCCCGTGCAGGGTGGAGCAGCTTGTGTCAGGCAGCCTGCAAACAGCCCGGGTAAGGGCTTTGGGCGGGGAGGGGGCTGCTGGGGCTTGTGTGGGGTAAGAGGTGTCTGTGTAGCAGAGGTGGATGTGAGTGGCTGTGTAGCAGAGGGTGTGTAGCGAGGGTTGTGGGGTGGCTGTTTGGTCGGGGGTGGGGTGGCTCTGTGAGGGGATGTAGCTGGGGGCTGGAGGCCTAGTTCTGGTCCCCGCAGTGATGGGAGGGTCCATCACAGGGAACAGGGGGCTGCGGGAGGGGAGGGTGAGACCCACTGGGGTGGGAGGGAGCAGAAGTGGGGGTGAGGATTTGCCCTGGGTGGCAGGGAGCCACTGTGGAGAAGAGGGAAGTGGGTGCTGCACCATGCTCCCCTGCCCTACCTTCCACTCCCCAGGTTGCCCCCAACCCCCCCCCCCAAAAGCCACTCTTGTTCTCCCTTCCTCTCACCTCTCTTGCTGCCCTTGTGCTGTTCCCCACATGGCTCCCCTTGTCCTCTTTTGCCGCCTCTGCCCTGCTGTGCTTCCTACCCTCATTCCTGCCACTGCACACAACTCCTGACCTCCCATGTTTTGCCACCCCTGCTCTGCTACCCCTACTACTCCACATAGGAGCATTTCTGAAACACTGTGCCATGGTTCATGAATATTAAGTAATTTAAGTTAATTTGAATATTCATGAGTTTTTTAAGGGTGGTGTGCCTCAAAAAATTTGATGGTATCAAAGTGTATCCCAGCAGAGAAAAGGTTGGGAACTACAGCTCTAGAGTGTTGGTCTAACAGCAGACATGTCACCAAATACAATACAGAAATGTTAATAGGCAGCCTTGGGAAATAAGCACATGCACAGATAAAAGTCAACAGAAATAGATCTCTATAACAAGTAACAAGTGGAAGTAAAGAACAAAACCCATGTGAAAAGGTGGCAGGGCCTTCTGGATACTATATAGAAGGAGATTTTTGAGGACAAGGAGGCTAATCAAATATAAGTCACTGTTTAGTTAGATCTTTTTGCATCAATTGAAAATAAGATTAAGGATGTTTTTGACCCCAAAGTTTTTCCTTGCTATTAATTTTTTTGAAGAATTGTAATTGCATACATAAAGACAGAAAAGAATTTCATGCTCATGGAGTATGATTTTGAATGTTCTGCCATTAAAGTATCATCCCTCAGTGAGAAAACTATATGCTGATTTCTTTGATTTGTGATGTAACATAACATCAAACTATAGAGACATTTGAATTAGCATTAAAATTAATCACCTCACAGAATCAGGGCCTAAACCAAAACACAATTAAAGTAGTCAACCCTTGCTCAGGCAAGTGCTCCATAGCACATGTAAGGCCAGGATATAATCAGTATCAGCCCACCAGCTGCTAAGTGCACTTTTGTCCCATACACACATCCCTCTTTAACATGTCAGAATTCCCTGAGATCAGAGTTTAATCTGGAGTAATTAACATCATGCTGCACATCCTTTGCTCTGGCCTACTTTGCCTTATCAGACACACTCAGCATTGTGTCAGCTCAGTCAAACCTGCACAGTTGTCTGGAGACAGTAGTGTTACATAATGTAAATGAGCTGTGAGCCGGCGTGACCCACATGTATACGAGAGCTTGGCATTGTCTTGATCTGAGCTCCACACAAATGCGAATTATACATGATCCTTCTGTGACAGTCATGCCAGGAAAGACAGACCCACAGGGGGAGAAAGCGGTGGTAGAAGCTGCTAGGAAAAGCTGATAGTATGATCCCTGAGTCAGGCTCTGTACCTCCAGCATGGAGGAGAGCACAACCTCTCCAGGGCCCCAAAGGAGCACAGGAGTTCTGTGCCCCACAGGGACATATTATCCAATAGAGACAGTAGGCACTGTGCTTAAGGCCTATGAAAAAAATTTTGACCTTTTTTTTTTAAAAATTTGTAAGATAAAAACTGTAACTAAGATCTCTTCTCAAATAAATATATCTAGATAGATAGATAGATATCAAGGATAGGCACCGTCACAAAGAGGCAGAGTCATCTACCCACAGAAATCAATACACTCATAAAAATGCGTCTACCAAAGAGCCTAAGAAACAGAAGTGCCTGTTAGCCAGTGGCGTCGCTAGCATTGGGCACCCGGGGCACATGCCCCAGGTCCCAACGCCGGTGCCCCAGTTCTCCGGCCTAATCGGGCCGGGGATCCAGGGCCCGATCCCTGGCGGTCCGCGGCCACGGCGGCCGCGTCTCCGGCCAGGGATCTGGGGCCTATCTGGCTGCCCGGCAGGCCCCGCCCCCTGGCCCGGGATAGGGCCAGGGGGAGGCCGCGCCGCCGCCTCCAGCTACCCGCGCTGCGGTGCGGCGCGGCTCAGCCTAGCCTGGCCCGGCGTGGCCAGGCCCGCAGCCACAGCCCTGGATCCCCAGTGGGGGACGAGGACGCTGCAGCTGCGGGCTGCCAACCGGGTCCCGGATCCCCGGCCGGGGACAGGGTCACCGCAGCCACCAGCGGCCAGGCCGGGGACCCAGGGCCCTGCTGGCCACCTGTGGCAGCCCCGTCCCCTGCTGGGGATCTGGGACCCGGCCAGCAGCCCGTGGCTGCAGCGGCCACAGCAGCCCTGTCCCCGGCTGAGGATCCAGGGCTGCGGCCGCGGGCCCAGCCTCCAGCGGCCGCTTCCGGCCACACCGGGCCGAGCCAGGCTAAGCCACGCCGCAACGCAGCACGGGCTAGCTGGCGGTGGCGGTGTGGCCTCCCCCTGGCCCTATCCTGGGCCAGGGGGTGTGGCCTTTTGGCTGGGGGCTGGGCCCGTGCCCCGGGTCTTTCCCCGCCCCAACGACACCCCTGCTGTTAGCACCCCCCATCCCCCACCCCACCCCCCGGGGCCTACAAGGATCTTAATCCAGCCCTCATGCCCCATCCAATTATTGGGAGGGAGGAGCCAGCACCCATATTTGTTCCCCTTTGTGCACATCCCTGTGTGATCCCCAAGAGGAAGGGGCAGCCCAGGTTGCTGTTGGGAGGCAGATGTAATGGGGAGGTCAGGGTATTTTGGAGGACAGACAAGAATTCTGGAAATAAAGGTAGCTGAAATGAAAATTCTTCATCTTGCTGTGCTATTTGGACTGTGATGGGGCTAGAGCTTGGAGAGAAAGGCAGAAATCTCTGATTTCTAAGACATTTGAAGCTGATAACTCAAGCACCTTTTGGAACCACAGACCATCTAATAGCATATACATATTTCTGTTTTAATCGATAAATAACTTTTTTCTTTTTCCTAGATAATAAACACTTTGTTAGTTTACTATAGAATTTATTGCTTATCATGTTTTGGGTACGGGACCTGGGGTACAAACTGACCTGCCATTCAGTCAGTGACTGTGAGCAACCTGAATACTTCATGTTCCAAAGGGGCAGCCATGCTAGTCTATTTCAGTAGAACAAACAAGGAGTCCTGTGGCACTTAAAGACTAACACATTTATTTATTGCATGAGCTGTTGTGGGAGAAAATCCCACTTCATCAGACGCTTTGAAGATGGGGAAACTTAACTTCAAGGCATCTGGCGGGGTGGGATTTTCTCCCATGACAGCTCATGCAATAAATAAGTTTGTTACTCTTTGAGTGCCACAGAACTCCTTATTTGTTTTACTGAATACTTCATGATTTTTGGAGTCTAGCAACCCCTATCACAAAGGCCAGTTTGCCTGGATGGCAAGCTAGATCAGTGGTTCCCAACGTTTTCTCTGCTGTGGCAGACCTTGCTACGTTTAATTAATTTGAGGCACACCACCATATAGTTTCCAAATGAACTTATGAATATTCATGAGCCAATCCAGAGCTCTTTGAAGTTTTTCAAAAAATTCTGTGGCACACTTGCTCATACCTGATGGCACAACTGTGTGCCATGGCACAGTGTTTCCCAATCAGTGTATCATCACACACAGGTGTGCCATCAGGTCTCATCAAGTGTGCCAAAAATTTTTTTTAAAAACTACTCAAAGAGCGCTGGATTGGCTCATTGGCTCATTAACATTCATGAATTCATTTGGAAAGTATATGGTGGTGTGCCTCAATTTAATTAAACATAGCAAGGTGTGCCACAGCAGAGAAAACGGTGGGTTACTTACCAGTAACCGTCCTTCTTCGAGATGGGCTGCTCGGATTCATTCAGAAATAGGTGTCTCTGTGCCGGAGCGCTGGATTAGTCGGAACTTTTTGCCCTAGCGAGTCACCAACTCCAGATGTGGGGATGGAGGGGGAGGGATCTGAATGAATCCGAGCAGTCCATCTCGAAGAAGGATGGTTACTGGTAAGTAACCCACCGTTCTTCTTCAAGCACTGCTTGGATACATTCAGAAATAGGTGACTGCTAACCATGCTGATGGACGGTGGGTGGAGTTGGCTCTTCCGCCTTCAGCACAGCATAACTCCGACATGGGTAATTGTCCAGCGAGCAGGCCCTCAAGGGTCTAAGAAACTGACCTAAGGACCTTCATCCCAGCAAGGGTAGCCTGGAGATGTAGGATGTAACCCAGTGAAGAGAAGTAGGCTCGGACTGCCTGAGCACCAATTGGTGTGCGTGGGCACGATGGCCTGAAGTCACCTTACATGTAAGAAGTATCAACGCATTGTAGCTATGGCCAAGGACTGTGTCTCTAATCGCTCTTCCTGAGAGGTATTGGCAGGCACCATGTGGAGGCCAGAAGATTTAGTTTTCTGGCAGTGACATGTGCTGGCGTAATTCCTACGGGTGAGTTCCCAAGGCCCAAAATTTGCCAGGCTGGCAGTGGTGGTTATCAGCACTGCAGAAAAACCAGAGGAGGAGAATTAGATTCTCTTTCCCTCAGTCCAGTATTGTAAGGCACATGCAGGTCATGGGGCCAGGCCAGGGACTTGAAAGGGCTGCAGCCCCCCCCCGGGTCCAGAGGCAGTGACATCCCTGCCAGCAAACATCAGGTGCATGAATCTGGTGCACTCAGTATCCTGCAGGAAAGGTGGATTACCAGGAGCGGTAGAGAAGAATCTAGAGAAGTTACTTCAATCTAGTTCAAAGAACCTGTCAGGACATCTATGGCAACAGTCAACGACCCCCTAGGGCACACTCATAAGTGAAGCAGGGGGACCGGCGTGGAGGGGCCAGATGCCTGGCCCATCCTATGGTCCTAAATAAAAGAAACATAGGTGGGACGTTCTATGGGCCTGAAAGATGTGATCAGGCCTCAGTGAGTTTACCAATGGCACCATGACAGACCCCCTTGGGTGGGATGTCAGAGTCCATATCCTTGCACGAGACAAGGAAATGGCATTACTGCTACCTACACCCTCCCCCTCCCTTTTTTTTCAGCAGCCGGAAGGCAGCCGCAGGAATGCTAAGGCAAGGGGTTGGACATGGTAAGGCTATGGCTTGGTGATGGGCTCATGAGCATGACAGGCCCGGATGCTAGTACCCACGACCTACGGAACCACTCACTTTGGCCTACGTGGCCTCACACCGTAGGGGGGAACATCCTGAAATGGGACCGAGCCTAGCTAACGCTGCACAAGGGCGCACATCAGGATTGAGGCTCCCTTCAGGAAGTCCCTGGGGGAAAATTGGGATGCACAGAGGAGGAGATAGGCTCCTCCAAAAGGGGACGGAGCAAGGGTATGCCACCCCGATGGGGTACATCCGGCCGTCTCCTCTTTAAGATACTTACGATATATCTGAAATGTCCTTTATGAGTATGCTAATGATGGCATTAGATCTTAACAGGAAGGTGAACTCTATCAAGGGTCAGCCAGTTCCCAAATTCCAGTCGAGAGGAATTTCAGGGTGGATGCAGAGTGGGCTTTTTTGAGTTCAAAATCCTGTCACAAATGCTTAGGACAGGAGTATGTTATTCTAAGACGTGCCTGTGAGACTAGGAGAGCCTTGGGTCGTAATGGGAAGGAAGGAATTGTACCTGTGAGACTCCTGAATAAGAGTCTCCAGTAGCTAGGCCAGGATAATCACGGAGTTATGGCTGTGCCTCGGGGGGGTGAGCAAGATGAGAGACGCTGCTGGATGAAACCCTGGGAGGCGATGATTGTCCTCAGGGGAGTATCCATCTGTGGCGGTGGTTTCTGAACCGTTGCAGAGGGAGCAAGCGGTGACAATGAACGTAGCGAGGGGCAGAGGGACGAGCTTCCCTGCCTTTGACCGAATGGAGAAGGGAGATATCCGGATGGTTTCGTCACTATTATCAGGTTATCTCCTCTGGATCTCTGAGACCTGAGGGTTTCCCAATTGGAATATAACAGAATGGCCACCTTAGGGATAGAGAGAGGAAAGTGGCTTGGGTCCCCTCCATGAGGGGCAAGACCTCGTGTATGGGGGCTCTGGAATGAGGTCACGTCCCAGTTAGCGGTGATCGACAGCCCAGGTTGGGACATTCCCACGGGAAAAGTTTCTCCATTCACATGGTTACCCCCCACATCAATATTTTTTGAAAAGATGGTAGAAGAACGCGGTGGGGGCCCTGTTTTTATGACCTCTCTCGACAGCTTTGACCTAAGCTAAGAGCCTGCCAGAAGTAGAGAGTACTGGAGGGTTCGTATCTCACAAGGACCGTGAGCGAGTTGGCCAACACTTACGTCTAATGGCCGGGTCCTGATGTGTGTGTCTGGAACTCGGCAGGCAGGAACAAATTACCTGCTCCATGGGCTCAGGGAGGGTTTGGGTGCTTCGAGTTGGAAGCATATGCCCACAACCCTAATGAGGGTCGAATGGGTGGGAGCTGTGGAGTTTTAAGGGAAATTATAATCCAATAATGAGAGACAGCATATTCAGAACTGTGTAAGGAGTCTTTATTGAAAGAGAACTGAGAGAGAGAAGACCCAACAGACAGGTTTCCCTAGCACCTAAATGAGCCTCCCATTTATCACTATGACAACCCAATGACCCTAGGTAGTCCAAAACACCACATATTCCTCCCCCTCTAATGAAAAAGCTCTCCACAAAAGAATAAAGCCCCCCCCCCGGAAGGAATAAGAACTAAACTAGGAGATGAGGGTAGACTGCCCCATCTCTGGCAAACCCCCAGGAAATTATTCTGCCCCATGAAGAGGGGGGCACCACTAGCTGAAGATCCAGCCAATTAGGAGGCCTTCTGTCTCAAGGTGGATTATGGCAAACTTCTGGCGTACCCACACCACAAGGTAGTATTGGTTGTGGTGTGACCACAGGTACCGGGGAAGTAGCCGGAACCAGAGAGGATATCGTGTCCGGTTGGGTCAGAGAGGCTGAAGTCATTGAAGAGGTGGCTGGAGCAGGGGAGACAGGAACAGTTGTTTCATGCTCTGATGTTGTATCATCAGTAAGGATGAAGTCAGGTATGTCCACTGGAGATGCATCTTCCGGATGGGTATGACAGAGAAGGAACTGATCTACATGCCGTCACCAAACTAGACCACTCCCTGTCTGGACAGAGTAGGAAACAGGTCCTGTCTGGGCAATGACTGCTGGAACCCATTTAGCTCCTGAAGCATAGTTTCGAGTGAGAACCAGCTGTCCAATACTGAAGGTGTGGTCCTTTGTTCTTGGTGAATGTTTGCTGACCTGGTCCTGCTGTTGGCGTTAAACCACTTGCCATGTGTCTCATGGTTTCAACAAATCAAAACAAGAGCGCAACTGCCGTCCCATCATAAGAAAAGCTGGAGATGCCTTAATCATAGCCTGCGGAGTGTTTCCGTAGAACAAGAAGTTGTCCAGATGCTTCTGAAGAAGTGAATGTCCCTTTGCAGATTTTAGAGGTTGCTTCATAGTCTGTACAAACCTTTCAGTGAGTCCATTGGTGGAAGGATGATACGGTGTTGACCTGATGTGATGTATCCCATTGGCCTTCATAAAAGTTTCAAAATCCTGAGAAATGAACTGCAGTCCATTGTCACTTACCAGCTGTTCTGGAAGACCATAACAACTAAAAAAGCCATGCAGGGTCTGGATAGTAGTTTCCGTAGCAGTGGACTGCATTACAGAGACTTCTGGCCCTTTTGAATGGGCATCCACTGCTAATAAAAACATACATCCTTCAAATGGGCCAGCAAAATCAACATGCATACCGTGGTACGCTGGGCAGAGTGCGGTCAGGCACGCCAGGCAAGATGTGTTCTTATCAGTGTTGTTCTGTGTCCGGCGCTGATATCAGTTTGGCTGCATATGTGAATGCATGCGTGAGTAAACTGAGACAACATTCACGATCAAGGAAACCAATATGACCACGGATCTTCGTAGAAATGAAGGTGCCAGGCTAGGCTTTATTGCAACATAGCACTATGGCAAACAATCCATATCAACAGATTTGTTGGCAGTATTGGTGCTCTCAATGCAATGGAACAGCTCAACTGACAGCAGGACTGGCTGTCACCCTCTTGGCTGCACAAAGTTTGGGCTCTGGGGCTCCAACTTTTATACCTCATCTGAATTGACTTGTACATCCCTCCTTTGATGCCACCCCTTAATTTGATAGGTCCCTGGGCATCACCATCCATCAAGGTGTCATGACTTGGCCAAACCTCTCCTTTGTACAAGTCACTTCAACCCAGCATACCTCCTTATCTCTTATGGCATGAGACCGAACTAGCACCACATTTCTCCAACTCTTTATTCAAGTACTTTCTCATCTTTGTCTTAGTACTTTCTCATATTTAGCTTGTGCCAGTTTCGATGAGGTTATCATGGTCCCATGCTCTATGTGCATGCCATTCAGACCCACTTTCTTCGACTGCTTCACTAGGCCTTGAGCCAATCCCTAGGTGGTTCTACTCATCTTACTTAACCTTTTACTTTCTCCTACAGATACATTGCCGTGGCCTTTCGGGCCAATCCCACGGGTGAAGAGGTGCCAACTGAGGTGCGTTCTGGATGCTCTGGCATGAGGTACAAGCTTCATCCGTTTCTTCGATGGCCCTGTCCAAGCCTGGCCACCAGAAACAGCTCCATGCAATTTTTCTTTCATGCACACTATGCCGCAGTGACTTGAATGGAGCTGTTCCAACAAATGTGGTCTTAATGAAGGTGGGATAATGACACGCTTACCCCACAACAAACACCCAAATTGAGTCGATAACTCTGTCCTCCTAGACATGTAGGGATGGAGGTCAGGAGAGACCTGAGAGTTAGGTAAGGATGTTCCATGCATCACAAAATCCATAACTTGTGAGAGTAGTGGGTCAACCCATGTCGCTTTCTTCACTTGAGTAGCCATGACAGGTGTGTTTTCCACCTGTTCAAAGTAAAAGATTCCTTCCTGACCCTGATCTTGATGGTTTGTTGGTAAGGGTAGCCTTGAAAGACCATCAGCATTGCAATGCAAAGAGGATTGACTATACTTGATTTCATATGTGTATCCAGAAATTATCAATGCCCATCGTTTCATCCGGCTAACAGCCAAATGTGGGATGCCTGTGTGTGGCCCCAAAATTGATGTCAGGGGTCGATGGTCAGTGAGAAGTGTGAACTTCTTTCCCCACAGGTACTGGTGAAATTTCCGAATGCCAAAAACAATGCCCAGTGCTTCACGTTCAATTTGGGCATAGTTAGTTTCTGCCTTGGTCAGGGAGTGTGAAGCAAAAGCGATAGGCCTCTCTTCATCAGAAGGCAGAATATGTGACAATACAGCCCCAACTCCATGAGGGGAGGCATCACAAGCTAACTGTAGGGGCAAACATGGATCAAAATGTGTCAGAACCCTCGAGTTTACCAGTGAGCGTTTAGCTTCATTAAATGCAACATCATAGGCTTCAGTCCAGTTCCAGGCCTTTTTCAGCCCAAGAAGCTCATGTAGGGGTTTCAGGAGCGTCGCTAATTGTGGAGTAACCTTGCCATAATAGTTCAATAACCCTAAAAAAGAGCAAAGTTGGCTTATGTTCTGAGGTATTGGAACATCCACGATAGCCTTAACCTTGGCCAGAGACTTATGGAGACCATCAGCATCAATTATATGTCCTAAATATTCAACTGAGGGCTGGAAAAACTTACATTTGTCTCTGTGAACATGTAGACCATATTCTTCCAGTCTTTGCAGAGTAGCTTCCAAGTTCATAAGGTGTTCCTCCTCATTTTTGCCAGTGACCAGGGTGTCATCCAGATAGCACTATATTCCTGATAAAGCACTCAAAATCTGATCCATTGCCCTTTGGAACACAGCTGGGGCTGAAGTAATGCCGAAAGGTAAATGACAGTATCTGTACAAACCCACATGTGTTACGATTGTCAACTCTTGAGATACTTCTTTGACCAGCATCTGTAAGTACGCTTGACTCAAATGAATCTTATTAAATTTTTGTCCTCCAGCCAAACCTGCAAAGATGTCCTCAATGCAGGGAAGAGGATATTGGTCTGCACATAACACTGGTTGACAGTGACCTTGAAATCTCCACAAATCCGAATGGAGCCGTCCTTCTTCACTATTGGGACAATGGGTGTCGCCCATTGGCTGTGAGTAACTGGCTCTAAGACTCCCTCCTTGACTAACCACTCCAAGTTTCTTCCACCTTGGGTCTGATGGCAAATGGCACCATCCTGGCCTTCAAACATTTTGGTTGGCAATCAGGCTTTATATTTAATTTCACAGTGATTCCCTTCATGCTGCCTAAGTCTTCACTGAAAACAGCAGCGTGTTTCATTAGTACCGCTGCTAGATTAATTTCTTCTTTAGTCAATTGATGCACTTGTGACCAATCGAGTTGGATTTTTCTCATCCAAGATCTTCCCATTAGGCCTGGGTAACTCCCCTTCACCACAAACAGTGGTAGCTTTGTGGTCCGTCCATTGAGTTCTACTTTCACATCAATAGTACCCAACACGGGAACAGTCTCCCCAATATATGTCTTCAAAACAACTACTGTCGGCTTAAGTGGCAGGCATCTAAAGTCCTTCTCATACACAATGTTAGAAACTAAAGAAACAGCTGCGCCAGCATCCAGTTCCATGCGTACGGGTTTATGCCTTCCAACACAGGTGTCACCCAGAATTTACGTGGGCCAGCTGTTATAGACAAAACATGGAGGGAATCTTCATCTTCTGATTGGGTGTCACTATGATCACCTGTATTCTGCTCTACTGCATGCAGGATTTCCCTCTTAGTCCATGAAACCAACAGTCCATTTTTCTCAGGTCTGCCTCTTCTGTTTGGCTCATCCTTCGTTTGCAGGCATATTCAATGTGCCCTCTCTTACCACATTGTCGACACAGTAGTTCCTTAAACCAGCACTCTGATGCAAGGTGACCCTGCTTCCCACTCCGGTAACATTCTTGTCTCCCCGGTGCCCTGTAGTCAGGTTGTAGGGATACTTTACGTCCGCTGACCCCGATCTGTTGCATGTCTTGGGTGACACATTCCATGGAGACTGCAATTTCCACAGCCTTCCGCAAGGTGAGTTCACCTCCAGTCCGTTTCCATGTTGATTCACTGTGCAGGCCACGCACCAGCCTGTCACGCAGCATTTCCTCTAACGTTCTTGAAGTCACAGTGTGCCACCAGCTTCCGCAGAGCTGCTACAAACCGTACAACAGATTCACCTTCACCTTGGTTCCTTTGTTAGAACCTATACCTCTCTGCAATTACTAGTGGCTTTGGGGAAAAATGTGCTCCCAGAACTGCCACTAGGTCTCTGTAAGTTTTCTGCTCTGGCTTCTCTACATAAAGCAAATCACATAGCAAATTATAAGTGTTAACTCCAATGACTATTAGAAAAACTGGTACCTTCTTCTCATTAGTTATATCATTTGCTATTACAAAATTTTGAAATCGGACTGTATGTTTCTGCCACGAATCTGCCAAATGATCAAATGATTCAAGAGCTGTAGTAAGTAAAGCTCTTGTGGTTATTGTCTGTCTCTTAACTTAACAGCAGGCAGATCAGCTTTCAGAATAGCCAGCTAGCCCTTAGGCAAACAGATCAACTTTCTCAGTTACAACCCAATCCCCATGCAAGCAGTAAATAAAGTTTTGCTTCTTACATTGCATTCTGGTTTTCCACAGTTGCCAGGATTGTTGAGGATAGCCAGCTCCATCACACATCCCATCCTCTGTCACCAGATGTGGAGTTTTAGGGGAAATTATAATCCAATAATGAGAGGCAGCATATTCAGAGCTGTGTAAGGAGTCTTTATTGAAAGAGAACTGAGAGAGAAAGGACCCGACAAATAGGCTTCCCTAGCACCTAAACGACCCTCTCATTTATCACTATGACAACCCCAGTGACCCTACATAGTCCAAAACACCACAGGAGCGATAATTAAACACCAGCTAGTCTTGCTGGTGTTAAGGAAAGGATGGACGAGGCAGCAAGCTCATTCATACTGTGGGTAGCAGGGCGGGACCCGAGAGAGGGCTCTCTGACGGTCAGCGTGGGAGAGACGGATGATAGGGCCACATCCATGGGGAAGCATGCGGGAGTGTAGCTCCCGGTATTAAAAAGACCCCACGAGGGGAGGCTCCGTTTTGTTCAGGTGGACAATGGTGGGAGATACACTCTCTGATGTTGGGAGTGTGTTCTATGAACTCCATATGTGTCCCACCGGGGTTAATAGAGTCACCACCCAAGGGAGCAGAAAGGGGAAAGGGGGAGCTTTTCCCCTTGGCAGTATGTCACATACAGAAGCATGATAGCTTCTTGGGGGTCAGGATCGCTGGCTATCAATTGCCTGCATGGGTTCAGACAGCAGGCTTTCATCCTGCCCTCCACGGTGGGGGAGGAGGTTTGGGTAGTGAGAGGGTCAAGTCCTCTCAAGGCATTAGGGTCAAGTGAAGGGGCGTGAGTATGGGTCACACCCTAGTCCTACACAAAGGGGAGGAGGCTGCCTCACCTGTGAACCATCCATTCTCACCAGGAAGTAGAGAGGGAGAAGGTCTATCTGTCATTTCTGAGAGGGAGAGCCCAACAACGGTGGGCACTCCACCAAGGTTTGGAGAAGGTCATTGCTGATTATAACCAATACCGCTAATGGGTCAAGAGCTCTCTCGGAGTTGCCTAAGAGAGAGGTCTTGCCAGGAGGTTCCCCCAGATGGGATTCAAACTGAAGTTATAGTGGTGAGGACCAAGTCCTCACCAGTAACTGTTAAGAGGTGGGGAGGGCCGGCTTACTATCAGGCCTTGTGGGGCTGGAGGGCCTGGAAGAGGCCCTGCCTGGAGGAGGCCGAAATATTTCAATTCCCCCCTGGGGTCACAGGCAGTACCCAGAATGGCCGAGGTCTCCTCTGGGAAGAGGGTGTTGCCTCCAAAAGGTGGGTCGAGGGCCACCTGTTCTGAGGCGGGGGGCACTCTGGCTTCCATAGCCAGGCTGCACCGAGCAGGGTTACAGCTGAGGCCATAGTGCGGGCCACCATATCCACTGCATCCCAGGCTGAAAGGAGGAGGTCCTGGGAAGCTATTTTACCTTCCTCCAGGAAGGCATCGTACTTTTCCCTCGCCTCTAGCAGGAGCAGATGTCTAAATTTGTGTATTGACTCCCATACATCCAACATGTATCTACTAATCAGGGCCTGATTGTTTGCAATCTGCAACTGGAAGGCCGAGGAGTAGACTTTGTGGCCCAATAACTCAAACTCCCTGGTGTCCCTCGATCTCAGGAGGGGATTGTGGGGGGCTTGTCCCGGCCCTAAGGCCGCCTCCACCACCACAAGAGGCGGGACTGGGTGGTGGGTAAGTGAGGCGAACTCTAGCCCCAAGACTCTGTCTTTGAGTATCGCTGTATCTGAAACCTGGGAGATGGAACCCTGGTTTTGCCAGCGGGAGGAGGCCAAGTCCCAAACGCTAGGATGGAGGGGAACCATAACTGGTTCCGCTGACGAGAACACTGGCCCGAATAAGGTGTAGGAGAGGACTGAATCTCCATGCCCATGTGGGCTGAGACACACCGCAGAAGATCAAAGTGTGCTGATAAGTCGCCCATATAAGAGCACAGCACCAGGTTCAGTGCTCTCATCGGTGCCGAGTGGGCCAGTGCCGGTGAAGTTAGACGGGCCTCTTGAGGGGACCATTCCTGGGGGTGTTACCGAAAGGGCAACGGCTCCAAGAGCCTGCGCTGAGGCCATTTGGAGCCCCTTGAAGCCTCTTCCCCTGAGCTGGAACAGGGGGAAGCCTCTCAGGACTCTCGTGATGGCACCGGGGATGGCAGAGTGATGTGGTGCCACAGGGACAGCTCCACGGGACTGGCACTCACAGTGGGCTCTGGTGTTCGAGGGCCAGGCGCCGGTGAGGGGGAAGGCGAACAGTGCCATATGCGTGGCACCCAGGCCCTTGAAATGAAGGCCAGCTTCCCCCTTCTGGGTGGTACCAAAGAAGGGGGTGTAGGCAACAGGAGGAGCGCCTTTGCTGCCTACACTGCCTCCAGGGTCATCAGGATCAGTACAGAGGCCGACTGGTCCCAGGGGGAGCCCCATGTCGAAGAGGCAGGGCTGTGTCTGCACCACGGTACGGAGGTCGGTACCGAGCTGGTCCTGTGTCGCCTTTCGGCGCGGTGCCGGGTGGCAGGCTCCGGCGCTGAACTGGCACGTGGTGCCACAGGAGACCCTGAAGCCTCGCAGAAGGAGTGCCAGGCCTGCTCGGAGTCTAGGGCACCGCGCCTTTGCTCCCTGTCCTTGATTGTCCTTGCTTTAAAGGACAAGCAGATGGAGTACGCGGTGACCATGTGGCTTTTGCCCAGGCACCGGAGGCACTTCTAGTGGGGATTGTCTTGCAGGAAGGCCTTGCCACACTCAGCCCAGGGCTTAAGACCCAGCATGGCAGACAGCGTCAGAGCACGGTGTTCTGGCCCGGAAAGGGAGACCTTCTTCGGTGGGACTAAATCCACAAATAGGTTCTCCCAGTCGACAGGCTGCTTGTGAAGCAAGGAGCAGGCAGTTCCACAACCAACACTAAGGCAGAAGAAATGAAAGTTGGGAGGGGTTGGGCAGCGGCCACATATATAGCCACGGGGTAGTTGGGGGGCCAGTGGCTGCCTGCCCTCTTCTGACAGCCTAGGGCAAAAAGTTTCGACCAATCCAGCGCCCTGGCACGGAGACACCTATTTCTTAATGTATCTGAGCAGCGCTCGAAGAAGAATGTTGAGGATCACTGCCATGGCACAATCGCTGGGAAACACTCAGCTAGATTGTGATCTCCAAGGGAGGATTGTTACAGTGCTTTAAAAGTTTACAATTGTTCCTGGGTTGGTGAAATCTAATTATAAACCATAAAGCCAGTTTGAGGGCGTCTCTGCTCTACATAATGACAATCTCCCCCCAAGTTGAGACTCAGGATCATGGCCACTCCCTGTCCCGCCTTCAGTACAAGGCCCACATGTAGGGGGTGGGGAAGCAGAGGACAGGCAGCAGGCTTTTCTCCCAAAGTTCATGTGATAAATAAAATCTGTTAGCCTTTAAGTGCTACAGGATTCCTTGTTTTTTTTTCCCCCTCCCTTCCATGAGGGGCTCAGGGCAGGAGGAGGTGCAGGCTGGACAGGGTGGGGAGGGGGGGAACAGAGTGCAGGCGAGCACAGGCTCTGCAGGGGGAGGGGAAGTATTCTCCCCAGGACTTGAAATTGGAGGGACACGGGATTTACTGGGGTGCTCACTAAATTGGTGTAACACTGTTACTTGCTGACAACTGGGGGGTGCTTTGAAATTGCGGGGGGGGGGTTGTAGGGAGGGTGTAAGGGGGTGTTATGGAAATCCCTGGGGACGTGGGACAAAGAGGGGACCCCGAGGTGTACAAGGTGGGAGGCACAACGCTGCCCCGAGAGAGGGTCCTGCGCAGGTGGCCGGAGGTGCAGCAGCCAGCTTTGGGCTGGGCTAGTGTTACCAGATGTCAGGCAGAAGGAGGACATGTCCTCCTTTTTACCTTCACATCCTCTGTCCAGCAGGCATTTTAAAAATACGTGACTTTGGCTTTTTACTTACAGGGGTTAAAGCATGCTGGAATGCCCCAGAACACCCTCTTTTTAGGGAGAAACATTCCAGGTCCCCCTAAAAACAAAAGAATACTCCGTTAATACTACATTTTCTCCATGTGTCCTCCCATGTCCCCCTTTCCATGCTTTGGTCCCTGGTACCCCTAAGCTGGGTGCCCAGAGCAGGGCGGGTCACGTGACACCACCCTCCCACGCGCCGCCTCAGCGTCGCCTACGCTCTTCGCACCCTCGCTCCAAGCCGATAGGCGGCGCTGTCGCGAACCGGACGGGTCCATTCTTCGGCGGGGGGGGAGGGTGCTCCGCCCCCGCTCTAGTGAGTGATTCCGGGCTCGCCGGCCGCTGAGGACGTGGCTGGTGCGACTGCCTGCCGCCACTTCCGTTCCGCTGCGGGCGGCGCCGGCGGGCCTTGCCTCCTCTGCCTCCCCTCCCCGAGGCCGGCGTGTGAGCGCGCCCGGGCCCGGCTGGCAGCGCGCGGAGGATGAGGAGGCCGCGCGGCAGGAGAGGCGGCCCCCGCGGCTCC
Source organism: Podocnemis expansa (assembly GCA_007922195.1). Lineage (NCBI taxonomy): Eukaryota > Metazoa > Chordata > Testudines > Podocnemididae > Podocnemis > Podocnemis expansa. Next base: position 41,475,959 of record ML681990.1, read on the forward strand.
TGAGAGCCGGCATGGAGGAGAGCTACAGCGGGGAGGCCCTGGCCGGAGGCGGGGTGCTGGGGCCCGTGGATGCGCCCAGCGCCCGGTAACTGCCGCCCCGCGCGCGAGGAGGGGCCAGCGGTGGGGGCGGGGGCAGTCGGGGCGCTGAGCCCCAGGGGCGCCCGGCGGAGGGGTGTGAGTGGGCGGCGCCGTGGTGCGGGGAGGCGTGGAGGGAGCCCCTGGGCTGCATTGCACCCAGTGCCCTGGCCGGGTGAGGGGTCTCTGAGCCAGCCCGTGTCCCGCTCCCTGTCGTCCCCTGCTAAGGAGTGCCTGTCACCGCCTCTTCTCTTGCAGCCTGACCAGATACGTTGTGCTGCTGTGTGTCACCAAGTTTCTCAAGGCTTTAGGGCTTTTTGAGTCCTATGACCTCCTCAAAGTGGTGCATCTTGTCCAGTTCATCTTTCTAGTAAAGCTCGGGTAAGTGGGTGGTTGTGTCAGCCTTTCGGAGCCCGGCTGTGGCTTCTTTCTTTCCAGAACCGTTTGGTGACAAGGAGTGCCTCGGGTCCTTCCCACTGGTTTCCTAAAAGAGCCATTCTAGAAAGAAGAGTTTAATTTGAAAGCCAAGGGAGTGTGTGCCTTTTCTGTGCTGCATGAAAGGCTGTGGTATGTAAATCTGGACAGAGCTTAACACTGCCTGACAAACAGCTAAACAAACAAGGAGTCCTGCGTCACTTAAAAACGAACAAATTTATTTGTCGCGTGAGCTTTTGTGGGAGAAAATCCCACTTTGTCAGATGCTTTGAAGATGACGTAGCTGTGCAAGAAAGATGTTTTGTAGTCCCATATAGCTACTGGACATGCTTTTCAGTTATTCCCTGGCAGATACTTACTTTTGGTGCAGATTTGGAAGATACTGGTATTGCTGTTTTTAAAGTGTAAATGCTGTGCTTTGACTCTCCAAGACTTGGATAAAGGACAGTGGTCTAAGCATACTCTTGCTGTGGATGGTAAAAGGGTTTGTGTTCTGATGCGCAGGAAGTCATTGCTGTATGAAGCAATTAAAGATAGAAGTGCAGGGGTAGATGCCTTTAAAATGATTATGCAGGTTCTGGTAATAGTGTACTCAAGTACAATGCAATAAATAAATTTGTTAGTCCTTAAGTGCCACAGGATTCCTTTCTTGTTTTGCTGAAGCAGACTAGCACGGCTACCACTTTGGAACGTCTCAAGTACAGGGACTATCTCATTTGAATCAATAATATCTAAAATCCTATTCTTTTAAGCATGCTCACTATAGTTTAAGAAAATAGAGGGAGGGAGGGGAATTATTTAATTCATTCATGAAAGTACTTGCAGTTGCTACTTTTCGAAAGATGATGTAATTGCAAATACTGATTAAAGAGACAATCTGTATCTAGAGCATTTAATTAAGTAATAATTACAAGATCAGTGTGTTCTCATCGTGTCACCCTTTCCTCTTGGAGGAAACTAGCCACCTTCCACTCCACAATCTTACTTCAGGCATCCATTGTCATCATTGATAGCTTTGATGGTAGTTAAACCAATAATAATGTAAGCTTAGCTGTTAATGAGTTGTGAAAACTGTGCTGTAACTAATGTGACAACCGTGACTAATGTGAACTAGAATACGTTCCAGTTTATTTCTTCTTCTGGGTTTTTTACTTGGCTGTTCCAAAACAGCGCAATATCTTTTTTTTTTTAGTTTATTTTTATCACTGTTGGGGAGATAAGATATTGGATCTACTGTTTGAGACCCATTCTAATAAAGGTGTATGGAGGAGTGGCCTTATTTAGTTTTATGAGCTCAGAAACTTTCAGGTAGGAGTGTGTTAGAAATCAAAATGTAGTAGTAGTATATAATCATGCTCCTCTTCAAAACTCTGTTCTTTTTCTATTGAGTTCTATGCACATTTGATTTTCTGTTCCCTGCTAACCATGAATTAACAGCCTATTGGCTGTGCTTTGCCATACTTGCATGGCATAGTGCAGAACTAAAATTGGTTTGCTACAAATAGCTTACTGAAGCCTATAATGATTTTAATAGCTGAAATGGTCTATGGGGGACGGACACAGTTTGTCATTATTGTTTTTTTTCTCTCAGATAAAAGGCCAGGTAGCATTCCTTTAAAATACAATTGGAGCTGTCAAGTAGGTACTTGTACAGAGGGTGAAACAATTGCCTAGAATTAGTCTGAGTAGTAAAATAGCAACTTTTGAACCTTGACTGAAAGAGCACTTGAACTAGTACACTAATGGAGAATATTCCCCCAATAGGTCTGCATTTTTTATGGTTTTGTTTCAAAAGCCGTTTTCTTCAGGAAAAACAGTGACCAAGCACCAGGTGAGTTGATTCATACTTAATGTTGACAACTTGCTATTAGATACACTACAACAGCATGAGCAATGATTCTAATAAACCAGTTAGTTGCTCTCTGAAAGAAGGGATGGTCCTGGTTTCATTTGGAAGATGTGGCTGGGATTTTCAACACAATTTAGGAGCATAAATCCCATGGAAAGTTACAATCTGCATGAGTGCTACGTGCTTTAACAATTAGCACGCAAATAGGCTAGCTGTAAGTATGAAGCTCTGAGCTGAACCCTTCTAATGTCTCCTGTCCCAGAGACCAAGAGAAGGGAGATGACAGAGGATTGTTGGGGGGGGGGGTCAGCTTTTCAGCTCCTTATGTGCTGCTCCCACAGTGCAGCAGAAGCAGAATAGCTGTCAGAATGAAGCTTGAAATATAGAGAGGAATAACTTGTTTTTTTCACCCTCTTCTCTTTCCATTTATTTTATATATAAAAGAAATGACTGTGCTACTACATCATAAAATGTCTATCAGTAATTTGTGATATATTTAGTCCAGAGGGTACAAACCATTTTGTTAGGAATTGTTCTAAAGTTCAGTTTGGCTTGAGAGAGATCGTAACAGAATTTAAAAGAAGGGGAACAAATTTCTTGGTGTTGTCATAAGTCTGTCTGCTAAAGATTTCAATTTGGTCAACTCAAATTTTGGATTTTTAAAGTTTTTGGCATAAGAAATACCTTGCATGGATTATTTAAAAAATCACATTTAATTTATCTAGTTTGTCTCTTTTAAAATGAAATAGATCTGTTGTTGTCATGTTGATCCCAGGATAGTAGAGAGACAAGGTGGCTGTGATAATATCCTTTATTGGACCAACAGAAAGTTGATCCAAAAAGTTGTAACCTCATCCACTTTGCCTCCTTAATACATTTAAGTTGTTTTATTTTAATAAAAATGAGCTGCAGTGCCTGATAGACTTCTGAAGTCATGGTCCTTCAAATCTTTAGTGCATGCACGTGTAAGTATTTGTTGAGCCAGGGCTTTAGTTCTTGAACTTTGAACAATGTTATGTAGCACTGTGTATTTCTATCAGATACGTTTACTGCGTAATGGGCTGTGACCTTGTGTATGTCAGCACTTAAATGGTCAAAACTTCTGTGACTCAGGAATGCGGGGAAATAAAAACAAACCTGAGCAAAGTAAGTTTTGCCAGCATAGCACTTGTGTAGCCTGTTATATCAACTGGCTGATGTAATAAAATCATCTAAATAAACATCAGTGCTGTGTTGGCAGGAGAACATTACAGGTTCTTTTGACAGCATAGGAGGTATTTGTGTTTTTATTTCCACATTTCTGAGTGGCAAAAATTTTTGCCAGCATAAATGCTAGTTTAAACAAGGACTGCGTGTTAGCATTTATGGGTTACTAAATAGATTTGACTTCATCCTCACTTTTAACAACCTAAATACAGTAACCCATGGATATTCTTTAGAAAGACACTGAAACTACATCAAAAGAACTTACTGCTGTATAGCATAGGATAAAAATAAAGAACTTCAGCAATAAAGTCTCCTTCCAAATGTAAACATAATGGGGCTTCGTAAACAAGAGAGGAGCCCCACCGTTTTAAATTCTGAAGATGTTCTGTAGCATACATTTTCTTCTGTAATGTTTCTTTTATGTCCTGGTTGCTATGTGATGTGAATTAAAGATAAAATGTGTACTTGGAAAGCAGGAATTAACTGTTAATAAAATATTTCTCTTTTGTAGTGGATCAAAATAGTTAAACATGCTGTTGTTGGCTGTATCATTTCATTTTTGTGGTTTTTTGGCCTCACTCTTTGTGGACCCCTAAGGTAATGTATATCCCTTAAAGCGTACTTTCTTTGTAATAAACTCACTTAATTTGTTTTATAGTTATTTGAAATCGAAATTCTATACATTAAGTTCTTTTTAAATGGCATGTGTATGAGAGTAATGTACTTCTGTTTATAAAACTAAATCTGCAGATGAGTGGCTATTACTTCCGGTTTGCTGCAGGACACTAATTTACTCTTTTAGCATGGAGGAATTGGGAGTAATACTGTAGTTATGGCAGTAGCTCACTTAGCTCTTTTTAGACAAAAAGTGCTTTGCATCGCTCAGTGGTGGTGGTCCTTTTAATTCATTAAGCTGGTTCAGAACAGATCAGATAAAAGTCTGACAGCAGGCAACTTCCAGAGGTAAAGAGCTTCAGAAAAGCCTCTCTCAATAGTTAATGTGTGGGGATAGGGCCTAAAGCTACCAAGTTCTGGAAAGGTTAAGCATTGGGGTGCGGGGGGGGCTGGTTCTTATGTTGACAAAGATGACGTTCCAAATGTGGATCAATTTACTGTTATGTTTTCAGGGCAACTGAAAGTTCCAGTGCCTTTTTGAATTCTCAAAGTTTTCCCAAGCAGAAGTAATTGATATATCTTGTAGTCAGTTTTACTCCTGTTGTTAAGAAAACTGTGAATATCTGTAAAACTTACAGAAATCATCACTTTCAAACTTCTGTTGGTTGGGAAAGCTGCCACCTGTAGAGGAGGTCACTGGAGTTTGAATGAGGGATGAGGATCCAAATGTTAAACCTATACATTGTTGGCATTGAGAAAGCTATATGAGAAGGAAGCGTAACGGAGGTTAGCTCCTCAGTAATCTGAAGTTAACGGGGAAAGAAAACAGGAAACGTCAGATTTGTCAGACATTATTGTAATATGACTACTGCTTTCTTCTTGAGCAGTTTGATTTCTTGATGTTATAGTGAAACACACTGCTGTGAAAAGTGTTTAAGTAATTGCTACTGCTCAATTACTTTACATGGTCTGTTGTTTGAGCTAGGAAATAAGTGTTTTATGTAGTTTGCCGTCATGGTACAGCCTACCAACAACTGGATCATTAGACTAGACTTTAGGTTCCCTACCATTCTTTTGAACTGCACAGTGTTCCTATTGAAACCACAGGATAAATCCATCATCTAATGCATCATATTGAAATGGTCAGAATGAAAAATTGGTATCTCTTGTTTTGCAGGACATTGTTGCTGTTTGAGCACAGTGATATTGTTGTTGTGTCACTACTGAGTGTATTGTTCACAAGTTCCGGAGGAGGACCAGCAAAGGTATTTAAATATTTTTTGTTGAAAATAAAATTACAGTATATTCTAAATACAGAACTTTCAGAAGTACACTAGAAGTAAACTTCTCTGTTCAGACTCAAATTCATAGGAGATGTAAGTAGATTATCTATATTTTAAGTTTAAATATTGATGAAATACAATCTGTACTTCCTTTTTTAGTGCAATAAGCATGCAATGAGCACACACAATAGTAACAACATGAAAAAATGTTTGATATTCATGGTGGTGTAGACATCACTTGCATGCAGAAGAAACAAAAGTACAGTATTTTGAATTTCTCCAGTGCTTTCTACCCAAGGACTTCAAAGTGATTTACAAACACTAAGAAAAATTAAGCTTCATTTCTCTGTAGGCAGAAAGACAAGTGAATATTATCCCTGTCTTAGATGTTCCAACTGAAGTACCAACATGTTAGGTGACATTCCCAAGGTCACATACACAGGCCCACCAATGGAGGATCAGGGGAAAGAGGGGGGAAATGGCAATTGCCTAGGAGCCTGGTGATTTTAAAAGGGACTATGGTCATGGATAGTGGAATAGCGTCGTCCTTTTGGGAAGGTTGGCTCACATCCAACCTCTGCTGCCCATCGACCTTGCCTGCAGTCCACTCCCGCTCCACCCTGGGCCCCGTCCCACTCACTGCTGCATCCCTTTCCATCAGCCTTTCTCTCTGCCTAGCCCCGCTCTTTTCTTCCACACCCCTCTTTCCCAGCTTGGCCTCCCTATATCTACTTCCCCTCTCCCTATTCAGCCCTTCTCTTGTCTCTGCTCACCATGTCCCTCCTCACCAGCCCACGTCTCCTCCACTGCTTGCCACATCACTTCTCCCCAGTCAGTCCTCCTCCCCCCGGCTGTTGCCAGTGGGAAAGGGACTGAGTGATGGGAAGGGAGGTTCTTGGGGGGAGCCTTAGGGCAGGCTGTGGGAGATAGGACTGTTCTACTCTGGGACCCAGAAATTCCTGTGGTGGACCTACATGTACAGCTACCTTAGCTGTGTTCTCAAGACAGTTCTTGTATGTTTCATCTATAGATCTTAATGTACTTAACAAAGAAAGCAAATATGGTTATCCCCATGGTACAGATGAGGGACAGTGAAGCACAGAGATGCTGTGACTTGTCCAGAGTCACCTAACAGTTCTGATAAATGCTAAATATAGGATCTTTTTAACCAAGATCAGTTTCTCCATGTGTAATTTTTTTGCTTTAAGGATTTTGTTTTGACCTTTTCTTTTTCTCTTGTTTACATGTACATATGTACACCTTTGCATGGTTTTTTTGCAACTTTTAATATTTGTCATTAAATTGAACCATTTTATATTGATGTCCTTTTGTTATGTTTACAGACAAGAGGTGCTGCCTTTTTCATCATTGCTGTGATATGCTTATTGCTTTTTGATAATGATGATCTCATGGCTAAAATTGCAGAACATCGTATCCTTTTCTTACCACGTGTTTGAAGTGAAAGTGTTCAGTTAGGCTCTGTTCAACTGTGTTTTCCTATCCAGAGCATTGTACTCATGACTGGAAAGAAATGAGGGAAATAGACTAAGTGGAATTTACTACTGAGTTAAATATAATTTTATTTTCACTCCGTGGGAACACTTTTTTGTAAATAAGGATTCTGTTCAATAGTATTTTTAAACATACATATCAAGTCATTCTGAGCAACTAAGCCAGTCAGATACATGTTGTTAGTTATTTTAATTGAAATAGCATGAGCTATAAGTTTGCTATAAATAATTACAAACTAAATGAACATAGTGGTAGAAAAATTCCAATTAAGTTACCAAATCCCATCAATTAACTAGAAGCCTCCCTCTTCAGTTTCTCTCTCAGAGAAAGTTTGAGGCTTATGTCCTACAACTTATATGCTCAGTACCTCGTATTATGTCTGTCCTGTAGAGCTAACTTGTGAATTGGCACCTGATTTTACCTAGCCTGGTTTTGAAATCCCTACTGAAAAGCCTTACCCACATTATTGTGTCCTCACTGTTTCTGAACTTGCCAATACATCAGGGGCATATTTGATGGTTCTTGTGCTGAGGTGCTCCTAAGATTCTTTCTCTGTCAATTGTATTAAATGCAGGTGAGCTTGTCTGTCCGTTGGGAGGAATTGTGGGAAGGGCATTAGAGGATTATTGGCACTAAAGTGATTTAGCATGCTCCTCACTGCAAAGTTGGCAAGTGTCAGCCAGAGTCGAAGAGGAGCCTGTGTTCTAGTCTACACTTCTAGCTAGGTAAGCTAGACTATAACTAGCATCAGAACTTTTTCTGTATGGGCAATAAGATGGGTAAAGCTTAAAACCAAGTTCAGAGCCTGGCTAACTGTGCAATGTAGACATAACATCAGAAAAGCACACTGTTTTGGCATTTGTGGAAGCATGCCCAATTTTAGGAGCACTCTCTTAAAAATTTTGACCTCAATATGTAATTGGGTCTTGCAGCATGCTCAGATCATCAACCGTCTTGGGCCCTTCTAGAGATGAAATTACTCCTCCTGGCCTTATTATTTTCAAGGCCTGTCTTTTACTTACTGATCAGGGTCTTCCTTTACAACTTACATTTTCATAACCGAAATTAGGATAATTCTAATTTAATTTCTTATTTAATCTACGTGGTCTGTCACTCACGCCCGATCTTAGCCACTTATCTTCCTTCATTTTCTGTTAAAAGCGAGTGAAATAGGTCCAATTAAAAACATGAATTCTGTCAGTTAAAAAGGAATATTTAAAAAAAATGTATCTTGATTTGTGCCTGTCTTTTTGTTTGTCAGTTTCCTTTATTAAGTTTAAATTTTTATTGGAAACTCTTCAGGAGATTTTTGTTAATAGAATTGTTCATATTTTAGACATTTCAGTGATGAAGAAATGCTATAATTCTCCCAGTGAAAATTCATATAAAAGTTTATTTCAGCTATCTAGTTCATCTTTTTATGTCCAAATAATTGCCATATTTAACACCAGTATTGAGGCTCATTTGTGTGAAATATTTAAATTTCTGTCATTGGGTAACACTATTTTAAATGTTTTTCCCAGGGAAGCGGTAGACTTATGGACTTCTTAAAAATTCTAAAATTTTAGAATTCTCAAAGCTTTAAAGCTTAATTTGGTTCATGTTTTACCTTCTTTAAATGCATGTTGATTCCTATAGGGATCTCCTATGGCAGGGGTCTCAAACTCAAATCACCATCAGGGCCACGTGAGGACTAGTATGTTAGCCCAAGGGCTGCACCACTGAAACCTTTTCATATAACGATATTGCAAATATCAGTAATGGTGGTATCGTTGCGGGCCACAGGAAATAGCTTTAAGGGCTGCGTGCAGCCCTTGGGCCACGTGTTTGAGACCCCATCCTATGGTATTACAATTTCTGGTCCTCTGATAGCAGTGTTTTAATTATTTTTTAAACAATGCCAGTAAATAACATCAGTAAATGACTAGTGACCCTTATGAGGATGAGGTGTTATTAATTCTATTGAGATGTGTTTGGCAGTAGGAAGAGGGTTCATTTGAAGAATCTTCCTTGACTTAACTTGTTTAGCTGAAGGACATCATGACAGTGCTCTCACCCATGTTCTTCACACAATCATTGCTTTTTTAGGAGTTGCAGATCACAAGGTAAATAGCTTTCTCCTGTAATATGAATGATGAATTATTGAATGATATGTTCAGAAAAAGTCTATGAAGAGTGCTGAATTCATTCAACTGTTTGCTTAGTAGCATTTTGCTATAACACATAACCTGAAAATATCTATTAAATGTGTTCCTTTTTTATTTTAAAATAGTTCTATGTTAATGGTGTATTAGATATGCATGACTCTTAATAGACAAGCCCTTTCTTCCCAAGGGTTATCAATCATCATCTTGTGGTTCCATCTGTTCCCCTCTTTATTTGGAGCCTAAGAACCAGAATTTTATACCCTCACTTGAGTTGGGTACTATGTAATTTTCTCTGCAACCCTATTTTAATTAGTAGGCTGCTCACTGGGTAAAATATGGGAATTATACCATAGGATGCTTATTCCTATATTAGATTGGACTTGCCTGTCATGATCCAGTTAGAGTTAGTCTTGTTGCTGGAAATACTGCACTGACAAATGAGAAGCCAGAAAGAAAAAATACTAAATTTCTATCACAACTAGAAAATACTGGTCTTTTTTTTAAGTCAAACAGGTGGATTGAGTGAAATTGCTTAGCTGAGCACAGGAATATGAGAAGCTAATGTTGTATATCCAAATGCATGTTGTAAAGACTAGGGAACAATTTCAAAAGAAACTGTTGGGGAGAAATGACGCCAGTACTTGGGTGAAAATAAATACATCAGGAAGACATAAGATGGAGAACAGATTATCTTCTTACATATGAATTGTTCCAATGTGGGTGGAAAAAAAGGGAAAATGGCTAAAGAGGAAGTAAAGATTGAGTTCCTGTTACAAATGTTGGGAGCTGCGAACTAAAAGTCATAATAGAACATTGTTAGCAAATTAATGTTTCTTTGGGGAGGTGAGAGGCAGATCCTATATGTGTCTTGTATTAATTAATAAAAGGAGGAATTAAGGAAAAAATATTTATATCCTGTCATATAAATTCTATTTATATTGAGGTAGCTGACTCTTAAATACTCCTAACAAGATCTATCTGTGTTCTAGGGTGGAGTTCTGTTGCTGGTGCTGGCATTGTGTTGCAAGGTTGGTTTTCATATGGCTTCCCGAAAACTCTCTGTAGATGTAGGTGGAGCCAAGCGTCTTCAAGCTTTGTCTCATCTTGTTTCAGTCCTTCTGTTGTGCCCATGGGTCATCGTCCTATCTCTGACAACTGAAGTAAGTAACAGCATAGCTAAGTGCACTGTATTGCTGATGCGTACTTTTATTTGAAACATTTTTCTTGGGTTTGCTGTTCCAAGACTCATATAAGAACATATTGACTGTGTTCAGAGAGTAGTTTGTTTTATCTATTAACTTTATAAGTGGAATGATGATGAAGATATAGCTGTTGTTTCTTTTGGAGGAATACGGGTTTGTTCTAACTTTGAGGCTTTTTCACTGCTGTCTTTCTATATAGAGAGAATTAAATCAATTGGAAACATTGTTTATAGCAAATAAACTTCATTAATTTTCTAACTGGATGAAGAATTGCTCCAGTTCAACCCTTACCTGTTGGGCCAGAAATGGTAATTAATTCTAAGAAGTCTTATAGTCTGTGTTTTACAAGAGGTCTGACTATATGGTCAGGATGGTCTCTCATGTCCTTAAATCTATGAATCCATGAATAACCATTTAAATAAAATAAACAAGGAGTCTGGTGGCACTTATAGAGACTCACAGATTCATCACATGAGCTTTTGTTGGAGGAAAAATCCCACTTCATGAAATGCTTGAAGACGTGGAACTTACAGAATAGGAGGAAAATAAATGTAAGGGAGCATAAGTCATAGGATCAGGTTGCAGGAATGGGGGGGGGCAAAATTACCTGTTGTAATGGGGGGAAAAAAATCCATGGTTTATATTCAGCCCAATGCTGACAGTGTCGAATAAACAATATTAACAATAGCCATAATCAGGCAAATGGATAACAAATCAAAACTTCAAAGAGAAACTGCAGAATTGGAATTCACATGCAGATTTGACACTGTCGACATAGGGAGGAATATAAACTGTGGGCTTTTTCCCCCATTACAACAGATAATTTTGCCTTTCTTTCTCCTCCCCCATGCTCCACCTACCTGCTACTTGCTGTACTTCACTGTTTGAATCCAAACTGCTTTGATTTGCTATAACAGTCTGACCTGATCCTGTGACTTACACTCCCTTATATTTATTTTGCTCCCATTCTGTATGTTCCCTATCTTCAAGTGTCTGATGAAGTGGGATTCTCTCCCATGAAAGCTCATGCAATAAATACATTTTAGTCTTTAAAAGTGCCACGGGACTCTGTTTTGCTGAACTAGACTAACATGACTACCCCTTTGGAACATGTTTAAATAAAGTGTGTAAAGTATAGCAGAAGTGCATTAGGCTAAATATTATATATACAAATTACTATTATGTGCAGGTGATACTTCTGCCAACTTGTGACCAATGCTAAAAATGTATTTTCTTTATCACAGAGTAAAGTGGAATCCTGGTCCTCTCTCATCCTGCCTTTCGTAACAGTTATCTTTTTCGTCGTGATCTTGGATTTTTATGTGGAGTCCATATGTTCTGTGAAGATGGAAGCTTCAAAGTGTGCCCGTTATGGATCACTTCTCATTTTGATTAGTGCACTGCTTTTTGGCAGTTTCTGGACACATCCAATAACAGATCAACTTCGCGCTATGAACAAGCCAGCACACCATGAAATCACCGAACACGTTCTCTCTGGAGGAGTGGTAGTGAGTGCCATTTTCTTCATTTTATGTACGTATTCCTTCATTCCCCCTTTAAATCATAAACCAGTTAAAAAAATAATTCCAAATTACTGCAAAGTCACCAAAAGTATTTCCCTGTAGAATTTTAGCACAGTATTGTAGGCCAATTGCTCTGTTCATAGACTCATCGGAGAATCACAGAAGATCAGGGATGGAAGGGCAATTTAGTCCAATCTTCTGCACAGAGGAGGACTAACTCCAACTCATTCCCAGCCAAGATTGGTCAAGAGAGGCCTTAACCTATAAGGATGGGGATTCCACTAAATCCCTATATAACCCTACTTTATCACCCTCCTGTTGAATTTTTTTTCCTAGTGTCCAGCCAAGACCACCTGCACTGACCATTGCTCTTTGTTCTGTCATCTGCCACCTACTGAGAACAGCCTAGCTCCAGCCTCCCTGAAACCACCCTTCACATAGTTGAAGGTTGCAGTCAACTCCTCTTTCACTCTTCTCTTCTGCAGACCAAATAAGTCCAATTATCTAAGCCTCTTCTCACAAGTCATGTGCCCAGCCCCCTTATCTTTTTGGTGCCCTCTGCTAGACTCTCCAGTTTGTCCACATCCTTTCTGGTGGGTTGTGGGGGTTTTTTTTGGGTTTTTTGGGAGGGGGTAATGGGGGGGGGGTCAGTGCAGAACTGAACACAGAACTGATATGGCCTCACTAGTGCCAAATAGAGAGAAATAGTCACTTTCCTCAATCTGTTGGCAGCGCTCCTAGTAATGCAGCCCAAAGTGCCATTAGCCTTCTTGGCAGCAAAGGCACACTGATTTATATCTGTCTTCTCATCACTGCAGGCCCTGGGGGGGGCAGGGCGACCACCTTGGGTTCCATGGCCTCGCAGTGCTGCCCACCCTCCCACTGTATTTGGCGGCAAGCCAAAGACAAGGGGCAGGGTGTGAGTGCGGAGTCTTGCCTCTGGGCCAGCGTGCCCTGCCTCCAAGGTGGAGCAGTCAGCCCAAAGGTGGGGTGAGAGCACAGAGGCCAATTGACGCTGGGCCCGGGCTCCTCCAGGGGCAGCCCAGCTTCTCATCCACTGTAACTCCCAGATCCTTTTCTGCAGAACTGTTGCTTAGCTAGTCAGTCCCCAGTGTGTAGCAGCACATGGGATTCTTCATCCTAAGTGCAGGACTCTGCACTTGTCTTTGTTGAATTCATAGTTCATTGCCTACAAAAAAGGGTCCAGTAAATCTGTCTGCTTGTGGAAATGATAATCCAATGTAATAGAACAGTAAAACGTAGCAATAGCCTTGAAAATGAGGCAGGTAACTTTTGCCAGCTTGATATGCTTGTGGAAGTTTTGATCACTGATAAAGCTATCACTTGCACTATGAATCAGCCATAAAGGTAAGAAACAACAACAAAAACGTCTCCCTCTCTTTGCAGCTGCCAATATTCTGGCCTCCCCCTCCAGGAGAGGGCAGAAAGGCACTCTTATTGGCTATTCTCCTGAAGGCATTCCTCTTTATAATTTTATGGGTGATGCTTTGCAGCATAGTTCTCAGTCGTTACCCCGGTTTATTAAAGACTCACTGAAACAAATCCTTGAAGAGTATGACTCTAGACAGATTTTCTACTTCTTGTGCCTGAATCTGGTAAGTCCATTTTTAACCCTAAAGACATATCAGAAAAGTAGAGAGAGGGTCAGTCTTTTTTAAAATTCACTGGCAACTTTTAATATGAGATGTAATTTAGTTAATTTTGGCATAGTTAATTTAATGAAATCGTAAGGTCAATTATTTATTTTGGTCTGTGTAAGATAGGGTAGTTTGACTTACAATTGTACTTGTCAGGTTAATATGAATAATCATGGCAACTTGAGGCATGGATCCTAATTTTGTATGTACAGCATAGACCCGTTAATGCGTGGATGTCAGGAGACAAGCCATCAGGACCTCGTGTAAACAGGACCATAGTGAAATGTCTTAAGATACTGTATCTTTGAAATAAATCCATGCACAGTGCAGTAGGTATACCTTAACAAGCAGCAGCACTGGTGACAGCAGCACAGAAGTGAGGGTGGCATGGTATGTGGGGAGGAGTCGTCATTTTGTGGGAGGGAGGCTGGTGTTACAGATGAGCAGCATAGGCATCTGCCCAGAGCACAGTGGTTGGGGTAATGCTGTGGCCAACATAGGGGGAGCCCTGGTTGCCTCACACACACAGAACCAAAGTCCATTTAACCCCTGAGCACTGGGGCTGAAGCTAGAAAGGAGCAGGATAGGGCTGGAGGCTCCTTCCATGCACCACGTTCTATCTGCAAGTACTGGCCAGGCTGAGGAAGAACTTTTTCTTCTGCATGCATTACTCCCTGGAGTAGATCATGCCCATCTTTGGGAAGCTCCCCAGCTGCTGGCTGGAAGGAGCTCCATCATGAACAGCAGCACAGAAGTAAGGGAAGTGTATCATACCATGCCACCCTTGCTTCTTGCTGCTGCTGGAATGTGAACTGCCTTCAGAGCTGGGCTTCAGGCCACCAGCCACCATTCTCCGGCCATCCAGCTCTGAAAGCAATGTCATAGCCAGGAGCAGGGCAGACATAAGGGTCATGTTTCAACAGCCCCATTACAATAGCCTGGCAACTGCCCAAACCACTCATTTTGGGGTCAGGACCTACATAATTACAGTACCATGAAATTTCACATTTAAATATCTGAAACTGTTAAATACAAGATTTTTTAAAATTCTGTGACTCTGAAATTTAGCAAAATGAGCCATGAGTTTACCTAACCATAACTGATATGAACTGCGTCCTGCATTGACTACTTTGTGGACAAGCTGTAGAATAATAGGCTTGCAGATTTGCGTTGCAAAGCCTGTATAAAGATCAGATCAGGGTTGTTACATTCTCATGGCAGTGTTCATGAAACTCACTGCTCAGTACTGTTTATATTGATTTGATTGTAAATAAAGAATTCTGGCTTTCCCATACAAAGGCTGTATCCTTTCATAGAAATTCAGTTTGTGCAGGAGAGAGGGAAAGTCTTAAAATGTCTGCATTTACAATGACTAATACAAAACAATAGGTATGAGCCTTTGATTTGGAGGAGGATAGAGTAAAATTGGTGCAAAAATGTTTGTACTTTCCAACGTTAGTAGCTCTTTTTTGGCACCGATTCAGGCCCCCTGAATATACAAAATAAAAGTACAATTTCATCTCAGAACTTGTTACAAAGAAGGAAAAAATCAATTTTTTTTCTTTCATTTTAGGCTTTCACCTTCGTGGAACTCTTCTATGGAGTGTGGACCAATAGCCTTGGTCTAATCTCGGATGGATTTCATATGCTTTTTGACTGTTCTGCTTTAGTAATGGGACTTTTTGCAGCTCTCATGACTAGATGGAAAGCAACACGCATATTTTCCTATGGGTATGTAAATAAACTTTTTTAGATGATCATTTCAAAGAGATGCTGTTACAAGTTACAGTCCTTTTTCTTTTGTTTTGTTAAAAACAAGACACTAGTTGCATGTTTCTAATATGAAATGTTTTCATGGTACTTAATACTTTCTTACACCTCCTCTTTCCCTATGCAAGAAAAAGTCCTCCAGTTTTATAAACCATTGTGCTAGTATAGATATTTCATTTTTTTAAAAAAGAAAAGTGTTACAGCAGAAAAGTATTACAGCAGTATGAAAAATACGGGCAGTTATATCAGCATGATTGCAGAGTGATGAGTACATGCACATAACTTTTTAAATATATGTTGAAATATTCAGATTTGTCTATGGGATTTAGCCATGTAACTTCCAATGAAATTCAGAATTGTGTGGCTAAATTCCTTAGCCAGCATGTCAATTATCAACCATAATGTGTTAGCTTTTTTTTTTAATTGTACCACTAAAACTCTGTATTATTAGGATAAGACCAGTTAACCATATAGGCATCTTTTATCCCTTTTGTTGACCTACCACTTCTTTATTTTCTCTTTGATTGTAAACTTTTTGGAGTAGAGATTGTGCTGTGTTGGGAAAGTGCCCTCCATGTTGTGAGTGCTACCACAGGACAGAGCAGAAAATGTATAAGATACCTGGTATGATCTGGTGTTCTGACACTGAAAAATCAGACTGACTTCTAAATAAATAAATAAATAAATAAATGCATGAACAATTCAGATATTTTCAAACCATATCAAGCTGTTCCTCAATCTTACTTAAATGTACATTACACTTGCTCACTTTCAGGTATGGCCGTGTAGAAATTCTCTCTGGATTTATTAATGGCCTTTTTCTAATGGTAATAGCTTTCTTCGTGTTCATGGAGTCTGTGGCCAGACTGGTAGATCCTCCAGACATAGATACAAATATGTTAACTGTAAGTTTTGTCATTTTCTTCTGTTGAAATCAGTTTTACTAACTCCTGGTTAATATTTATTCCTTAACTAAAATTAAGATCCATTCATCTGAATAGTGGTGTCTCGAATTATATAATGTCAAGCTTTGGTTTTCAGCATCACTTCAAAGTGCTTTTTGCTTTGTCAGATAGTGACTAGCAGAAATAAAAGTCCATATGTCTAAATATAAAATCTTCATTATATTGCCTGCTTCTATATGCTTTATCGTCTCATGTTTAAAAAAAAAAAAAAAATTTCAAAACCTATTCAAAGCAGTAAATTGCAGAAATAATTCCTTATGTTAGTCTTTGTTTTATATTGAACAGCATTTGTGGGTTGAAAAGTGTATAGAGAGTGGTTCAGTTTGTGAACTAGACTTTTATTATGTGATCCTCCTGTTACGTACATGGAAGGAAGTTGCCATTTATCTATAAAATAGACCACTGAGTGTCTCGGCTGATTTAAAAGGTATAATAGGGGTCTGTCTGCCTGTGGTTAAAACCATGATAGAGGTCTAAGTCAGTGGTTCCCAACCAGTGTGCCAGGGCACACTGGTGTGCCGCGGCAACACCCAAAGTGTACCATGAGCATCCCTGACAGCTGGAGTTAAAATTCCCTCCCTGCTCAACCCAGCCACATGGGCTGGGACAAGGCAGGGGTTAAAGTAAGGGGGAAAGCACCGGAACACAGTTCTGGGGCCCCCTGTTTTAGGCAGGCAGCATTCTGCCCCCCCCAAAAATAGAGGAAGGCACCAGAAAGCAGCGTTCCAGGGGTCCCCCAAAAACAGCAGGAGCAGCCAAAATGCAGCATTCTGGTGGCTCCACCTTAGGCCCAGCTAGCAAAGAGCGGTGGGAGGCCAGGAGTGTGTGAATCTCCCTCTGCAGAGCAGAGCAGCTTGTGTCAGCAGCTTGCAAACAGCCTAGGTAAGGGCTTTAGGGGGCAGGGCTGCTGGGGGTTGTGTGGGGCAGGTGTATGTGTGTGTGTGTGTAGCAGAGGTGGGGGGGAGTGTATGTGTAGCTGGGGTTGTGGGGTGGCTGTTTGGTTGGGGGAGTGTAGCTGGGGGGTGGCTGGGTGCTAGAGGCCTAGTTCCAGCCCTTGCAGTGATGGGAGGGTCCATGACAGGCGATGGGGTTGGGGGGGAGAGGAGGATGGGACCCACTGGAGTGTGGGTTTGCTCTGGGTGGGAGGGAGCCACTGTGGAGAAGGGGGAAATGGGTGCTGCACCATGGTCCCCTGCCCTACCTTCCCACTCCCCAGGTTCCCCCTGCTCCCCCCCACAAAGCCACTCTTGGTCTCCCTTCCTCTCTCCTCTCTTGCCACCCTTGTGCTGTTCCCGACATGGCTGCCCTTGTCATCTTTTGCCACCCCTGCCCTGCTCTGTTCCCCACACTTACTCCTGCCACTGCACACAACTCCTGACCTGTGTTTTGCTATCCCTGCTCTGCTACACCTACTACCCCACATAGCAGCATTTCCGAAACACTGTGCCATGGTTCATGAATATTCATAAGTAATTTAAGTTAATTTGAATACTCATGAGTTTTTTAATTGTGCTGTGCCTCGAATAATTTGAAGGTATCAAGGTGTGCCACGGCAGAGAAAAGGTTGGGAACCACTGCTCTAAGTAGTTACACAAGCGTTTTAAGTCAATCTAAGCAAGTCAGTGGAGTTGGTCAATAGCATATAAGTCTATCATACTTGGTAACTGCAATGCGTTATTGTATAGCTATGATAACATATCTTACCATTGCTCTATTTTCTTACGTATGCTATATGTTATACCGCACAATAAGGGTTTTGATTGCTGAAGAAATGGTGATTAATACCCTTTATATTCGTTTGCAAAAGACATCAAATCACATGATCATGTTAGTGAAATTTACTGTTTCTGTAATTTCTGTGTTTTAGAATCAGCCCAGTAGCTTTGTTAGCTGAAATTGAATTGGCTCACAATTTCAGATTCCAGCTTCTTGCGCTTCAGTATCTGGGCTGATCTAGAAATATTAGTTTGGTTTCTGGAGAGTAAAGTGCTGCATTCAGCATCCACCCTTTTGGGCTGAAAGAATAATGCTTACTTCAATAGGACTCTTTGGCTATGTCTACACTGCCAAATTAGTCCGGACTAAGGAAGCTTAGTCCGCTATAATTTGGCCCACGGCCACACAAGGTTTTGTCTAGTCCAAAATAAGAAATTTTAGTTTGGACTAGGGAAAGCTTAGTCTGAACTAGTAAGACCTGGTGGTTACTTCAGACTTCCGTGCTTAGTTTGAACTTTAGTTTGAACTAAGCACAGGCAAGACCTGAAATAATGGCTAGTTTGGACTAAAGAAGTTTGAATGAACTGGTTAGTTCAAACTAGCCGTACGTTGTAGGTCAGTCTAAAACTTTAGTTTGAACTAGAACACGTGGCTAGTTTGAACTAGCCCAAGGTTAGTTCGGACTAACCTCGGATTTATTTAGTTCAGACTTGCAAGTCCAAACTGAAACTCTAATTATAGACATAGTTGTTCTGTCCTTGTGTCTTTCCTGTAAGAAAAACAAGGGTCAGATTGGGGGGAATGGATGGAACAGATCTCAAGGCTTCCGCAGAGATGTGAAGGCACTTGGGTCAGATTTCATATTAACTTACTGTTCAAACAGATGTTGATTACTGCAGATTGTCTTAAAACAGTCCCTGACATATGTATGGATAGAACTGAATCATGGGATCAAAACAGTAGATCCTGTCTCTTCACAATTTTTGCTTTTTTTCTGTTCTCTAAGGCTTCAGTTCTTGAACAAATACAGATTTTTCTGTTTTTTATTTTTCAAACAAGTGTGAAGTTACCTCTTTCCTTCCATCAAATTTCAGTGCCTAGACAGACACTTACATTTTAAATTGGCTGAATTTAAGTTTAAGTGCAGTAATGCAAAAGTGACATTCAGGTGGAGTTAAGGCCTGTTTTAAAAACAGTGCTATTGGATCTCTTACTGCATTCAGGGTAAGCTCTGTGGCCACATTTTCCAAAGAGATTCCTATTGCTGTATCCCCCACCAGGAGGTGGGAGTTCTTTCTGTCTCCTTTCTAGCTGGCATTTTCCCCTTAATTTTCCAGTCTCCTCGTCCCAGAGTGGTGGAGAACTACTGTTCGTGTTTTGGTAGCATCCACAATGTGCTTGCTCAAACTCATAAGGAGACACAGTCCCTACCCCAAAGCATTTACAATTTAAGATTGTATGTAGATCCTTTTTCACTATTCCTGTATGTTGTACTTGACAAGTGATTCTGGGGAGTTAAGAAAAAGCTTTCGCTCTATCCTCAGAGCTTTATTTCTTGTGGGAGAAGTAGACACAGTCTCTTGCTCTTGAAAGCAAAATTTTGTCTCTGTTACCATTGATACTAGATTATTTTAGAGAAGAGAAGCCCTTATGAAGAGACATTTCACTTGAGCTTTCAGCAGCAAGGGAATTCTGCTTTTGTCACTAACTACAACTAATTGGACATGCCATGGATATATTTAGCCATGTCGACAGAAAAAATATATAGCTATTTTTTAGCAAACAAATTAATCTGACTGTTTAGGAAGAAATATTGGATTTAAAGATTTTTTTTTTTTCCCCTTGTCTCCCTCTCATAGCCAGTCTCAGTTGGAGGGCTGATAGTAAACCTTGTTGGTATCTGTGCCTTTAGCCATGCCCACTCCCATGGGGCTTCTCGAGGAAGCTGTCACTCACATGATCACAGCCACTCACACCATGGTCATGGACATGGACATAGCCATGGCCACTCCCACAGTGACCATGGTCACAATCACAGTCATGGACATGCTCATGGGTTTTCAGGAGGAGGCATGAATGCTAACATGAGAGGTAAGTACAAATAATTTAATTTTAAAAGTAACCTATCCTTTGAAAAACCTTTACATCAAATTATCCCTCCTCCACTTCTCTATAACTTGTTTTCTGGCAGTCTTTTTATATAGCACAGATAGTTTTTTGGAAACACTTCAGTCTAAAAGATTTTAAAGAATAAACAATGTAGGATGTTCTGCCACCCTTTTACCTGACACTTAATTTTCTCAGATTGGTGATGGTATGTGTCCTAGAGGCACTTGATGTTGTTTTCTTTCCATTATTTGGTCCATAACTTCTTACAGTACTCAAAATTATACTACATATCTTAGAGACCCAATAAAACTCCAAGGTCCCTGCTACAAAGAGTTTGCAATCTAATTTTAGATGGCATATAACCACTGGTCAATTAAAATAACCAGGAAAGAGATGGAGATTGGAAAAATGAAGGTTAGCAGCAATACATATAAACAGTTACTCTAACATAGTGTAACAAATGTTTATAGTAGTGAGGTTACTTACTGAAATCTTGCTGATGGTATGGAAAAATTACAATATATAGCAAATCTACCAAGTATTTGTCATTTTAAGTCTATTCCAAGAAGTTTTAGTATATAAAATGTGTTGTCTCAAGCATTTAACTATCAGTGTTGTTTTGTTTTAATTAAGAAGCTGAATGCAAACAGTTTCACTGACTAATGTCACCTTTTTCTTGGTAATGTCTGCTCAGCTTCTCACAACTTCCATATTCTTTAGTGGGAGCTGAAGTACCAGGATTAATCTCGCAAACTATTAATGTTAGAGAATATTTCATATCCTCTGAATTTATGATGAAAGTATTAGAGTTCAAATGATATAAACGTTAATCCTAGCAGCAGCAGTTTATGAGAAATCTAAAATCACTGTAGAGTTGGAGTAAAAATGCAAAATGATAATGGTTCAGCTAAGTATTTGCCAAGTTTTGAAACAGTTTAGCAT
The DNA here is from genome assembly GCA_007922195.1 of Podocnemis expansa. Taxonomy (NCBI): domain Eukaryota; kingdom Metazoa; phylum Chordata; order Testudines; family Podocnemididae; genus Podocnemis; species Podocnemis expansa. The sequence goes on from ML681990.1 coordinate 41,496,966, forward strand.
ATCCGAAAACTTTTCTACCATAAGTTCAAAATTTTTGATCCAAGAAAGATTTTTTTTTAATGCCTGTACTGAGAGATTTTATTTTAATACTTACACTTTGCAGTCCATATGCTGATGGCAAGTAAACATAGGCACTGTCACTCAAAGTCTTATTTTGTTTCAGGTGTGTTTTTACATGTGTTGGCAGACACGCTTGGTAGTGTTGGTGTGATCGTATCCACAATATTTATTCAGCAGTTTGGATGGCTGATAGCTGATCCCCTATGCTCTCTTTTTATTGCTACATTAATTTTTCTCAGTGTTATCCCACTGATAAAAGATGCCTGCCAAGTACTTTTGCTGAGGATACCACCAGAATGTGAGAAAGATCTTCACATTGCACTAGAAAAGGTCAGAACTTCAACTTGTATTTTGATTTCCTTTTAATTTGTTTGTATATAAACAATCTAGATTTATAATGAATTTCTGAGAACTGTATTTATTAACTCTTCTATTCAGTCATCCTTCAGTGTGCTAGTTATCTTTTGTCTGATATTCTTGGGCATCCCAAATTGCTTATCTAAATTTCAGTTTTATAGAGGTACACAAGAAATTTTAACTCTGGATCTATCCAGTAGAATGAGGAAGGTCTATTTAATACTTAATTGTAATGATTGAACCAGATAATTCTCCTAAAAACTGGAGCAGCTTTTCTTTTTACCCCAGTATGGCCAAGTTTCATTTGACTGCAGTAATTTTTTCTTTTCTGGCCATGCAGTTGCAGTTGTACCAGTTTTCACATCTACTGCTGGACAAAGTTGGCTTGCAGTGGATGGGGCTGCAAAACTGAAGCTAGTTCACATCTTCCCATTTTAAATCTCTCTTGCCATTTTTTGCTTCCCCTTCAGTCCAGATTGTGTTCTGCTCCTCATAAGTCTGTCAGGGCCTGCAGTCTGTGATAGCACCTGATTAACTCTTTTCCACTAAGTGTTGCTTTCAGTGTTAGCTGTTCTGTATACCCTGCCTGGGACCATCAAGGCCATAGCCCAGAAGTATGTTGAGTGCTTGCCAGATGCTTCTAAATCAGGAAACTGATGTGGGAATTTCCAGGAGCATATCAACAGCAGTAGGAGAGGGACTTCCAGCAACACGCTGCTTGTCACGAGGGAATGGGGATGATGGATTCTAGCTACGAGGGAATAAGAGTATGTAATTAAATTGAGTGAAAGAAACTTGTAAAGAGAAAAGTGAGGATTGCGGATTTATGTGACTTAGTGAAAGGAGACTGGGAGAGGCAGAAGAAGAATTTGAAGTATGAGTGACCTTGGGGGGGGGTAAGAAAAAATAAGAAACAAAACCAAAAAATAATTGAAATGCCGAGAAAACATTAACCAGTATGAAACTTAATAAATAATATAATAAAGAACCTAATAAAGTTCACTTTAAAAACAAACCTCAAGCAGACAAGGAGAGGAGATATACATATGTTAAGTTCAAATGGGATATCAAAGTACCTGTTTACCTTGGCTATCGTGGGGACACGTGCCTCAGAAATCCATAGATGCCAAAATCTAGTCTCTCTGCTAGTCTCTGTATTGATGCTACTTATTTTCTGGCCATCAGCTGTGGACTCCTCTTCAGTGTCTTTGTCTCTCCTTGCTAGTCGCTACCCACTGATTTTTTTTATTTTGCTTTTTATTTTTAGCAATGATGGAACACTGTCCTAGTTCAACAAATTTATATGTAACAAAATTTCTGTGTATAACTTAAAATAGTGGCGGTTTATTTTACTACATAAAACTATTTTATCTGCTGAATGAAATAATTGTCAGCAGTAGCTCTCTTAAGTGTGCAGGAAGGTGAAAAGTAGAATATTACAACACAATTTTTAGTGTTAATGCAATTTTTTTACAGATCCAGAAAATAGATGGTTTAATTTCCTACAGAGATCCTCACTTCTGGTGTCACTCCGCTAGTGTTGTGGCAGGCACTATCCATGTACAGGTGATGTCAGATGTGATGGAACAGAGAATTATACAGCAGGTAACTATATGCCACTTTCAGAAATCATCTGTTGGCTCTTCATGTTTTACCCTCTATTGATTAACCCTGAATATTTCAATCATAGACTTAAGTGTGAGGCTGCTGTTGCAATTATTTTTATAGCTACTAACTGAAGTTCCAAGACAGATGATGTCAGTATGACTCTGCTCTTCCTCCTAACTGTTGTCTTTTAAAAATTTTATTTGGTGGTAGGCTTTTGAAATTTGAAAACAGAACAGCCAGTTTTTTTATCTTTCTTCAGAGGTGACCTGTAAACAGATATGGGAATGTGTGAGGAGAGATTAGTTTTGTGCCATTTTTTTCCCCAATATATAACAAAAGGCTGAAATAATTTGTTTAAAAAAAAAAAGTGAGGTGAGGCTTTTGTCTGCTTGTTTTTAATCCTAGAAATATCAGAAGTGTTACACCTGTTTTCGTTTGTTTTGCTGAAGGAGTTCCTAAGGGTCTGAGATTTGTTTTAGGAGCCCTTACCTTAAATGAAGGAGCAAGAAAGATGAGTTTTACATTCTTGTTCCAAAATATTAATTAATCAGTGCAGTTAAATAGGTGCAATAAAAAAGATGGTATTTCTTTAAAAAAGTTTTAAACAGTCTGAATAAAAATCTCTTCTCACTTTAGTAGCTCAGTTTTATTCTTGTAAAGCCAATGTTATTGGTTCCCTTCTCACTATAAACTGTTCCAAGTTAGATGAGACCTGACTTCATGATGTTAAAAAACAGAAAATCTTTACAGTCCATCTTTATGTCATAATCATTGCTACCAGCTCTGCTTGTAGTTGAGGTTGTTAGACATTTTTCATTATAAAGACACTATTTTAATCACTTAAATTTAAAAGTTTGGTTTGGATTTGAGCTGAAACTTTCCCTGCTGGATGTTTTCCTCCAGCTTAATTTTTTTTAAAATTTCAGTGAAAATGATTGAATGTGGTTTGCCCTAGTTTAAAAAAAAAAAAAATCTTTCATCTGTTTATTGAGACATTCTAGCACCACCAGGTTTATGGCAAAGGCTTTAATTTTAGCAGAGATACGTGACCTTTACGCCAGCGATGGCTTATTTAGTCTGCAGAAAAGAAGACTGAGAGGGGATTTAATAGCTACCATCAACTACTTGAAGGGGTGCTCCAAAGAGGAGGGAGTTAGGTTGTTTTTACTGGTAACAGAGGACAGAACAAGGAGGAATGGTTTCAAGCTGCAGCTGGGGAGGTCTAGGTTGGATGTTAGGAAAATCTCTCTCACTAGGAGGGTTGTTAAACGCTGGAATGGGTTGCCTAGGGAGGTAGTGGAATCTCCATTTTAGGAAACTTAAGACTCTGTTGGATAAACCCCTGGCTGGGATGATTTAGTTGGAGTAGGCCTGCTTTTAGCAGGAGGCAGGAATGTCGCTGCCATGGGGCCTGGGGGCCTAAGGCCCAGCCCCCACTAATTTTTGCCCAGCAGGCGCAGTGAGTGTGCTTGCTTGAGCTCAGCTTCCACCCCACCCTTGAACGTGCAGCTGAGTCACATAGGCCAGGGCAGTGGCAGAGAGGGAACTTCAGATCCCTCTGCAGGCAGACACTACCTGCAAGTGAGTGACTGCCCCTCCCCAGTCCTGGACCAGCAACAGGTAAGTAGCGCTGCTGTACTTGAGGGGGTTGGCACTGCGAGGGATCACCCCTGCAGAGTTGGGTTGGACGCAGATCAGTCCCTCTGGGCTGGGGTAGAGCTGATAGGGGGCCAGGTGGGGATGGCCATGGGGGGTGAGTGGGAGATTGGCCCCTCTGGCCAGGGGTCAGGCCAGCAGGGCTAGGCAGAGAATTAGCCCCTCCTGGGGTCAGGCGGGCAGCGGCACCGCTTCCCACCCACGCCCAGGCAGCATGGCCTGGGGACTGTGGGTGGTTCCCCAACTCCTCCAAGCCCAGGCAGCGCAGCTTGGGGGGCTGCGGGTGGCTCCCCCTAAGGCCAGGTGGTGCAGCTCAGGGAGCCAGAATGGGCCCAGGCCGCTGGCTGACAGCAGCAGGAGCCAGATCCAGGCTGGAGCTGCTGGCCAGCAGCAGCAGGAGCTAGGTTGGCAGGGTCTGGAACTGGGCTGTGGCCACCTGCTGCTGGCTGGCAGCTGCTAGTGCTGGATCTGGGCCGAGCTGCAGGTGTGAAAAGGCCGATCAGGCCCCCGGTGGGGCTTCACGGCACGGGCCTCAACCCTTTTTTCATTGCAGCAACACCCCTAGCAGGGGTTGGAGTAGATGACCTCATGAGTCTCCTTCCAGCTCTGATATTCTATTGTGTGCTTTTTATTGTTGCTGTGAAAAAATACCCAGTGTGCAAGCCTTTAGGAAATAAAATCTAGCTCTCACATGCTAAGTAGAGACTTCTTAATTTGGCAAGTAAATTCTCCAAAGATTGCCTGTACTGTGCAGGTGTCATCCCCTTCCCAGTACTTTCCCTGCAATTGCTAGCTGCCAGGTCTTGCTGTTTCAGTAGGCTTAGAAATTGAGAACAGTGATGCTCTCAGTGGTCCTCTTTCTGGCACTCAGGCAGCATGGAGGAGGGAGCAGCATACTTCAAGAGGGACAAGAGTTGGACCTGGAAGAGTGGTGAGGGTTATGGAAGGGAGTAGGTTAGAATTAGGAGCAGAACTGGGAACAGGGGAAAGAGTGGGAGTGAGCTTGGGTGAGGAAAAGACTGTACAAAGAGGTTGGGGGCCAGGAAGATAAGGGGGGTGAAGAAGACCTGGGAGGAAGACTAAAACTGAAATGAAACTAGGAGTGCAAGTGAAGCAGAGGCAAGGAGAATTGAAGTTAGAAAAATGGGACTGCAAATTGGGGAAGAGAGACTAGAATTTGAAAGATAATCTTGGACAGGGAGGCTGGGATAAGGAGCCAGGAAGTTTGGGGAGGAAGACAGAACAAGACCGGATAGGAGTGGGTCAGAGAGGCCAGGGGCAGAAGGGTCTGGGAACACTAGAGAATACTTCCATCAAAAGTTGGACTAGAACCCAAGATTCCTGAGTTTCACCATTCCTTTGCTGTCAGCAAATATCGAGGAACCCGCTGGCCGTGTCTCATCCCCCTCTAGTAGTTACTGCATATAGAGGATGACAACTTACTGCTGCCGGCTATTATTCCATTAGCTCAAGTGGCAGACATCTGGCTGGTGGCTCTAATGACTCCAACCCTGCTAATGACCTATGTAGATGTTAGTCTGATGCTATCTGATGGATTTTGTCTTTCAATTTTTCTTAAAAAAAACTTAGGAAATTATATATTTTTTAAAAAGCTATGCAAGAAGAATAAAAGTTGCAAAGTCAAGCACTCAAAATTTAGGAAATGACAGAATTAATCGAGGGAGCTGAATTATGATATGATCTTAACTATGTATTTATCCCCTCAGGAATCCCACCTTGTTCTGTGCAAGGATAGACAGTATTTACTGAAGGAGTAGCTATTCAGATTTTTTATCCTCACTGTTCCATGTGTGACCTCAAGCCCTTTTGATTTCATACTATTCAACCTCTGCTCTTCATCAGAATTATTCATTTTTTCATAGGCTTTTCTATGGTACTCATCACTGTAGTGTCTGAGTGCTTCACAAACAATGTATCTTTACAACATCCCTATTTTACATATGGAGATCAAAGGCATGGAGATTTAAGATGCTCAGTATTTAGCATGAACTTCTGAGGAAAAAACAAGTCAAAACAATAAAGACTTAGGAAATGGCACTGCCTGTGCATTTCCTAGCTCTTGAGTATTTTGACTCCCCCCCCCCCCCCCCGGAAATTCAAGCTAAAAATTGAATCAGTTTAATTTTCTGACTGGCGTTGCTCAGAGCCTTAATGATTGTTGTATGATGCCTTAAGAGACGAGAGACAGTAAACAGAAAAGTTCTAGAGTGGTAGCTGTGTTAGTGTAGTTCAGGAAGAAACACAGAGTCCTGTGGCACTTTTAAGGATGCTTCAAAGCATCAGATGAAGTGCAATTTTTCTCCCATGAAAGCTCATGCGATAAATACATTTGTTAGTCTTTAAAAGTGCCATAGAACTGTGTGTTTGTTATAGTAAGCAGAAGGCATACCTCTGAAAGTAGAGCAGTAGACTGGAGATCTGGGTGTTCTAGTTCTGGCTCTGCCACTGGTTTTCTGCATGATCTTAGGCAAATCACTTCCTCCTTCCACTTAATTTCCCCCTCTGTAGTGTAGGAATAATGCTCACTCATTTGAGCAAAGTACTTTAACTATCAATAACATGCTGAAAAGGATCTTTATTACTTTGATAGCCCAAAGCCATGGCATCCGAACTTAAGCCTGACTCACTAGCAAGAAAATTTCCAAAAGCTTTTATAGTGTATGCTATTAAAGGTAGTCTAGAAATCGATGTGACCTCTTGTTCTTGTAACTACTATTCTGGTGTCTAAGTATAATCACAGGTTATAATTACAAGAGATTTAATAGTGAATTTCTGTTATGTTCAGGTAACAGCAGTTCTGAAAGATGCTGGAGTGAACAACTTAACTGTCCAGGTGGAGAAAGAAGCCTATTTTCAACATATGTCTGGCCTCAGTACAGGATTCCATGAAGTCATTGCTATGACACAACAAATGGAATCCATGAAATACTACAAAGATGGCACTTACATCATGTGATGTAAAGTTACATTCACCACTGGGATACAAGATGTAGTATTCAATATTTGTATTATTTTGTCAGGAGAACTTGCACATAAATGTACAGAAACAAATATACTATATATTTGAATTTTTTAAAAAAAAAAAGTAGTATCTTAAGACTGGATCAGGGTGCTTTTATAAAGGAAATAAGATGGACTAGAACATTTGCTGTATATGTGGAAATAATGTAAATCAGAAATACTGTAACTGGTGTTTATTAAACAGAAATCTTGCTACATGTGTGTGGATGAGCAGAAATGTATTCTGTATCTCCCCTAAAATATGGGACATCAAATCAAGAATTAGGTCAGAGCTACGAGAAAATGAAATCACTTTGCAATAGAAACAAAATTTTTCTTCAAAATTATTTTGAAGAATCTCCATGTCTGTGTGTATTTACACTATTATGAAGAGTACAACTTAAGATGCATATGAAATCAAGGTTTTTTGCAGAGTTTTAGCTACAAATTGGAGTATACAGTTTTATATTTATTCACTGTGTATATAAAACTGATTTCTAAACAATTTTCCTACATCAAGTCAAATAGATGCTACCTTTTAAAATTTATATCAAAATAACTAATTTCTGTAAGAAGAAAATCAACTGGTAGTCATGCTACCTGTGTGGATGAAGGGAAGAACAGAATCACAAGATTTGCCCTTGCACTATTGGGGGGGGGGGCTGAAAATCAAATTGAACCACTATGTAAAAATAAACATTTTTATACTTCATGATAATTGCAAGTGAAATATTGTTTGAAGTGTAAAGTACTTCATCACTGATCACCCAGTATTCTCTGTTCTCTAACCCTGGTTTTCTTTTTAAAAGGGTATAATCCAGCTATTGTGGATGACTAGAATTTTTCCAGGACAGGGTAACTAGTCAGGGAATTTCAAGTGTTTGATATATGTAAGTTTTTGTGGCATTGAATAGGAAGTTGTGGAAAACCTCAGTAGTGTACCAAGAGCTATTTCATACTGATGTGAAGTTAATTCATAAGGAGAGAGGATAATTCATGCTTGGAAGAAGCAGCTGAATGAGCTGGTAGTGAATTCTTCACTACCTTGTTTATCACTTAAGACTTTGGATGAGGTGTGAAGAAGCTAACAGTGGCATTCAGGAGTAGATGAACAATATCTGTCCATCCATATACTTAAAAAGTACCGTATGTAGCAGCATCTATCGTAAAATGTGTCATCTAATTCAAAAAACTTAAGCCTGGTCTACGTGACTGCCAGTGATCATGTAGACAAGGCCCAGGGGTGTCCAACCTTTTTGGATGATGGGCCACACTGCAATTCTTTTCTTACTCAGGGATCAGTGAGCAATTTTTTTTATTTTTTTTTTTTTTTTTACATTCCTAGCCCCAAAGAGCCCATACAAATGAGTGCAGTATCTCCACAGGCTGGATTCTGGCTACAGGTTGGACACGCCTGCGAGTGTTTAAATCCAGTCTGTGGATTTGTTTCTTGTAATGACATTTACTTACATAAACTATATCATTGTACAGGACAACATGGATTGCAGGGACATCTTTCTTAGTATTAACAGTGAAGGGCTTTGTAAGATACTAAAGCAATGTGTAAATTTATTTGAAATATACCTACTTGTGTATATATACATAGCAGAAGAAAAGCTACTTCACTTTTCTGTTAGCAGGAGCCTGGTGGTAAAATAATCTACAGTAACGGGCACCTGGTTTTTAGTGTGGTGTTGGAAACAGACTTTCCTAAACCTATCAATTTATTTCCTATGCCACACTCATACTTGGTATGTTTATTAAAATATTTAAATGTATTCTTTAAGTGATTGCTGATTTTAATCGTTAATGTAACTGAGTAGTTGTTTCATCATTTAGTCCACTTATTTGCTCATGTTCAGTACTTTCGTTGTGGCACAAAGCTTGTCCTGTTCATATAGTTTAGGTAAAGAACCTGAATATTTGTATTTTCATCTCAGTTATGAAAGATGTTTACTGTTAGTGGAATTAGCATACAGTGACATTACTGTATCATACCCAATTTTAAAATATTTAGCAAACCACCTAATCAGTGATATGATCTGTAGTGATCCGAATTTTTTTTGCCTTTTGTATTAATTTTCAGTATGTGTGTTTATCAAGGAAGTTCCATATCCTTCCTGTCTCTTCCAGTCAGACTGA
>ML681990.1:41505819-41574999 GCA_007922195.1 Podocnemis expansa
CTTCCTCCATGGCCTATTCCATCCTCTCAACTTCCTAGACTTTATCTGGGGGTGACCACTGTTTGCTTTCCAGTACCTTTGCCTGGTGCCGTCTCATCTCTCTGGCATCTGACTCACCCAAACGCTCCCCTTGTCTGCCCTCCATCTCTGCCCCTAAGCCTCTGCTTATACCAGAAACCAAAATCAATGAAAAGGCAGTGTGGGGGACACACTTCTATCCTTCCAAACGAGTGATAGAATTAAAGCAACTCCCGTAGCCTCATCTACACTGAAGATGTGAGATGGTACTCTATTAGCCTACCAAATATACAGCAGAAAACTTAATTTGCATCAGGGATGGATGCTGCACAGTTAACCAAGCTTCAAGGCAGGAACCACAGTGAACTCAGATTAGGGATGCTGGAAAGCACTGCATGATCTCTGTTCCAGCTATTCATGTACCCAGGCCTGCACACGCTCAGTGCTGCAGTTACCAGACCAATTCTAGTCAATAGTCCTTTATTGACATCTAAAATACTGAATCCACCTAACTGCATTGTGTGCCTCCTTGAAGGAGTACCACCCATAGCCAGGAATGATCAATTCCTGTTGTCCACCTGAACAAAACAACTGTTATGGTACTCTAAGTCATTATTTACCCATAAACAAACTTAGTGTTCTACCTTGAACCACTGTTTCTTCCCTACATACATAAGTTCAAAAATCTGTTTTGATGCCTGGATCCAAAAGCTGCATCAGTTCCTCTAGAGCTTTGCCTTTTCTTGACTGATCGTGTTGAGGGGTTCTGCCTGCCTCAAGCCCTTTGGACCCCAAGCTGAACAGCCTGTCTCCTGGAAACTTGATTGGTTCAAAATGCACTGAATGGTGAGAAGCCAGTGTTCTCTCTCCTCAGTCCATGTAAAATTTTTTAAACCTGACCTTTGTAATCAAACGTTGGCTATATTTCACCAATAACCCAAATTGAAATTGGATAATGTAACTGTTTGGTTGTTTTTCTCTCCTTGTATGGTTATTACTATTAGTATCATAAGTTTTATGTACCTGGTGTAAAGCAGGAAAGATTCTTTCCCCAAGAATCAGGCAGCATAGATATTACTGAAGAGGTTTTTATTCAAGGTACCAAGAAGGAAGGCTGACTGGATTCAGCTTTAAAGTGGTGATGTTGCAGTGGTCAAATATATATGCTTCTTTATCAGTTACATAATCCATTTGGAATTCTTTACCTATTTACTTGCATCTACAGACTTTGTTTCTCCTGGAGCGAACAGAGATGATAATGACCAATACAGAATACTAATTACGTTAAAGAAGCTATGACTACAAGTAGGGTGGGGAATGGGCGGAGAGGCGAGTCCTTACAGGTAAGCAGGGTGCAATGTTCCCTCTAAGCTGCACAGCAGTGCAGCTGCGCAGCCCCTGCCGCTGCCTGGCTCAGGGAACACTGCCAGCCATGCACGGCCGGCAGCTGCAGTCCCTGGCCGGCCAGAAGACAAAGTCTTTCAGCTGGCTGAGAGCTGCTCCAAGCTGAGAATTTTTAAAACTCCTGCTCGGAGTAAGTTCTCCCTGAGCATGTGCAGAGCCTCTATGCATGCTCAATGAGGCCAGGCCGCACTGCTCCAGTAGTGGCCAGGTAAGGGGGCAAGGGAGCGCAATTGGGGATAGGACAGGGGCAGCCAGCCATGAAAGGGGCAGAGGGTTAGAAGGAAGATGGGGTCAGGCTGGCTGGAGGGGCATTGGGGGGTGGGGTCAGGTTGAATGAGGGGGTGACTGGGAGATTGGGGGGGCAGGGTCGGGTCGGGGGGGGGGGTGCGCAGCGAACAACATATGTTACTTAGCTGCCTTCAGGCCTTAGAGGGAACATTAGCAGGATGTATACCAGAAAGTCTGAGGAATGTATTGTTCTTCACATGATTGCTCCTGTCTATTCCATAGTAGGTGTGCGCACACTGCATGCATGGTTAGCCAGAGAATTTTTCCTTGAGAGTACCTGTAAGGTCGACTGTGGAGGCCCCTGGAGTAGTGCCATGGCAGCTCACCACATAAGGTACAGCCAACCCTACCCTTCTCGGTTCCTTCTTACCACCCTGTTGGTAGCTGGAGTCTCTCTCTGCTACAGTTAGCAGCATTCCCCTTAGTGTTTAGTTAGTTTAGGTGCCTGTCAAGTGTTTTTATTATTAGTTAGATAGCTTCTGCAGTTACTTTAAGTACTGCCAACCCAGGATAAGGGCTGGGTCATGCCCAGCTTTAAAACTTGTGAGTCCTGTCAGAAGCCCATGCCCTTTGGACGATCCGCATCTTTCTTGCCTAAGGTGCTTAGGTGAGAGCCACCTGAGGGAGAAGTATAAGATCTGCCGGAGTTTTCATCTCCGTACTCAGGACAGGGAACAGAGACTGAGGATCCATATGATGGAGGAGGCTCTTCATCCAGTACTCAAGAGTGGGCTCCTGCATGGCACTGTCTGTGAGCAGCGCACCAGCATCATCCAAGGGCACAGCGTGGAAAGATGCGGCAAAAGACTCATGGCACCACACATCATCACCCACGGTGCAGCCACGATGGCACTGATCACACTCCCTGGCTCCACAAAGGAAGAAGAGAAGAACAGAGAGGTGTTGGTCCCCTAAGAAGTCAAGCAAAAGGGAGCACTCTAAGTGTAGCAGGACAAGCCTGGCCTCACCTCCTGCAGCACTGCCAAGCCCAACCCCAGACAAGCGCTGAGTCCAATCTGCATGTCTTTCCCTACCAGGGACATCTTAGAGGAAGAGATCCATCTTCCCTGCACTCCAGAGACATTTGAAGTGGCACAGGAGCTTATTGAACAGAAGGCACCATCTACCTCAGAGCCCTTGCCATCTCCAGCACCCAAAGGAATGGGGCTGTCAAGGGGCAAGCCCATGTTAGTGCGCCCAGCATCACCACGGCAGCATTCACCAGTGCCACCACTGGCACCGGGTGGATCCAGGTCGCCTCAGGCAAGGCATGCAAAGGGATCCTTAACTTCAACAGTGGTGCCTGGCCAGCACCGTTCCCCAATACTGCAAACTGTGGTAGCTGTGGCTGGGGCTCCCCGGGTTCCATTCCCCAGCAAGGGAATCGGGCTGTGACCACGCATCTATGGCACCAGGGGCTGAAGTGCAGGGCAATTGCTCCTGGCACCATTTCCCAGCGCCTTCCGGCACTGCACCACCGTGGTCTCTCCAGAGCAGATGATCCTCTGTTTCGGACAAGGGCTCAATGGAGTCAAGAACCAGTGGGCTTCACAAGGGCAGCGTGGAGCCTCAGCCAGTAGCCATGCCTCCACAGCAGTGGCAACCCCACTGGTCTATGCCTCCCCAGTGGCTATTTGAGACACTCTGGGCCTACCACCGGGAGCAAGGTCCTAGACTGAGTAGGCCCCAGTCCATGGCAAGCTCCTGCCCTCAACCATCCTTCACAGTCAGTGTACCCCTGGACATAGGCGAGGTTTCGAAGGTTGAATCAGAAAGAGGGAGAAGAACCTGCACTATTCATGGAAGTGAGCGCCCATGATATACTCCCAGTTACACAGCATGAATAGTGCAGGTCATGAGCGCCCATCATCAGTAAGGGACACTGGGCCATTGGAACCCTCAGGGGAGTCTTCATTCTCACCCCCTGATGAGGCGGTTGTGGGGCTTATGCCAGCAGCCATACAGGAAGACAGTAAAACCCATCAGGAACTCTTTCACAGGGTGGCCCGTGGCCTGGGGTTACCGGCCGAGGAGATTGTGGAAGACACAGGTGGTGGACATTGTAGCCCTGGAGAGACCTTCTAGGGTGGCTCTGCCTGTGATAATGACAATCCAGAACACCACAAAGACTCTATGGCACACCCCCACTTCCATTCTCCCCACAGCAAAAAGAATGGAGAGGAAGTACTAAAGGCCATCTAAGAACCACAAGCACTTTTATTCTCACCTTACTCCAGGGTCACTCGTTGTGGTGGCAGCCAACGAGAAAGAAAGGCAAGGTCACCAGGGCCCCATGCCACAGTCCAAAGATGCCAAGAAATTGGACCTTTTTGGGGTGCAAAATCTATTCCAGTGGAGGGCTCCAACTAAGGACTGCGAATCAACAGGTGATCCTTAGTAGACATGCTTTTAACTCATGGTCCTCCCTTGAAAAGTTTTCGGACATGGCTGGACAAGACTCAGGCGCTGAATTTTCAGTAGCGATCAAGGAGGGCAAAGCAGTGTCCAAGGCACTGCTTCAGTCTGCTCTCGACACAGTAGATGCAGCCACTCGGGCCATGGCCTCTGGGGTAACGATGCAAAGAAGCTCCTGGCTGCAGGTCTCAGAGCTTCCACAAAAAGTCCAAACAAGTATCCAGGACTTTCCCTTTGAAGGGTCAGAGCTGTTTTCCACGACAGACTCAAAACTTCAGACTCTAAAGGAGTCAAAGGCTTTGCTGAAGTCTTTGGGCTTGCATACACCAGCCTCCCAAAGAAAGCCCTTTAAGCCACACCCTCCTCCTTGTCAATACCAGTGACTCCAGGACTATAACCATAGGAGGAGCCAAAATGGGCATCGAAACAACCAGTGGTCATCTAACCAAAATTAAGGGACCTCATGTCAGGCTTCAGGCTTTAAAAAGAGCTTCTGAAGGTGCACTTGAGTATGACACATCAATTCCAGACCTGGATCCGTCTACCCCTCCATTTGCCAACAAGCTCTTCCAGTTTTACCAGGCATGGCCCAGTATCACCTCGGACACCTGGGTGCTTTGCACAGTGTGAAAGGGATACTCCCGTCAGTTTTCCTCCTTGCCACTACCTCGCCTGCCCCCCTTCCCCATCCCTCTTCAGGGACCAGTCTCATGACCAACTTCTATCTCAATAAGTGCATTCGCTTGCAAGCAAGGGAGCAGTAGAGGGCGTTCCTCGAGAAAGGAGGGGCAAGGGATTCTATTCCCGCTACTGTTTAATTCCCAAAGCTAAAAGAGGTCTCCAACCAATCCTCAACCTGCAGGGCTTAAATCACTTCCTGTGCAAGACCCCCTTCGTATGGTTTTCCTCTCCTCGATAAACCCCTCCCTGGATCCAGGAGACTGGTATGCAGCCCTCGATCTTCTGGACACATACTTCCACATTTCCATCATTCCCAGATACAGAAGACTCCTTCATTTGGTGGTAGGGGACAGAAACTTACAGTTCATAGTCCTCCCCTTTTGGCTAGTGGCTGCCTCCAGAGTGTTCACCAAATGCTTAGTGGTGATTGTGGCCTTCCTCAGACATTCCCAAATTTAAGTATATCTGTGTCTGGGTGATTGGTTGGTGTGCAGCTGCTCAGGGGCAAGGTACTTCACCACCTCACAGTTATCCAGGAGGTCTACAACCATCTGGGACTTTTAGTCAACACTCAAAAATCCACTCTAATCACCTTGCAGAGGATCGAATTTATAGAGTACTCTTGGATTCAAAAGAGTCAAGGGCTTCCCTTTCTCACTCATGCTTCAGACCTCACAGGGCCCTTCCGAGTCATCTGCTCACCACAGCTCAGACTTATCTGAAACTGTTGGACCACATGGCAGTTTGCACCTCAGTGGTGAGACACACTTGTTTCTGTCTACGCCCATTGCAGATGTGGTTAGCATCAGTCTACTGCCCCAATCAAGACAATACCAATGGCATAGTGATGCCAACATTGGAGGTTCTGATGTCTTTGGACTGGTGGTTCCAGGAACTCAACGTGTGCAGTGGCCTCACTTTTCAGCCACCTCAGCTCTCTTTAGTGTTGGTCACAGATGCATTGGACTTAGGTTAGGGGGTGCACCTGGGCCATCTCAAGACCCAAGGTTTGTGGAAGGGCACAGTTCAGTGCTGGAGCTATGAAATTGATGAGAAAGGTTGATAAGCTCCCTGCTGTGAACACTGTGCCTGGGCAGTTGCCCAGGTTGGGAGTGGGGCTCTAGCTAATGCCCAGCTGTCCCCTGAGCTCCCAGTTCCCAACCCCCAGATGGGCTGCTGCTGCCCAGGCTCCTAGCTCCCACGGGGATTCCTGCTGCCCCCAGACTCCTGGCTTCCTGCCTTGAGCTAGGCTGCCACCCAAGATCGCACAGGAAGCCTCGCAGCTGCCTGAGTTCCCAATGGGGCATTCTGCACAGAGCAAAGATCCTGGGCTCCCAGATCCCCACATTGCTCCTTCAAAGTCGGTGGAAACATTCCTGGCAAGGACTTACCGCACCAATAGAAGGGAGTAGTGCTGACATGAAAAACTGCAGTAATTACTGCAGTGGCTATAAGTCAACCTGACAGAAGTCAACCTAAATCTGTAGTGTAGACATGCCCTGAGAGTTACCACTTTTGGGGTATGTCTACACTATGGGCTTAAGTCAACCTAAAGCCCCTTAAGTCCACTTAAGAAAAGCCCAGCCTATATTTAGAAATTATTATATTGACTTAAGCAATTGCCAGTTCCTGCAGGCTGCAGAGAAGGGCTGGGAGCCCCATTGGGTGTCCAGCCCTTTCTGTGGGTGGCAGAGAGGGGCTAGGAACAAAATCAGGCTTCCAGCCCCTTGCCACACGTGGCAGGAGCCAGCTTCCAGCCCCCGTTGCCTGTCGGATCTGACTCCCAGATGCTTGCCTGCGGCCCTGGAACCAGAGCCTTAAAGTCAACCTTGTTAAGTTGATTTCCGAGTGCCGCTCCCCCCCCCCCCCCAGTGTAGACATAGCCATGGTCTGCTCACAAACAACCTGCAACATGTAAGGTACTCCCAGTTACACAGCATGGGTGCTATAGCCAGCCATTCATGAAATTACATTGCAGAGCAACACCAACAAATTCCCAGTCCCAAGACTTTCTCCCAGAAATGTATACTTTGTACTGCCTAGCCCTTTCCTGGACAATATAAGCTAATACAAAATTTGTCATTTTATTAATAGAAAATTCAAACAAATCCAGTTATCACAAATGGAATTTCACAAACTCCTCAATCCAAGCATGCCAGCTTAGCTAAAACAGTAAAAACAAGTGTATTAAATATGGAAAGATAGATTATAAGTAACTACAAGTAATGAGGCATAAAAATCAGACCTGGTTACAAGATGATTCAATTAAAGCTTAATTTAATAAGAGAGAGTGAATTCAAAGCAAAGGTCTCCCTTACCACTGTCTTAGGCCTTATATACAATAGCTTTTATGCCAGCAAAACTTTTGTTGCTTGGGAGTGTGAAAAAATACACCTCTGAGCAACATAAGTTTTGCAGACATAACCACTTGTGACGCTGCAGTATGTCAATGGGAGATGAAGAGTATTTATGTTATCATGTTAACTGAGTATCTGCCTACAGGATTTAAAATTAAATTTGTTATTGTAAGTTGCAACATGGAGATGTAAACAGCAGAGGCATTGCTGGTGCCAGGCACATGGGGCCCAAGCCCCAAGTCTCAGCGCCAGCACCCCAAGTCCTGTTGGAGACTCGTGGCTGGGCCACCAGTGTCAGGACCTGGTGCCAGTGCCAGCCCCGATCCCGCCTGGGGACCCGATGCCAGGCCACCAGCCAGCAGCAGCAGGATCCAGCTCCAACCCCAGCTAGGGACCCAGGGTCGGACTGCCAGCCAGCTGCAGCAGGAGCCTAAGCTTGTCTGATGAAGTAGGGTTTTCTCCCATGAAAACTCAAGCAACAAGTAAATTTGTTCGTCTTTAAAAGTGCCACAAGGATCTTTGTTTGGTTTGTTGAACTAGACTAACATGGCTACCCCTTTAGAACCACCTTAGAAGTAACTGCAAGATCCTGAGCCTACCCACATGGCCAGGTGGGTCTACTCTGGCTGAACTCCACCAAACAGCCAGACTGATGGGTAAAAACAATAAAAATAAGCTAAAGTGTGACCCTGGATCGTGTTATTAGATTAGTATGCTGTTTATAGCCTTTATTTTTGACTGTGGCCATTCCCGACTGCATTATTAAATGATTGTGCATTGATTTGCATTATACTCACTTAAAATCATATCCCAATCAATAAACTAGTGTTTGTTTTACCTAAAGCTATGTGGACTTTAGGTGGTGTGAATGAAGAAGGCTGGATTAATTCATTTCAGTGTTAATGGATGAACATGTGTCTATGAAGCTTGGGGTTTCATTCCAATCTCTGTAGGACTGGGGTTCCCAGTGTGGGGGTCTGGGGACTGAGGGTGCTCACTTGGGAACTGCCCTGTAGGCACATAGTTGGCACACACCCATTGCCTGGGACTGGTTACACATGGGAAGCTGATGTGGTCTGACTCAGGAGTAGTCACCCAGAAAAGCTGGGTAAGTCAGAGTTCAGGAGTGAACCTTGGGGGGGGGGGTCACAGTGGGACACAGAACCAAAACCAGGGAGCAGCCTGTCATATGACTCTACCAGAAAGCCATGAATAAGAAAAGGTCTTGACCTGGTGAACATGCGGAGGGGGGGGCAAGGTATCAGAGAGGGCAGAAGAGCCCTTAACATTTCATTGGTCAAGACTGTATCTGATAGCCAAATAACTCATAAACAAACATGGTCTGGCTAATTATATGCTTTATATTAAGTATAATCTAATCATTTAACCTGATATCAAGGATAGTGAAACCAGGTAGAGACTCAGGCATGATGTAGTCCAGTGATCATCAAAGCACAGGTCCATGACCCAGTACTGGGTCACAGACCCATGGTTACTGTCAGGGCTGTCCTTAGGGTAGGGTGAGAGGGGCAGCTGCCCAGGGTCCTGCACTTTGGGGGGCCCCGTGGGGCCACACTGCTGCCTCCCCCATGCCAGGGGCTGGGCAAGCTGGCCAAAAGTGGCACGCTCTACTGTGGGAAGAATGGCTTGGTGTGAAAGTTGCTTAAGGCAGTAGATCATTGCAACAAAGGTGAGTCATTAGGATTAACAATGAAGTGCTAATTGTTGTTCAAACAACCTCTATGCCTCCTCTGAGTCAATATCTCTTTGGGCTTCTCTCATTCATATGAAAAGGACTGAGGTCACTGGCAAGCAACCTTTGTGGGGGGTTTTTTATCAATAGATCCAATGAAGAACAGAAAAAAACTGAACACAACCTTATTCCAGCATTTGTGGAGTTCTTTTTGCAAATTAGGACTTGCCTCTTTTTTCAGTGGGTTGAGAATTTCCTTGGTTGCAACAAAAGTTAACTTGTAGATTTTAATAAAAATGCCAGAGATTTTTTTGATTGATGATTAAAAAGAGAAGAGAAAAGCCTGTGTTAGAAAGTATGGTATTTTTCCTACAGTTAGAAAGCTGAAGTAACAGAATAAAATCCAACTCAGGGATGGACCTGCTGGAAAGAGAAGTTATGACAAGGTCCTAATCTGAAGGGTGGAGTGGATAGCTCCATTGTGTTGCTGCCTTATGCACACTGATGACAGGGGTCACCAGACCAAGCAGAGAGGGCTAGCACCCCTCCAATCACAATACTGTGGACAATTGTGTGTTCATGAAAACTCATGCAGACTCAGGGAGCAGATGAAGAGCAGAGGTGAAAGTGGAACCCAGAGAGGCTGCTTCAGTTCCTGGGATTTGGCAGTGGAGAAGGGAGCAGGACCTGGAGGGGCTTGGACAGGCTCAGCAGCAGACAGGATTTTCCAGGACCTTTCTTTCCAGCCTGGCACTAGCCCTCTTCTTCTTCCTCTGTCCCAGCACTTCCATCTCATTTCTCCACTCAATCACACCCCACCCCCATTTGCAAGGAGCTCCCACACACACACTCCAGGCTACCACATGCAATTTTAGAGACTGCCTGATTTGAGACAGGAGTATGGCAAAGGGGGGTCACCCTCTGCATGTTCCATGTAGGTGATCTCACATGAGATGCATAAATTTCAGAGATGCAATAGAAGCCCCAAGAGAATGCCACCATCCCACCCCCCAGCAGTGAAGGGTTGCCACATGGCAGAGGAGTCCAGAGCTAGGTCCCAAGGAAAAGAGTTTGACAATTACTGGCTTAAGGGCAGCTGAGAAACCAGACCCTGCACTCCTGTTCCAATGCCTTTGGCTGGCTAGCCTGGTCCCTGCCATTGGACAGCCAGCGCAGGGGCCTGCCCCTCCCCTGGGCCAGCAGGCCCCACTCCCCCACTGCCCAGGGGGGTGAGTGGGTGCCCCGCAGAGGGCAATTTGCCCAGGACTGTGCACCCACCAAGGGATAGCCCTGGTTATTGGGTCGCAGTACTGCTGCTCGGGGATGGGAAGCAAGGGAGAGGAAGCAATGGTGGAAGCCAGGCTCTGGCTGCTACCTGCAGTCCAGGGCAGCCAGCTTCCTTTGAAATTTCTCTCAGCTGCTTCCACCCAGGGGGAGCAGCTGTGGGAAACTGACAAAGACGCCGGCTGCTCTGCTGAAACTAGATGACACAAAGCAGCCAGAGTCCCTGTCAATTTCCCGTGGCTGCTACCCCAGGATGGAAGCAGCCACGGGAAACTTCAAAGGACACAGACTGCCCTGGGCTGCAGGTAGCAGCCAGACAACCAGAGCCCTTTTAAACTTCCCGTGGCTGCTATCCCTGGCTTGGGTAGAAGCTGCCACCGGAAGTTTAAAAGGATGCCAGCTGTTCGGCTGCTACCTGTAGCCCAGGGCAGCTGGAGTCCTTTGAAGGTTCCTGCAGCTGCTTCCACCCCGGGGGAGCAGCCATGGGAAACTTCAAAGGACACAGGATGCCCTGGGCTGCAGGTAGCAGCCAGACATCTGGCATGCTTTTAAACTTTCCGTGCCTGCTTCTACCCACGCCAGGATAAAAGCAGCCACGGAAAGTTTAAAAGGAGGGCAGCTTTCCTGCTTCTACCTGCAGCCCAGGGTACCCAACATCCTCTCAGTTTCCCATGGCTGCTTCCACACAAGGATAACAGCCATGGAAAATTTATGACCCTGTTGGGTCATGGTCATAAATAATGTTTTTCAACTGGGTTGTGAGACAAAAAGTTTGACGACCACTGACATAACCTATTGAATTATGCATACACCTGTTGCATTATGTATAGTGTATCAGCATGTTATGTTAGAAAGATATATATCTTGTGAACCCTGTAGTCTGGGCTTACTTTACAGATGTCCAGGTGGTGTGCGGCTAGGTTAGAGGTATAAAGTGGAATAAAGTAACCTGACTAAAGACACTATCTACCCATTCTGTTCTTGAGTGGGCCTGATCCTTTTTCTAACAATGAAGCTTCCCACCAACATAACAAAACTATGTAAATGAGCGTTGGTAGCTATGTTGGTGGAAGAGCACCTCCTGACAACACAGTGCTGTCAACACAAGTGTTTATGCCAGCAAAACTTATTGTTTTCAGTCTGTTATTAATCAGGTGAGACTGACAGGGTCTTAATCAGTGGCTGCGTGTGAGCTCTCTGTGTGTGGGCTGTCCCAGTCTGTGCAACTACCTGAGACACCCTTTCACAATCAAATGAAATGACATGACCACAGATCAGTTGAGAACAAAATCACCTGCACAAGGTTTATTGCAGAGAAGCACAATTAAAAGTACAACTTACAAACTTGCAAGTATACTGACCATATGTAAGCCCCATGCAGTGGTCTCCAACCTTTTGCCAGCAGATGCAGCAATGCTCTGAGGTTTCAATGATAACTGCCCTTCAGAAGAAGATCACAATCTACTGGTTGGGGACCACTGCCCTAAGGCAAGGGTAATGCCACCATCCCCGAAGCCAGGCAAAGCTATTCCCTTTGACACCCATCCTTATACTCTCTCACGGAAATGTTTTGCTCTGCCCCATTATGTAAGCAGTTGATGGCATCTAGATAGCGCTGGAACTAGATGTTTTGGCACTCAGGGTATACCCGGAGTAAGTATGTGCCCTCAAATCGCATGTTCAAATGGAGCTGCTCAATACGGCGCCTGCCACTTGATATGGCACCCAGGGCTTTGCCCTGGTTGCCCCACCCTAGTTACAGCCCTGCAGCTAGACCTACCCATCTCGTCCTACCCATCTCCAGGTATGGGAGATTGGACCAGAACATCTCAATGCATCATATTGTTATGACATTGTCAAGGTTGCTGTTATCTAGTACTGCCTTGATGCCTCGGTACTTTCTATTTATAATTTCTTGAAGTAGCCAAATACTAGCTGCATCTGAATTTGTTAACGACCGTCGTCAGAGATGTGACAAGGACATCAAGACTTCAAAGAGAAACAGCTGAACTCGAATTAATATGCAAATTAAATTCTGTGAAAGCAGGATTGAATCAAGACTATGGATTCTTTTCCCATTACAAAAGGTAATTTGACTTCAGGCTTCCCAGGGTTTGAACCTAACTGCTCTGATGTGCTGTTACTGTATGACCTGATCCTGTGTTTTACACCCCCTTGCATTTAGTTTCATTCCTTTCTGTACGTTCAGCCATCTTCGAAGCATCTGACGAAGTGGGATTTTCTCCCACGAAAGCTCATGCAAAAAATAAATCTGTTAGTCTTTAAGTGCCATATGACTCCTTTTTTTTTTTTTTGCTGGACTAGACTAACACGGCTATCCCTTTGGAATCTGAATTTTAGCCAGATACTGTTAATTTGCATGACTCCTTACAAACTGCTGTGATTTTCCACATCCTTGATCATACTTTGGCTTTGTATCCTGGCCTAGTTTTGCTGACCTCAGGCCTCATCCTTGCCTGTTAAATTAACCTTATGTCTCAGGCTATCACTTTCTACTACACTTAGGTCACTTAGTGGGAGGGGAGGTGTTTTTTTCACACTCCTCAATGGCAAAAGTTTTGGTGGCATAAATGGTACTATAGACAAGGTCTTACAGGCTGAATCTCTTTTAGCAGCATATCCAATGCTTCTCCTATGTTCTTTAAGATAAGGGTTGTCAATGCCCAAGATAGACATGACTGGAGAAATGAGACGTGACATCTCTTTTCCTTGCTCCTCTTTGTTTCAAAGGGCTAGCTGTGTTAGTTTAATTCAGTGGTTTTCAAACCTTTTTCTTGGGACCCAGTTGAAAAAAGTCATGTATGCCCGTGACCCAAGTACATCCATGAGCAATGCATTCCAGTCTTTCAATGGCAGCAATAGGGGGTGCTGTGACCCGGTACCTGGGGGTCTGTAACCCAGTACTGGGTCCCGACCCTTAGTTTGAAAACCACTGGTCTAGCTCAGCAAATAAAACAAGGACTCTTCTTGTAGACAAAAAGTCTATATGTTCCTTTGTCAATACGTAGATTTTTCACCCACACCTTTCTTCCCAAAGAATAGCACTTAACCAGCAGATGGCCCATTCGATCTTGCTGGCACCTGACTAAGGCATTGGCTAGCCTTTTGTCCAGGGTTGTAATGCTCTAAAATTATTTCCTGAAGCCAGGGTCATCACTGGCCCCAAAAATCATCTAGTACCTGCGCCTACCAGACACAGTCCAGCCTTGAGCCCAACCTGGCCCTGCAGCCGGGCCGGTTCTGGCTACTGCAGCTGCAGTCACCAGGGTCACGGCCAGGTTGGGAGCCCGACCCCTGCAACCCCAAGCCTGTGATCTGGCTACTGCTGCCATGGCAGGCCAGGATCCCTGGCCATGGCTGAGGTTCGGGCTGAAGCTGCGGTCTGGCCCACATCCCTGGGTTGAGTTGGGGCCTGACCCAGCTGCCACCACCACAACAGCAGCAGCCCGATAGGTCTCCAACCGCAGCCGGGGAAGCTGGATCCACCCCTGAACCTAACCAGGGACACAGGACCAAGCTGCCAATTCAACATTCTCCGGGGTCAGGGCATTGGTGCTGGGACTGGGGCAATGGGCTCCCTGTGCCCAACAACTGCAGTCCCCCTGCTTGAAGCCCTTCCCCTACCCTCACTTGGGGTTCTTCTATTGTGGGGCAGGCATTCTGGAGCGTCAGCCTTGGGGGAATGAGGCACTGTGCTGGGACTCAGGGATTTAGGATCCCTGAGGGTCAAAGCTTCAGACCCACAGGAGGTGCCAGGGCTTGGAGCTTTAGCCCTGTGAGAGGCACTGGAGCCTGGGGTTTCAGCCCTGCAGGGCATGTCAAAGAATCAGAATTTCAGCCTCCTAGGAGGCATCCTGAGGTTTGAAGCTTCACTCCTGTAGGAAGTCCCAAGTCCTGGACTTCAGTCCCATGGAACATGCCAGGGCTCTAATCTTCAGCCCTCTGAGAGATGCCTGGATTCAGAGGTTCAGCCTTACAGTCCTGCAAGGTGGCCAGGGCTCAGGGTTACAGCCACAACAGTACTCGGGGCTTTTGCCCCTGTGGGAGGTGCTGGGACTCTCATGGGCTTAAAAACATTTGCTCTAGATGGCTTTCACTAAATTTAAGCCCTAGTGGTCTCTGGAGAAACGGTTTTTGACTGGTCCTCAGACTTGTAATATGTCTTAGTAACATCATACGGGGGAATCTTATAACTTTACATATGTACAGTGTTACCATACATATTTTACTGGGACAGCAATAATCAGGAAGTTAGGAATTTTCAAATAATACTTCACAAAACAAAGTTTGTACAAGATTTATCATAGTCCTACAAAGCTGGTGAACACAGGAATACAGACTGTCGCACTGTCCCTCTCACTTTCCACCCACCTCTCCCCCTTCAATCTTAGATTTCTGCTCCAGGAGACTTCCTGCCCCCCCAGCTGTCCTTCATCCACCCTTCCCTCAGCTTTTCTGCTTTACCCAACATCTCAATAACTCTTATATTCCAGCTTTAAAACAAAATTAATGCAGGCACAAAGAGATAAATATTCATTTTATTTTTTAATTCCTCGTTTAGACTGACAGTGCTTTCTGAACCTGAGGCACAGATAGGATGACTAGAAGTCCCAGTTTTATAGGGACAATCCTCATGATCAGGGCTTTATCTTATACAGATGCCTATTGTCCCCTCCTGATTTTTCACACTTGCTGTCTTATCAGCCTAACTACACAGTCTGAATTTCCAGCAATAGTGACTGAACCACAAGATCAGCAGCTGTAAGAAAGAGGAGTTCTACAGCACCAGTGCACCACCATCCAGAATTAAATTTTTTATTAAGAAAATATTATAAGGAACAGCAAATGGTAGTGTTAAACAGCAGGAGTGACTGGGCACCTAGGCTCACTGTACAGTAGGGGCATCGCTGCTGGTGGGACTGGGGGGCTGTGGTCCCTCCCATCTCGGCCCTGCCCCGGCAGCAGCTGGGGATGGATTGGGCCCAGGCCGCTTGCTACTGTCCAGCAACGGCTGGGGCTATATCAGGCCTGGGCTGCCTGATGGCTGGCTGGCAACAGCAAGGGCCAGATCCAAGCGGAGGCTGCCTGCTGCACTGGCGCTGGCCAGCAGAGTCTTGATCTGGGACGGGGTGCCAATGGGAAAAGCCCAATATGGCTCCTGGATGAGGCCCAGAGGGTGGGGGTGTGTGGCAGGGGGCAGGGCCCAGGCTTGAGCCCAGACCTGGACCTGGATCGGGCCCCTTCTTTCAGGGCAGCTATGGCCCTACTGTACAGGCCATTGGGAAGGATCACGCTGCAGTAAAGATGGCAAGTACAACCCGTATATGAGCTACAGCAGTCTGCAGGGCCGTAACTACAGTGGAGCGAAAGGGGCAAAGCCCCAGGAGCCAAGCTGAGAGGGTGCCAGCTCCTTCCTGGCCCTGAAGAGGAATGTGCCTTAAAGGCACGTTCCTCCGGGAGCCAGGAAAGGGAACCGCTGCCCGGCTCTGGCCGTGGGGCTAAGGGGAGCCCCTGCCCAATTCCGGCTGCGCTGCCCATCAAGCATGGCCAGTGCCGGGTGGGAAGGTAAGTGCCTTTCCCCCGACGGCACCCTCCCACCCACTGCTGGCTGTTTGCCAGGTGGTGGGGAACGGCACCCTCCCGCCCAGCGTTGGCTGTGCTTCCCGGGAGGTGGTGGGGAACCCCGGGTGATGGGGGAAAGCCTCCACTGGGGCTCCCTGCTGGAGCACTCCCTGATGCTGAGTCCAGATTGGGCCCCAGGGGCAGGAGAGGGGGGCACGTCCAGGGCTGCTTGCCCTGGGCACTGTTTGGAAGGAGAAAGGCAAAAGGTTTGAAATCCAAGAGTTAAGAAACTCAGGAACAGTGCCCTAAATGAATACTTGCCAAGGCAAAGCTTGCTTTCAGGGAAGCTTGGGTTAGTGGATAATGGACACAGCACAGGGCTCGTTGACAGACTCTCAGCCCGAAGCTCTCTTCAGCTTCTCTCCGCCCAGCCGCCCGCAGGGAGCTGAGGCTCCCCCAGGAGCCCACCGAGGCCGAGCACCCGGCGCCCCAGACTCCTCCCGCCACGCCCGGCCTCCCTCCCCAATCCCCGCCCCCTTTTCGAATGTCTGTGGAATCGGCGCCCGGTCGCCACGGAAACGCATTCGGGGTGGAACGAGGAGCGGCCAATGACGAGCGAGGGGAGAGGAGGGGGCAGCCAATGAGCAGGAGGCAGCGCGTGGTTTAAACCTGCGGCGGGGGCGAGCCGGCTTGGGCTTGTGCACGCGGCGCAGGTCGGGCTCCCCGCGCTCTGTCTCCGAGCAGCCGCCGGGGTTTGGGTGTGTGGCGCAGCGGGGCCATGGCGCTGCGGGTCAGCAGGGTAAGCCCGGGGGGTGGCGGCTCCCGTTTCCTTCCCACCGGCGCGGTCGGGAACCGGGTCAGCCGGTGCCGTGCGCGTCCCTGAGGCGGGCAGCTGCTGCTTCATCCCCGGTCTGCTGCGGGGACGCCTTCCCCCCCTTGCTCTCTCGGTTGCTGGGGCTAGAGGGGAAGCGGGTACGGCCGGCTGCCGGGTGCTCTGCAGCCCGGGGCTGGGCCCAGCCAGGCCAAGGGGCCGGAGAGCCGTGTGGACAGGTGCCGGTGCATAGTGGGGGGCTGGGGCAGGGACTAAAGGATAATTTGGTGGAGCCAGGAGCCCTCTTATGTTTCTGGACCCACTTTATGCATGGTAGCTACTGGCCCCCATCCCAGCTACTGGCCCCCAAATGCCTGCCCCTGTCAGATCCCTCCTTCCCCATTCTGTAAACTCCTTCCCCCATGTCCCCATTCTGGCCTGCCTAACCCCCATCCCCCAGTTCTCCTGTCTTCATGCCACTCCTGCCATCCCCATGATGACCCACCCCAGGGGAGGCTGAGCCCTGCTTGCTCACCCAGTGGCCCTCAGACTTCTGAGGACCAGGGCAAGAGAGAATCACCCCTTTGGCTGTGCTGCACCCACCCCATGCTGTGCCAGAGGAAGCTGCCTGAGGGGAGGTGGGGATGCGCACCGCACTTGCTCACCCAGCGGCACAGCCCTCCAGTGGCGTGCAGCTCCCAAGGACTGGGGCGGGGGCAGGAGAGGATCAAGCCGGCTCCTTACTCAGGCTGTAGTCTGAGGCTTCTACCTTGGCACGCAGCCTGTGCATGTGGGTCTGCAGGGACTTTGCAGCAGGGCAGGCACACCTCTCCTCTTCTAGTAGCGCCACCTGTCCTGCTGCAATGGGACTCTTCCATTTTCTATTTTTAGGGGCCCTGGAATGTTGTCCCCCTAAAAATAATGGGCCCTGGAATGCTGTTTTGGGGTGTTCTGCTCTACTTTAACACCTGGGCTGGGGACATGCCCTAATGCCCCATGGCTGCCACACTAACCACATCCTTCTGTCTGCAGAACACCAGAGCCAACACCGAGAACCAAGTGAAGAACAATGTGCCTGTCACCAAGCGGGGCGCAGCTGCTGCCAAGCCTGGCCTCCGGCCAAGAACTGCCCTGGGCGACATTGGCAACAAAGTGGGTGAGCAGCAGCCCAAAGCACCTCCCAAAAAGGTAAGGTCCCAAGTCTTCCCTGACAAAGGTGTGTGTACTGCAGCCCAAGCTTGGCCTGCTGATTGCTCCCCTCTTCTCTGCCTAGGAAGTGAAACCCCCCACTGCTGTGGTGAAGCCCCTTGCCAAGAAAGCCACCAGAGCTACAGAGAAGGTGATCGAGCCAGCTAAGGAGCAGAAACCAATCCCTGATCCTGCTAAGGTATTGCTTTAGTGCCAATCCCCAGTCCACGCTGTGAGCTAGCCACAACCAGTAGGGCTGGTGCTAAGCCTTGGGGGCAGGAACAGGCTGCTTCACTCTGCAAACCTACTGTGATCTCCCTGACTACCTCATGGCTTGCACCTCACCCTCTTAAGCCTCTTCTCTGGTTACTTAGAAGTGCTGCTTCCTTCCCCAGGGAAGGGCAAAAGCAATGTTGGAGTCAAATTGGACTGAGTGGATTATTTAGTCAATGCAACAGTAGTATATATTTAAGTTATTTATCTGATCCTTATTAATGCAGTATTTGAGGACTGGTCTACATCTGAAACACTAAAGCTACCCTGTACCACTCCAGTGGAGATGCTACCTAGGAGGGGTCCTACCACTAGTATAGGCTAGTAGTTCCCAATCTTTTGTAGGCCAGGGACCCCTTTTTAATCCAAAAAATTCTTGTGACCCCAGTGCACATGTGGGCTGTGTTGCTGCCACAAGCAGAATCTGACCCATGTGGCCATGGCCCCTGCCAGCCCCCTCCCATACTGGCAAGCAGTGTTAACAGACAGCCCTCTGTGGCCATGCCCACCCTCATCCCCTGCTGGGATTCAGCCCTCATGGGGAGCATCAGGGTCGCAGTTGAGCTCCAGCCCTGGTGGGGAGCAGCACCACAGATGCCACGTTGGGGAAACACTGGTGTAGGCAATCCATTGTATGAGAAGTGGTAGCTAGGCTGATGGAAGAATCTTCTGTCAGCCTAGCATGATCTGTGATTTTTAGGTTAGCTTAACTCCATAAGTCAGCGGAGTAGCTTTTTAATGCACGCAATGTAGCTGGGTGGATCTGATTTGTAATTGTTCTGGTCTGTTAATTATTGTGAAGCATCTGGCACTGGCCACTACCTGTGATTAGATACTGGGATAGATAGAACACTCTAACTTTATGACTAATTAAAAATCTGAAGAATGCCAAGACTTACTGAACAGCCATTTCCAAAATGGCTCACAGTGAAAATAGGCTCTCCCATCTCTAGACGTCCTGTGCCATAGGACAAGATGCTATGAAACAGCACTATCTAAACAAGGCATTGAGATTCTATGATGCACAAATCTTCTGATTGCTATTTGTTACCAGAAGAAGGAATTAGACACTATTCTGCCAAGATGGTATCAGAAACTAAAGATGTAACTGACAGACTTACAAACAACATCCTAAGTTTTGGTACCATTGCCCCATCACAATGACACAAGTGTGAACAGCCTTTTTCTGGAGGTGAAATGTATCATGTGGTGGCTCCATTAACATTGGCACTACATGTAGTCTTCTCACAGCGAATATTGCTATAGACCAGGCGTGGCCAAAATGCAGCTCAGGAGCCACATGTGGCTCTTGAATGAAAAACTGTGGCTCCCAGAACAACATCAGCAAATCAATTTAGGAAAGCCTAGGAGTTGGTGGGGGGGGGGTCAGGATGCTGGGGAGAAGTGCAGCATGGTCAGGTTTTTAAACAACTCACCAGTAGCCTGCAGTCTTCTACATTGAGCAGCACCTAAGTTTTTACCATATAGGCCTAATTTTCATGGTAACCTTAAGTAATTAGAATCTGACATTAGTAAGATATTTGTCATCTCTTTTAATAATAAAATTAAAGGTGTGCAATGAATTTTAAACTTGGTAGATTTTGGAGTAGGTAGACTGTAGGCCTCAAAGGTTTAATAATCAACTTGTGTGGCTCTTTTGAGTTCCATAAGTTTGGCCACCCCTGCTATAGACCATTAACAAACACCAGTGGCCTGACTTTCAGAGACTTCTCTTCTGTAGAGCTGTTTTCAGTAGAAGCTACAGGTGTTCAGTTTTAAATTTTCTCCCCAGTTGGAGTCTCCAATATCCCCAAGCCCAATGGAGACCTCTGGATGTGTGCCAGCAGAGGAGGTGCTGTGCCAGGCTTTTTCTGATGTCTTGCTTGAAGTGAAAGATGTAGATGCAGATGATGGTGCTGATCCAAACCTCTGCAGTGAATATGTAAAGGACATCTACAGCTATCTGAGGGACCTTGAGGTTAGTATGAATGTCAAGGAACCATATCTGCTGCCATTCCACTTATCTTTGCACTGGCTATTTAGGAAACTGGATTAGGAATATTACATAAGCCTAGGAATACTAAAGTTTAGGAGTCTTGGTACCTTCCTGACACAAGCATTTCTCTTAATGTAACCAAATTCTGGAAAGAAGGTGGATGAGGATACATATTTTATTGGACTGACATTCTCTTGAGAGAACACTTGACTCACTGCATTCATGTTAACTTGACCCTCCTACACAAGTTCATCCAATGAAAGGTATTACAAGGTGGGTGAAGTCTCTCCAATATCCTGTGAGCAGCATGGCTACAACTACACTGCATATATAGAATTCTAACATTTTGGGGGGTCAGTAGTAACTAACAGAACTAGCCTGCCTAAAAACTGGTCCTAGCACTAGCATTAAGATACTAAAGTAAAGTAGCTAACAATGGCCATGTATGACTGCCTTCAAATATCTCTTGGCCAAATGCTAAATGCTGTGCTTCTGTTAGTCAAGACTAGCCCAGTATTCTCTCCCTTTTCCTAAAGGGTCTGCAATAGTACCAGTGCTTTTTATCTGAAAAATCTGTAGTAACAAATACTCCTCCTTTCATGCAGAAACAACAAGCTGTCAGACCAAAATATCTGGTAGGCCAAGAAATTACTGGAAATATGCGGGCTATACTAATTGACTGGCTTGTGCAGGTTCAGATGAAATTCAGACTACTTCCAGAGACTATGTACATGACTACTGCCATCATTGATCGTTTCCTGCAGGTAAGTGTTTGACATGGTGTCTTGGATTCATGGTATAGGAATACAGCAAATAAGTGACAAATTTGAGCCCAGAACAAACTAAAAATTACTTGATGTTGCTGTGCAGTCACTATAGTAAAGGCTGACTGCTTTTCATCTCTTAAATTAATGTTCAGACTCTTAGAACTCTTAAACATTATTAGTCAGACTAGAGTACAGGTAAGTCACCTGAGCACTAAATTTCTGGGCCTAACTTTGTACTGTGCACAAATCCAGAGGCATTGCTGGCGCTGGGCACCTGGGGCATGTGCCCTGGATCTCCAGCCCAATCAGGCCAGAGATCCAGGGCCCAGCCACCCATGGTGGCGCAGCAGCTTCTGGCCCTGTCCCCGGCCCAGGTCCGTCCCCAGGCCAGTGACACCCCTGCATGAATCACTGGCTTTCATGTACCAGTGATCTTTATTTCTAGAATAAAAATATGGATCATCTTAATTGTTCTCCTATAACCCCTTTGTCTCTACAGTTAGACAGCAATAAAACTTCAGTGTTAAGTACCTGGTCAGGTAGGAGACAGAGTAATCATGACAGTGACTATACACAATAGAGTATAAACAGACTTGTTTTAAAGCTGACTTAATAGACATTGTAGTCAGCTGTCCTGTAACAAATAGGAATAACACTTGTCAGTAAGCAAGTCTTAAATACTGTTTCCTTCTATAGGACAACAATGTACCCAAGAAGATGTTGCAGCTGGTTGGTGTCACAGCCATGTTTATTGCCAGCAAGTATGAGGAAATGTATCCTCCTGAAATTGGGGACTTTGCCTTTGTAACAGATCACACTTACACAAAATACCAGATCAAGCAAATGGAAATGAAGATTCTACAAGCTCTAGACTTTGCCCTGGGCCGCCCTCTACCACTGCACTTCCTAAGGAGGGCATCAAAGATTGGAGAGGTAAAATTCATAAAGTACTTTGAGCTCTTATTGGAAGCTTCATCAGGATACCACTTCTGCAAATAGATCTAAAGGTATTCATAAAGGAACACAACTCCATTTGCACTAACTTCTTTAAAAGGCAAGTCTCTGTCTTAGAGCTTCACTCAAACAGCTGATATTCAGAAGAATAGAGTTACTGCTTGTGCACTGATATGGGCCAAACTTGCAGAAGTTGTGCAAATTAAATGTGAGGAAGTGGACATTCTTTTTCCACATCCTTGGAAATATGGTTGTCCTCCTCACCCCCACCAAGTCTTAATAATTGATTTTCATTTTAGGTGGACATAGAACAGCATACTTTAGCTAAATATCTGATGGAATTGTCCTTGGTGGATTATGAAATGGTACACTACCCTCCATCCCAGATTGCTGCAGCTGCTTTTTGCTTGGCCCTGAAGGTTCTTGATGGTGGAGAGTGGGTAAGTCTTGCATGGTGCTTTGGTTTGAGAATAAATTGATGAAGCAGAGTGCATATGTAAAGAGTACTCAACTGAATTCTGCAGCAAATGACGCACTAAATCCCAGCCCACAAGAGTGGCTAGGGTGCATGGTTCAAGTTCCCCAAAATGGGAACTGGAGGGGAGGAGTAAGTATTAAGCAAGCTCATTCCAACTGGAACGGAGGTGGGAAGCATTCCTCCCTCCACCCCTAGTTTAGAAAGGGGAATAGTACTAGAAATCATGGTGTTTCTAGACCACACCAGTTCTATAAACTGCTGAATAACTGGTTTCCTTGTCTTAGACACTAACTCTACAACACTACACATCTTACACGGAAAGTGCTCTTCACCCTGTCATGCAGCATATGGCAAAGAATGTGATCCTAGTGAACCGGGGCCTTACAAAGCACATGGTAAGGAATTTCCTATAGGAAGGGTATGGTAATGAGGTGCAAAGTACTGAACATTGTGCCCTGACTTTTAACCCAACAAACTGCTTGCTTTTAAAACTTTTTTTATTGGCAGTAAAATTAACCTGTGAAAACAAGGCACTGGACTGTCTGCTTTGTGGACAATCGCTGACATGCTCACAAAGCTTCCTTAAATGTTGGGTTTTGAACATTAGCTGTTCATAGGCATATCATGGTAGAAGCTGACCAGACTCAGCTCTACTGCAAGAATGAGTCCTCCAAACATCTAGCATTATAATATGTAAGACTTTTTTAACCTTACTTTCTTCTTCTCATTTCAGACAGTCAAGAACAAATATGCTAGCAGCAAAAATGTGAAGATTAGCGCTCTTCCACAACTAAACTCTGCAGTCATACAGGATCTGGCTAAGCCTCTGTCAAAAGTGTTATAAATATTTTAATATAAATGCTAGCAGACTTAGACAAAATTGGCACTATGTGCTGTGTGTGTGTGTGTGTGTGTGTGTGTGTGTGTGTGTGAGATGAATCTTACTTTATTGTGGACTTGAAACTTTTTTATTAAAGCATTTTATGTTGCTTACTCTAATACTCTTTCTTTCCTCTCACTGGAAAGTGAGTAAAGCTCACTTGATCATGACAACTATTTGTAACCCCTTTTGGGGTCTTAAAGTGTGGTTCCTTTAAATCTTTACCCTCTGAGGGGAGGGACTAATTGGTCTGGAAGGAGGGTGTGGAGCTGAGGGGGAAGGGGGCTTCAGGGGAGAAGCAGCCAGAGAAAAAGCACTAGAGAGCCTGCCCAAAGCCAGGGACTGGAGAGAGAATTACTAGAAGATCTTTGCTGATGGGTACAGATCTCAGTAGCCCAGGCTGTACTGGTGGCAGGTTCCCAGAAGAGGTGGAACCCAATGAAATTGAGGAGAGCCTAGATGCAGTAGAAGGTCCATACTCATACTTTCAGCTGTGAATTGAAGGGCATGATAGCAGTATGTACTCACTCCAAAGAACCAGCTCCTGATAACTTAAGTGTAAGTGAAGGGTACCCCTGGACAATTCAGGGGCCAAAACAGTTCTCTGCTAGTGCACCCTTGTTACTGGAGGTGGCTTCATTTAGCTCAGAAGCTACAAAGTTTGATAGCAAATGAGAAGCACACACAAGAGATCAATATTGGCATTAGCAGGGACTCCAACACCTGCAGCTCCCAACCCAGTGGAGTGGGCAAAAGAGTTGGGGAATGCCCTCAGGGATGTGTTTGAAGCCAGTACCTGAAACTGCATCATACAAGCAGTTACGTTGTTTCTCTGGAGTCACACCTATACCCTCAGGGAAGATTGAGACCTGGAGGGAATTTACAGTGCCCCTTGCCCAAGAGTGGGAATGTTCTGATGTTGAGAAGTGGAAACAGGTACTTGAAAGTCTGAAGGGACCTGTGTGGGTCTGGGGGACTGTTTAGTATTACTCTTCATAATACTTCATATTTGCAATAACTCATGTGATACACCATGTTTGGTGTCATAGGCTATAATAATGCTAAGAATGATTATATGGTTTGTATGTAGGTATCATGCCTGTATTGGAAGTTAGAAATGTATTTGCTTTTGTGTGTTCCAAGTGATTTGATTTTTTAAGGCATACCCAGACTGGCTGTCTGCAACAACATTATCTTCCTGATGGCTCATCAAGGCAACTCCCAGGTGAAGTGGGCCTAGGAGGAAACCTGTTTGGCTAGTCACCCAAGCTGACCATGTGGCTTAGCTCCATTTTGATTTGGCAAGGAACCTTAGAGCATAGGGAGGGCCAGAAGGTGATAAAAGGCCATAGCCCATTCCCCATTTTGTCTTTAGTCTTCAGTCTGTCTGTCTGCAACCAACACCCCCTCTGGAACTGTTCTCCTGGGACTGAGACCCACCTAGCTGCTGCTGCTGGGTGCACACCAGAGGAGTAGGATTAAACTGCAAACTACAGGATCTTCAAGGATTTGTTTTCTGTAGACTCTAAATCATTTGTATGTATGTGATTCACTCTGACCTTAAAACATCTTTTTGTTTATATTAAACCTTCAGTTGTAGTTACCAAAAAATTGGCTGGCAGCATGGTATTGTGGGTAAGTTCCAAGCCTATATTGTTCTGGGTGATGTGGCTAGTCCTCTAGGGTCAGAACTTATTTAAGAGACCCAGGGGCTAGGAGGGGACCGTAGGGACTGATGTGCAGTAAGGGGGTTGCTTCTATTTTGTTACACTGGGTGATGACCAGAGTGGGGGATCAAGTGTTCTGTTACTGACTGAGACTGGGTTAAGTACCACGTGTTAGTGGTTTGGGGGTTTGACTCCTTGTTTTGCAGCCTGCCCTGATTTCGGCACATTTCAAAGGTTATCTGAGGGGACCTGGGTCACAACCTGCTATGTGGATTGTCCAAGCCCTGAAAGGCTCCCAACCAGCTGCTACAGTGCCCAACTATTTAGCTGCTCTTGAGTGCCTACAGCATGCAGGATAGAGGTGAAGACCTGTATTATCAGTTGTCACACCTATCAAGAGTCTCATAAGAGGTTGTCAGACTGTTAGGAGACAAGGATTTTACTGCAGCAAGTAGTGAAGAAGGGAGGAATTCCCACTAAGCATGTTGATTCTGATAGGTTAGATCAGGTCTTTCAGGGAACTCAACAAGATGGGTTGATGCTGTGGTGACTGCAGCTGAAACCCCACCTCCATTTCACAATCATTTTGAGAGAGAGGTGAATAAAAGCAATTTATGCAGGCAGATACAGTAGCACCACCAAAGAAGGCAGGGAGTTACACCTCCATAGTATTTGGAGTAACAGAGGAGGTGCTATCAGTTAGCAGCAGCCCTGAGAGATTTGACCTAAGAAGTGGTCAGGCTGAAGGTTTATACTGTGCCAGCTGGAAAAAGGGAAGGTAACCAGCAGGGTGATAGCCAGAAAAAGGATTCTGTTAAAACCATGGGAGAGATGGACACTATACAGAAAAAACACAGATCAGGGTTACCCTGATGGACTAATAGGTCCCCAAGCTGTCATACCCATCTGTATAGACACTTGTGAAGCATGGATGGATAGTGGATCACAGGTCACCATACTTCATGAATCTCACTATTGAACACCTGCAGCATTTGCCCTTGCACCCCCCCATCTGGCCTAAAAGTCTGGGGAATTGGTTGTGACTCGCACCTTTATCTGGGGGCTATATCCTGTTAAAGGTCCAATTTCCAAAGGATGTTGTCAGGACAGCCCAGGAAATAGAAACAGTGGCAAGAGAATATGCACCTTTTAATCCTAGGGATGAATGCAAACCTGTTCCAAAGATTGACACAAGTGTCAAGAGACGGCAGGGAATAACTATCTGCAGAAGCTACCAAAGCATGCTGTAGGTAAAGCTGCATACCAGCAAGTGGGGTGCCCTACATCCCAAGAGGAGACCAAGGCTAAACCCTTTGGCAAGGATAGTTTCCAGTTGGGGGATTCCCCCATTCCTGCTGAGTGGAAGGACCATCTGTGTGAGAAGTTAGTCAAAAGGAAGACAGTTTTCTCTATACATGAGTGGGATGTTGGGTGTGCTTGTGGTGTGGAAAACCATATCCAAATGCAGGATGGTCTTGATCACTCTTGAAAAAGCTGATCTTGAAGATGTGAGGCAGCACCTACAGGAACTGGCCCAAGTAGGTATCACCGAGGAATCCAGGAGCCCTTGTGCATCACCAATTGTGGTACAAAAGAAAAGGGGCAAGGTGTGCGTGTGTTTATTGCACTTTGAACAGGTGAACGATCCCTGACCAATGCACAATGCCCTGGGTGGGTGATGCTTTGGATAGCCTGAATGGCAGTTGCTGGTTCTCTGTACTTGATCTCTGCAGTGGATGCTATCAAGTACCCATGGCACCAGAGGACCGAATGAAGACAGCGTTCATCTGCCCCTTGGGATTTTACCAATTTAATCATATGCCCCAAAGAATATCTGGGGTTCCAGCCACATTTCAGCAACTCATGGAACAGGTTGTAGGGGATATGCACCTGTTAGAGTGCTTGGTGTACCTGGATGACATTGTGGTGTTTGGGCACACTTTAGAAGATGAAACTCCAGCTGTGCAAGGTCCTGGATCAGTTGGAAGAGGCTAGTTTTAAGTTATCCATAGACAAGTGCATCTTCTGCCAGACATCTGTACAATATGTAGGATGCATTGTATCTGCAGATGGTATAGTGACAGACCCAGAGACTGTGAAGGCAGTTACCACCTGGCCAAGGCCCCCAACCCTCAAGGAATTTACAATTGTTTCTGGGATTCTGTGGCTATTATTGCAGGTTCATAAAGAATTATTCCCATATTGTGCATGCCCTCACAGAACTCACCAAGGGATAGCCTCCCACAAATAGGAAAAAGGGAAAGCCACTCCAGCATCAATATTACAACGTGAGAACACCATTTGGAAAGTGCTGGGCTTCTGAATGTGAAGAAGCTTTCCGTGACATCATTCAACAGCTTACTCAAGCACCTGTTTTTGGTGTATTCTGATCCCACCCAGCCATATGAGCTCCATGTTGATGCAAGCTACACTGGCTTAGAAGCTGTCCTTTTTCAAGAGCATGAAGGCAAACTTCAACCAGTAGCTTTTGCAAGTCGAGGCCCCCACATCATCAGAGAGAAACTACCCTGCTCATCAGGTGGAGTTACTAGCATTCAAGTGGGCTGTGACAGAGAGGTTTCATGATTACCTGTATGAAGCAAAGTTTATCGTAAAGACTGATAACCCTTTGGCATATATCAAGACAACAGCAAAATTATCTGTAGCAGGACATCAGTGGTTAGCAGCACTGTCTCTGCTTATGATTTCACCTTTCAGTATCGCCCTGGTCGAACAAACATAGATGCTAATGCCTTGTCCTGTCAGCCTCACGTTAAAGACTTGTCACCCAATGATTGGGTGAAGGTAGGTACCTCTGAAGTGAGAGCTTTATGCCAACAAGTATCTGTTGTGGAGGAACACTCCACAACCAATGGAGAACAAGCAATTGACTGCCGGGGGCACCCCTGCAAGTCATACCCATAGCCTACTCAAGTTTTACTAGAGTACAGGATCTTCAGCTGCCCAGATCAAAGGATCAGGAGGTGGAATGTGCCCAGAGAGATGATCCACGAATGAAGGATGTCCTTTACAGATTGGAAAGGGGAAAGGATCCCAGGAGTGTTCAACCAAGTCACCCAGAGGAGGTCCTTTTGCTGGAGGAATGGGCTCACTTATTGGTTCAAGGTGGACGACTTTATCGAGGGAAGAAGCATTCCCTGAGACCTCACCCAAAGCAATTGGTACTACCACAAAAGTATCAACAAGGTGTTTTGGAGGCCTGCTATGATTGAATGGGTCACCTTGGAGTAGAACAGTTAGAGGCCTTAGTTAAGGCAAGATTCTCTTGGCCCTGAATGGGGCATGACATTGCCCACCATGTACACACCTGTACCAGATACACCTGATGAAAGACTTTGTCTAAGTGAGCAGCTCCTCTGTCAAATCACAAGTTCTGCACCCATGGTGCTTGTCTGTATGGACTTTCTGTCATTAGAGACTGATCGCTGAGGTACAACAAACATCCTGGTGGTAACTGACCATTTTACTTGTTATGCTCAAGCTTATCCCACAAAAAATCAGAGAGCTTCCACAGTTGCCAAGATCCTGTGGGAAAAGTTCTTCATTCACTACAGGTTGCCTGTGAGACTCCACTCAAACCAGGGATGGAATTTTGAGAGTCAATTAGTAAAAGAAGTTTGTGAAATCATGAGGATCAAAAAAATCACACACCACCCCGTATCCACAAGGGGATCTGCTGCCTGAATGATTCAACCGCCTGCTGCTCGACATGCTGGGAACCCTAGAGCCTCACCAGAAAAAATCCTGGAGCCAGCCTATGTTCCCTCTAAGCCCATGATACTCAGCTGCATGCAGAACTTGCTTAGCTGCAAGTTCCCTACTGGTTCCCTGACTCCCACTGGCCCCCTTCCCTGCTGCCTGCCAGCTCCCCCAGTACATCCAACAACTTGCTCAGCTGCATCATCAGCTTAGAGGGAATGCTCGCTGTAAATATGCAAAAAGCAAGAAAATAGAATTTAGGTTAGAAATATCTTTCTTTTCTACTCCTCAAATTCACTGGAAGCCTGAGAGGCAAATTTAGTGTTTGGGTTCTTTTCACACCATGTCAGGGGTCTCAAACACATGGCCCCTAAAGCTGTTTCCTGCGGCCTGCAATGACACCATTGTCACCAGTATTTGCAATATTGCTGTATGAAAAGGGTTCAGGGGTGTGGCCTTTGGGCTAGTGCAGTGCTTCCCAACCAGTGTGCCATGGCAACACCCAAAGTGGGCCACGACCATCCCCGAGAGCTGGAGTTAAAGTTCCCTCCCTTCTCAGCCCAGCCCTGTGGGCTGTGCAGGGCTGGGAAAAGGCAGGGGTTAAAGTAAGAGGGAAGGCACTGGAGCACAGTTCTGGGGCCCCCTATTTTTAGGCAGGCAGCTTTCTGGCCCCCTAAAAATAGAGGAAGGCACCAGAACATGGAGTTCTAGGGCTCCCCCTAAAAATAGCCCTAGCAGCTGGAATGCAGAGTTCCAGGGGCTCCACCTTAAACCCCGCTCCACCTTAGGCCCAGCCAGCAGAGAGCTGTGGGAGGCTGGGAGTGTGTGAATCTCCCCCTGCAGCTTGGGGCAGCTTGTGTCAGCCAGCCTGCAAACAGCCCAGGTAAGGGCCTGGGGGGGAGGCTGCTGGGTGTTGTGTGGGGCAGGTGTGTGTAGCAGAGGTGGATGGGACTGGATGTGTAGCAGAGGGTGTGTAGCTGGGGTTGTGAGGTGGCTGTGGGGGGGGGGTAGCTGGGGGCTGGAGGCCTAGTTCTGACCCCTGCAGTGATGGGAGGGTCCATCACAGGCAGAAGGGAGCAGCACTGGGGTAAGGATTTGCCTTGGGTGGCAGGGAGCCACTGTGGAGAAGGGGGAAGTCAGTGCTGCGCCATGCTCCCCTGCCCTACTTTCCCACTCCCAAGGTTCCCACCCCCAAGTCCCCCACAAAGCCACTCTTGTTCTCCCTTTCTCTCTTCTCTCTTGCCACCCTTGTGCTGTTCCTCACATGGCTGCCCTTTGTCCTTTTTTGACACCACTGCCCTGCTCTGCTCTGCTCTGCTCCCCACACTGGAGCCCTGCGCGGATACAAATAAGTGTATCCGTATCCAACCTGCATCCGCAAGAAATGGTCTGCGGATATTCGTGTTGTATCTGCAGATGCGGATATAATGCGGATATCTGCATATGTGCAGGACTCTAGCTCTGTGCAGATAAAAATATGTGGATCCGTATCCGCTCTGCATCTGCAAGAAATGGTCCGCGGATATCCATGTTGTATCGGCGGATGCAGATATAAGGCGGATATCTGTGGATTTGCAGGGCTCTACCCCACACTCACTCCTGCCACTGCACACGACTCCTGACCTTCCCTGTTTTGCCACATCTACTCTACTACCCCTACTATCCTACATAGCAGCATTTCCGAAACTGTGCTATGGTTAATGAATATTCATAAGTGATTTAAGTTAATTTGAATATTCATGAGTTTTTAATGGTGGTGTGCCTCAACAAATTTGAAGGTATCAAGGCGTGCCACAGCAGAGAAGAGGTTGGGAACCACTGGACTACTGTACTAGTCCTCATGAGGCCCTGTACTAGTCCTCATGTGGCCATTGTGGTGATTTGAATTTGAGACCCCCTGCACTATGTTAAACATTAGCCAAATAAAAAGTAGCATACAGTTTAGTCAGAACCAGACAGTAATCCTCAATTAAACAAGAATTAATTAAGAATTCATCCTGATCCTATGATGTAACCCTTCCTGAAATTGTAGAGCTTTTTTATCAGAGAACTTATTTATATCCCTGTCTTTGTTGTACGTAGTCACTAATTTTGCTGCCCATATGACCAGTTTAGCAGAGGTTTGAAATTCAAGCTGCCATTTCCTGGAGCAAGTAGTTTCCTTTCTTTTTCTGATGAAGCCTTTAATAGAATATGCAAAAACAAGAGGTACAATTATACAGTGTTGTGAAAAGCAAGGGAAAAAATAGACTGAAAGGACAGAATTTTTAGATATGCTTTTCTGCTATGTTGCTGCTAATTTATTGCAACGGATTCTGCTTACAACCCTACATAGAGAACCTTGTTGCACTTTGTGATGTTATATTGAACCAGAATGTTTACACATAACACTCAACAATCTATCATGATAGAAACGAAGATGCATTCACGTGAACTTTATAGTGATACACATTCTGTGTATTCACACTATGGTGCTCATCTATTTCAGGAATGAAGAAGTTTAAAAAACTCCATTAGGTGAAATACAACATCCTTTCAAGAGCCAAAGGGGCAGCTATGTTACTTTAGTTGAGTAAAACAAAGAAGGATCCTGTGGCACTTAAAGACTAACAATTATAGTTATTGCATGAGCTTTTGTGGGAGAAAATTCAGTTCATCTGATGCTTTGAAGATGGAGGAACATAGAATGTAAGTCTGATGAAGTGGAATTTTCTCCCACAAAAGCTCATGCAATAACTATAATTGTTAGTCTTTAAGTGCCACAGGACTC
Source organism: Podocnemis expansa (assembly GCA_007922195.1). Lineage (NCBI taxonomy): Eukaryota > Metazoa > Chordata > Testudines > Podocnemididae > Podocnemis > Podocnemis expansa. Next base: position 41,537,047 of record ML681990.1, read on the forward strand.
CTTGTTCATTCTACAACATACTGGGCGCAAGCCGAGTTGCTATGCTGACATCGCTTAGTGCTTGCATCGGTGGCTGTGTGTGTGTGTGTGTGTGGCTGGTGGGCTGGGGGTGGAGAGTGGGGGGGTCCACCTCTTCAGGGGAGGGGCCACCTGTGCTGGAGGGCTCTGAGGCCATCAAATTACACTTTAACCCCTGCAGCAGGGGCAGTTTACCCAACCCCTGGCCAAGAGCCTTCCCCGTCCATCTACCAATTTCTCCGGCCAGCCACGGGTCAGGCTCCTTCCCCACCTGCCTCCCCGAATCCTGGACGCCTTCCCAGCCAACCCCCATCACCACCACCCTTTGCCCCGCTCCCCACTCTGAGCCCCCTAAATTCTCCCTTGCTCCTTGCCTGGCCACCAGAGCTGCTCCCTGGCCACAGGCTGCTGCGGCCTCCAGCATGATCAGGCCAGGAAATTTTAAGCTGCCCTAGCCTGATGCAGCTCCCTGCCAGCTGACAGACTGTGGCTTCCAGCTGGCTAAGGTCTGTGGCTGCTGGCTGTGCACTGCCAGCAGTGGTTTGTGGGCTGGTGAGTGACTGCTGCTGCGTGTGCGCAGCTTACAGGGAACATTGGAGCCAGTGTGTGGAGTGTTTAGTGCATGCCTATAACTGCACTCAGCATGATGCAACTGGATACACACCTTACATGTTGATGTGTGGTCGAGAGGCATGGCTGCCAGTTGACCTCTGTTTTGGAGTGTCTTCAGATGGGGCACTCCCTGAAGCATAGTTGGAGTACGTGGCTCGCCTAAAAGATCAATTGAAGGAGGCATATCGGATAGCAACACAAGCATCTGGCTAACAGAATCAAATAAATTGTGATATGATCAGCAAGTGAGGCAACAGGAATTTAAGACTGGTGATCGAGTGCTGGCTCGAAATCTGGGATTAAAGGGAAAACACAAAATTCCTAATTGTTGGGAGTCACACCCATATGTCATTGAGGAGAAAGTGGGAGATCTACCAGTGTATCGGATACGCCTGGAGAACAGTTGTGGCCCCACCAAAACTCTCCACTGGAATCATCTGTTACCTGTAGGACAAGTATTGTTCCCCAGTGAGGACATTTTCACAGTTTCTGAGCCCTCTGGTCCTGCAAGTCGAACATGATCCCAGCGACGGAGATATAATAGGACTTTGCAAACACCCAGCTCCTCAGAGAGTGAGGATGAACTAGTGTTCAGCCAATGTCCTCTTGGAGAGCCTTCAACCACACCAGATCTTTCCAACATTGCACAAAGGGATGGGGAGGGGGAAGAACCCACAGAAAGTGTCCCAGAGGGTTCAGTGGCTGAATCTGCGGGGACCCACCAAGAGCCTGATGAGGAAGAGAACCCTGTACCCTATACAGCCACTTTAAATCCAGATGCCCTTGCTTTTACACCTCAAGGATCTGTCCCCATGCCCAGCAGTGCCACCTCAGTCTGCCTGACAGCAAACTTAGACGTTCCTCCAGAGAAGGGAAGCCCAGATGTGTGCTGACATATGATCGGTTGGGGGAGCCCAGTGAAGTAAAAAATCTCTGGAGTACCCTGGGGGGGTGTGAGTTGCCTCATGGGAAACCTGTTCCACCCCTCAGTGTCCAGTGGGTTGGATGATTGTGATACTCCTGACCAATGGGGTCCCTGGGTCTCCTGCTGGAAATCCATGGACTGCAACTGCCCACCTTGTTGGGGACACCAAGGATCCTGTCTTTTGGAGGGGGGAGAGCATAACCCCTTTTTTGGGTCTTAAGGAGCATAATTCCTTTAAATCTTTGCCCTGTGGGGCAGGGACTGATTGGTCTGGAAGGGGAAGGGGGCTGCAGGAGAAGCCCAGGGGAGGAGCAGCCAGAGAGAAGCAGCGGAGAGAGAGAGACTCTGCCTGAAGCCAGAGAGGACAGAGCAGCCAACCTGGGATGCCCAAGACAGTACCCACAGGAGGACACTGTGCTGGAGAGAGTCATCCAAGGACAGAGCTGGACGCATGTGACTGGCCACCCAGAGCTGTGGGGCCATGAGTACAGGGCCTGGGACTAAGGGGGAGGCTGTAATTAGTTAAATTGGGAGGGTGTTGCTCTGTGGTTGCAGAAAGCAGCTGAAGAGGCATCAGAGGGTTTTTGCTGGGAAAGTTGCTGGCGCCAAAGATGACCAGGAGCTGCTGGACTGAACACTGGACTGAAGCTGTGCTGGGACTCCTAAACTCAGGGTGCAGATACAGAGCTCGCTGTCTGCCTTCCATCTGTTGCACTGCTGGGCCTGCAGGGCCTTGTGTTAGCTGTTACTCAGTATTACTGCTGCCCCATCTCCCCTATTGGTTTCTGCTTCGCCACTGTGTAAATAAACCTTCCCCATTCCTATAATCCCTGGGCTATCCCAGTGTGTGTGGTCATTCTGGTGTGTTTGAAACAGGTGCCCCTCGGGTAAAGGGGCTCTCCTGGCTGCGTCCCTGCGCAACCCCTTTCTTGGCCACAGGGCCAAGCCTGCCTGCAGGGCAGCCTCTATATTGGCCACAGGGGTGTTACATATTAAACCATAAAACATTTTGCTGCTTCTTCAAGTGCTTGCTTATGTTGATTCCGCTAGGTGTGTGTATGCTGCGTGCAAGAGCTGCTGGAAGAGTTTTCCCCCCAGCGTCCCATGGGGTCAGCTGTGGAGCCCATTGGAGTCATGCAACTGCAGTGCACTATATAATCAGCTCCGCCAACCCTGCCCTCTCAGTTCCTTCTTCCCAACTGTGACAGCTGCTGGAACTTCTCTTGCTCTAAGCAAGCCCTTTTCCCCTGTCATTTTTCTGCCTTAGGCAGTGTGTGTTAGTAGTTTAGATAGTTTGTGGTTTAGTTAGAGTTAGCTGTTAGTTTTTGGAGTTTGCGTTCCCCGTTCTTTGGGTAGTTCGCCCGGCTGGGGGCCAGGGCATGCCGGGCTTCAAATCTTGTGAAGCCTGCAAGAAGCCAATGCCCTTGGATGACCCTCATTCATCTTGCTTACAGTGTTTGGGGGAGGCTCACCTTTGTGAGCACTGAAAAATTTGCAAGAGTTTTCAGCCAAGGACTCAGAAGGAAAGGAGCCAACGTGTAAAAGTATATACAATGGAGGAAGCTCTGCGTCCACCAGCACTGGAGACACCCAGCACCGCATCAGTGCACAGCGCCCTTGCCTCATCACAGGCTCGCTCTAAGGAGCCTGCCAAAAAGCCTCGGCACCAGCATTCCCCTGGCACTGAGAGGTTGGTGCCAGCCTCCCACCAGCAGCACAGTACTCACTCGCCGATACCATGCAAGAAGAATAAGCCAGACAGGGCGCCAAAGGGGACGGAGGAATCTCGCTCAGTGGGACCCACATTGGGCCACTCAAGTCTAGGGGTGAGGGGCACGGCACCAGTCCTTTCAGTACCGCCCAAGGGCAAGCCACCCCCACCACACCGACCATCCCCTACCCAGGAGATTCTGGAGGAGGTTATTTAACTCTCCTCCGCTCCTGAGACGTTCGAGGTGGCAGGGGAGCTGATTGAAGAGACAGCCGGTCAAGGCCTAGAAAGCCGGGACCAAGCTTTGGCGGTGCCGTCAAAGCCCGTGGCAGTGTCTAGAGGCAAACCGGCACTCTCTAAGCTGAGGTCACCGTGGCACCGAGATGCGGCACCAGAGGAAGGCATGGAACATTGACCGATGGAGCACGACAGATCTCGATCTCCCAGGCACCGTTCTTCAGCCCTGCCCAGCACCGCGCCGCTTTGGTTGCTGCACAGCCCTTCCCGTTCCGTTTCGTCAGGTTCGGATTCACCAAGCCAGAGTAAGCATCACTCTTGCTCTAAACCACCAGTACCGAGACTGGCCCTCCACCCCTGGCATCAGCAGTGGCAAGGCCCTCTTCAGTGGCCCTTCTGGACCCCCTGAGCTTCATCAGTCTCAGGGTGTCCAATCTAACCAGTCCTTTTCTCAAGCTTCGGGCTCTAGGACTTGGCCATTGCATTCGGTCAGTGCCCCGCAAGAGGTGTTGGACGTCTCCAATCTGGAATCAGCTGTAGAGGGCACTCAAGATCTCAGCACTGTGGGAGATGCATTGGTGCAACATGGCTCCCTCTGTGCCAAGGGCCAAGATATGCCCACTGCTCTCCAGGTCTTGTCTTCTTCCTCTAAAAAGCCCTGCAAATAACGTAGTGGCTAGCGCCTCTACTTAACATGCAGAAGGTCCTGGGTTCAAGCCCCAGGAGATTGGACTTGATGATCTCACGAGGTCCCTGCCAACCCTATGATTTGATTTGATTCTATTCTATTCCTGATGAGGCTGTAGCTATGGCATCTCCCGTGGGAGTGATGGATGACTCAAAAGCACATCAAGAACTACTGTGAAGGGTGGCCCGCAACACGGTCCTGCAGGCTGAGGAAGTAGTCCAGGACTTGGACCATATGGTGGACGTTTTGATACAGGAGGGCCCTTCAAGATTAGCCCTTCCTCTCATCAAGACAATTAGTGACAATTCCAAGGCCCTTTGGCAAACCCCGCTTCGATTACCCCCCTCGAAAGGGTTTGAACATTTTTACACTCACCCTGCCCCGAGCTCCTCAGTAGTCGATGTGGCTAATGAAAAGGAAAGACAAGGCCACTAGGGATCTTCTCCTAAGTCCAAGGACTTCAAGCGGCTGGACCAGTTCAGCAGAAAGGTCTGCGCCACTGGAGGCCTTCAGCTCTGGCTAGCAAATCAGCAGGCTATCCTGAGTAGATACATGTTCAACTCGTGGGCAGCTCTGGACAAGTTCCAGGACAAGTTAGGCCAGGAATGCAGGTTGGAGCTGGCAGCCATGATTAAGGAGGGCAAAGTTGTATCCAGAGCTCTTCTGCAGTCTGCTCTGGACAGTGCTGATGCAGCTGCTCGTATGATGACTATGCCTGAAGACATGAGGTGCTCCTCCTGGCTTCTAGCCTCTGGCCTTCTATCAGAGTTCCAGACCACCATCCAGGACCTCCTGTTTGAGGGCGCGGAGGTTTTCTCCTTGCAAATGGACTCTAAGCTACAAAGCTTAAAGGACTCCTGGGCTATTCTGAAATCAATGGGCCTCAACACTCCAGCTGCTCAACTTAAACACTTTAAGCCTCAGCTGAGGATGTCCCACTGTAGACAAGATTTTGGTCGTAGAAGGGGCCAGGGCGGAAGGAGGAGTACTCATTTGTCTGGCCAAAATCAAGATTTCTCCCGCCAGCAGTCTTCTCATAGGAAGTCCTTTTGAGGTTACGCCTGAGGACGATGCACCAATCTCTCCCCTGGTTCCGTTCCACCCATGCTTCTGCAACCGACTAGCACATTTCTGCCATTCCTGGTCCCTCATCACGTTGGACTGGTGGGTGCTACAGACTGTAAGGCATGGCTACTCCCTCCAATTCTCTTCCAGCCCCTGACCAAGCCCACCCCTCCCATCCCTCTTCAGGGAACCCTCTCACAAACAACTCCTAGAACAGGAGGTCACCTCCTTACTGGAAGTAGGCATCGTAGAGGAGCTGCCGTACCACTTGAGAGGGAAGGGGTTTTATTCCCAATATTTTCTCATCCCTAAAGCCATGGGGGGCCTTCGTCCTATCTTGGACCTCCACTGGTTGAACAAATTTCTGAAGAAACCGAAGTTCAGGATGGTCTCCTTGTCATCCATCATCCCTTCTCTCAGTCCAGGAGATTGGTTTGCCGCCCTCGACATGAAGGATGCTTATTTTCATATAGCTATCACCCCACGTCACAGGAGATTCCTCAGGTTTACAGTGGACAATGACCATTTCCAATTTAAGGTCCTCCCCTTTGGATTTTCGGCAGCCCCGTGGGTCTTCACCAAGTGCCTCGTGGTGGTGGCAGCTTTCTTAAGGCGCAATGGCATGCAGGTGTTCCCATACTTGGACAATTGGCCAGTAAAGGCCAAAAGCAGAAGGCAGGTGGAGGTGCACCTGAGTCTTGTCCAGTCTACGTTTAACAACCTAGGCCTGGTGGTAAACTTTCAAAAACCCATGTTGGTATCTACGCAGAGGATAGAGTTTATTGGAGCGTTCCTGGACTCGACCCAGGCTAGGGCACCCCTACTTCTAGCCAGATTCAAGGTGATGAGGGACATGTTGACCTCTCTTTGAAGCCAGCCTATGTGCTCAGTTTGCACTGTTCTATTGTGAAAGAATTCCTTAACTAAGAACTGACCAGGTTGAGACATGAATGGTTTAACAGGCCTGAAAGAGAGAGGATTTAGAAGGAATGCACTCTAAGACAAATAACAGTGCTATTAGAGATATGGTGAAGAACTGCAGACCTAAAGAATGTAATCAATACCTCTCTGTGCCAGCCTACCATGTCCTTGTTTTTCCCTCCCCACATGTTGTGCTGACATGCTTGACTTATTGTTTATTAAACCTGCCTAGATTGTGCTAACTTGTAATACTGTTTCTTTTGATTATTATACGAGATTTTTCCCTTTTGACCCTGATTCCTTTTAGGGAACTGATATTAGTTTGTACCAATTAGAGAATGTTAGGTCTTGTTACATCTACCTATGTATATGCATGTATGCTAATGTAGCTGTTAAGCTATAAAAGTTTCTGTAATGCATCTCAGGGGCAGAGACCAGGATCTTATCTGCTCTCTCCGCTGCAGTGTAAATAAATAAGCTGTTGGTTTTGCACTCAAAGTTGGGTTCTGCTGTTTTTTTTGGACACTATCCATACTAGGTTACTTCACAGCATGTACCAGTGTGATTCAACATGTAAGGCTGAGGCTCCGCCCTCTTCAGGTGTGGCTGGCCACAGTATACCGTCCAGCCAGGGACAGTCTGGACAAAGTAGCTGTTGTTCCTCAAATGGTCTTAGAGTCTCTTCGGTGTTTGGTCTGACCGAAGGTGGGCTCTCATGGGGGTTCCATTTTGGCCACCCCAACCCTCAGTCATTCTGATGACAGACGCTTCAGACTGAGGTTGGGGGGCTTACACAGGGTCGCACAAAACCCAAGGACTTTGGTCCCACACAGACTGCTTGCTCCACATCAATGTGTGAGAGCATCGGGCAGTTTGCCTAGCTTGCCAGGCCTTTCGCGAGTAGACAATATGACAGCGATATTCTATATAAACAGACAGGGTGGTGTTCGCTCCTCTCGGCTGTACAAGGAAGCCCTAGATCTCTGGCAGTTTTGTATCAACCACTCCATTCATCCGATCGCCTCGTATGTACTGGGCCTTCAGAACATCCTACTGGACACCTCAGTGGGGTTTTCCATGCCCACGAGTGGTTGATCAAGGACAGTGTCTTGCGCCTCATCTTCCACAAGTGGGGTTATCCCCAGGTGGACCTTTTCGCCTCAGCAGCAAACAAGAAGTGCAAAGAGTTCTGCTCCTTCCAAGGCAGGAGTCCGGGTTCCCTGGGGGGCGCATTCCTGATACCATGGAAGGGTTGCCTGTTCTACACTTTTCCACCGATTCCTCTCGTTCTCAAAATGCTGTTAAAGGCCCGGCGGGACAGAGCGTCCATGATAGCGATAGCCCCCGCCTAGCCCAGGCAACACTGGTTTGTAACATTGCTGAACCTCTCCATAGCTGACCCGATTCCTCTCCCTTGTGTCAGGGACCTACTCAAGTAGTGCGAGGGTTCCCTGCACCATCCTAATCTAAGGATGCTTCATCTGACGGCATGGAACATCTGTGGCTGAATGCTAACAGCAGGTTAGGCACATTTTGCTTAGCAGCAGGAAGCCATCGATGAGACTCAACTACCAGGCCAAGTGGTGCCACTTCTGTTGCTGGATGATGAACAAACCCTTTCCACCGCAGGATGCCCCTATTCCCTTGGTTCTGGATTACTTGTTGGACCTTAAAGCACAGGGCCTAGCCATTTCTTCCATAAAAGTCCATGTGGCGGCTATTTCAGCCTTCCATTCCAGGGAGAGCTTCAGTTTGCTGTTCTCATCATCCATGGTTAAGAGGTTTTTAAAGGCCTTAGATAGAGTTGCCCCCTGTAAATCAATGGGACTTCAACCTAGTGCTACACAGACTCATGGGGCTGCCTTTCGAACCCTTAGCCTCTTGCTCCCTCCTTTATTTATCTTGGAAGGTGGCATTTCTAGTAGCAATCACCTTGGCTAGGAGGGTCTCGGAGCTCCAGGCACTTGCAGCAGACCCCCCATATACTGTATTCTTTAAGGACAAAGTCCAGTTGCGACCCCACCCCTCTTTCCTTCCAAAGATGGTTTCAAACTTTCACCTGACCCAAGACATTAATCTCCCAGTTTTCCTTCCAAAACCCCACACCTCAGATCACCAGCAGAGATTGCATTCCCTGGATATTCATCAGGCCCTAGCCTTTTAAATAGATAGGACCAAGCCTTTCAGGAAGTCTCCTCAACTGTTCATGGCAGTGGCTGACAGGCTGAAGGATCTATCCATGTCGTCCCAGTGCACTGCCTCCTGGATTAGGGACTGCATTAAGGAGTGTTACAAGCTGTCAGGGGTCCCAGCCCCAAAGATTACAGCCCACTCGACTAGGGCCCAGGCATCTTTTGCAGTGTTCCTAGCTATGGTCCCCATTCTGGACATTTGTCGAGCAGCAACGTAGTTGTCGATTCACACTTTTACTTCGACTACGCCCTTATTAAACAATACAGAGCAGGAAAGCTGTACTTAACACGGCATTTAAGTGAAGTATGATCCCATTGCCTGGATTGGGGCTATAGGATACACCTAGCAAAATCGACATAAGCAAGCACTTGAAGAAGAAGAAATAGTTTCTTACCTGTAAGTGGTGTTCTTCGAGAGGTGTTGCTCCTGTCCGTTCCACACCTGCCCTCCGTCCCCACTGTCAGGCCTACGGCAAGAAGGAACTGAGAGGGCAGAGTCGGCGGAGCCCATTATATAGCGCGCTGCAGTGATGCAACTCCAGAGGGTTTCACAGTCAACGCCGGGGAATGCTGGGGAGAAAACTCTTCTGGTGGTTCATGCACACGGCGCACACACACCTAGCAGAATGGACATGAGCAACACCTCTCAAAGAACACCACTTACAGGTAGGAAACCGTTTGTTATACATGACCAAGTTTGGGTGAAAAAGTTTTAGGGTACTCACAGGGAAAAGGAGGCTTTTATCTAAAACAAAAATTCTGCCCTTTACTTCAAGAATAAAGGATCAATGGGCCCTATGTAGTGCGCATAGCAGGTTTAACAGCAAAACAAACCATACACCTACACAGCAGAATACTGTTGCTATCTGTCCTTGCCAAAACACAGGCACCTCTTCCATCAAACCTGCAGAAAGGCTACATCCCATTATCAAAGCCATACTGCCACCCTAACAGCTCTAGGCTCAGCTGTGGGAACACAGGGAGAGTATAACTTACCAGGCCATCTTGCTACAGGAGTCCAGCTACTTTAGGGTTAGTCATTATTTCCATCCTAAGGGTGCAAGTCAGTCACAGATGCTGAGACTTTCAGCTCCAGCAGGGGTTGGTGCAGCTGATCTCAGCTTGGCCCTAGAGATCATTGATGAGTGGCCTCCAAGGCTTGGAGCACTGTGGGGCTGGGGTAAGTAGGCTCCTGGAGCAATGGTGCTTCAGGATTAGCTAAGATTAGTCAGGGGTGTATTTATATAGTAAAGATCAAGGCCAATAAATTTTTGTTTATTGCCCATTAGTCTTTGCAGGACTAATCCAAATAGAAGTCTTCCCCTGCATCCCAGCTTTCCCAAGGAAATCACCTCTTCCATAAGCCTCCTTTTAAAAGAAGCTTTATACTGTGTGCCCTGAAGGCTTAGTAAACCGGACCTGTATGAAGTGATATTTCTACATATTTTAAAGATCTGTTCAATGAGATCTTGAAAAGCTGGGGGAGAGGGGCAGGGGGAATTACTTGCATATACCACTGCCTTAAAGAGCCATACATGTGAGAGCATCACTCTTAGCTGTCAAGCTGGTCTTGCACAAGCTCTGAAGGAATTGTGTGTGCAGGGTATCTTCCAAACCATTACATTTAGCCATGATTTTGTAAATACACCTAAAAACAATGAACAAACATAAAACATTGCTACACTGGGCTGGTAGGAAAATGAGGGCAAAGAAATATTTATTGTAGAATTTGACAGGCTAGTACAGTAAGCCCTCAGGACTGGACTAGGGTTACCAGATGTCAGGCAAAAGGAGGACATATCCTCCTTTTTGCTTACACATCCTCTGTCTGGCAGGCATTTTAAAAATACATGATTTGGCTGGCTTTTTACTTACAGAGGTTAAAGTATGCTGGAATGCCCTAGAACACCCTAGTTTTAGGGGGAAGCATTCCAGGGTCCCCTAAAAACAGAAGACTATTATATAAATACTGCATTTTCTCCATGTGTCCTACTCATTGGGCTTCTCTGTCCTCCTTTCCAGACTTTGGTATCTGGTAAAGCTAGACTGGGCTAGGGTTACTAGATACCAAAGCCTGGAAAGGAGGACAGAGAACTACAAAAAGGAGGACATTGGAGGACGCATGGAGAAAATGTAGTATTAATGTCGTATTCTTCTCTTTTTAGGGGGCTCTGGCAGTTTCCCCCTAAAGATAGGGTGTTCTGGGGCATTCCAGCATACCCTAACCCCTGGAAGTTAAAAACCAGCCAAATCATGTATTTTTAAAACGCTCGCCGGACGGAGGACATGAAGGTAAAAAGGAGGCCTGCCATCTAGTAACCCTAGACCGGGCTGAATTGTGAAATGAGCTGGCTATAAACGTTGATGGACGACAGGGGAGTGGGCTAGGCCACAGAAATGGTCCGTGCCAGTCTGGGCTGATGGCAGACAGCGGCAGGTACACTGCACAGTACGGTGCTCGGCTCAGAGATGGTACCACGTGGACACTCCCCTCCCCTGCTCCAGAGCAACTTCCCCCCGCCGTGTACCCTGGACACGCCCACCTCCCCTGGCCCGCGGGGCGTTGCTCTGTGCCCTGAAGCCACGCCCCCCGACCAATCGTCTCCCCCCACTCTCCATTCGGCTGTTCCGGCCCCTCCCCTCCTTCCCGCGAGGACCATCCTCTCCTCAGGCCTAAGAGTCGAGTGCTGCACTATCGATCCAGGACCTGCCGAGAGCATTTCGGGAAGCCGCTGGCCGAGCTGACGGATGGCCGCGGTGACGCGCGGCGGGGCGGGCGGTTGAGCGGCGGGATGGAGCCGTTGCAGCGGGTGCGGGATGCCTCCGAAGCCCTGGGGCAGCTGGCGGCTCCCGGCGCCGGCGGATCCGTGGAGGAAGGCGCGGGCCCGGCGGTGGAGGCGGCGGCGGCTGGCGAGAAGCTGGACCTGCTGACGCTGCTCCGGTCAGTGCGGGGAGCCGGCGGGGCCTGGCCTGGCCTGCCTCTGGGACACCGGCCTCCTGGGGCCGCCGCCGGCCTCTGCGCCTGGCTCTTTCCAGCCGGCCCGCCCCGGCTAGGGTGACCAGGTACCAAAGCCTGGAAAGGAGGGCAGGGAAGTACGAAAAGGAGGATGTGGAGAAAATGTAGCGTTAATGTAACAGTCTTCTGTTGTTAGGGGGCCTGGAGCGCTTCCCCCTAAAAACATGTTGTTCAGGGACGTTCCTGCATACTTTAAGTAAAAAGGAAGTAAAAAGCCACGCAAAATCCTGTATTTTTAAAATGCCTGCCAGACGGAGGACGTGAAGGTAAAAAGGAGGGCTTATGCTCCTTTGGCCTGACATCTAGGAACCCCAGCCCTGGCTGTATCTGGCCAAAAGCTGCCAGGCCCCATGGGCCTGCCCGAGCTGAGGGGATGCTGCCAGGCCCCATGGGCCTGCCCGAGCTGAGGGGATGCAGCCTGGCCAGATCTAAACAGCCCTGGGTTGCTGAGGGCTCTAGTAGGGGAAAGTGACCCACCCTGACAGCTGTTGGCACAAAATAAAAAATCCAGGATCCCCTTCTGAAAGAGCAGGGGGCAGGCCCCTAGGCCGTCTGTCCTTTGCTCAGTAAAAGTTCCCCGTGACGTTATAACAGGAAGATCTGTGTAACTGAAGTCATGGCTGCAGTGAAAAAAAAGTGTTTTTTATGCTGGGATATGCCAGAGGAGGCCAGGCACTGGAGTTCTCACCTCAACAGAAGTAGTTGAAATAAACCTGAGGGTTATAGAGTTGACAATGTTCCCTCTAATTACTCATAGAATGTGTGCGCAAACAATTTCTTTGTGTGAGCAAGAACATTTCTTTGTGAGCACCAATATTAGCATTATTGAATTTTTTTGTGCACACTTTATTTTGTTGTGTGCACAGGTTTCATGACCTGTGTGCACACGTACATGTGCACAGCTTAGAGGGAACAGTGGTTGACACTACTACTTACATCAAGTTGTGAACTGTTTGGGTTAATTTGCCACTGGGATTTGATATCAAGATATCTTTTGGGAATGATTAAAACACAGTGTTATTTTTAAGTGAATATATAACCAGAGTCCATAAAGGTCTTTATCATCGGAGTGACTGTATTATTGTAATACCTTTTAAAATAACAGATTTAAAACCAAAAAGCTTACTAGGCATACTCAAAAGATTCTTTTGGTAGTGCTTTTGGAGACAGCTGAAGGTATGCTTCCCCCAGCGACCAGTGGATGGAAAATTTCTTTAAGAGTCTGACTTCCTTTTGAAATGGCCGAAATCTTGTTTGTTGCATTTGTGACGGTAGGGTGTCTGGAGCCGTGTTCAGATTTTTTTATTGTTGTAAAGCTAAATAAATAAAATGATAAACACTTTACTTGTCTCTCTTCTCTTGTAGACTGAAAGAACAAATAAAACAGCAGCTCATGGAATATAATACAATACTTCATGCAGGTTAGTATCTGTCTTTCTTTGATTCCTGTCCATTAGCTCTGCAGCAATGATAAAGCCAAGTGAGGTCTTTCATCACTATCTGTTTTATATCATCTTCACAGCTTCATTTGTCATTACATTTTTTGTTCTGTCATTCCTCACAGTGTCTATCAAGCTCAAAAAAGTGTATGTCACTGCAGAAAATTGTATACCTGCATGCTTTTTCTTAATTTGACTGATATTGCAATAGTAAAGTAATAAAAGAGGAAAAACCAATAAACATTTCAGTGTTTTTATTTTACAGACAAGACTCTTGTTCAGATTTTTACAAAGTGCTTGGTTCTTGCACTGAACACCCAGCTTTTTTGTGTGCAAAGTTATAATCCTGTGAAAATGTGGTTTTGGTGTTTCAGATTAAACTCTTTAATATCACAAAGTTAAAACTATAATAAAGGCTTTCAGAAATCTGTTCAGCTGATATCTTATTCAGATGTTTCTTTGTCTCATTAACTTAAAAATTCTATTGATTTTTTTAGGTGAAGAAAGCATTCCTGATCAAGCCATAGAAGAAAAGCTGATTGACGCGTAGGTTTTAATAATAAAAATAATGATTTTTAACTTAGGGGTGAGGGGAAATCAGTCAGGTATTATTCTTACTGGTCTCTCTTTAATAAGAATGTTGGATTAATTATCAGAGCTTTTAACTGTATTTGTGGAGTGTGCATAGGGAAGGAGAAAAATGTTACTGCACGCCTCAAATATTCTTTCATATGATGTGGACTCTACTCTCTCATACCCACAGTCTTCAGAGTGTTGGCTGGGATATAGCAGTGTAGTACTTGGATATTTGTAGCTTAAACTGCATGGAGGTAGCAAGTTGCATTTAAGATCCAAAACTACATTGGCCTTTCATGTTACTGGTTCCTTTTTTATTAATTATGCTTTTATAATAAGGGAATGAACTTGTAACTGAATGTAGTGGAGTTCAGATAAGCATCAGGAACAGAAATTAATACATGTACTGTTTTCAAAGAAATATTCTTAATTAATCAAATAGTGGGAAATTAAGAATTCTCTTATGTGTTCTCATTTTGCTTTCTGGTCTTTAAAATAGGATTATGAATGTGAAGCATTCCCCTTCCTATTTTTCTTCATCCCCAAATCTGTTCGTAGGAGGATTTTTGTGTTGTTAGATATTTTTAAGCAACCCTAATCAGAGGAGTACCAGGACAGCATCTTTTAGCACAAGTTCTGAGTGCTGCTTTACATTACTGTGGGACAGCAGGAGTCACAAGCATGACTAGAGGGGAAAAAAGCTAACATTTTCATGTGATGGTGCTAATTTAGTTCTGTAATGTAAATATCATTACATAGGAAAAAGTCAGAATATTATTAATTAGATTGCAAAATTGAATACCTAGAGTTAGGAATTGCCAGTTTTATGGTTACCCGTGCAATCTTAATTCACCTCTTTTTTGCATATACCTTGTGCATGGAATAAGACGGTTCCCACTGAAAATATAGATTATGATGATGTAATTAAAGATCATAGTGCAGCATATACTCCTGGGGGTTGCATGGGCACTTGTAAATCTGGTACATCTAATGTTCAAGCGCTTGATTTCTGCAGACTAAATAATGTTTTCTTAACATAGATTCTGGATTTTTTTCATGTGTAATTTCCTGAATCAAACTATTACATAGGGGTGGTTTGGTTCAGTTGTCTCATGAGGAGGGTTTGAACCCTAAGCTTTCAGTAATGCAGCACCAACTGTTACAGCTTGAGCTCCAGGATTAAGTCTCTGATGGCAAGGGGCTGAGGAGGTGGCTGAGGGAATCTGGGTCAGGCCCATTCTCTTCACCATCTTGGGAGTTGAATGAGTTTCTGTCCTGTCTGGTGCACCCAAAACAGGAATGAGGAGCTTTGGCAAAATGGTGGTGTCAGGAGACTAGTGGGGAGAACCTTTTTCTCCCCCTTACTCTGCTATAACATCTTTTGGGGGATTCCTGGTTGGTTAGGCTGCTATTACTGTTTTGGTTATGACAGAAGTGGGCTCTTTAGGATGTTCACTAAATTTGGCAGCCTCCCAGCGTCGTCTTGAGGGCCCATAGAAGAGAAGGAAAATGTTTGGGGTTTTTTAGTTTGTTTGTTTTTACACTTTACAATGTAGTTAAGTTTGAATGGAATTTCACAGAACAAAGAAAAGGCACTTCTATAGATGAGGATTCTCCCTTCTGAATATTAAAGGTCTGCTGCAGACAACAGAGGAGATGATGCTTTTAAAGAAAAGGTCACAAGAATACTGCCTAATAGAGAGTTAAGCAAGAAAGGGTTGCTACCAGCTCTCCCATGGTTAGTGTTTTGGGGTCGGTCTTAATGGTTCTTTTTAACGTTGTAGCTCTAAATTATTGTACAAATATTCCTTCTGCCATAGCACTGGAAACCAAGCTGGTATCAAAGCATAGCAAAAAGTGTATTGTGATACTGGTGGCACAATGCTATCATGATCAAATGCTGTTGCATTTGTTTTTAGTACCACAGAAGATCTGGAAAGAGAAATGGAACAAGTGAAAGTCTCCTTTCAAAACAAGGCACTGGCATTGCAAAGGTAAAACTCTTCCTAAAGTTGTATTCTGAAATAATAATACCTATTGATATAATAGAACCTGGAGCTGGGTTCAGTTTATTTTGAATTGAAGGCTCCAGGGAACTTTTGCCTGAGTAAGGAGAAAGCAAGGAACTAAATATATGGCCCAGTTCCTAAAGAGGAGAGCTGGGGATGCCTGATTAAGGAAGTACCAAAAAGGGGTAACCCTCACTCAAAGGAACCAGGAAGCATTCCTGACCCACAGATTGGTTCCTGAAAACTAAGGAAGGAGCCAGAAACTGTTAGCTGTACTGAACCTTGGTGTATCTGAATGAGATACTACCTGTGCTTATGGCTGTCATTAAAAAAAAAAAAAAAAAAAAAAACTGTTGAAAGGTGGGTGAAGGAGCACTCTTCTTTATAGCCCAGGAGAGGGAAGTGAGGCTGGGCTCACCTGTGGTGTCAGCCCTGGCCAAAAGGGGAGGCACTGTGGTCACTGCTGTCACACAGCCTGTCAGATTGTTCACTATGCTTGTATCATAGATTCTTCCCTAAAAGCCTTTTGTCTGTCTTGCCTATTTAGACTGTAAACTCTTCTAGGTTAGAGACCATTATTCTGTGTACAGGGACTCACATAATGGGACCCCTGTCTGTTGAGTTTCCTGGGTACTACCATAATACAAATAATTAACTGTGAATTGCTTCGTTGGAATATAGTGATGGATCTGGGTCAGAGTATTATTTTTATGTATTTTTTAAAATGCAGCAAAAGTATGGAAAGTGGTGGCTCTACTGCATTGCAGTTTGATCCCCCAATAGAGATGTATGTCCCTGCACACACACTTTGTAGTCTTGGATTAAGGATTACTGAAGTAATTGAAAGAATTGAAGTGTGGCAGGGGGCAATTCTCACTTTAACACTCTCAGAACCTAGAGGGAACATACTGGTGGTGGTGTTTAAATTATTTTAAAGGCCATTTACAAGAAACTACTCGTACAGTACATTTTGGATATCTTGTTTTACAAATGCATCAAATATATGCATACATGAAATATGGAGGAGGAACAGATGCTCACAACTCAATTTTTCTTTCAGTTTTATCTAAGGTTTTGGTTTTTCTTTAGCTTTCTCATCAGCCAGAATTTTTGTTCCCACCATATATAGGATCCAGCTTATGGACGCTCTCAGAAACAAACTGAGACAAAATGATGGTGACTCAAAGTAAGCTCCTTTTTTTTTTTTTTTCCCCGGGGGGGGGGTGTTGGGGCAGCATGTATGGAAATCTGTCACTCCAGAGCAGGGGAAGATTGCCAAACTACCTCAGTCACTTTTAATAAGCTTTCCCCTTTGTATTTGTGCATAGTTCCTTTGGAAAGCTAGAAAGTGGTACTATAGGACACTGTCTGAACAGTTGGCTTGAGTATACTTCCTTCCCATTCTAGGAAATAAAAATGCTCAATCTCCATGATGCCTTCACCACTAGCCTGAAGGCAAGAGTTCTAGGTCATTTGTTAATCTAGATATTCTTGTATGATGCTGCTGCTGTCATCTTGATGCCTAGCAAATTGTGTACCTTCTTTGCACAGTGTTAGAAATGTCAAACATTAATTCCTAATGATCTGATGTGGGGTGCAAAGAGAATATTTAATTGATTTCTTGAACTGTATGTAGCATAATAATAAACCTAGGGAATAAATGTCTACTTTTTAAAGTGTTAAAAGCACACTATGCTTTTAATGATGCCAAAGCAACAGTCTTTCCCTAATTGAAGTCATTCTGGTTAAAGTATTCATAGTGTTTGTTTATGATTTGGTAATTAATTATGTGTTCCCTCATTAGGTTGATCTTGGAAACTATAAAACACATTGTAATGCTTAGTACTGCAATACTTGACTCTCAGCAGGCAAGTAAACTTGGTATTGCTAATTATTAAATCATTTTCAGATTTTAAGTTGCCAAAATAATTTTAAAAAAAACAAACAAACATAGCTCTGAAATGTTGTCTGATTCTGTTAGGAGAAAACCCTAACATGTCCAGGCTATAGACATCTTAGGTTTGAGATGATAAACCTAGTGTGGTGGTGATAATAGCTGCTGAAGATTTGTTTGGGACTATCAATCTGCTGGAAATTTAATCTACAATAATACAAGTGGGGACTGACAACCTTAACTGTAGAGTGGAAGAGACATTAACCAGGGGGCTATTACTACTGGAAGGAGCCTGAAACAATGCATTAAAAACAAGTTCCATTTCTAGAGGACATTTTGTTTTTCAAGGCATTGCATGTTCCACATTCACTGTTTTGATGTAGTGTATATCAAATTTAATCTACAGTTAAAAGGGTGTTTTCAGACTTCTGGTTCTAGATTCGTAGACCTGATCTACATTCACTACAGTTAAAGGGGGAGATATGCAAGCCATGTAAAATAACTAGCATATCTCCTTCTGACTTCATTGTGCTGAGTCAAAGGGAAATGCCCTTCCTTTGATTCAGTGCTGCTATTTTTCGTGGGGTGGACTTACCAGGGCGACTTGCTGATTGGTTGAGTGGGTCTTCACTGACCTGCTAAACTCATTTGGAAAGATTAAATTGATGCAGTGAATTGGCCGCCATCAATGTGAACTTGGCCATAGACTTTTACAGCTAGAAGGAGTGACTGTGTTCTATCTAGTCAAACCTGCATAATGTGGATTATAGAATTTCACCCCACAATTCCTGCATTAGCACTAATAATGTGTGATTGTGCTATAGTGTGTCATTTAGAAAAACATTCAGTCATGATTTTTAATGACTGCAAGTGATGGAGAATCCATCAGATCCTCTAACAAGATGCTTCAGTGGTTAGCTTCCTTCACTATTAAAATTAAATTCTGATTTCCACTTTGAATCTTTCTCAGTTCAGCTGCCATCTATTCAGTTTTATTATGTGTTTGCTAGAATAAAAAACCCTGTAGAATCAGATATTTTCTCTCTGTGCATATACTTAGACTGTGATTAAGTTATCTCTTAACTTTCTCTTTGGATAAGCTAAATAGATTGAGTTGAGTTTCTCATTGTAAGATAAGTTTTCCAGACAAGTGATGCATGGAACTCTTTTCTGAACCCTCACATTTTGAAACATCATTCTTAGTGTGTGCACACCAAAAGTGGGTGCAGTATTCCAGTAGTGTCTCATCAGTGCCTTTTGTTGAGCTAATATGGCATGCCTACTTCTATTTGGACGTTTAACCATGGAACTCCTAAGAATTAGGTTAGCCTTTCTAGCTACAGATTTACCATGGGGATTCAATTGGCTTTCTGTCATGACCCCTTATTCATAGTTGCTTCTTTTCAACAATTCCTTGTCCTGCAAGGGTGACCAGCATTCCTTGTTTCTAGATATATAACTTTGCAATTGATGTTATTAAAATATATGTTGGCAAGCTGGATGCAGTCAAACAAGTGATCAGAGTATTAAGTCAAATGCAGAACTGATCTTGAGATCAGGTTGGATTTTTTTCCTGATTGCTGTATTATTATAATTAACAAATATTCAAACCACATTATGCCTTCTATTACAACTATACAGCTTTGCTGTCCTCTGAAGTCAGGAGTTAAAGTACGGGGGAATGCACCAGAATGCTGTTCCAGTGCCAACAGATTTCAGGGGCCAGCATTCCAGGGCTCCTATAAATAGAATAATGGGCAGAACACAGTGTTGTGGTGCATTCCCCAAACCCCCACAGCCTAGCACTTCCCCTTAGGGCTCTCAGGTTCCCCAAGCAGTGGGGCAAGCAGCAACGCGGCCAGAAGCAGTGACTGTGAGGCAGCAGTGGGTGGAGAGCACATGGCGCAGGGCTGCCGGATTGGCTGGGAGCAGAGCTAGCAGGGGCATTGGAGACCGCCACTGCCTTGCAGTCACTGTTCCTGGCCATGCTGCTGCTTCCCCTGCTACTTTGGGAGTCTGAGAGCCCAAAGGGGAAGCACAAGGTGCTGCTGCACCAGCGGGAGATGGTGGTGGATGTGGTGACCTGGAGACGGGGGGTGGGAATGGAGGCGTCCGGAGCAGCACAAGTCACTGGAGCCAAGGGTCAGGATGTGGGGCTGGGGAGGGATGGAGGAAGTTAAGGGGGCTGAGGAGGGGTGTGGGGGGTGTGGGGACAAGGAGCCTGGGTGGTGGTGGAGGGGACTATGAAAGGCTGGAGTGGGGAGGGATGGAGGAGTTTGAGGGGCCAGAGTGGGGGTTAGAGATGGAGCGGGCTGGGAAGGTGTGGAGGGTGTTGGGGGGGCTGAAAGGGAGTGGAGTGAGGGAATGGGCACAAGGGGACTGAAGGGAGCTGGGGAGGTGTGGAGGGTCTGGGGGGGCTGAAAGGGGGCAGAGTGGGAGAATGGGCACAAGGGGACTGAAGGGAGGTGTGGAGGGTGTTGGGAGGTTGAAGGAAGTGGAGTGAAGACTGGGAGGGTGGGGGGTTAGGAGGGCTGAAGTGGGAGCTTGGGGGCACAAAGCTTAGGAAGTGGGGATGAGGTCTGAGGATGACATCGGGAAAGGGGTCTGATGTGGGCACTAATGGACAAGGTTGGGGTGATGTGGATTGAGGCTGTGCTTCGTTTGTGAGGGAACAGCTGGTGGGGCTCAAGCAGTTTGTTTTGCACTCATATAGCTGTGGCCTGCACATGCATGAAGGGGGCCCAGACAATACAGGAAGGGGTCCTGGAGATTAGGAGGGTTCTGGGGCCCATCAGATTATATTTTAACCACTTGGATGATGGACAAGTGTAATTAAGGGCAGAATCTGAAAACAGTGGGGAAATGCACAAGTGCTCCTGCATTTGGAACTGAATGATACTGAAACAAACAAATAAAAAGCTTGCGTTAACAGTCATAAAATAAAAAAAATTTTCACTAAGTAAACAAGATTGACTGAATATACATTTCAGCTCCATGAAGTCTCTTTACAGAAAACTTCACTTTCCCTCCTTTTGCTCTATTTAATTCCTGTTCCTGCTATGTCTGATATGTACTATAGGATAAATACCTATTAAACATAGTACTACAGATTAACAATAAATATATTAACATTGATATGTCATAACCCCTTTTTTCTTTAACACAGCAAGCACGTGAGTTGGAAGAAAAACTAAATGACATTAAAAAGAAGAGGTTCTGTAAGTGAAGTCTACTGACAACTATGTGTAAAATCTTGTGTAACTGAAACACTGTGTGTATATGTAAAACTTCCTAAAAATTAACTCTCATGTGAAAGTGAGCTGCTATATTGAATGTCTGCATGCAAACGGGACATGTACTATGGAGTTAGAAAAAGTAGACTGGAGAGCTTCAAAGGACTGCAGCCTCTTTCCACTACTGCCTATTAAACCTCATTAGAGTATGTTAGTACCTCTTCACATACCGGTTTATCATACTGTACCTTCGAGTACTGTGTTGGCAGAATAGGAAATATCTGATTTACAAAGAGAGCTTTATAGAAAAAAAAAATAGGGGTTTCTTTTGGAGTGGCAGAACGGGGAGGTAGTAACATGCTTAGGCCAGGGAGGTTGGTTTTAAATTAGAGGCAGAAATAAAAATGCTAGATAAAATGGAAGTTCATACTGCCAATCCAGGAATTTTTCTCTACAGTATGTTTTCTAGGGTTTTATTCAGTCTAGTTCTAATCCTTTATTTTTTGTTAATTGAATAGCGCTAAAGCATGCTGGAGAACAGAAACTGCTACAAATACACTCTCTGAAGAAAAAACAAAAAGAGGAGCTGGAGGGCATGGAAGTTGGTGAAATGTTAAAGAAGATATGTAGAAACTTGCAAAGAGAAACACAGATGACTACATTAATTCAAAATATCTTCCAGGTAACGTAACCTGTTGCTTTGAAAATTGGGGAGATTTGTAGGTCTTTTGTCTCTTGTATCACAACTAAACACAACTTGTGAACTTTTCGTAAGCATCTGACTATTCGTTGGCATGGCTATTTATCTGAGTGAAATACATTCTAGAATCTCTAAAAATGTTTTTCTAATTAATTTACTCTAAGACTAAGAAGGCTTTAAAAGTGTCACCAGACATCTTGTTTGTTTTACTGGACTAGACTAACACAGCTACCACTTTAAATCTTTAAAAATTGTAACCTTTAATGATTGAAAACTAGCCTGCATAAAAGTGGCATGATTTTGGTACTTAGTCTTTGATTCTTCATCTCTAATCTTAAATTATACTTTGAAATAGGTATTATTGAGTTGGTGAAATGGTGTTGACCACATTTTTATCAATTTTAGTATCCCTTTTAAGGTGCTTACATGATAAAATGGGTCTTACAGTTGAATGTCTATTAAATCCCAACTAGGAATGAACATGGCATTAAAGGTCTAAGGTGGAAGAAGCAGGGGAGTGTGTTTTGAAGTTGTTTGGATGTTAAGAGGAGGGACTGATGGCTGTATCATGACCTTCTGTAAGGATGAATGGCATTGGGAAAAATTTCCAAGGGGAGCCCCGTACATTTCTGTATTGAGTGATCCTCTGTTTATCAGAGGTTGGTTTGAATGTTAGTATTGCATTAATAACTCCATAATTAAATATAAGAAAGTACTTCAGTTCTAAAGGCTTGATCTAGAACCCATTAAAGTCAACAGAAAAATTACCATTCTCTTCAGTTGGCTTTGGATCAGGCCCTACATACCTATTTTCTGTGCTGTGAATGGCTCTGTGTATTCCCACTTGGGGTGCTGTGTCACCTTTTGAGGCCTTATAGTAGTACCTACTAGCAGTGACAGAGCACTCTTGTGCTTCCTGTCCCTCCCCTTAGCATCTCTGATGTACTAAGAGTAAGACTATATAGAAGCACAACACCCTCCCTAGTGTAGTTTCTTCTATCCCTGTGCCACAAATTGATGTGAACCTCTTCAGTTTCTCTGGAGCTTTTTCCTTAACAGAGTGAGCTGTTAGTTCAGTCAGTGATTCCTTTCTGGTTCTGTCCTATAGCAGAATTAAGGAAAGAGAGGAAGCTGGGATTTTAGAGGTGCTGTTTATCCCCAGCTGTCTTCAGAACTGCTTGGGTCATTGGTCTTCTGAGTGTTTAATGTGCTGGAGCTATACTTCCAGACCCCATAAAGATAGAGAGACTTGCCTTCAGCAGCACCTTGAGACCAAACCCTCTGGATCCAAACAGTTCTCTGATCCAACAGGCCTCCAGAAAGGGCCAGCTTTTGGCCCAATGTGGCCCCCACCCTGGAGCAAAAGAACCAAAGGATTGTAAGATGTTATATTCCCCAGTCAGGACCGGATCTGTTCCATGTGACTCCCTCAGTTAAGTCTGAACAGAGGACCATGTGACTGAACTCTACCATCCTGGTTCCAGAGAAGAGGTCAAGAGATAGTTTGGCCATCTTCATGAGTGCCATACCTTGTACCATAGAGCTTTCCAAATCTGGCAGAACTCCTTTGACTGCAGGACCAGGATCAACTCTAGTGTCCACTTCCAGGAAGACAGACTTCATTGCTGCATCAGAACCTGGGATCTCTAATGCTGACCCTTTTTGGCACCAAAAAAGAAGGGGCCTAAGGACAAGTGACTACTGTTAGCAGTACTGGTTCCTGTGCATTTGTGATTCATACAAAAGTGCTATAGTCTCAAAATGCAAATGGGTTACAGCTTCTCAGTTAATAGCATGGGAGGTGGCCTTATGGTAGAAGGAACTGAGGTGGTAAGGCAGCTCAGCCTGCCATATAGCCTTCCCTTAGTATGTCAGCGATGCTGGAGAGAAGGTGAAGAGGATGAGAACACAAAATTTTCCTACCTGATGCTGCTTGAAGGAGGCTGCTATCACAAGATGGCAGAGTGTTCCTAAGTGTGAATATACCAAGTCATCTTGAACTTCAGATACAAGTTAGTAACTTTAATTTTTGTAAGCACTTGAGTCTTTCTGGAACATGAGGCTAGATATCCTTTCCGCTGAAATTAATAATTCCTGTTCTCAGCATCAAAATTGTATGCATGCTCTTAAAACAATAAATACATTTTTGTGTTTTGAGTTATTAAAACTTGAGATTTATCAGTTCATGTACTTATACTCTCACTCAAACTTTTAAAAAAAAAGAGAGCCAATAATTTGACATTTTTACTAAGTGACAATTAAAATGCTGTAACATTTTAGCCTTTTTTTTAATCTGGTTTTCCCATGGAATTTGAACTAACAGTAACTATCTTATTACAGAGCATCATTATTGGAAGTAAAGTCAACTGGGCAGAGGATCCAGTTTTAACGGCCATTATTCTACAACTTGAGAAAAATGTGAACTGAATAAGACACAAGCCTTTTTTTTTTTTTTTTTTTTTTTTTAAGGGCATAGTTTTTAGACAATGTGCACCAATAAACTGCAGTTCAAATAGACTGACACAAGCAATGGTAACAAAAGCAAAACAGTGAAAGAGACTTTGAAAACAGGACCTTTCTACCAGTGGTTTTTCCTCTGCTTTGGTGATTGAGATCTGTAATTACACAGTTCTTTAAAGGGAAGGATTAATTCTTGGTGCAAAACGGAATCATTATTTTAGTGACTTAGATCTTAACATTACAGTCTGACCTGAGTAAGGGGCAGTTTGTAGCTGCTCAGTCCCAGGAACTGTCCAGGGAGAGAACTGCAGCTGTCTCAGTCCTGTCTGCCCCTTCCATACCCCAACTCCAAGGAGCAGAGTGATCTTCTACTGATTGGTACACTGACAGGGGAAGAGCAGAGTCAGAGTCCCAGCCATTTCCTGCATAGGAGTAGCAGCTGGCCTGATGCTGTGCCTCAGTGAACATGAAGTGTGACTCTCTTACTGTGCAGGGCTGTAACAGGGCATCTCACTCCCCTTATTCCCATGCATGTTTTCTTAAGGATATGTCCCAGTTCTGTACACTGTGAAAATACTAATAATGCAAAGCTTGTATAGTTGGTATTTACAAATGCTATCATTGAATACCAACATGGCACTTTTGGGCCAAAAGTGTTACGTATGATTTTAAACTTTTTAAAAAATTGTGCTTATTTTATTTTATGACTTCAAAATGACATTCAAAACCAGTTTGTCTGTGCTATGTCTTCTGCTTCATTAAAAATTCTGTCCTCATCACAACAGCCAACATAGAGAAAACTGGTGTTGTGCAGAAGGCATATGGAATTTATATATAAGCCATCTCCTGAGCTGCTGTGCAATTACACTTAGAAATAATAAAAAGCAACATCATTCTTCACAATTTGACACATTTGTGTATACTTCATTACAAACTTGTAGAAAATTAAGTAAAATGTAATATTTTGGACAAAGAAATGCATTTAGTTAATTTAAAAATGCAGGTAATTCAGAGAGGTCGTTGGAATTGGGAGGCAGAACTCAAAGTGAAAATGTGCTTTTGTAAAGTGTTAAAATCCACAGATAGTTTAATCTTGTAGTTTCTTAACAACTTCAATAAAATATCTTGTGAATTTTGCACTTCCTAATGATTGGTGGTCTGTATTTTTGAATGTTCAAATGTGAAGTAATATAAAATATATAGATGACAGGAAGCTATTTTATATTTTTCTGACTTCCTTCTGTCCCTTTACTTCTGTCAATTCAGATAAACAAGTTAGTTTGCATTTAAGTGGCTGTGTAAAGAAAATTCAGTATCTTCCATTGTTATAGCCAGGTTGATCCCAGAATATGAGAGAGAGAGAAGGTAAGTGAGGAGATATCTTTTACTGGACTAATAGCTTCTACTGAAAGGTACCAGATCTGAAGAGCTCATGTAGCCTGAAAGCTTGTACTGTCCACCAACAAAATCTGGTCCAGAAAAAATATTTCCTCACTGACCTCTGTTGAGAAAGGGCTTTTTACCAGACATGCTTATGATTCTTTATTGTACTATCAGGTCCAGTCTTTCACACTGGATTTTCATGTCTTTTTGAAGTACTAGCACTCAGGGGCACTCTAATTTGGTATCTGACTCCTCCCAGTCAGCCCCTTCAACAAGTACTGCACTGATTACTTTCCTTTGATAGTAGCAGGTGTGAAAAGTGGTAAAGCTCCAGGACCTGGTAGATTTTCAGGTAAATTTTACAAGGTATTTAAGGAGGTATGAGTGGTCCCTTGGGTATGTCTACACTGTGGGCTTAAGTCGACTTTAGCAAAATCCTGGCCACATTTGGAGTTGATTAAGTTGGCTTCCTTAAGTCGACTCTCACTCTTTAAGTTGAGTTAATGTACGTAATGGGGCCATCTAAGTTGACTGAAGAAGCGCTATGTAATAACATATGCCTGCTTAAGTCGACTTAATAAAGTCAGCTTAAGCGAACACATTTTTTATTAGGACACTTTCTTAAGTTGACTTAAGAGAAGGGTGGACTCATTAAGTCTACTTATAAAGTTGACTTCAGGTAAGCTTTATTAAGTTGACTTAGCTGTTGAGAGGAACCTTCACTATTCTTCTATTAGAGGAAGAAATTCCCCACCATATGAAAGAAGCTACTGTAGTAGTTATCCATAAAGCTGAAAAGGCCCCCATCTTTTTGCAGCTCCTACTGACTCCTGTTGCTGCTGAATCATGACAAAGATTTTAACAAAAATACCCGTTAGCCTAATGCAGTGAGTGTTCTCACCTTATATGAATCCAATCTGATTTGCATTTAAGTAAGGATAGACATGCGGAAAGCACTTGCAATCATCCATTATGGCAGAACAAAAACTGATCAATTTCTTTTATTATTTAATGCAGAGAAAGCCTTCAGTAGCTATAAATTTGCCATACTCTGAAAAGTCACTCTTCCAGAAAATATGTAGGTACTAATAGGCAACAAACTTGATAAGGCAATTCAAATCTCAGACAAGATGAACTCTATGATTTCAATGTCAAGACTTCAGTAGATCAGAAAATCTGCAGTAGTGGAAGAAGAATGCAGTTTCTTGGTTTAATGGATCAGGTCTGACTATTTCGGCAAATCAAAGCAATTGACAAAGCTATTACAATAAGTGAGTTCCCCCTCTATCTTCTAATATGTTGTTCCATACTGTTTGAATCTAAGCAACTGTCTTGATTTGCTGAAATGGTCTGACCTGATCCTATGACACATTTTCCTCCCATTGTTAAAGTTCCCCATTTTCAAGTGTCATCTGAAGAGGGATTTTCTCTCACACAAGCTCATTGATTAAATATGTTTGTTAGTTTTTAGAATTGTCACAAGACTCCTTGTTTGCTTTAGAAAGGTGTCCACCCTGAAGTCAAAATTTCCAGTGGGGAAGAATCCACCACACTCCTCAGCTGGTTAAATAGTTTAAAAGGGGCCTCATTTCTAGTTTGAATTATCATTTTCCAGACAATGGGACTTCAGGAGCTTCTCTCTGCCGGATGCAGTTCCGCTACTCCCACGTAGCCTCTCCCTGTACAAACATGTGATCCTGTCATCTCTCAGCCTACCTAGAGCGAAGGAAGCCATGCTTGCATTGCTCGGGTAAACTTCCTAACACTGTGGAGCAGTGTATTGGAAAACCCTGCACATGTCATGCTGAATGCATAGCCCAGCCCTCAGCCAACCAAACTAAAACTGCCCAAATCATTGCATATGATATGGGCTGCGCTGTTCTAGAAGACCAACTGGCCAACACTGGCCTCGGGGAGGAGACAGTACCCAGGAGGCAGCTGAAGAAACTGGGCTTGAGCCACCTCTGTCCCCTGACTGACCATTCTGGCTTTCTCCCCTCATATCCTGCCTGCTGCTTTGTGCTGTCTGCAGGGGATCAGACCCTTGTTCCAAGGCTGAGGTTTGCAGGTGCTAGCAGCCCGCAGGTGCAACGTGGAGGCAAAAGGGATAGGCTGCATCTGGGAAGGGGCACTCAGCTGCTGGGCCAATAGCCCCTCCACTGCCCAGGTCAGGGGCCTGTGGTGCACCATGCATTGGGGTGATGGTCAGGTGCCTCTGTAGCACCTGGAGGACAGGGATGTAGATGGCAACTAGAGCTAGAGCCATCCCTAGGGTGTGGTGAATTGGGGCAATTACTCTGTCCCATGCTTTGGGGAGCGCTGCAGTTCATGCCAAGAGTGGCTGGCAGTTGCTTATAGAATCTCAGCTTTGTGCCAGGACTGGATGGGAGGCAGGTGGCTGCAGTTCTCTTCTTGGCTGGGAGCAAACATTGGGCAGGGATGGCAGCTGCAGCCTTCCTCCCAGCTGTGTGCCAAGAGGCAGCAGAAGACAGCTGACTGCGCCTAGGGCCCTGGCTTCATGGGGCAGCCAGGGGGATGGGAAGCTGCAGCCCCCCTCCCAGCTATGGTATGGGACTGACTGTGGTGGGTGGCTGCTGACAGGGTCCCAGCTTTGCCCTGGGCCCCATACCCTGCTAGGGACAGGCCTGCCACTGGGCCTCCCCAATTGTTCACTCCTGGATCTGGACTGACTTACTCCATTTTGCTCAGTGGACCCCCCGCCCCCCGGGTCGGTCTACACCAGCCTCTTGTATGTGATCGGTCTGAGGTAGTGGAGGTGTAGTCAGTAGCACTGTTCCCTTTAAGCTGTGCACATGTGTGCGTGCACACAGGTCATGAAACCTGTTGAGACAACAAAATAAAGTGTGCATAAAATAATTCAATAGTGCTAATATTGGTGCTCACAAAGAAATGTTTTTGCGCACACAAAGAAATTGTTTGTGCACACAGTCTACAAGTAATTAAAGGGATTATTGGAGTAGTCACTCGAGATGGTCCCTCAGTGAACTCCCCCAGCCCCCTGATAACACACTGGGAACTTCCAAGTTGGAGGGATCAGGACCATTTCCAATCAGCCCTTGCTCCAGGTCAGGCCCATGCCAGTTCATAGTCTTTGAAATACACACAGCTTTAGATAAAACAAACAGTACTTTATTGATTAAAACAACTTTAAGTGAATATATAGCAAAACAATCATGCAGGCGTTAACCACTACCAAACAAAAGGAAATACACTGTCTAGCCTAAAATTTACTGTTATCTGTTTTCCTTTTATGCACATACCTAGCCAGTGATGGTTTTCAGCTGATCTCTGCCCTTCCATGGGTAGGGCACAATCTGTGCTTGTAGGCAGAGATGTTGCAAGATGGAGTTCTTCTGGCAAAAAGCCTAAAACTGTTCCAAGGGGCTCCTTTTCTCTCCCCTCCCCCCATTCCCCAGCTTCTCTGTGGTCAGGTGACTCTTTCCTGTGACTGAAGCCCGTAGTTTGCATAGCCTTTGTGAGACATCCCTTTTTTGTACTGAGACAACTCAGTTTTTCTGATCCCACCTGAAGCATGTGACATGCATAGGGACCTTTCACACCACGAAAGCTCATGCAAAAAATAAATCTGTTAGTCTTAAAGTGCCACACGACTCCTTGGGTTTTTTTATACATATATGATGATGCTGGAAACATGCCATAAGCTTTCCAAAAGGAACCTGGCATATCATATTTGGCATGAAATCATACAATTGCATTGCAAAAGTGAAAAGGAAAGTTATATAGATCATATGCTAAGGGTGTGGGAGGATGCATCTCCTGACACAGTGATGTAAGAATCTAAGCAACTGTCTTGATTTGCTGAAATGGTCTGACCTGATCCTATGACACATTTTCCTCCCATTGTTTAAGTTCCCCATTTTCAAGTGTCCTCTGAAGAGGGATTTTCTCTCACACAAGCTCATTGATTAAAGTTCGTGCCAAGAGTGGCTGGTTGGTGGCAACTATGGGTGATGTCAGCTAAACAAGTTCACCAGGGAACAGCAAGTGACCAAGAAGCAGCAATTAATCATGTGGTGGCAACAACGACATTATCAACTAATTAAATTCCACAAGCAAGAGCAGGTTGATCAAAGCAGCAGCCTGCTACCATCACCTTTTATACCTACCTTACCCTACCCAACTCAATCAATGAGCCTAGACCGACAGATTAATAGCAATACATACATGATTTTGAACTCATGATAGCTGGACTCCCCAAACACATCATGAAGAGCTGAACTACATAACATAAAATCATCTTTTTAAAGAACCCCAAACAAACTAATAAAAAACTCACACTTCACAATAGATTGAATTTTCTGTTTTTTTCCACAATAAATATTTCCCCGAAGGGAAGTGCACCTAACCTAGAAACACTGCAATACCAGGCTGATGCGCAGAAGGGTTAGAGCAAGCTCTCAAACCACTTCCATACCCCAAAAATGATTGTAAAACCCAGTCCTCAAATTAAGGACATACCAGAAATTACGCTGATAAGAACAGACACTACACTTGATCTTAGCCAATAGGCCGAGAAGCGATGCTGTGGCTCCGGCGCACTAGGAAGCCCTCTCGTCGCTACAGCTATGCCGCACACAGGGAGAGTGCAGAACGGCCCCAAACCTCCAGCACCAAGCCTCTGATCTCAGCCATAACCACTGCTCTCAAACCGACACCTCGGAACACCCCTTTCCGCGCACAGAGAAATCTTTCCGCCGCTTTCTTTAGTGCATCATCTGTCTGGTTGTGCGGGGCTGACACTCACGCTTAGTTTGCATTAACCCACCCACTTGACTGTGACGCGACCTGCAGCTGTCATGTTACGTCATGCCGCAAAATCGGGGGCGGAAGATATGCGCAAGCGCTAGTTTAGGAGCCCCAAACTGTTCTTTGCGGTCCCCTCTATCTAAAGCGCCGCGTCGGGGGCCCTGCCATGGGGGAGGGGAGCGGGCACACTGCACCGTGACAGAAGGCGGCGTACGCCCTCAGCCCGCCCATTAACGCCCACCACCCTGAACAAACATGGCTGAACGGGCACTTCCGGTTCTGACCCCCAAAGCCGTGCTTTTTCACTTCCGGTTCCGGGCGGAGGCTTTCCGGAAGCAGGCCCGCCGCAACCAAGCGTCCA
Source organism: Podocnemis expansa (assembly GCA_007922195.1). Classification (NCBI taxonomy): domain Eukaryota; kingdom Metazoa; phylum Chordata; order Testudines; family Podocnemididae; genus Podocnemis; species Podocnemis expansa. The sequence goes on from ML681990.1 coordinate 41,567,275, forward strand.
TTACCCGGCGTGCAACTGGCGCTGAAGCAAGCGAAACCCAAACCGAGCACGCGCAAGGTGGGGGAGACACACAGCTGGACTCCGGTATGAAGCCCCGCCCCCCGAAGGGCCGCTATAGCCCCGCCCCCTTGCTCGTTCTGACCCCGCCTCCCTCGCGGCCGTGCAGCGCCGGGGGTCACAATGGGCAGCAAGATGGCGGCCGCCAGCAGGGTCGTTCAGGTAACGGAGCCGTTCCCGGCGCTCTGCGCTCCGCAGCCCGGGGACGTTACTGGGCGCCGCCGGCTGAGCCTGGGGACGCCGCCGCCGCCGCAGGAGCCGCGGGGCCTTTGGACCACGGGGTGTCCCGGGCCCGAGCTCGGAGACGGCCGAGCGGGTCTTGGAGCGGGAGCGAGACGGGCCGTCGGCTCAGCCGCGGCGGTGAGAGCCGTGGGGGCCTGCGCTGCCGCGGGCCGAGTCGGGCTCATCGTGGAGTCCCCGGGCGGCCGCGGATCCGGCCACGCCCCCGCCGCCCCGCGCGCGCCGGCTCCTGCCCTGGGGGAGGGGGCGCGGGGCCGCAGGCGGGCCTGGCTCCCCCAGAGCCTCTGCTCCGCTTCTCGGGGGGGGGGCGGCTGCTCTCGCCCTGCCTCACGACACACACGCAGCCCTGTGGCGCCTGGCGACTAACAGGTTTACTTTTCGCGTGAGCCTCCGTGGGAGAAAAATCTTCCAGGCATCTGAGGGGGGTTTTCTCCCACGTACGCTCATGGAAAAAAATAAACGTTAGTCTTCAAGTGCCACAGGACTCCTTGTTTTGTTTTTTTTCTAGCCATGCAGCCTACTCTGATGGTCTTCACGGACTTTCTGATCGCACCTGCTATTAGTACAAGTAAACCCTTACCATACATCAAGGGGGTGTGAGGGAGACCTTTTATCAGGGGCGTCACTAGGGCCTGGCACATGGGGCTCGTGCCCCAAATCCAGCGCCATTGCCCCGAGCCCTGGTGTGGCCCCTGCCTTTTCTGGCCTCTGTCTGGAGATCCACAGCTTGGCCGCCCATGGTGGCAGCAGCCGCTTCTGGCCCCATCCTAGGCTGGGCTGCCTGCCGCTGAGGCACGCTCCCTGCTTTGTCCTCAGCCAGGGATCCAGGGCCAGGCTGGTGGCAGCAGGCGCCTGAGACCAGGTCGGGCCGCAGTGCAGAATCAGGGCTGGGGGCGTGGCCAGTGCCCCAAGGCAGCCACCCTCCAGCCTTTTATTCTGTTTCCTTTTCTGATCTCGTTTCCTTTGTGTCACTGACAGCATTTTGTGTATAGTGAATTTTGCTTTTCAGTTTTGTGGGCCAAGCAAGTAGGGGTGTGCTGTAATGCCTCAGTGCAGGTGGCTTTCAAACCGTGAGTCAGGACCCAGTACTGGGTCACAGACCCTCAGATATTGGGTTGTGACACCCCCTGCTGACATTGCCAAAAAACTGGATTGCATTGCTGAAAGATGTAATTATGGGGTCATGGGCATAAAAGATTTTCATCAACTGGGTTCAGAAGAAAAAGTTTGAAAATCCCTGTCTTAATGTCCCTTCATTCCTTTCCCCCCTACCCCAATCCCAATCTCCATTGATTAGTCACTTGGTCATTCGGTTCCAGTATCCAGTCATCTGGTTCTCTTGTGGTGCCCCTATTGGTAAACGATGCCAGCAAAAAGCACGTCTTGCAATATCCCATATGGGAAGATTATCAGTCTTTGCCACTCATAAATCACTGCTGTTGGGAATGAGAGAAAACCATTATATGGCTGAGGTTGGTTGGTTGAAAAGTCAGTGAAAAAAATATCTAGTGCAGATAGGGGAACGTTAAACTTCACACCTACTAATGTATAGTTGTTTACATATGGGACCTAGTTTCTCTCTTTAGCTGAGCTAATGTGGAAGAGCAGAAGGGAACCAAGGATCCCATGATTGTGGCATGAAAACCATAGAATCACATTTACATTGCATTTACAGTCGCTTCTTTATTGGTCATGATAAAGCATCTCTGCTCTAGAGTCTAGTACAAACATGAATTTCAAATGTTGCTCTGACAGTCTAAGCCTTGTTTAAAAACAAAATTGACAAGATTGTAACTCTCCCAAATCTTGTGTTAATGAAAGTGCCCAAGCAACAGTACAGAAATAATTGCTTAGAGTGTAGCATTCTTGCCATGAAAATCTCATCAAGTTTTACATTTTATTTAACTGGGTTTATTTTTATTTTTCTTCCTTTGTCTGCCTCCTTCCATTGCCCTGTCTTGTTTTAGGTAGTCAAGCCACACACACCTTTAATCAAGTTCCCAGACAGAAAAAATAGTCTCAAACCCAAAAGTAAGTATCTTATTTGTAAATAAAACTTATACCATGTCAGATTGGTGGGGGGGGGGTAATCTTTACATAAAGACCATGACACGTTGGTTCTTTTTGGCTTATATGACTCATTTATTTCTGAGCATCGATCTCATTTGCTGCCTGAGTTTTACACTTCTGAAAATTGACCATACTTCATGCATAAAACACATCTTACTTTATGAACTCTATGGCAGAGTTATGAATATCTCCATGTTTATTCCTCCACTTTAATCTTGTACCATGAAGTCTCATTTTGCAAACACTAACCTCCATTTAAGAGAGGCTGTACAGCACTCACTTTCACAAGTGCCAGAAGCACTTCCTCTCTGCCACCACCAGCACCCCCCACTTCCATGTATCCCTCCTCCATACTGCTGCTGCAAGCATCCTCTTCCTCTTTGTAGCTCCTCCCTCTGCAGCAAGATGAGGGCGGTGGGGGGAGTTGTTGAATGCTGCTGCCACCTATGCTGGGCATCAGTTGTTTTCTGCACAGCACCACCAAAAGAAAAAGCTGGAACAAAAGATTTCAGGTGCCCCTGTACAGAAGAGAACGCAGCTCCTCCATAGCCGTGCGTAGGATGCCTGAGTCGCATCGCCACATTGAAGAAGGGGGTGCTTGCAGCAGCAGTGCTTCCTACAGGAGGAGGAAGGGTGCTCTGTGCTAATCCCTGACATAGTGCTTTATAAGATACCAGTCACCATCTGAAGTTGTCATGTTGTTCCATTAAAATGGGAATTGTATATCATGACTAACATTACTCTTGACTCAAAGTATTTGAAATTAAAATGGATGTTTTTAATGAGATTCTGGCCTAATACTTTTTGTTTGGAGGCTGTTATAGTTCCTGGTTCATTCCTCTTTTAATTCAGTACCTGTGAGATCTTCTTAAATACTGGAGTCAAGCCTATTCAGCACACCTAAAATTACAGAATCCCTTCCTCTGGGTGAGCTCACCTACTCATTTTAAGATTTTATACTGCTAATAGTAGAAGTAGATAAAGTGAACATTATAGTGCTATGAAATTTTGAAAAATGACTTTTAATTCCTGGTATCTAATGCTTTCGAACCTGTTGTTGGAAGCACGCCATAAAAATATTCTAATAAAAAAGCAAAAGAACTGGTGAGTGCATGAGATTGAGCTTCAATTGGTGACTTCCTGCCAAAGCATGGTTGGTAGTCACTTTAATCATGCAGTTGTATTTTTTGTCACCCTTATGATTTTGAACTGATTTGTATTTTTACTTCTATAATTATATTACATATTTGCTAATCTAGTTTTTCTCTTGAGTAAAGATTCCAGTTAAACCACAGGTGCGAATAATGAGTTTAGTTTTCCTGTTAATGTAACAAAATAACTACAGTTTGGCTTGACTGAAGGTTGTAATCTGAAATTGAATTGTTAGTATATTTTTGTTAAAAATGAAGTGTTTTGATAGTACTGTGCAATGGTTTGGTCAACATTTACCCTCACTGTCTAATTTGTATACAGTTCCAGCACTGTCCACTATTAACTTTTTTTTTTTTTTTTTTTTTTTTTAGTGATCGAATAAACAACTAATCTCTCAGCTCTTATTCTTTTAAATCTAATTATGCAAGTTTTGATTAGAGCTGGCTGACACTCCCAGTTTTAGGTTCATGAGAAATTTTGGCTTTCTAGAAGTTGGATTTGTTCTCATCATAACAAAACCAAATTTGCTGAAATCTCTTAAATCCAAAATTTTGTTTTAAAGACACAGGCACATGGCATTTGTGGAGCGGAATATTTGAAACTAATCAGAATGCTATTCAATGAATGTCAGTTTTGTTGAGCTCCTTCAGGGACACCTAGATTCTCTGGTTCAGTTTGAGTCTTCACCTTCTTTAGAAAATTTTGGACTAGCTTTAGTTTCTTTCAGATTATATGTAGACTTTCCTACCTTGATCCATGCCTTTGTCACTTCAAAACTGTCATGTGCTCTTTCAATCCATCTATCTTGTAGTAATGTAAAATATGGCAGGCAGCTGTATTTTACCATGATATACAGGTGGCCTATGGTTTATATTAGCTACCTGTTGATTTCCAGGTGGAATTTCAGGTATATTATTTTGACCCGTAAATGGCTTGGGACCTGCCTAAATGAGACTAATGTCTCTGTGTCATATTGCTGCAGTGAGGCTAGCAAAAAGTAGAGACTCGTTTTGCTTAAAAGAGAAGTTGCTGGTTTTAGTCAATTGTATCTGAAATATATTAAAGTGCAAAATAAAATCAGCACCTCATGAAGTGTTAAGGATTTCTTTTCAATAAATAAAGCAAAAAAAATTAACTCAGATGTAAGAAATTGTTCCTCCATCTTTAAAAACAAGGAGCAAATGGCAATGGTTAGGAGAATCCATATAAGAATCCAAGAGAGAGGCAGAATTTTTCTTTAGGAGAAAAGCGCAAGTATCTAACATTCCAATAACTAATAGCATCAATCTAATAAATTTAACTGTGCCTTATCAGAAGGCTGCAGAACTGCCTAATCTTTATTCATCTTCTGCATGCTGCTTTTAAACTGGTTCATTGCTCACTTCATGATTTTGTGATTGGTTATGTACTTGATCAGCTGGGCCTTACGGCTCTATTCCTGGTTCCTCCTATGACTCTGGGCAGCCTTGTCCACACTGCGGGTTTCAAGCATGACTTTTCACTGACAATTCCTAAATATACCTCTTCATTGCTGCTGTCGCCCATGTTGTACCTTCCCATTTTTGGATCCATTCAACATCTCTTCCTCGATATTCTTACCTCAAATGAAGCTCCACATGAGTAAAACTGAAAAACTCATCTTCACCTGCTTCTTTTTCTGACCTTATCAGAAACTTCCTCATCCATATATTCACCTGGCTTAGCAACTATCGTGTCACATTTGACTCCTTGTACTCTTTGACTCATTCAAGATTGCTAAATCCTGTTGTTACTTACTCTGTAGCTGTTTTACCCCTGCTGCTTAAATTTTGTTCTCAAGTCTGATCATGTTTCACCTGAGCTACTGCAGCCTTTCTCTGTCTGGCTTTTTTGACTCTTGTATTACACTCACTCTGTTCTACAAACAGGCTGGAGGAGTGAGTACCAGGATGGGAAATATTGCTCCCATGGAACTTGGGATTTCAATTAAGAATCTTTACTCCACAGCATATTATAGTTGTGTAATATACTCTGTTGTCAGAAGTAAATCATTTATGTGTGTAGTTCAGTTTTTTGACCAAAAGGATGATTGCTTTATAAATATAAACAGTGTCTCTACTATAATTCATTATTGGCTGTTTTGACCATAAACCCCCATCAAGTCCCTGCATTGCCTTCCAGTGATGACTTAAAATGTTCAAGATCGTGCAGCTTCAAGGCCCTTTTGACATTAGTTTCCTACTCCCCAGCTTACAGTCCAAGCACTTATTCAGACTTGAGGCTGTTTTTTGGTAAGTTTTACTCAGTCTCCCTCCTGATCCTGTGCATCTCAAATCCATCAAAACGCATCCATTTTGGTCAGTGTTCAACAACTGACTGTCACCCTGTAGCATTCATTTTGGATTTCACAAACAAACTGTAGTATATTTAATGAAAAATACAAAATATTAAAAGTGGGTATGCTACGGACCACATCTTGTCATATTTTCACAGCTGCATCCTTCATCCTCCCCTAGACCTGTCCATTTATCTATGGACAGCTTGGCTTTCATCTTTCAAAAATCTTGCACACCTATAGCACTGTGTAAATACTCATATACTGTGAGGCATTGTGTGTTCTTAATCTGCAGGTACGCCTTCCTAATGTTAGTTTTTTAAAGACTTTTTGTAGTGGTTTAGCTATCATTGCAACATCAGTATCTAAGCCCTTCAAGCTGTGCTTTCTCCTTCTCAGAAATTGACTGCATCAGTTTTCTCATTACTGTATTAGTCCCTAAAATAAAATACAAGTATGTGGTCAGAAGGAAGGGATCTTACTTCATGCAAGTAGCTTTATAATGAAGAAGTCAACTGACATGACCAATAATTGCTAATGTATACTGCCTGGACTGTTGAATAAATGTATTCAAGCCTGTATTAAAATATATTCTGTACTTTCTATACATGGTTTTGAAATCTGGGTTTCAGTGCAGGAATCTCTACAAGCAAGGATACCACCACTCCATGCTTCATCAGCAGAGCTGCCTGTAGGAGACAGACCACCAGCCCTTCAAAACATTTCATCCACAAGTAGAGTACAAGGCATACCAGACACGATGGAACTAGTAAAAACATTACCTCAAAAGTACAGGAGAAAACTAATATCAGATGAGGAGATGGAATACATTCAAGTAAGTTTTTTGTTATATTTGTTACCACATACATCCTCTGCAGTTATTCACTATCTTGAAAAATTTGCAAAACAACTTCTGGACAACATGATAAATAGCCTTGCCTTTTAAGTCTTGTTACCTTTGCACTTAGAGTGCTTTTGAATGCAGTTTGCGGTGAACACAAATTGTTCTTCAGTACACAATTTGGGTAAAAAAAGATACCCTTTTTGGCAGTTCAGAATTGATACACGGAGAGGCTATGACATACTGAAGATCACAAAGAATGCCAGTGACAAAATCAGGATTAGAATTTGTCTTGAAGTTAGTTGTAATCTACATGTAATACATTTAAAAACCATGTTGCTTCAATGTCATTACCTATTATAGTCACAATTGTAAAATGTGTAATAAATATTAGAGACACAATGTACAATGTGGTAATCCTTTCACTTGAGTTTATTCATAGAGTGAAGAGGCTAAACTTGTAGTTTATGCCCAGAATGCAGGTTGTTTGTTTAAGAATAAAAAATCACAGGAGAAAAACCTCATGATTTATTTCAGTGCCAACAAATAGAGTTTAAATGATTCCCTATGAAGTATGCAATCTAACATTGCAGCATCATGCAAGTGCATGAGAGGTGGAAAATGTAATTGACTGTAAAATGCCACTGTGCCTGTAATATTGTTTTGAGCACTTCACCAGATAACAAATTGGGAGGTTAGAGAAGAATATCAAAAACATTAAAGAGCTGGAAGGATGCCTTTGAGGCAAGATCAAAACAACTAAATCTGTATATCTTGGTTAGGTGATGATTAATTCCACAAGTATTCAAAGGATATGAAGGAAAGGAACTCTTTATATGATGTGGAAAGAGGCTATAACGAGGAGCAATGGAATTAAAGGTGTGAAAATTCCTGACATTCAGCTTTGAAGTTTCTCAGCAATTAGAAGTATTAAGCTGTGAAAGTTAGAAAAATCTGAAATGTTTTTTGTGAGGTATCTTTTACAAAAGCTAAATAGATAGTTCACATCCTTTCATACAAGGACTAAATAAAAGGTAGAATTCTTAAATAT
>ML681990.1:41575009-41648892 GCA_007922195.1 Podocnemis expansa
ACATCCTTTCATACAAGGACTAAATAAAAGGTAGAATTCTTAAATATGCAAATAACTATTGAAAACAGTACTTTCCTACTCATTAAAAAAAAAAAAGTACAAAACCATCATGTCAGCTTCCCTTTTCATTAGTAGAAGACATGTAATTGTCTGCTTTTCTTTAACAGCGTGGAGGTCCAGAATAAATACAGAAGATTCTTGTTCACCACTGTTGAATGAATTATTGTATTCACATTAAAGGCCTTCCTCACTCTATGAATGTTATAAACAATAATAGCTTTAATAAAGAGCCTGTAATAACAGGGTGAGAAAGTTGACACTTGTCTTCTAATTTATCTTTCTGGACAGTTTTTTTTTTCTGTTAAAGGCTAATTGAGACAATTGTGTGAACCCACTTTATAAGCCTACACTATTAAAGTATAATTTAAGCAATAAAATGGTCGAGAATGTTTTTGTAGCTGTTGTTGATCCACAAAGGTCCATCTAGATCTAGTACAGAATCTCTCAGGCCCATAAAATGAGCATTGCTACTTTTTATTATACAAATTTAAAATCTTGACGTTGTTATAAAAACAGGTTTTATTCTGCCATCCAGCTAAATGGTGGATGCTTTTCCTGACAATTTAAATGCTTCCTGGGGCGTGAACAACTTTGACCATTTGTATCTTAAGCTTGTGCTTGGACTAACTTTATTAATTAAAATTGTGTTTGGAACAGATCTTAAACTCATCTGTCTACAGTTTTAGAGAAAACTGTGACAGAGAACTGACTTGCTTTCCCATGCTTTAGAAGTCATGCACATTATGGAGCTGGTGGGTTTGGCCCCAAGAAGAGGATTATAGGTAGCCTTTAGTTCTCAGGTTTGCTCAAGAAATTTACCATAATCTAGGTAAAAGGGAGACTAAAAGTTAATTTGAATGCTATATCTGTTAAGTAGCCTTGTGTCTTGACCAATTTTAACAGTTGAAACTACACCACTATCCAGGTAAAGTGGAATATTTCTGTCCCTTGATGCCTGCTGGTACAGAAGTCAGGGGTTTGCTTTTATACCTTTTTAACCTGATTAAAAAATGAACTTCAGTTCTTTCCTAGAAGATACAAAAGTGTGTGAGCAGTGGAGTTCTAAAGTTGCAGGCTCATGCTCAGGAAAGAGTTTGCCTCGTATCCTTCCAAGATTTACGTAAGTATAGTTTTCAAGCTCAGTTGCCAATTTGAGAGCAGCGGGTGCTCTTGTGAGTTTAAGTGGTTTCAGTATGATTCACCCTTGAAGTGTAGTTCATGAGCATAAGACCCATTTCAAAGTGAGCTGTATTGACACCAAACGATGGACAATGCTTTATCATCTCTCTTTGGCTAGTAAAACACTACCAGCCTGCCTTACCAACAAAACTGTCACTGACATTGTTCAGGAAATAAAATATTCAGTTACAACACAACCTTAATGCCACTTCAAGTCCCTACAGACCCATCTCCCAAGGTATCTCAGAATTTTAAATGCATTAGTGAATTGTGTACACTGTACTTTTCAGTCACAGTGCTCTCGTAATATTCCTGTGACATACAGAAGGGGTAGTTGAGGCTTGTGTACACAGAGATTGAGTGATTGGCTCAAGGTCATGTAAACTTTGTCAGAACCATGAATTTAGAAGCCAGATTGCTTGATTTCTACTCAGGAGTTTTGGTTACAGACTGTTCTCCTTTTCTCAAGTTACAAAATGGAGGTGCCGGAGCATACTGAAAAGAATGATAGACAAAGATGAGAAATTGGTTTGTATTACTATGCATTACATACAGATGGGCAAAGAAAAAAGAGCTTAATTCAATTTTGAGGACTTGTCTACGTGGGGAATTATGTTGAATAGCTTTCCTATATCAAGTTGCTCCAAAATGAGTGTGTGCACATACTGAGCTATTCTGGGTTTGCTATTGTTTTAAATCCACACTTTAATCTGAAATAACTTTTCCATGTAGAGGAGCCCTTATTTAATTTGCCAGTTTTAACTGCAGGCTAGCTGCTACGTCCTGTAAAACTGAGCAAGTGGTATCAAAGAATAACTTGCTATTACTGAAATAGGTTCTACTGAAAGGATAACACCATTTAAAATGAAGGGGAGGCAGTGAAAAGGGGCATTTTCTGGCAAAAATATCAATATTTTAAGAAGACATTTAGACCTGTAAGTTGAAGCATGGAGGAAAGTAAGCCTGAGTCTAAGGAGTGTACTGGATAATCCGTCCACTTGACTTCTGAGATCTGAAGTATTAACAACCAGGTTCTGGTCTAGAGCCCAAAAGCATACGGTGAAGCAACTGGATTTTAAACATACTAGCCACCTCCCATCCTCCCGGCGCTAACAAACGCTTCTTCTTCCCAAGCGCCCAAAACCAAAAAATCACGTTGACTTTCAAGGTTGATTTCCTCCCTCTACGCGCGGGGCCGCTGACTACCCCAGCCCCCGCTGTCAATGCTTTTAGCTCCAGCTCGACCAGAGCAGAAGCCCGGAGCTGCTTCAGGCGGCCGCGCCGCCCCCGTGCGCTGGAGGCTGGAAGCAGAAGCGTGGCAGCCGCCTGGCTGGCCCGCGGTGGCCGGGTGGCGGGGAGGGTTAAGGCGAGCTCTCCCTCCCCGCGGTGTGTCCCCCCCCTCTCCCCCGGGGCACGTGACCGGCCACCCGCTCGCCCCGGCCCCTGTCAGAGCGGCCTGGGCGGTGGCGCGCGTGCGCAGCGAGCCGGGGGCGGGGCGGGCTCCGTGTGCGCCGGGCCGGAAGCCGCGGGCGGCCGGGGCCAGGCAGTGACGGTTTTAAATCCCCCGGCCCGGCCTGGCCGCCGTCCTCTCTTGCCCGGCCGGTGATGGACGCGCGCTCGCGAGCCAAGCGCTACGAGAAGCTCGACTTCCTGGGGGAGGGGCAGGTGATGGCGGCGGCGGGGGCCGGGGGCGTCTGGCGGCGCTGAGGGGAGCGCGGGCCGGGCCGGGAGCGGGCAGCGGGTGTCTCCGCCGAGCAGCAGCCGGGTCTGCTGAACTCAGGGGCTGGCAGCGGTGGCGAGGGCGGCTGCGGGCTGCCTTGAGACGTGCGGAGGTGTCGCACTTGTCTGGGTGCTGGCAGGATACCAGAGTGACAGGCTGGGATCATCTGCTGCAGCCCTTCATTAAAGACCAAGGGTGGGCAACCACTGGAGCTGCGCCGACACTGGCACCCGACCCCATTCACAGCCCCACGCAGCACCCTCTGCCCTGCCACAGAAACTGTCACTCCTGCCATTGACACTCACTCTGGGTGGCTTCCTTCGGGTGCAGCGGGGACACAGGGAGTCCCCCCATCGTGCCTGTGTCTCCACGTGACACAGAAAAAACCCAGAGTGGCTCCTCTGTGTAGTGTGATGTCCCCAAAGGAGCCACTGCAGGCAGCTTCTTTCTACAGCATGGCTGAGAGCGTCTGGAAGGAGCCGCTTCTTTATGTGGCCTGCCCGGGTACCCCTGTCCCCAGGCACGCTGCCAAGGTGAATCACTCTGGGTGAATTGTTTCCATGGCGTGGCTGGGAAGCACTCCTGCTTGAGCTGTGACCATTGCTGAATTTTTAAGCAGCTGCTGCATTTTTTTCAGTAGAGGGGGCCCTGGCACCAGCTGAGGGTTGGGAAGGAAAGACCAGCACAGGGGCTGACAAAGGTTGCTGACCCCTGTTATAGACAGTACGTTGGCTGGGATGACTTAGTGAGAGTGGCCCTGCTTTTAATAGGGGACTGGACTAGATGACCTCATAAGGTCCCTTGTAACCCTATGATTGTACATGGCTTTTTAAGAAAAATCCTTTTATGAGTTGTAGATGTGCTTCTCTCTTATACGGGCTGTCCTCATTCTTCACCTGAAGAAGCTCTCTGTGTAAATGTCACTGTGTTCATGACACCAACACAAGTTGGTCTCAATTGAACATGGAGTCTAGGGGCACTTAGAAAGACTAACATTTAATTATTGCATGAGTTTTTGTGGAAGAAAATCACACTTCATCAGGTGCTTGAGGATGGGGAAATCACAAGTTATTTACAAATGGTGCTGGCAGTTTGTCATCAGGACCAGCTGGAGTTGGAGACTGATCCCATCACACGGATGTTCATTAAGTCCCCCGTTGCCAAGAGCTTGATGAAATATTTTCTCCCGTGAAAGCTCATGTGATAAATTTGTTAGACATTAAAAGTGCTACCGGACTCTTTGTTTTGCTGGCCTAGACTAAGATCTTGTCAATTTTAAAAGGGATAGCCGTGTTAGTCTAGTCCAGTGAAAAAACAACAAGGAGTTGTGTGGCACTTTAAGACTAACAGATTTATTTTTTGCATGAGCTTTTGTGGGAGAAGATCCCACTTCCTCAGATGCTTCGAAGATGGGTGAACTTACAGCAAATCAGAGCAGTTTTACACCCCCTTGCATTTAGTTTCATTCCTTTCTGTAAGTTCACCCATCTTCGAAGCATCTGAGGAAGTGGGATCTTCTACCATGAAAGCTCATGCAAAAAATAAATGTTAGTCTTAAAGTGCCACACAACTCCTTGTTGTTTTTTCACTGGACTAACATGACTACCTCTCTGGAACTTGTCAATAGAACATATAATTTCACCCACTTGGTGTATCTCATAGGCTGCACTAGCATCTCAAATGGTCTAAAAGAAAAAAAGACAAGTCATCAGTAAAATGTGAGGTGAGTCTATGAAGCCCCTGGAATAGTGTTAAGGGTTCATTCTGCTACATTCGTTAGTCAGATACTCTCCTTTTTGCTTTGATGTCAGGTTGCTGTGTATCACAGTGTCTTGTGCCTCCTTTTTTCCCAGAGTTGGGGCAACTTGTCCTAATTGCTTTGTGATGTGTTCTTTGTTTTAATGATGTGAAGAAAAGTCTTTCTCTCACTGCTTAGTATCAGATGCATTTCAGTAGGACATGGTTCCTCTGACTCAGTTTCTTTTTTGTTACATTGAATGTGAAGTTGCTTCTGATATGTTTTGTGCCTTTACACTTGTAGTCTGTGGCAACTGATTTTGGGAGAATCTGCCTTGGGCATGCATAGTTCGTTGTTGTAAACTGATTTGCAAGTGGAAAGTTTCATGTAGGAAACATTCTGTATTAGTTCACTTTTGCTGGCATGCTTGAGGTGTTGGTCTAGTACTAGGTCCTGTAATAGTGTCTTTTGTGCCAAATTTAGGGAACTCAAGAGCCACGCAAGTTGATTATTAAACCTTCAAGGGCTGCACTGAGGCATATAGCCATATTTTACCTACTCCAAAATTACTAAGTTTAAAATTCATTGTACACTTTAATTTCCTTGTAAAAAGAGGATAAATATTGATCCTAGTAACGTCAGATTCTAATAATTACTTTGTTACCCTGAAAACTATATCTACCTATACAGTAAAAACTTAGCTTCTCCCCACTGTCCTGACCATGCCACCACTTCTCCATGCTGTCCCAACTGCCGCCCCCCCCCCCCCAACCCACAAGCTCTAACAGTGGCTCCCCTGTGCCAATACCCCCCAGGCCCCCTTACCTGGCCACTCCAGCAGCTAGGCACGGGCTGGGGCTCACTCCCCCTTGATTTAAGCCCTGCCTGGGATAAGCATCCAATATGGCTGCTGCGGTGGCTAAGCACAGGCTGGGGCTCTCCCCTGAGCATGCTCGGAGCTGCTAAGGGTGGGAGATCTAAAACTCCTAGGCTGGGACTGCTTTCCTCTGGCTTTCTTCCCTGAGCAGCACTTTTTCATTTAAGAGCCACAGTTTGGTCATGCCTGACCTAGAGGAAGGTGGTCAAATTACCTGTCTTTAATGAGAAGAAAAATCCAAAGTCCTTATTTAGTCCTTAAAGAAACAGGCTCAAATTTGCAAATTAATTTCAATTCTGCAATTTCTCTTTGAAGCCTCAATGTGCTAATCAATTGTTTGAGCACAGCTATCTGCAAATCATCAATGGAGTGATGAGGAAGATTAAAATGCTCACCAGCTGTTTTTAAAATGTTTGAGTTCTGATGTCAGATTTGTACCCATTATTTTGTTTAGAGACTGTCTTGTCTGGCCAATATATAAGGCCAAGGTGCATTTCTGGCACATAATGGCATAAATCACATTGGTGGATGAGCAGGTGAATGAGCTCTTGATGGAGTAGCTGGTTTGATTAGGTCCTGTAATGGTGTCTTTTGTGCAGATATGTGGGCAAAGTTGGTAGTGTGGCTTGCTGCAGGGATATGTGCCTGCTTTAAAGGTTCTGTTTGGTCTGCAGTTGCTGGAGAACATCCACTTAAGGTTGTGGGGCTGTCTGTAAGCGAGAAGAGGTCTGTCTCTCAAGCCTTGGGTGTTGGGGGAGGTGGCTACTATTGAAGATGGGGAAACTGGCTAATATAAATTATAGATTTGATCCAATATGGCAATTTCTGTGTCTGAAGACTACTAAACTATTGCATTTATCTGTTGGCTGTTTATTTTAACTATAAATCACAGCTGCCCAATTTTTTTCTTGTCTTAGTTTGCCACAGTTTATAAAGCAAGGGATAAGAACAACAATCAAATTGTTGCCATTAAAAAGGTAAGTGTTCTGCTTCATGTGCATGTGCCAGAATCAGGTATCTAATAGCTCTTGAAACTATTGAACAGCTGTATCAATTTAAAGAGAAGCTGTGATTGATGCTTCTTATAGCACCATCCTTGTGTAAGGATGATCAGCCATCTAAAATATTCTAGTGTTTCTTTCATAATGTAAAGCAGTGACTTGAACACCATTACATTTCTGCATATGTTTTGTCACTCAGCTCACAAGCTGTAATTTTAAGTATTACAGCCAATATTTTGGAAGGCTGCTGGGTTTGTTTGTTTGTTTGTTTTTCCTGAGTTTTTTCAGTGTGTTAAACTGTTTCCCAAACATAATGCTAGTAGCTGTTAAACTTTGGGTCTTCCACACATTGAATATCCTCTTCAAAAGAAGTTTAGCATCACCCTCAGAGAGATTTTCCAGATAAATATTTTTATATGGTGTAGTCACTGGTGCTGGGGAAATAATGCTTTTGACCATCTTGCATTTCTGTAATTTAGCTTTTGGAATAAAATTTATGGTGTGATTGCTGTGACTTGAAACAACACATGATACCAAGAGGAGGTTACAGTAAACTGTGATATTGAATATAAATGTTAGTATGATGGAATCACCATAACAAACCAAGAACCCCTCAGCTTTGCTTATTAAAATTGGCCAACTTTGTTTAATAATGTGGCCAAGATGTTAAGTATTCATATTGTACTATCTACTATTGCTCCTATAAGGTTGTCACTGCTTAAAATTGCCATGATGTACAGGCTCATTTGCCCTGAAAAATCATGGGAAGAGTGCATGAGGGTTTGTTGGTTTTAAAAATAACTTGGACAGAAAAATGTTTGACTTGAGATCAGTCTGATAAAAATCAGAATAGCCTGTAATTTTGGGATGGCTTTAATCAGAGTGTGAATGTGAGTCTTAATAATAAAATTCCTACTTGGCAAAATTCTCCCTCTTGGGAAAACCCCATTACTGATGTAACATGGCTTTGCAAATCCATATTGGGGTGCATTTAGAGAACTCTGGTAAGTTTGCATTATGTCTGAACACCTGCTACTTTGCTAAAAAGCTTAAAAATTAATTTCTAAAAACTACTTATTTCAAATTTTGTTAGCACTAAAATTCAATTTATTTTTGAGAAACTTGTTTGCGTTATCTTCAGGCACTGAGGAATGTGGGTCTTATGATGAATAATAGAGCACTTACTGTTTCTTTAGATTAAACTTGGACATAGGTCAGAAGCTAAAGATGGTAAGTACTTAAAATACTTGCATGCCATTACTTGATCTGTCATCTTGCCTGTAGTATTTTATTGTGAATGTCCTGCTGTTGCTGTAGAGCAATGAATTAGTTATTTCATTTATCCTACCTGGAAGAGTTGATTGATATATTGATTAACTTAATTTCACCTCTTTTTTGATATAGCTTTCCTACAGTAACAATATCCCTAGAACATGTGCATCTTGTTGCTGGAGATGGAAAAAGAAACACAGAGAGAGCTTGATATGCTTTGCAGTACTAAATATAGGATAAAATCTTAGAATGCCAAATCACTTGACTTCTATTATCAAAAATGAGACTTGGATGTAAATGAAATATAGATAATGGCAAATACATTTAACTCCCTGAGAAGTTTTAAAATTCTTTTTGAGTAGTCACACAGTTAAATTTGTTGACAGCATTGAGTTTACTGTGCCTTTAACGTCTTTCTCGTTTTATGTCCTGTTTGTATTTCTGTTGCATGTTTTATCATAGTGCTTTGGATGTGTGTGGCACACTAGTTCAGTAAGAAGCTAGTCCTTTTTTTATTCTTTTCATGCTGTTGTCCCCTTTGTCTCCCCGTTTACTATAATTCATGAATCCCTATCATAGCTAGCAGAACAAAGATGACTATAGGAAAAATTGCTTCAGGTATGTGTCCGGGTTGATCTCACTGTAAGTGCATATGTACCTTAGGCATGCTATTCTTATCCAAAATAATATGTAAATGCACTCTATCTGCAACTTCTTTAAACCCCATATTTTGTAACATAATGATGATAAAATAAATATTCATGGCTATATGAGGGACATAATTGTACCAGCTCCTTTAGGTTTACAGCTTTAACTTGGGGTGCCGGTGCTTTACCTTGAAACATACTATCTTTGCAACAGCAATGTTGTAAAGGAACAGATAATTATAGTGTTTGAGGCAGTGACTGAGCATCCAGGTTCACAGTACAGGTCATTGTGAAGGGATGTGTTACAGTAAAGATAGCAAGTACCAGTTTTCCTAACAAGCTGTTTGCAAGGGAAGCATGTTACAACTTTTCTATAACTTGCGTGGAAAACTAAGATAACATGCTCTTTTCACCACATAGTCTGTCCACACCTTGACAGAGGAATTATCTTCCCCTGCTGTAATCCCATCACCATTGTAAGGCCTGCTGATTAAGCCTCTTGCTTTATTTTAGCTCTGTTCTCCCCTATCCACTTCCTGTTCCTAACTCCACGGCAGGAATTTGGCCCAGCACCAGCCTCCATCATCCTTTTGCCTGCAAAATCAACTGACCCCTTTGTATGCTGCTGCCAAGTACTTTGTGCCAACCCCATTCATGATGAAATCCAAATACTAAGGGTTTAAACTCTGTGCAACAGACACAGATGATACTTCTTTTGCCTAAGGGCAGTCACCTCCCAGAAGGGTGCTCTGTATGCAAGTCTTTCTGTGCCAGGCCAGGCACTCTTGGCTCAAGCTGCATCTGCCTGAGTAATCCATGCAGATTACTTGGGTCTTAGAGGTGATCACAGACATGGGTGGACTGGATAAAGCAACACTGATCAGCACTCTTCACAATTTGGGGTCAGGTGGAAGAGAGCAGTGTTAGTACTGATGATATTGGCCACATTATCTTGGGAAAGTCATCAATAGTAATGAGACCTCAGCACTGAGAGAGCTGGCATTGATTACTTGGATTTTTGTGCAAGCTACTTTGATACATCAGATGATACAATTGGACATGTACCTGCTCATAAATGGGTCTCTGACTTGCATTTTTGTACTGAATATGAGTGCAAGCTCTGAGGCCAAAAAGAATTCCCTGCTGGAGCACTTGAAACATGTCTCCAAGAACAGAGTCCCTAAGCAGCAGGCCAGAGTAAGAGACCTGATTCTAATCCTGTTACTGCTGTCTGTGTGAAGAGACTAAGAGAGGACAGAACACTTTCAGTAAAAGCAGCATATACCTTCTGCACATCTTCCTGCTACTGAAGAGGTGAATTGAACCTGGACTCCTGTGCTTTGGCAGTGCCCTTTGAAGAGGATTTACAAAGTTTGCCATTGCCTGTATGCATTTTCTTTGTCTGCCCTGAGCAGAGATCCTTTTCCACTCCAGTGGAGAGTGATCCTAAAGAGAGCATAGGGCTTCCTTATCCTCTGAGAGCACTGAATGCTGTGCCAAATGGCACAGGAATGACATTGGGTCAGCCAGTAAGGCTGATATCCATGTAATATCCCCTCTTAGCTATGTTGGTCTTACTGGGGACTGTCCTCCCACACCAGACGATCAAGACGTTTATGGCGCCTATAAGCTGCCCAGGCAGGTTGCGGAATCTCCAACATTGGACATTTTTAAGAGCAGGTTAGACAAGCATCTGTCTGGGATGGTTTAAGAGGGTACTTAGACTCATGGCAGAACCAAGGGACTGGACTCAATGACCTCTCATGGTCGCTTCCAGTTTTTATAATTCTATAGCACCTTCTGTCGTGGAAGAAATTCAGAAACATTCATGGATTGATATCCTCCTATTCCTGCTCCCCAACAGAGACTTTAATCATGGATGCGTCATATATGGATTAGGAAGCCCACCTGGGCCATATAAAAATTCTTGAAATTTTGTCCTCAAGAGACATGGGCCTCCACACTAAGCCATCATGCTAGCCTCTGAGAACTTTCTGCCTGTTGGAGAAAGCTTCTGAAATATGCTAAACAAGGAGATACGTGCTCTTCTCCACTCTACCTGGATGCCATCAAGCTCTGGACATGGTGCCCCTAATACCGAATAACACCAAAAGCTCTTCTCCTCCGTGGTGTTGGCATCAATCTAAAGAAATTCCAAAGCAAACAAAAAGTTTCATATGTTGAGTACTGGAACTTTTGTTCAGAGCAGGCCAGAGGCCTTCCTTTTGCAGTAGTCCCAAGGCCTCTTTTATGCCCTCTGCCAATCTTCCTGACCCTTCTGGAATCAAAAAGGACAAAGCCACAATTATTCTCGTTAACTACATGCTGACTAAGAGAGGTTTAGCTGACAGACCTACTACGAATGTCCATCCAGCTCTGACTACCCAGACCTGATCTCACAATACCACTGCAAAATACTCCATCCAGATCTGAAGTCCCTGCATAGGTGGCTGGTTAGCTAAGTACCACAGATAGAAAGCTTTCTACAGGTCCAGGAAATCCTGATATGTACCAGGAAAAAACCTACCAGAATATTCATCTATACGAATGAGATTCTTAACATGAATAGCTTAACGTGGTCTGCATCTGGTTCAGGCCAGAATCATGAAGCTTCTCTACTACTACTTACTTTCAAAACAAGTTGTCCTTTGACTAATTTTAGGGTTCACCTCACAACAGTCTGTGTGCCATCCACCTATTCTCTGATAGGTGTTCACTTCTCAGTATCTAAGTTCTTCACATAGTTGCAGCACACTTGCCTACTGTTCAAAGAACAGAATCCTGCCTGAGACCTCAGTTTAGTCCCCTTTGGTTCATGAAAGCTTCAATCCAACCTCTTTCAGAATGCCTCTTGTACTACCTCATTTGGACTTGTTTCAGCCAGAAGATTAAGGTGAGCATCAGGCCCTTGTGTCTGAACCTCCCCATACAACATTCCATAGGGACATAGTGGTATTGCAACTTTACCTGAGTTCATTCCTGGGAGTTCCAGAATTTTATCTGCTACTTGTGTTCTTCTCAAAGACATGCTCAGCAGGGGGAGGAAAAATAGCTTGATGCACTTCATGCATCCAGGATTTGTCTTTACTATATTAGCAGGATTAAACTGTGTACAGTTGCCACATCTTTCTAGATCTAAATGTCAGATTTCATAAAGAGTATTGAAATGGATAACACAATGTTTCTTGCTGTGTTACTTCTATGAAACATCATGGTTCAGTCTACCAGAATACAAGTAACATCCTCCACATGCTTCAGGAATGTGGCAAAACTAGTATAAGCCCTAGTCTACGCTTTAGGGCTCTTTTGGTGGCAGTTGATCACTGTTTACCCATGGAACCCAAAATTCTTTGCATAAACAGCGACTTTCTTGGCCACCATTACAAACTAGAGGAAAGCCCACAACAAATCACTTGCAGTTGGCTTTCCCCTATGCTACCCACCACCAGGACTTCTGGAGTTGGCTTCTGGGAGCAGCGCAGTGAGTTCCTACTTGCTACGATCCAGTGCTGGAAGCCTGAACTGACAGTGGCAAATTTGCTGCCATCACCATAGACATACCCTAAGGGAGTAATCCACTGACTTTTGTGAACCTGTGGATATGTCTTCACTGATGGCAGCAAATTTGCTGTCACTGGTTCAGCTTTATCTGGATTGATTGAATAGGTCTTCACTTCAGCTCAATCCCTCTAGAAGTCAATTTAGTAAAACCACCTCAAAAAGCATAGTGCTGCGTCAATGGGTACACATTTGCCATTGGTGCAGCATAGTGGAGATGGTGTGCAGAAGAGGTTTTAGGAAGTTGACGTTAGGTACGCAAGCTATTCTGTGTAGCTTATGTAACTCCTGTTGACTGCTGCCAAATTCCCTGCTTCCCTTCTTCGCCTCCGCCCCCAAGCTTGGGACAGCAGTATATCAAAAACTGTTCAGCTGGTATAACTGTGACCTATTCCCGCCATCCTGAAGAAAATACTGCTTGACTATCGTCTCTAGTGGGATCTACACTAACAAGGACTCAAAAGAACTGTACATACACTACTGTATCTCTGGTTCTTTGAGATCCTGTCAGTGTGGTTCCCACAGTTCATCTTTCATCTGTCTCTCACATGGCAGCACAAGGAAGCACAGATGTGTGCCCTACTTATTGGATGTTGCTGTTCCAAAGAATCTTTTTTTGTGGATGGTGCATGTGTCTGATTACAATGGGATCCACAGTTACTGCCAAGTAAACATATTTTTAAAAGCTTTAAAATGGCTTGACAAATATTTTTGTACTCTATCTGTGCAAGAACTTCTCTATCTTGCCAAAAGGGGGCATACGCTGCTTGAGTCAATATCTTGCATGGTGTGAGAATTTCCACCCAATTATAGTTCTGAAGAATTTACTGTTTGCTATGATGACGGCATGCCTGAACTTTGATTTAGTTGTCATTCTGCAAACTGAATGTATTTTTCCTACTTTGTGTTCCAGGTTTTAAATTCTCAATCATAAGTGACCAGCAACACACAAAACAAACCAAATTAGAAGTTTTTTATTGGTAGCAAAATAGAAATTTTGATTTGCTGCTCTTGCCTTTGATACAGTATTTCTTTCAATCCAGGAATCAACAGAACAGCCCTCAGAGAAATAAAGTTGTTACAGGAGTTAAGCCACCCAAATATTATTGGTGTAAGTATGAAATGAATACTTGTTATGGAATCTGCTGTATGTCAGTCCCTGAGTACTGGAACTGTAGCGTGCCACCAAGAATTATGGCTGTGGTCATGGAAATCTTTATCTTAATTCTTATGGTGACTATCTTGCAAGTTGACCAACAGGGGTAAAATATTTTCTAGAAATAAGAAGGCAGGTCTCAAAATCCACTTGCACTTTTGCGGAGGGTTAGCTGGAAAAGTTCTCTGATTAGCTGGGAAAGTATCATTTATTCCTAAAAAACTTTGTGAATAAATGCAGTGTGGCATTTTCCTTCATTTGTTTTATTTATTTATTTTTGCATGTCGTTCTGTTGCCTTTGCTGCTTTCCCCGAGTAATAGCTAGGCAAAACTGACATGGTCTGTTCAGTTTCACAAATGCTATTTAAAATCCTGTGCATAGGGGGTAGTACTTGTAGTTCAGAGCATGCATGTTGCTTGACTTTCAATGTCAGATAAATGTTTGTAAAGGTAGTGATCGATTGATTCTCTTAGAGTTGGCTCAGATGGACATTGAGCTTGTAGCTGAAACCAAGAGGTACAGCTGTACATGACTTAAAAGGCACGTAACTAAGCTTCAGACAGTCAAAAGGATTTCTAGTTCATATGTTTTTTCCAAACACTTTTTTTCCCATCATAGTAACCATGCCATGAATATGGACATGTCTGACAGTTTTTGATAGGTAACTTTGTAAAACTAAAGTTCTTAATCATCCAGTTATGAACTTGAGTTCTAAATCATGTATCATGGCCAAGAACAGTTTGCCAGAAATATACAAAGCTGAATCCATACAAGAATGGGAAAAGCACTTCCAAAAGGGAGTGACGACAAGGAAGAGATTGCCAGAGTAGAGGAGCATGATGGAATTTTATTTAACTTCCACTGTAGTTCAGGTTGTGATTGGAATCCTGTTTTATGGGAGGGTCTAAACATCCTGTTTTTTAAATAGTCTTATTAAAATGCTGTAGCAGTACTCTGTACAGCTAATACATCTTTCATTCAGGATCTGTTTTTTACAAAGACAAACGAATACCATTGTGAGTTAGGTAAGAATGTTCCACCATCCTTTACAGATGGGGAAACAGACATCTATTTTAATTTTTCCTATGGTCATATAACAAGACAGATGCAGAGCCAGGTTGAAACTCTTAAGTTTGAGTCCCTGTACTGTCCTCTAATCGCTAGAGTATGTTCTCTGCCCAGTATATGCTCTGCGATGCTGAAAACCCTCACAAAACATACTGAAGTGACATCGTTGGCGTGATAAAATTAAAGTACGCTGTAGTCAAACATACTTTCTGTGTTATGTTTTGGTTTTACAGCTGCTTGATGCATTTGGGCACAAATCCAATATTAGTTTGGTCTTTGATTTTATGGAAACAGATCTAGAGGTAAGATTGCTTTTCTTCTTACCTTCTTTTGCATTAGTAGTTTGGTGTGTTAATTGTTCAGTATTATGTACAAAACTACAGAAATACTAAAGACTGCAGTGATATGAAATTAAGCAATATATTAAGACCCAGACAGTATCTTAAAGTAAATATTTGAGAGAGTACAATGATTTGTTTGTAAGAGGTGTGATTCTGTAACATGCAACTACATAACAAAACTTTATCTGAACTGACAACTTACAAAACAGATTTTAAAGATAGTGTAGATTAACACGAACCATTCTTAGTTTAACTTTTTTTGATACTACTGTCGGAGTGTGAGTGATGGCATGCTTTTGTCAAGAAATAGTTACTAATCTCATTTGTGTAGTATTAACATTGAGATCAGTCATCGACCAGGACTCCATTGTGCTAGGATAGTGTACAAACCTTTACTATATTTTTGTGATTAGTAGTTATGTGTATGCAGTCCTGTCTAAATCACTTCTGTAAATTCTGTGCATTCCAAGAAATATAAATGACACGTTAGTCGCTGGGAGCTTTTGTTCTGCTTGTTTCATCCCTTCTAGGATCTAAAATGAATAAATCTTCATGGGGGATTTGATGGCACATATTTTGGTGCATTTTTCACAACAAAGATGGTTGAAGATAAGAGTATGTGTTTTGTTAATATATGAACATTAACATCACACCCTTTGTAATGAGAGAGCCATTCCAAGTCCCTATTCAGACTCTGTCTTAGTGTTAAGTTAGATATGAATTGCAGTTCAAAAAAAGGCTTCAGAAGTTTATTGTGCTGAGGTACTGTAACTTTCATGTCTGTTTATAGAATGTCCAGGCAGATTGAAGTGCTCCCCTATTGGGTTCTTGATGTCTGACTTGTCAATTTATTCTTCTGCATAGAGAGAGTCAAGTTTGGCCAATATATATGGCAGAGGGAGTACTTCAGTCTCCCTAGATGTTCAATAACAGACATGAATGTTACCCCACTTGGGGGGGGACCTTCAAAAACAGACTTCAGTATGAAAGTGCTGAAATGGAATTTATATGCAAACTTGACACTATCAGATTGAGTCTGAACAGGAACTTGGAATGGCTAGCTCACTACAAAAGGTTTTCCCCTGTTTAGACATTCTTGCCTTCTCATCAGTTGCTGTTGATGGGCTTCATCTACACTATTTAATTAAAACAACTTGCTTGTTTTGCTGAAATAGACTAACAGCTATCCTTCTGCAACTGTTTTGTTAATTCTCTAGGTGGTGGTGTAATATGCTTCTCTCTTCATGTGTCTATATATACACCTACATACTGCAATTTTTGTTTTGTGCAACTGAGGAAGTGGGTTTTGCCTACAAAAGCTTATGCTATAGATAAAAGTGCCACGGGTCTCCTTGTGTGTTTGGTTTTTTTCTTTTTTGTGCCAGGAAAAAGTTGAAACAAAATAGCAAGCTTATATGATCACCCAGGTAGAGGAAAAAAGGTATCTATATAAACTTAGTACAAATATGATATCAAGAATATCTGTGCTGTCTCCATTTCAATTACTGGTCTCCCTTGTGGATGACTACAAGTTTTCCTAGAGATACATAGAAATTTCGACTACTTTTTACACAAGACAAAGGCATAGAATTTTATTAGCAGTTGCATCACGTAATGTTCAATGTTGCATAAAGGAAAATATTTTTATCACAGAATTATGATAAGGCAACTTAACATGGGAACTGGATACCAAAAATCTAATGTGCTGTTTCACAGGTTATAATAAAGGATAGTAGTCTTGTGCTGACACAGTCTCACATCAAAGCATATATGCTGATGACACTTCAAGGGTTGGAATATTTACATCAACACTGGATTCTGCACAGGGTATGTAAGAATATTGAAATTGAAACAAAGTCCCTTTCAGTGAAAGAACTGGTGACGGAAACTATGCACCCTATAATAAAATGGTGACCCACTGGTGCGGCTTAATAGATCTAAAAGTTTGTCTCTAAAGTCCATATGTTATAAAAGAGGAGGACTGAGGGGAGAAGGAAAATTCTTCAGCACTTTTTTTATTATGGAGACACAATTCCAATGCCTACAGCCCCATAGCTGAGCAGTCCTAAAATGCCAGTCCACTGTACAGAGAGGACCATATTTGTGTTTACTGTCACAGAGACCTGAGAAATCACTCTTGGATGCCCTCTGTTCACAGCCAGTCAGGACTCTGCTATGATGGAGCTTTCTCCCGAATCCACCAGGTCTCCACGCTACCTGTAGCCAGCTCCCAAATCCAGGTTCAGAGGGTCCGATCCTTGCTCTGTCTGGTCTCCTCTGGGATGGGCCCTCCCTCCAGGAGGGTCCCAGCTGTCCCGATCAGCGGTGACACTTAGCCAGTGTAAAAGTCAGAGGGTTTATGAGCAATTCAGTTTGCACAGCAGCTAGGACCGTTGGCTTTCAGATCAACCAGGAGGTCTAGCAGTAAACTCCCAGAAAGAGCCCTGGAGATCCTGCCTCTCAGACATCCATCTTCCTTCTCCTCTCCCCTCTCCTCTCCTCCCTCAGCCCTTTGTTCTCCTCCTGGCCAGCCAGCCCTCACCCTGGTCTAAAGCAGCCACAACCTGTGTCACCCACAGAGAGTCCAGGTAAGGCTTGTCTAAAGCCCCTTCCCCTCCAGTGGTTCCCATAGTTATCATGCCACCAAGTCCCATCACCAGAATACCCATCTCCCACCACCAAAGTACGGGAACAGAAAAGAATATTTGGGTTATCACCTCTGGCATCCCACAGTAGCCAAGAGGTTTCTTACTTCATCCCATCTACTTAAAGCCTTTCATTTCCAGATTGCAATGGAGTACTGTGGAATAACATTAAGTACAATGGTACCTTTAAATCTTTAGATTATCCCCCTTATCTTGACTGTTTTTGAAGAGGGAAGTACCAACTTATTGTGTTAAAATTTTTTGAATGCAGTTTAATAAAAAGTGCTACTTTCCTGGAGCCAAAGCTTATGTCCTTAAATTTTCATAAACATTTAATAGAAGCTGATCAATTAATTGAAATGGTTTAAATATAACTAGTGTACTGCACTTCAGAGAACAAATGTGGATGATGCAAAGCTGGGAGGGGCCTGCAAGTGCTTTGGAGGATGGGATCACAATTCCAAATGAATTGGACAAACTAGTGAAACAGTCTGAGGTAAACAGAACAAAATTCAATAAAGACAAGTGCAAAGTACTCTACTTAGGAAAGAACAATCCATTGCACACATACAAAATGGGAGTGTTTTGGAAAAGGATCTGGTTCTCATCGTGGACCACAAGCTAAATATGAGTCAACCATGTAACACTGTTGCAAAATAAGCAAATACCATTCTGGGATGTATTAGCAGGAGTACTGTAAGGCATAAGAAGTAATACTTCTGCTCTTCTCCACACTGATTAGGTCTTTGCTGGAGTGTGTTGTCCAATTCTGGGCACCTCATTTCAGGAAAGTTGTGGACAAATTAGAGAAAGTACAGACAAGAGCAACAAGAATCATTAAAGTTCTGAAATACTTGAGTTATGAGGAAAGATTGAAAGAGCTGACTCTGTTTAATGTGGAAAAGAGGAGACTGAAAGGGGACGCAACAATGTTCAAATACCTAAAATGTTGTTACAAGGGGGAGAGAGGAAAAATTGTTCTCCTTAACTGCTGATAATAGGACAAGAAGCAACAGGCTTAAATTACAGCAAGGTAGGGTTAGGATGGATGGTAGGAAAAAATTCCAAACTGTCAGGGTGATTAACCACAGGAACAAGTTACCTTGGCAGGTTGAGGAATCTGTATTGTTTTACATTTTTAAGGCAAGTGCAGGCTAGCCAAACACCTCTGAGGGATGGTTTAAGGGGGTACTTGGTCCTGCTATGAGTGCAGGGGACTGGACTAAATGACTTCTCATGGTTCCTTACAATTTTTATGATCTCTAAAACTTGTTATAGCTGTTAAAGTAATGCCACAACTCGGCTGCTGCTCTTTGACAGCAAAAGTATATAGCCACACGTGAATCAGTATTCTGAAACTGTTTTGGAAAACAAAAATCCAAATCCAATGACTCTTACAGGTGTGATAAAGCATTTTGTTTTTGCAGTAGGATATTTCTGTAAAAATGAAAGCCTGTCTCCTAGAATAACTTGCATACAGGAGAACCAGTGAGCTTTTTTGTCATGCTTTTGATAGTCAATTTTACCATCTTTTGTCCCTTTCTTGACAGGATCTAAAACCAAACAATTTGTTGTTAGATGAAAATGGGGTTCTAAAATTGGCTGATTTTGGCTTGGCAAAATCTTTTGGGAGCCCAAATAGAGTTTATACACACCAGGTAGTAACAAGGTAAGAAATAAAGCACTCTTCTTCTTGACTGCTGGATAGATGGGTACAGTATCTTGTAAAAATTAGCTCTCAGGCTTGTGCCTAGATCTGATTTTATGATTGTGGCAATGGGAAACTGAACAACTGCTTATAAAAGCTGCCTACTATGCTTTGAAAGGTTATCTAATTACTTTTTGAAAACTGCCCATAAAAAAGATTCTTGTAGCAGTGTCTCTCCCAAGATATTAGAGACAAAGTAAGGCAGGAAGTATGTTGTTGGACCAACCTCTGTCGGTGAAAGAGACGAGCTTTTGCTTTTACACAGAATTCTTTTTCAGGTCGCTGTGTAGGTCTGAAAACTTGCTCTCACCAACAGAATTTGGCTCAATAAAAATTCTCACCTACTGTTTCTGTGTGTTTTATTTTTTTTTTTTTTTTTTTAAAAAGTGGAATACAGGTCTAGACAAGATTTACTATCACTTTAGGTATGGCCTTTTCTCCTGAATCACTAGTATGCATGCTTAATCTGGTTGTAATGAATTTCTGAAACAATGAGGCTTATCTCTTAGATTACTTGCCCTGAATAAATATTTCTAACAATTCACTAGTTTATTCAGAACAGCCAGTTATGTCTTTTGCCTTTCAAATTTTCAATCCAGTTGTTTTGAAATACAAATATGACCTGCAATTTCATTTGTGACTTAACTTCCTTTTGGGGGAGGGGTGTACAGTACCAGGATGTTGAACCAAACCCTTAAAGGAAAAAATTCTCTCTTCAAGGAAGATGCAGATCTTCTCAGACATTAAGCTGATAAGTATACAGGGAGTGAGCAATATATGAGTGTTCTTGCTTGCTTTTCAGATGGTATCGAGCACCTGAGCTACT
Organism: Podocnemis expansa; assembly: GCA_007922195.1. Lineage (NCBI taxonomy): Eukaryota > Metazoa > Chordata > Testudines > Podocnemididae > Podocnemis > Podocnemis expansa. The sequence continues at coordinate 41,594,807 of ML681990.1, forward strand.
GTTTGGTGCTAGAATGTATGGTGTAGGTGTTGATATGTGGGCTGTTGGCTGTATATTAGCAGAACTGCTTCTTAGGGTAAGCCTTGAACACCAATATTTCTGATAATATATGGTGGCTCTTATGCATAGTTTTTATATATTTCCATCTTACTTTCATGTTTTTGTCTGACTCTCATAACCTCATGCTGTCTATTGTAATTAATCCTATTAACAAATTGGACACTTCTTCTTGAATAGCATCTTTATTTATGGAAGTTGTGTATTGTGTATATTAGTAGTGATGCTCATTCCATATGCACTGAAGAACAGTACCTAGCAATGTTAAAATGTGAAAAATATATGATGTTTCCTTCCCAGGATCTGGTCTGGTGTGCCACTGTGCCTCCCCTATTGGCCATTCCTAGACCCTGAACCATGCCGCTTTGCTAAGTGGACCCCCAGTCCTGAGTCAGTCCACACCAGCCTCCTGCATGTAATTGGTCCTGTGCCAGGGATGTGTGCTTTCCAGCCACTCAGGGGACAGGCCCCAGTGAGCACCCCCAGATACCACACTGGGAACTTCTGTCCTGCAGGGATTGAGACCCTTCCCTAACAGCTGTAGGCCCATAGACTCCAATTCACCCATTTATCAAAGAAAAGGTTGTGCCTAGCCTCACTCATTCATACTCTCTAAAGTTCACATGGTTTTAGGTAAAACACATACTAGTTTATTGATTAGGATGTGATTTTGAGTATATAGCAGATCAGTGCACATCACTTAATAGAATGGTCAGCAGTTACTACAAGCAAATAAAAGGCATAAAACGCATGCCAACCTAACAACACTGTCCAAGGTTACCTTCTCTAGCTTCTTCTCATCATTCTTACCCACAAGACTGCTGGTGGTCAGCCAATCAGCCTTCCTGGCCATGTGGATAGGCCCAGTCTCTTGGAGCTGTTTTCAAGATGGTATTTCTCTAGGAAGAAGCCCCTTCCTCTTCCAAAGGGGTAGCCATCTTAGTCTAGTTCAGCAAAACAAAACTAACAGGGAATCCTGTGGCATCTTCAAAGCGTCTGGTAAAGTGGGACTTTTCCCACAAAAGCTCATGCAATAAATAAATTTGAAAAACTAACAAAGTGCCACAGGTCTCCTTGTTCTGTTTTTTCTTTTCATGTTCAAAGTGTCTGCCTGTGTTTGTTTCCAGACCCCTCTCTACCCCTACTTCCTGGGTTCAGGTGATTTTTGCCCAGAAGGGGCTGGAGGCAAGGCTTCCCTCTCTCCTGCAGAGGTGCTACAGGCATTTAGCTAACCCACTGTCCTTGTTATCTTCTCTGGATGTGTGCTTGCAATGCTGACGGTTCGCATGCTGCTCTGAGGCTCCTCTGATTCTCCCTCTCCCTTCAGTCATGGGAAATACCTAGGAATGTGTACACATACATGGTGCTGCAGAAAATGTGATACCATAATAATAAGGCAGAGCATTCAAAAAGGAACCTTGCATGGCACATTTTGCATCAAATTATACAATTGAATTGCAAAAATGAACCAGAAAGTGACACAGATGAATACCTGAGTGGTTCATGAATATGCGTCCCATGACAACTTAATTTCTGTTTGCTGTCCCTCCCCACTAACCATGGGCCATTAGAATGAAGCTTAATGTCAACATCTGTCCAAGTCTTAATGTGATGGGGTCTTAGATTTTTTTATGGGTCACTTCTGGGTCATATAGCTTCTTCTTTGAGCCCTGCTTGGATGCATTCAGTAATAGGTGTCTTTGTGCTGGAGCGCCGGATTGGTCAGAAAAAACTTGTCCTAGCCTGTCAGAAGAGGGGAGGCGGCCACCGCCCCTCGCGCCACCCATGGCTATATATATGGCTGCCTCCTCGTCCCCTCCTCAGTTTCATTTCTTCTGCCTTGCGTGTCAGATTTGGAACGTCCGCTCCTTGCAAATCGCAAGCAGCCTGTCTCTTCACCTTGGATTCACTGTCCGGCAGGGCACATCTCCTTGTGGATTTAGTTCCACCGCGAGAGCCCGACACCGGACCAGAACATTGCATCGACAATGCCGGGGTTTAAACCCTGTGCCGAGTGCGGCAAGGCCTTCCCCCAGGATTACCCTCATGGGAAGTGCCTCGGGTGCCCGGGCAAAGACCACATGGTCTCGGCGTGTTCCATTTGTCTCTTCTTTAAACCACAAATGATTAAGGAGAGAGAACAGCGACACTGTGCCCTAGCCTCGGAGGAGGCTCAGCACCCTTCACACAAGGCTTCGGGTGAGAGCCTGGCACAGAGACCCAGCTCGGCGCCAGAGCCTACGTGGCACTGCACCACCGGTGACCACCGCCACAACACCTTGGTGCCGACTCTGGCACTGCAGCGCCGCCTCAGTACTAATTGAGGTTGCCCTCAGCCAGCCTGGCACCATCACCTTGGCACTCCACCATATCATCTCTGGTGCCGACAGCACGGTACAGCCCGGCCTCACCAGTGCCGACATCACCTCTGCACTGGCTGACTCCACCCTCAGCACTGCAGAGCCCAGTACCAAGGGAACGGGAACCCTCCTGCCCAAGCGGTCCTCTCTCACCTAGCAAGGACTTGCTTGTGAGTCGTGAGCAAGTCCTTGCTTCTCATCCCGTCCACCCCAGAAGTGGTGGAGGCAGCACAAGCCCTGCTGCTCCTCCCAACTCCCCCTGCCCCACTCCCAATCAGAAGGGGCAAACAAGCCTTCATTTTGAAGGCCTGGGTTCATCCAGGACACTCACCTTTGCTGTCCAGCCCCCCGTCTTCCACCCCAGCGGGGTCTGACATCACCGATGGCATCGGTTGGGAATCCCAGTCTGTCCCCCACCTCCAGTCTGGAAGAGGGACCTTCTAGAGGCTCCAAATGGCCCCGGCGCCACACAACGGCTCCGTCACCCTTCTGGTTTCGGCTGCAAGAGTGGTCCCCCGAGGGCACCCCTCCCCTCCATGGTGGACCCTTGGTGCCATGCTGCCCCCGGCACTGGAGTCCTTTATGGGCAATTTCTCGGCACACTTTGATGTGCTGTGCCAGGCCACAGCCCAGTTAGGTATGGAGGTGGAGCCCCTGAACCTCCCCCCGCCTTTTTAGCAATCCCGCCCCACCCGAGCGTGTGGGACCTTGCACGCTTCCACTGGCAGAGTCCAAGCTCTGTTTCCCCCAGTTTTGGATACGACGAGCATGAAGTATCAGGTATCTGAATCGGACTACCTCTCGCTCACTGGCCACCCAGTCCGCCCCCAGGGATGTGATCCAGATGGCAGTGGGGATTGGAGAACCCCACAGGGACCCCCTCCCTCCAGGGAGACCAGGGAACTGGATTTGTTAGGCCGTGAGGTGTACTCATTGGCCTTTCAACTGCAGGTGGCAAACAACCAGGCTATAACCAGTAGGTACTTGCTGGATGTCTGGGAGTCCCTAGGGAGATTTAGAAATATGCTTCCACCCAAGGCCAGGGATGAGCGTGATGCCTTCTTGGAGGAAGGCAACATAATCTCTCAAGACCTTCTTTCAGCCCGCAATGCAGTGGACACTGCAGCTCACACCATGGCTTCAGCGGTTACCCTCCACAGGGTAGCATGGCTCAGGGAGGCTAGAGCGCCTCCTAACGCTCAGCAGGCAGTCCTTGACCTGCCGTTTGAGGGGAATGTCCTGTTTCCCCCGGAAACCCTCTCTGTGGTGGGTCTGGCCCGGGATCCTCGGGGAGAGGCCAAGTATTTCGGCCGCCTCCTTCTTGGATTCTCCCCCCCCCCCCCCCCCGACTTAGCTTCCCAATTCCCCGGACGGGACAACCACCTTTTTCCTTTCCACCTCACTCGTGGTGGAAAGAGGGCCTTCGGTCACCTCTCCCCAGGGAGGGGCCCTTCTGACCACTACTCTCTTTACCCTTGGGATGTAGGGGGCCCCCGAGGCGTCACTGTCGCAGACACACACCCTCCCCTTCCTCCTTCCATAGGGAAGATAGGTCCGATGGGAACCACCCCAATCCTTCCCTGTTCTCTCCCTCCCTTGACTGCGGGACCAATGATTCGATCAGGATGGTGGGGGCTGACAATGTAATGATGCCCACCTATGGTGCCAGCATCCCAATACTGTAGCCACCACCAACCTTCCCCCCACCCCACCTCTCACTCCTTAAGCAGCGACTTCCCTGAGGACAAAAACCACCCCTCTCCTATTCCTATCAGCTCTCCTTCCCAAATGCTCCCCACCCTAACCCCTCGTCGAGGGACGGAGATGCGTCTCATTGTAGCCCAGCTATGGCAGGGCTCCGAGACGCGCACATCCGACGCCTAGTCGCAACAGGACTGTGCCTGTGGCCATGACATGTGTCCCAGATAGGCCCATCATTCCGGGGGAGGGGGAGGGGATGTCCTGGGTCACACGACCGTCTTCTGTGCTGTGACCCCCCCCCCCTTCGACAACACTTTCCTCTGCGCACTAAGGGGATACATCTGTGTAGTAATTCAGCTACCTGGATAGCTACTTCATCGGAAAGGGACCTCTACAGCAGGTTTTACCCCTGCACAGGCCCTAGGTACGGCCCACTCCCCTTCCCACCCTCATACGGTTCCTCATCTCTGCCCTATGGTCATCTAGTGGGAACCAGGGGCCACGTTGGAAACCCTCACCTTGGTCTGCCGTCTCTGAGGTAGCCCACGCTTCCCTGTCCTCACCAAAGTACGGCCGGGGTCACCTGTTTTAAACCCTGAAGGGGGATTACCTTGCTGTGTATTATAGGTTGGGAAACTGTGAAAGGTCTATCCCTTAGAGTGTTCTCCCATGTGGCTTCCGCCTTGGTATCCACTGCCCCCTGGACAGTTGTCTGACAGACAGACAGAAGGTTCCCTGCTTTCAGGGCACTGGCATCATCCCATGACCCATGGTCTTACCTGGCATGGACCGTCCCCTTTTCCGCCCTGCCCCCCAGGTGGGACTGTCCCACTATGCCGCACATAGCCTCTTGGTGCTACAGCGTTTCTCTCCATGTGCACTGGCCATGTTTGGCAGGTCTGCGTTTCCCCCTTTCCCTTCTTAAGGACCCGTTTACATCCACTGCCGTTACAATGGTGCAACACACAGAGAACCCAGTCTATACAACATGTAACAGTTTGGGGCTGTGCCCCCTTTATTCTCCCTTTGGCTTTCCCCCGGGAGAAAACTTTGTTGGGTTCTCTGATCCCGATGTGGCCTTCAGACGTGGCAGCTGCCACCTTGTTACAGCCCATTCTCTAGCTTAAGAAGGACCCTTCCTTGGCAGTGGAGTTCTTCACTATCCATGTATTGAAGAGTTTTCTGCCCTGGCAGCCCTGACATGACAAAGTGGTAGTGTTGCCTCTCAGGAATACACCTTAGATACCGAGTCCACTGTCTTTCACGGCCCTCCTTCAATTTCTCGGTCACCAAGGGACTGTCTAGATGGTGGTAGAGTTCTCTGCTGTCCTCCTTCCTTCCCCTCATGCTTAGTGAGAGCTTTGAGGGGCAAAACCTCGCAAGCTTAGACCAATGGAACCCCTATCTTACATTCTAGCTCCACGTGGCCCTTAGTAGGCCGTTTTCTCCAACATTGCCTCAGGCCACCATGCAGCCAGCACCTTTCTGGGGTCTCTCTCCTGCGAGAGCCGGTCGTAGTACCAGCTTAGCTGAAATCTACACTCCCGTGCTACCAGGTCGTGAAGTAGCATGCCGTAGGCCCATCCTGCTCGGCTCGACTCTGTACATCGCGGCTAGTGTCCCTTGGTCTTCAGTCACCTTCGAGCCCACCTCACAACCTTGTACCCTTTTTCCTCTCCTTAACCAGACAGCTTGCTTGGCCGCATCCTAGATAAGGGGCATTGCCATCCCCTTGCTTCTTGCATACTCAGTAGTCACCAGATCAGTCCATGACTATGTGGCTCCTGCAAAGCCTTCAGATGCTCTGTGCCTGCCCTTTCTTTGTTCTTGTGCGAGACGTGGCCATGTGGCTAGTCTCATCAGCCAGTTTCAGTGCTCTCCTTCGAGGCCATGTGACGTGGCCTAGGCCAGGCATTGTAGTCTTTCGATTACATTCCACACCTTTCCTCCCAGGCAGGGCGCCTGCGTAACTTTTGTTTTCTTAGGTTGCGCCCTTTCTCTTCAGCTCAGGTGACTTCGTTGACCTGCGTACACACTCTGCCTTGGCGGGTTTGGTTTTGCCCTGTTCTGGTTGACCCTCAGCCCTTGCTTCTTCCGGGCCGCCAAGGCCTGTTCACCTCTTGTCTTCAGCGAACGTCTTGCTGTGGGGCCTCTACCTTACAGGGCTTGTTGCTGTGCTGTAGGCAGAAGTACCAGCTCCACCCACCGTCCTTCAGCATGGCTAGTAGTCACCTATTACTGAATGCATCCAAGCAGTGCTTGAAGAACGGTGGGTTACTTTCCAGTAACTGTCCTCCTTCGAGATGGGCTGCTTGGATCCATTCAGGTCCTTCCCCTCCACCCCTGCTTCTGGAGTTGGCGACTCTAAGGAACTGAGGAGGGGGCAGGGAGGCGGCCATATATATAGGTACGGGTGGCCCAAGGAGTGGTGGCCACCTCCCCTCTTCTGATAGGCTAGGACAAGTTTTTTCCAACCAATCTGGCGCTCCGGCACAGAGACACCTATTACTGAATGGGTCCGAGCAGCCCATCTCAAAGAAGGACGGTTACTGGAGAGTAACCCACCGTTTCTTGCACTCACTTTGCTAGTGGCTAACTCGTTTAAGCGGGATGCTTGCAGCACAGTTTCTTAGGAAAAAAGATGGAGGAGAATAAAAATCTTTCTCAGGTTACAAAAATAAACATGTAAATTTTTTAAAGTAGGACAGGCTTGGTGAAAATGATGTATACTGTATAATCTGCTCTCCAGTCTTGCAGTGCATATACTGCACTATAGCACTCTTGCTATTACTTTGTCTAATTCTAGGCAGTTTTAAGAAACTTTTATCCAAAATACTTTTGTGTCTCAGACAACACTGAAAAAAAATATAAACTGTTTCACAATAACCTTAGGTGTCCCCTTTGCTTTGCGTTTTATATGAATGTCTTAGTTACTTTTTTCAGTTTTGAGTAGTTACCACCATTTTTTGTTAATATTATGTTAAGCATGAAAAACTAGAAACATTAATGGTAGCCTTATTCTTCAACTTCTGTTCCAGAACTCTGTCTTCTGCCCTTAAAAGTATATGGCAGGTTGAATTATTCAGATTTCCTCTTCTCCTTCAGTGTAGTTCTAATTTGCCAAGACATGTTTAGGTAATTTTTAATCCTGTGAGTCAGTCCCTTATTTTTGTTCCAAAGGGGTAGCCCTGTTAGTCTGTGCACAGGAAGAACGAGTCCTGTGGTGCCTTTTAAAGGCTAACAGATTTGTTAGTCTTTAAGGTGCCACAGGGCTCTCATTGTTTTTACTATTGTGCAAGTGGAAACCATTGAACTCATAATATTGTCATCAGGGACTGCATTCTAATGCATTTCATATAAAAACTAATTGGTCTCCAATTTCAGTCTTCCTTTTTCTTCACTAAAAGGATCATAAAGGGACTGAGAGTGAATTTAAAAATGTGCAACTTATACAGACTTTGGTTACTTAGCACAGTATGTTTTTAAATCTCTAGTAGTACAAAGGTACCAGTATGCTGCTTTCCACCCTATCTTATTTACATAATGGCTGTTTAACTTCATAACAGAAAATCTAGTTATGAGATTCATACCTATTGTAAATGGTGTTAAAAACCTATGTAGACAGTAGTGTGAAGCACCAAGCAGTGCATCAGTATCCATCTACAGACAGTTAGTATCCAAAGCCATATTGCTATAACAGTACAATACTTTCATCAAGGGAAAATGAAAGTTATTCCCTGGGCGTTCATGTTCAAAAGCTGATTAAACCCTTAAATCGGAATGATTGCATTTACCTTCCTACAGGTTCCTTTTTTGCCAGGAGACTCTGATCTTGATCAGCTGACAAAAATATTTGAAACACTGGGAACTCCAGCAGAAGAACAGTGGCCCGTAAGTCCTTTAATTAACAAGCCTATTATTTCAACAGTCACGTCTTATATTACTTAGTGTTAAGCAGAAAGAATTCTTTCTCCGAAGAGTCTGGCATGTTACGTTTCAGGAGGGGAGGGTTGACAGCAAATGAAAAACTTGTGCTGAACAATCTAAATGCATCAAAGAGGTGCGTGATGAGGGGGAATGGAGTTAGAGTCCTTGGAGGAAAAAGATTGTTAGTAAATGATATGAAGTACCCATTGCTAAACAGGAACGTTAAGCAGATACCTTGTACATTGACTATATTACATTTTCAGCACTAACTGTCTTTGAGGAGCTGGTACACAGGTCTGCGAACCAGTCCCAAGGCTTCACGCCTAACCCTGTCAACTATTTGAATTAAATCTGAAGTTTTACCAGAATATTTGAAAAATATGTCTAAAAGACTATTGGCTGAATTTACAAGACATGTAGGCAGGGTTTCCAAAGCTGCCATTTAGATCAGATACCTACTGATATAATAGCATGTGGTAACTTGAGGGAAACTAGAATTTTTCAGTTGTCTTTCTTCATATGATGATAGTCACAGGACAACATGGAGTGACAATTTAATGTTTTTCATTTCATCTTGTTTGAGATAGCTGGTAGCTTGTAGGCATTTGCAATGTCTTGGATCAGAATACAGTTATGTTGTCATACTGTAGTTCAAAAGCAAGTGTTAAAAGAGCCTCACAATATCTTATGTCCTTGGTGCTTAATGAAAATTATAGCTGTGAAGAAATTCTTGTTTATAGGATGCTTGGCCAAAACAGAAGATATACTCTGAAACTGACTAACAAATGTCGTGAATCTTCACAATTTAGGAACCTTAATCTCCCACTATACAGAAGAGATGTAATTCATTCACTCGTCCTATTTATTGTCATTCTCACATGCTGTTATGTGCTTTGTTAAAATTTTAAGTATCAATGTAATTTGTATGATAAAATATTGGGGAAAGAAGAGAGGAGGCTTGCAAACTGGATGAAAGATATGCATTATTGCAACTTGCACTGATGTTAATTTGTTGGCTGGTTGGCTTGATTATTTTTCAAATGTTCTTTGGTTTCTCATTCCAGAAGCCATTGCAGCGTATTGCTTATGAAGAGCATAGTCTGCCGAGTTGTTGCTGCCAATGTCCTCTAATGTTAAGAAAGGCCAACTTTAAAAATGGCTTTTGTCTGAAAATTTTGTATGTGCTTTTACTGGAAATAACTCTTACAATTATAAAATACAGGATGGTAGCATTCAAGAAGTAATAAGGGAATACTTGAACCACCCTACACATTCTGTGAAAGGCATGTCAGTTACAGTGCTCCAAAAGAAAAACTTCAAATATAAGCTTCAAAGGGAAACTGCAGAGTTTGAATTCATATGCAAATTTCACTGTTCACTTGGGTTTGAACAGAGATATGAACTGTCTTACTCATTACAAAGTTCCAGAGGGATAGCGTTGTTAGTCTAGATCAGCAAAACAAACGAGTCCTGTGGCACTGTCAAAGACTAACAAGTTTTATTTATCTTCAAAGTATCTGACGAAGTGGGATTTTCTCCCAGGAAGGCTCATGCAATAAATAAATTTGTTTAGTCTTTGAAAGTGCCAGAGGACTCGTTACAAAAGATGATTCTTCCCCTTTAACCTTCCCACTTTATCTGGTGTTTCACACTGTTTGAATCCAAAGATACTTGATTTGCTGAAACAGTTCTGAGCTGACCATGTGACTTGCCCTTCTCTGCATTTATACATCCTTCTCATACTGTACTTTCCATTTCATGGGTCTGAAATAGTATTCTGCCCATGGAAGTTCAAGTGATTAAATAAATTTGTTAGTCTTTTTAAAATTGCCAGAGGACTCCATTTGTTTTCCCTGAACTAGACTGACATGGCTACCCCTCTGGAATTTGTCAATAACGAAAGACTAGAGGGAAAAATCTTTTCAATTTTGTTTGTGCATTTGACCATCTTAGGGAACAGTCAGTTTTGCTAGTTCCCTTTCATCATCATTTACTTACCCTCCTGACTTGTGGACCTGTTTATACTGCAGTGATAGAGGAAATCCTTTAGAAAGGGAAGCTTGATTATAAAACCACAAAATTGAGAACCTTTTTATTACATTAGGTTTAGTTTGAAATTGCATCAGTTCAATAAAAACAAATTGACTTTTTTTTAAGTTGACTGACTGTTGCTTTTGCTATATAGCAGGGGTTTCAAACATGTTTCCCATGGGCTGCATGCAGCCCCTAAAGCTATTCCCTGTGGCCTGCAACAACGCTATTGTTACCAATATTTACAATATCATTGTATGAAAAGGTTTCAGTTGTGCGGCCCTTGGGATAACATACTAGTCCTCATGTGGCTCCTGTGGTGATTTTGAGTTTGAGACCCCTGCTCTATAGGCTGTGCTCTGGCAATTCCTTTAGTTGGAGGCCTGAGCTTTAGTTAATTCAAAATCTGTTTCCAATTTTCTTTATAGGGCATGTGTAGTCTTCCAGATTATGTAACATTTAAAAGCTTCCCTGGAATGCCACTTCAACATATCTTCAGTGCAGCCGGTGATGACTTGCTAGATCTACTCCGAGGTCTATTCACATTTAATCCTTGTACTAGGGTCACAGCGACACAGGTATAGTAGATTGTTTGTTTTTATTGCATGTTCTAGGTTATGTACATACTAACATCTCCTGTTAACTTTGGTTAGATGTCTCTTGGATACAAGGAGTGATAGTTCAGGTTTGAGACTAAATGGCATCTATTATTTGTATTGAATCACGTAGGAGCCACTGCCATGGCGAGAGCCCATCTTGTTCTGAGCGTGTAACTACTGTTCTGGAAACTTTCTCATGCTACAAAGGAGACTTTCAGAGGCAAAAATTACTTTTAAAAGTCAGATGGCTGTCTGCCACTTGTATTTGAAAAATCTCCCCTTTATAGATCTGGGTTGAAGTTGAGGATGAAAGCTGTATGGTTTGTAGGCTCTTTTGATGTGGTTTTTTTGTTTCGGTTTTTTTGTTTTGTTTTTTGTTTGTTTGTTTGTTTGTTTTTTAAATTACATCCTACATTTGCAACACTGTGTGTTACTAGTACCATAGCTCCTAGGAGTTCTAGTCTTTGGCCAGGACCCTATGGTTGTAGACAATATGCATAGAAGAAGAAAGTGGGTCCTGCCCCAATTGCACAATGTAAGACGACAGATGGATATAGACAGATGACAGAGTAGAAGGAAACGACATTCATGGCTATGTGACTGATCATGGAATTAGTACACTCTTCAGCTATCTGGTGGACTTGAGCTTTACATGCCTTAATATGGGATTTTTCATCCCTTAAGTCTTAAATCCATATGAATATTTATCTTTTCTGTTTTTAACTCTTGACCCTCTGTGGTTTTTTATAATGGGAGCCTGATCCTAGAATTTTCATATAAAAGCTGTTGCTAGAAGCCTATCTGTGACAATTTTTTCTTTGTCAGTTTGGGGAAATGGATCCATATATTCAGTGCTGTTGGGTTCTTCAGACTCTCTGCTACAGGAGCCAGAGTTGGATGTTGGATAACTCATTGCCCTGGGAGGCAGTGACTCTGAAATAAAATTGAGTGATGGTGGATTAAACAGCTGGATGTGATCCAGTGTCACACTGTGGCCAAAAGAGATAATGTGATACTGGGATGCATAGACTGGGGAGTGAGAAGTAGAGAGGTTATTTTATCTCTGCATTGGGCACTGGTCTGACCTCTGCTGGAATACTTCCTACTGTTCTGGTACCCACAACTGGAGAGAAGAGCCACAAGAATGATTAAAGGGTTGGAAAATATTTCTTATAATAGACTCAAGCTCAATCTATGTAGCTTTAATAAAAAAAAAAGTTGAGGTGACTTGACTAGCTAATAAGTAGCTACATCAAGAACATATTTAATAATTGGCAGTTCAGTTTAGAAGTAAAAAAATACAAAACTCCAGTCAATGGCTGGAATTTGAAGCTAGACAAATTCACGTTGGAAATAAGGCATAAATTTTGACATGGTAATTAACCCTTGGAACAATTTATCAAGGGTTGTGGTGGATTGTCCATCATTGACCATTAAAAATAGACTGGATCCTTTGCCAAAAGATCTGTTCTAGGGATTATTTTTAGAGGAAGTTCTATGGTCTGTGCTGTGAAGGAGGTCAGATCATAATGGTCCTATCTGGCTCTAAAATGTATGAAGAGCTCCTCCAGAATTTCCTCTGCCTTCAAAGGTGCAGCAGGATAAGAATAAGGTCCTTTATAGGTTGTCCAAAACCAGATGGATTTTTTTTCTAGGCTTTTTTCCTGAGCTCTCCACTTCCAGTGTGTGAAGTTGGTGACAGTTAGTTCTGTGGGTAGAGCAGGGGTGCAGGAAGCTGTACCCTGGCTCCTAGCTGCAAGCTAGGGCATGGGTGGCTGCTGGGCTCTCCACCTGGCTCTCTGGGCACTGGGCTTTGAGCCTGGGGGGCAGGGAAATTGCTCCAGTGACTGTCCCCCGGCTCCTAAGGCTCAAAGCCTGATGCCAAAAGCCAGGTTTTGAGCCCAGCAGCTTGTCTGGTCCTGGAGCCAGGAGATGGGCTCTACCTCCAGGGTTACCTGTCACTTTCACTGCTTTAGTTGAGCAGTGACATTGATAACTGACAGCCCAGATTTCACATCTATAAAAATGTCAGTGGGGAGGCCTACAGAGTGTGATTTGCCTCAGGCCCTAAACTCTAGGGATGACCCTGAATACAAGTATGTTGTGCAGAGGTAACATTGTCACATTTATTTATTACAATTTTGCCTCATTTTTAAACCACTGTTTGAGAACACCAAGTGTGCACATTTCCAGGAACAGGATTTTGCCAAGGACAGAGTATCTAAATTTGGGGTGGGCCTGGGACCGAGAGAGATCTGGTGAGCCTACACTCCATGGTGTTGTGGGGGAGTGGGTGTAGGGGGCACGATCCCCACACTGCAAGGAGTCCCAAGTGAGAGGCAAGAGACCAAACCACAATTTTTTGGGTTAACTACTTTCTATGTGACTTTTATTGAGATAAATAAACTTACAGAAAAGAAAGAAGAGAAGAAAAAAGTTAAATAAGAGGTTAATATTATTCAATTACTAATATTCCTATTACAAAAATTAAAACTTGCAATTCCTATTACACTTAACAAATCTCATACAAACTGCGGTTTTAGAACTCTATTTTTTAAAGGCATTTAAAGATCTTCTAAGTACAAATTAATTGCCCAATAAACAGAAAATAGAGCACAAATATTACTATAACATTTATCCCCATTCTTGTGCCTAACCCTGAATTAAACCCCCCAGTTCCAATCCTGATTGATATAATTTAAGAGTGGGGTTTATAAGAGAGAGAGAAAACACACTATCTGTAGGCAAAAAGAGCTTTGCTATTTATCACATACATACACTGAAACATCATACACAGCCCAGGACAGCACGAGCACCTTGCTTCTCCCCCTAGCTCTCCAGACACCATGGATCACTGCCCAGTGAGGCTAGCCATGGCCTGTTTGCGGCTAGGAGTTACAAGGGTCAGCTGGGGTACCTGGCGGGGAACACAAGTGGATTTATTCTTTCATCGCACTCTTTTACACTGCTGTTTCTTAATTTGATTGTGGAACACTAGCTTGATTCTGATCTGTGAGGTTAATAGGTTCAGAGCAGTAATAATACACATACACATCCCCAAAAAGCATTTCCCAATTTAAATCTCAAATTTAACCAGAGTATATTTACCACATCTGTATGTTATCTCTGCAGTGACAGACAGCAGACCTGTTTCTTTAAGAGAAAGATAGTAAGACGTGATAAAACAGCCCGGTGTTGAAACCGCTAGACCAACAGGCAGCCTCGGGGCTCTTGCCTGCAGCCTTAAAATCCAGAGCCCACCGTGATCAGCTGCAGTGGTCGAACATTCCCCTGCCACCCCCTTTGGAGCACCTGAGGGCTACTGCCCACCTCCCACGCCAGGGTGAACGGTTGAAAATTAAAGAATTCAAAAAGAAAAAGATCTGCCAAAAGGGGGAAAAACTGCAGACTCCCTTGGTGATCAGTCAAGGGGTCTAACACACTTCCTTGTGAAGAGTGGGGAGATGCCTAGGGGGTGGCTGAATCCCCTGGCAACACGACAGGCTGACCTATCGCTTCTCCAACGTGCCTAAGCCAGAACCCCAGCTTTATGCCTTGACCCCTGAAAATTAGCATATCATTTGTTGTCATAGAAACTTACTGATACTGGTCTGGTCAGTAGAGGAACTCATAAGTCTTTCAGCTGTAACTCAAGTTTTACAGCTGTAATGTATAGTTTATTTTATCACTTTCTTCAGGTCTGGTCCCACTCAGCTTGGATACTGACGACAACTCTTCTTGAAGGCCATTACTCCTTGCTGTCAAGAGATAATGCTATCTAATTGTAGAGGACTAACAGGCCACATTCCATAAGACAAGCTGAAGTTTGGCCACAGCAAAAGAAAACACAAAGGGGGTGGAAAAATCCACCTCTCACACATGGGTGCTTGGACCCCAGTGTTACCTCCCAGCTGGGCATGTTGCAGTCCAAACTACTACTCCCTTCCTCAAGGGTCCTGAGAACCAACAGCAGTCAGGAGAAATTTGGTTTCCTGCCTTTGCTAGCTCTTCTCTTCATAGCAGGGTCATAGTAGCCATTTTGGAGTCAAGAGCTCTTGCACCACAGGCAGTTGTTTAAGAGGAGGCTCTTGGCCTACTTTCTCAGTGGTATTGTAGTCTCTCAACAGCAGGAAAGAATAAGATTTTATTTCTATGCTCTTATGACTGAGTCTTTGGCCTTTTCTCTTGTCTAAGCCAGGGGTCTCAAACAATGTTCCCTTCAAGTGCACTAGTGGGCAGGGGCGCAGGGCCCCCACTCACCAGCACAGTGAGGACGTGGGACGGTGCTGTGCAGGTTAGGCAGCCCGGAGGAGCCCCGTGTGTCTGTTGTCTCAGCTCCGGCAGCAGCCCAGGCTCATTCAGAGGCTGCCTGCCCGAGCAGTGAGAGTGACAGCCCCTCCCCTGCCCTGCTGCACGTAGCCAGGGAAGGAGCAGAGGGGGAGGGAAATTTAAATCTCTCCCTGTCCTCTGCACCAGGCTGCTAGTGCAGGGGTGGAGGCGTCTTTGGGGGCCTGTGTGGGCCCCAGGAGGTAAGCAGCCTTGAGCCTGGGCAAGAGGGGAGACCCTGAGCGATGGGAGGGCTAAGTTGTGGGGCTCCCAGAGGCAGCCATCTAGTGGCCACAGGGACGCAAGGCTCTCTGTGGGGGCAGGGGATGGGAGCTGGGCTGCAGGCAAAGGAGCCAGGCTGGAGCTGGAGGAGGACTTGGGGCTTGAAAGACCCAAGCAAAATTGTTTTGAGCCATTTAGCATCACAATCAAGGGTGAATGCTTTGCTTTTCACTTGCTAAAAGGCTTGAATATACAAAAGCTCCTGAAAGAAAAGCAATCCTTTAAAATAAGCAAAAACAAGTTGGGTTAATTTCAGATTCATTTTCTTTTCTGTGAGAGATTCTAATGCAATCAGTTTGTCAAGGTGGGGCTTTACAATGTAACTTTGTATAGACTCCTGTCATGGAAGGAAACAAATCCTAATGATTAGGAAAATGAAATGAAAAACTGAAAGGATAAAAAGTCATTTAAGGCAGAAGGAAAAAAAATATTGCCAGCGGTGCAAAATTTAAAAAAAAAAAAGACTTTTTGTATTTCTATTCCCCAAAAATTTTAGAAAAATAATTATTTTTCTTTCACAAATCCATTTATGCTCTTGCTTCTTGCAGCTTTGATTAGGTTTGCTTTAACTGTCAAAAATTAAAAATTATTAAACTACCTTTATATTCTGCTACCAGACACACAAATCAATTGTACCTCATTTTGCTTATTTTAGTTCTGAGAGTATTTACACTCCACGTGTACTAATTATAGCCTCCCTTTTATTGTTGAAAATGATTTGGATAAAAAACCCCATAAATTCCAAAACTTGAGATGTTAGACACACTTTATATTAAAGGAAGATACAATGTTTAAAGTTTCCTGTATGCCTAATCAATTTTTTGCCATTCACTTAGGGGATTGTTGTCCCATATTTAGCTTTTGAGGGGTATGATTGGGCATTGTGGGGGAAAAAATCTAACTCTGGCCCTCAAGTTCAGAAAGAGGCACACCAGAGCCTCCCCAATGAAGCAGACCCGTTCCCAGCTGAGACTCTAATGAGCAGAGAACGAGGTGTGGTTAGATACATAATGCAAGAAGCTCATGCATAATACAACAAGTTACATCATGCCTAAAATCCGTACATGGTGGTATTACTACTTTAATATGCAGGTTACATAATTAGATTATACTTAATAGGCAGCATATAGTTAGCCTGCCTCTGTTGTTTACAGCTTATTTGGGTAACAGTTACTGTCCTTGACCAATGAATGGCCAGACTCCTGTGACCCCTCAGCTACCTAGCCCCCACCAACCTGTTTACCAGACTAGGGTGATAGCTTCCCATCAGGGTCCAGACAGGAGGGATTGTTTTATAATCAACCTTTGTGGATTACCTCTTGTATCTATAGAAACAGTCTACCTTCTTATCAATCTAAACCCCTAGCTCTCCTGACTTATGCCTTAATAAACTTGTCTAAGCAAACACAGAGCCTCAGACACAGAACTTCCAGACCAAACTTACTCCATCTTTAAACTTCCTTTACAGCATGATAATGTAACAGAGTCTAACCTAGCTCTATTTGATGCAAATTCTTTAGGCACAAAAGATGGCCCTGGTTACAGAGATGTGGTGCTGTGAGAAACTTTCCTGAAATATGTTTTCTGCCCTTGCCAACTTTAAAAGTTTTGAATTTCTCAGATAACTTTACTTAAGGTGTTGCCTTGAGGGAATCTGGGAAGCAGTTGCTACCTAGTGATTGTGATTTGCAATGCATGGTAATTTGTTTACTGAGGACAGAATAGGTGTATTTTTAAGGTTGATAGCTAGATATTAAATACAATCCCCTCAACATGTCAGTCTCAGGATTACAAATGCTGGCATAAAACAAAGCAATCCTAGAGGATGCCAAGGAGTTATTGTTCCCTGCACAGTTTTTCAGATATATTCTGTGTATTGCTTCTGCTGTTGTTGGATGTCTCCCCTGAGCATTCATTCAAGAAAGATTAAAAGGGCCAGGGGAGAGGAGGCAGTTAGTCTGAAAATATCTTTCAACAGGCTCCAAAACTAATCTTTTGAAGTTCCATCCCAGTCACCCTGCTGAAGATGGAATGGTAAATCTAGTGAAGACAGAGCTTCTAACTTGAGGGCAGATAGTTCCTGCTCCTTCCCCTTTTCCCCAAGTTTTGACTAACAGGAATGATAGAATCTGCTCTCTGAAGAGACTCTGAAGAATTCTCAGCAACCCATGGAGCATTATTGGCAATGGACACTTATTTGCCAGAGCAGTATTTAGTTGTTCTGCATACACACTCTGACATCCTGAAAAGGCAACAAGTTAGGATCATTCTTAAAAGAATTTCCCTCACATCTGCTCTACCTTCAGACACTTGCTTTCAGGTCCTTCACAGACAGAGAGTTCCAATGTGGTGTCAGGAAGGTTTCTGTGACTGTGGGAATGGAGAAGGTGGCTGTTTCCTCAAGAAGTTTTTGGTAGCAAACCTATACTTGGGAGTGAAATGTTAAGAAAGAACCAATATAAAAAGGCACCTCCAAAGCAAAGGACAAAAACAAAAAAGCTTGTTGCTGAGAAAGCTCAGAAATTTTAACCATTTTCCCATTCTAGGCAGCTCTTTTTGTGTCATGGAACATCATATGAACAATGGAAGGAGAGAAGAATCTCTAAGAATAGATAGAAGAATGGTAGGCCCATTAAATACAGAGGTGACTTACTCTCCTGGAAAGTATCTGAGAGCAAACGGTTGCTGCTTCACTCCCTCCAGTATTCCTTGTTTGCCCTTGGACTTTTTTTTTTTTTTTTTGATCCTACCTGGCTTGCTGCTACCACCACCATGGACAAATTGTTGAGACATTTCCAAATGATATGCTGCAGAATTCCAAAAGACCCTTCCTTTCTCTGCAGCACCCTAGCACATCCAAGAGGAAAACTGTGCTCAGGCAGATTGACAGCCTTCTCCATACTGGGATGATTGAGCCTGTCCTAGACCAAAATCAGTATTGGAACATGTATCATTTTTATTCAGTCAATTCTTGGCATAAAGTAACATGGAGAGGATTCGATTCCTGGTGTGTGTTGAGATGCACAGCAGGTTTGGCATCTGTAAGAGAACAGTCTCTCTCAGTAAAACTTCTGCTTTGTTCATTCTAATATCCCACAGGACTAGGGGACAGAAAGCTTCCAGATCCTCCATAGCACAATACACATTTTTAGGTGATCAGGGAAGATTTTCCAAGTCATGTTAAAGCTAAAATATAATCTTCCCCATTCGAGATTAAACCTGATAAGGCAGCCTCAGGGGCCTGTGGATGTCTTCATATATTTACTTGATTCTGAAAGACTGTTAGACTTCAGTCAGGCCAGGGGTCTGCGACCTGCAGCTCTGGAGTCACATGTGGCTCTTTGGCTGCTCCCCCTTAGAACTCTGGCCCCTCCCCTGCCACTGGGTGACACTGAGAGGGGGCCACTCCTTGTTCCAGGCACCCCCTGCCACCAGGGGATTCTGTGAGGGGGAGAGCCGCTTCTGGTTCTGCCTCCCCCCACCAGGAGACCCTGCGACAGGTGCCCTCACCCAGCTCCCCCACCCCTCACCACCAGGCTACACCACTGCAGCTCTCAGGACACTTGGTTATTGATGGAATTTTTAAAAATGGCTCTTATCTTTTGGGTTGCCAACCCCTGAGTCAGGCGAAGCAGAGTTTGATGGAGTTCTGCAAGCTGTAGCTCACCTTTCGTCCACTCAACTATTGAGAGGGAGAGCAGGGAGCTACCGCTACAAAAATGCAAGCACATTAGTGAATTTTTTGATCTACCACTGAAATGGGGGTGAGAGAATTCGTCTTGCTTATTTGGAAATGTTCATTCTGGAAAGGGAAGATGGATCCATAAATTCAGCACACCCAGTATTTTATCTCCTCCTTGCCCATGTGTGTTGCTTGATCCCTTTTTAGGGAATAGCTGACAGTTAATCTATGACCCTCAGGGTTGTCCTAGGGTTTTTTGTCCCTCAGGTTTGCCAGTCCTTAGTGGTAGGGTAGGTTTTCTGCTGTTGGTATGCGAGTGGTTTATTCAGATATGATAGCTTTGAAAGCAGCTCACAGGAAGGGTGCTTCAGTGAGTGGAGTTATCTGGAGGATCAGGCCAGTCAGATAAAACATCTGATCCTGTCTCGTGTATGGGAAATGAAGAAAAACCCTCACTGCTAAACTTATGGACCCATCCCCCTAACCACAGTATTTCCTCATACTTTAGCAAGAAAACTTGTGCTATTTGTCAAATAGATCTAGTTCTGAGTGTATTTCAGTTATTTGCTACATTTTTGGTTTGTTGTCTGAATGTGTTTCTTCTCTCTGGCCCCTTGTTACAGCAGTGTTCCCTCTGGCATTCAAGAAGCAAAGCTGTGTCCCATCAGTATGCATTCAGACAGTTTCTAGCAACATAGAATGTTATGCTACAGCCTGTTTATGAAGTCCTTTTTCATAGGCTGATATTCAAGGACTAAGCTGTAAAATATAAATTTAAAATGCTATAGCAGGAGGACCATTTATAATGCATTTTAAAGCAGAAAACATGCAACTGCTATACTCCTGGGTCTTTCCCAATGTGGCTTGACTTATAACAAAGACTGAACGCTGTAATTAGCATAAGCAAGAACATTTCTTGGCAATTCCAGATGCTTGTTTCTGAACTGGCTTACAGAAGCTGTGGGACTGAAATCATCTGCTTTAAAATGGGGTGGGTATACTTTAACTTCTGTAAAATTAACAGCTCCTAGATCCACAGGAAGCAGATGCAGGTATTCTCCTTCGAGTGCTGCTCACATACATTGGTACAAGTGTCTACGTGCTGTAGCACACAGTAGTTTGGAAAGTCTTCAGCCCTAACCTGTCAGGTCTGAGCACACGGCCAACGCCCCCTCCATGCCGCGACCATGGCTATATAGGTGACCGTGATCCTGACCCTCCCAGTTCCTTTTTCCGCCCTCAGCGTGGGTTTCAGATCAGCCAAGAAACTTGCGTAAGCAAGTGCCTGTCTTCTACCGCAAAATTCAAGATGCCTAGTTTCAAGCCGTGCCTAGGATGCTGCAAACTTTCCCACTTGACGATCCACACGATAAATGTCTCGCATGTGTCGATGAGTCCCATCTCGCCGAGAGCTGCTCCCTCTGCCAGTCCTTCAAAAGCAGGACTTGCAAGCACAGAGAGCTGCACCTCCAGTCCCTTGCCAGGAGCAGCGTACAAGCCTCTGATGCCACCTGAGCCCTGAGTGCTCCGCCGGCTCACCCATCGACCCGGGCACCAAAACCCCAGGACTGATCTCTAGTGCCGAGCCTAAAGTCTCGGTCAATGCCCCCATCGGTACTGTTGGAGTGCTGAACACCATGGTCACCAAATCAACTTGGCGCTGAACCCAAGGTGGTACCACCAGCGGCACTGCTGATGCTGCAGACTTCCATGTCGGTGCAGATGCACCCTCTGGTCCGCATGCGGGCATCGCAGAAGAAAAACCAGCTCGATGCTGACCGCAGCACCAGAAGCCCAGTTGGTGCAGGGAGTGGCTCCACCCACTGACCCGGCACCGCCTAGCCCATTGCCAGCACTGAAATCCAGCATTGGGGACTGTTCTCCCAACCTGGTACCGCATTTGGTAGAGGACTGCTCTCCAGCCTCCTCCCCATGCTCCTCCTGAGACTTGTCAGTGCTGTGCTCCCAGTCTTGGGGGCTCCTTCCCGTGGATCGGTGTCAACTTCACCTCCAGCCTTGGTACGTTGTTCTTTCAAGATGGTAATAAAGGTAGGAGAACATTTAAGGAAACAGCGTCGTAAGGGCTCTCCCTTGCCCACGCCTCGTCACAAGCACAGATCCTCGGGCCTGTCTGAACAAATGGGGCCCTCCCCTTCAGGTACTGCACCGCAGCCTAGCCAAGGCTGCTCCCCTCCATGCCATCTGGAGGCCAGAGTGTCTTTTAACAACTGGTCACACGACTGGCTGGACATGGCTGCCGATGATACTTTAGCCTCATGGCACTGCTCCGTCCGGTCCCCCTCACAGACCATGGATTCGGACTTCTCGGATGATGAATCCAATCCCGACTTCACACATTGGAGTAGATTGCAGGCCTATTCTTCCTCTTCGCCCGATGAATCCACTTTTGAGCGACCGATTGACTGACTGTAACAAGGACTCTTGTGCGCAGCAGGAGTTGCTACACTGCATGGCAGCCAACCTGGAGCTCGGGATTGTCCAAGAGGAGGCAAATCCTGTCTTCAACATTGGCCAGAGGGCTTGTTAGAGAAATTTTTGTTTCTCTCGGACAACAGTGGGTCCCAATAGGTTTCCCCAAACTCTTGAGCATCTGTCACCTCAGACCAGCCCAGTTAAGATTATGTCTGCAATTGTTCTTAAGTTTAACACAGGTTTATTAAGGGAAGGGGCAGAGGAAAGCTATAAAAGGTATACTATTATGATAAATGCTAATAGAACCTTTAAACAACTGACAAGTAAGTATGAATTAATATGTATGGCAACTTGTGAAGGACTTGAACTTAAACCAGATAAGTACCTTCAGTTCCCCCACCCATATAAATACAGTTAAACAGTTACTAATACAATTACTTTTCCCATAAACATTTCAAGAGCAAACAGGTAAGTATGTAGGTAATAAAACCACCCTTAACCTGTACCCAGAATTCAGAAAGATAACTGGAACTACCACCTCCAACCCAACCAGGTGAGTTTTCCCAGACTGCCTAAGCAGTAAAATTCTCCAAATCCCCTGAGAGGTTTGACAGCTTCTCAAGCTGGAACCCCACTCTCTGCTCACGATTTGATGTCGTCCTCCCCTCAGCGTCTAACAGAGAATATGGAGAGGTCCCTCTACACTTTGATCCAGGGAAACAGCCACAGTCCAGACTTGGGGACATCTTCTGGGGTTCTTCCACCCAGGTCTTAACAATAAAGTCTATTCACCCCTAAACAATGTCCCCTGTGACAGGGCCTTTAAGCGGCATCAAACAGACCTCCAGACTCCTGTCCCTTCAGAGACTTAGGTGGTCCTCTTCTGTCGTCTTCTGCTTTCAGGGCTCCGGGAGAGGTGACAAAATGTCTGAGGCACCCTGATTCACTGGGAACCAAGCGCTCAGCTCCAGTCTCAGTCCAGTCACACTCTTTCCGAACCTCCTTAAAGGAGCTTGTCCAAACGCATACGCAGTTCCAAGGCTCGCTATTGGTGAGGCCCAAGCCAAGGCTGTACCTAAACCAAAAGCCCCTTGCTAAGCTCCTAGCTTACAGCCTGCACTCTGCAGGGTGTGATGCAGCTGGCAGGATCAGCCCTCAGAGCATTCTGGACCCTGGCAGAGGTGTACAGCAAAGCCCCGATTTCAGTGCAAATTCCCTGTAAATACCTGGTCCTAAGCCAATCAACGTCGTGCCTTTTTGCGCCGAAAAAGTTCTCCCTTTTACTTACGTGTGGAATCTTCTCAAAGGAGAAGCCCATGTCATCCCTCAGTCCTGCTCATCTGCCTATCTCTGGGCAGGGTTGCAGGCCATGGCTAGCTGCCAGGTTCCCTTCTGTCTGTTACATTGTATACAAACACTCTAAAATCACACTAACTGAGCCTGTTCACGTACAAGACTGCGCAGATTCCTTAGTTGCAGCTTGTCTCACCTCCTGCTGGGGAGGAACAGTACTAAGTAAGCCTTACACCATAAAACATACTCTACATCATGCAAAATATGTAAACAATCATACAATAAAAAAAAAAAAAAAATCCCCTCACCCATATGGGTGGTATGTGTCTTCCTCAACCTTGGGTCCTCTACCAGAGGCCTGGGAGTTTGAGGGTTCTGCGCAGTATCTTAGCTGTTCCTAGCACTGCACTCTTCTGGACAGAGAGCTCTGATGTTGTTCCTGGGATCTGTTGGAGCCACTCTCCCAGCTTAGGAGTCACAGCCCCGAGTGCTCCTACCACCCCTGGGACCACTTTGGCTTTTACTTCCCACATCCGCTCTAGTTCTTCTTTCAGGCCCTGGTACTTCTCCAGCTTCTCATACTCCTTCTTCCTGATGTTACTGTCACTTGGCACTGCTACATCTCTCATCACCGCTGTCTTCTGGTCCTTGTCTATTACCACGATGTCTGGTTGATTGGCCAGTACCTGCCTGTCCATCTGGATATGGAAGTCCCACAGAATCTTAGCCCTGTTATTCTCCACGACCTTCTGTGGAATCTCCCATCTGGTCTTGGGAGGGTCTAGCCCATACACTGTGCAGATGTTCCTGTACACAATGCCAGCTACTTGGTTGTGCCGTTCAGTGTATGCTGTTCCTGCCTGCATCTTACATCCTGCCACTATGTGTTGGACTGTCTCTGAGGCCTCTCTGCACAGTCTGCACCTTGGGTCCTGTCTAGTGTGGTAGACCCCTGCTTCAATGGATCTAGTGCTCAGTGCCTGTTCTTGTGCTGCTATGATCAGTGCCTCAGTGCTGTCTTTTACTCCAGCCCTTTCCAGCCACTGGTAGGATTTCCCAGTGTCAGCCACCTCAGCTATCTGTTGGTACATCCCATGCAGGGTCTTGTCTTGCCATGGCACTTCTTCTGCTTGATCTTCCTCCCATGTCTGCTGCTGCCTCAGGCATTCTCTCAGCAGCTCATCTTTGGGTGCCATCTTACTGATGTACTCCTGGATGCTCTGGGTTTCGTCCAGGACAGTGGCTTTGACATTCACCAAACCCTGCCCGCCATCTTTCCGGCTGGTGTACAGCCTCTGGGTGTTGGATTTGGGGTGGAAACCTCCATACATTGTGAGGAGCTTCCGGGTCTTCACATCGGCAGCCTCCATGTCCTCCTTGGCCAGCTCACTATACCAGCAGGGTATCTGATGACTGGCAGGGCGTACCTGTTGATGGCGTGGATCTTGTTCTTCCCATTTGAGCTGGCTCTTCAGGACCTGTCTTATCCTTTTGGTGGTACTTGGATGTTGCTGTCTTCCTTGCCTCTTCATCGTGGTTCCCATGTGACTGTGGGATGCCAAGGTACTTATAGCTGGTCTGTATGTCTGCTATGTGGCCTGCTGGTAGGTCCACCCCATCAGTCTTGACTACCTTCCCTCTCTTTACTACCATCTGGCCACACTTCTCCAGTCCGAATGACATCCCAATATCCTCACTGTAGATCCGTGTCAGGTGGATTAGCAAGTCGATGTCTCGTTCATTCTTGCATACAGCTTGATGTCATCCATGTAGAGGAGGTGGCTGATGGTAGTTCCACTCTTGAACTTGTATCCATATCCAGTCCTTGCGATTATCTGGCTGAGGGGGTTCAAGCCAATGCAGAACAGCAACGGGGACAGCGCATCACCTTGGTATATTCCGCACTTGATGGCCACTTGTGCAAGCTGTCTTGAGTTGACTTCCAGTGTTGTCTTCCACAGTCCCACTGAGTTCTTGAGGAAGGTCCTTAGTGTCCTGTTGACTTTGTATAGCACCAGACATTCACAGATCCATGTGTGCGGCATTGAGTCATAGGCTTTCCTGTAGTCAATCAAGGCTGTGCTCAGATTGATCTGTCTAGACCTTGAGTCTTTGGCAACTGCTCTGTCTATGAGCAACTGGTGTTTTGAGCCTCTGGTGGTGTTCCCAATGTCCTTCTGAGCTGTGCTCATGTACTGGCCCATGTGGTCCTGTAGCTTGGCGGCTATGATGCCTGATAGGACTTTCCATGTTATGGGGAGGCAGGTTATTGGCCGGTAGTTGGATGGTGCTGTTCCCTTGTGGGGGTCTTTCATGATCAGCACCGCCCTTCCTTGTGTTAGCCAGTCTGGGTGGGAGCCTGCTGCTAGCAGCTGGTACATCTGTGCTGCTAGGTGTTCATGCACTGCTGTTAGTTTCTTTAGCCAGTAGGTGTGGATCATGTCCGGCCCAGGTGCTGTCCAGCTCTTCATGTTCTTGACCCGCTGTTGGATGTCGGCTACTGTGATGGTGACTGGTTCCTGTTCTGAGAGATTGCTGTGGTCTCTTCTCAGGTCCTGCAGCCACTTTGCACTGGTGTTATGAATCTTCTCCTTCTCCCATATGTTCTTCCAGTACTGTTCAGTTTCTGCTGTTGGTGGCTCTGCTCTTATTGTGTTGTTGCACTGCAGTTGGGAGTACACCTTGGATGGTTCTTTGGAGAACAGGGCATTTATCTTTTTGGCCTCTGCTTCTCTAGTGTATCTCCTTAGCCTGGTAGCCAGTGCTGTGAGTCTTTGTTTAGCAGTCTCTAGGGCTTCAGATGGAGTCAGGCCCTTGTATGTTTTCAGTAGCCAAGTCTTATCCTTAATCTCTACACCCTTCTGTAGTTCCACCAGCTGACTAACTTCTCTCTGAGTTGCCTTGATCTTATCCTCCAACCTCATTTTCCAGGGGCGATATGTACTGCTGTTCTTCTTGATCGTGTAGCCAAGCATCTCCAGGATTACAGAGGCTGTAGCATATACCAGTAGTGGGAATTGTCATTAGGGCTCTTTTGGCATCTTCTAGCATACTATCTGATGGTACTTCTCCAACAAGCCTTGGTAATTGGTCTCGAGGGCTGACTGTAGCTAGTTTATCCATGATCTTCTGCCTCTCATCAGCTGCTGTGCTCTGTAATGGAGGGAGTGGCAGTGAAGTTCCAGCTTCAGCTGCTGGCTGCACATCTAGTTGTACTTCTGGGTCTTCTTGTTGAGTCTGGGATGTAAGGTGGAGTTGGTCTATCTCAAGTTGTGAGAGCAGCTTCCTCTTTGCTATGTTGAAGCGTTGGGTAACTAGCTGTTTCTCAGTTTGTGTGGATGAAGGTGTTATGTCCATCCATAATTCCCTCATATGTTTCATATATCCCCTCTCATTAGGTCTACTGTTGTAGTAGCATTCCATCAATTCCAGGTTCTCTTGTCTCATCCATGTATGGCTTGTTCCAGTAGCCCACTTATCGTCAGATTGTCCTGGTTCCCCAGCATCTGGCGTGGACCTTGTTAATCCGGGCGATGTCCAAGCTGGCATGACTCTCCTAGTTCGTGTCACTCTCATATTCGAGGTAGGCAAGTGAGGAGTTGGGGGAATGAATGCCTTGTCAGTATGGTAACAAGCAATAAACCTGTAAAAAATCCTCTACAGGCTCTACCTGCTAAGGTGTCTGTACTGCTCCACGAAGAGGTATACAGCATCATCAAGGCACGCTGGCAAACCCTGTCCTCAATCCTGCCAGCATCCAGGGTCGCAGACCGCAAGTGCCATGTCCCTCAGGACAAATTCTCCTTTCTGTTCCAGCACCCCGCTCCGGGGTCGCTGGTTGTTTGACGACATGAACCAGAAGGAGAGGCAGGGTCAACGGGGTTGCACCCCTAAGAATAAGGAGGCAAGGAAACTCGACTTGCTTGGCAGGAAGGTTTACTCCACAGCAGCCGTTTAGCTGCGCATAGCAAACCGCTCGGCCCTTATGACCAGGTATATCTTTAACCTCTGGAACGACGTGCAAGGCTTCCTTGCCGTTATCCTGAAGGATCGTCTTAGAGACTTTGACATGATGCTCAAGGAAGGGGAAATGACATCCAGAGACACACTGGCCACCTGGGAGGCCGTGGACACAGCTGCCTGTATGATGGCATCGGCTGTAGTAATGCGTTGTTCAGCCTGGCTATAGAGCTCGGGCCTACCTCCGCAGCTGCAGCTCATTATTTGGGACCTCCCATTAAAAGGCCCTGACCTTTTCACTGAGTCCATGGATGCGAAGCTCCATGGCATGACCACGCTCCGGTCTCTGGGAATTTACATCCCGCAACCTGACAGACGCTCTCTAAAACCTATCAACTCCTCCAAAAACAACTTCAGCAGTTAAAGCAACAGATCCAGCTGCAGGGTACATTCCCGAGGTCCATCCCCTTTTCCCAGCACCACCTTGGGGCCATGGACAAGGACAAAGTCCGTTCGGGGAAAGAGTGAGAAGTCCCATGTTCCCCAAACGCTCATCGGGGAAGAAACGGCACTTTTGACTGTTACCATATAGCCAGCAAACCCATGAATCGACTGGTCCCCAACCACTTACACCGTTCCACACACCACTGAACCAACATCACATCCAACCAGTGTGTCCTCGAGCCGGTTGCGGAGAGGTATCATATTCAGTTTCTTACGATTTCCTTGGGACAGGAAACCGCCCCCTCGTCCAACCCTTGGAGACCAGGAACTGTTCTACCTTTTTGAGATTGAATGCCGGAAACTCCTCTCCCTCAGAGCTATAGGAAAGGTTCCCAAGCGGGAGTGGAGAAAAAGGACTTTACTCCTGATACTTCCATGGTCCTGAAATCCAAAGGGGGCCTTCAACCCATTCTAGATCTCAGAGCCTTAAACACATAAGGAAAATAAGTTTCCCTATCACACATCCTTCTGTCTCTGTCTCCCAGGGATTGGTTCGTGGCCCTCAATCTGAAAGACGGCTACTTTCACATAGCCATAAGGCCCCACCTCAGGCGGCTCCTAAGGGTCATGGTGGCAAATGACCACTTCCAGTTCACCTCCCTCCCTTTCGGGCTCTCCCTGGCCCCCAGGGTGTTCACAAAGTGCAGGGTGCCGGTCACGGCATACTTGCACAGATGGGGCATAAGAATTTATCCTTATCTAGACAACTGGTTAATAGTTGGGAAATCAAGCTCCCAAGTAGAGCTCCATGTCAAAGCAGTAGTGAGGCTCTGCGACTATCTGGGCCTCTATATAAAACAAGAGAAGTCAAAGCTCTGCCCGTCCCAAAACATAGAGTTCATAGGAGCGCATCTAGATGCCCACAAGAGGTTAGAATCCCTACCCCGCTCCAGATTTTGGTCCATTTCTACCATCATTTTGGAGCTGCAAACTTCCCCCATGACCACAGCCCAATGGTGCCTGCAGCTCCTCTGTCACAGGCAAGCCTCCACCTCAGTAATCCAGATAGCACGCCTTTCCAAATCTGGCTTTCCATGGTGTTTCACATATGGAGGGACTCCCTGAACAAGGTACTGTCTGTCCCCCCAGGATATTGTGGGGACACTTCAGGTTTGGAGGGATCCCCACTTTGCCATGAGGGAATTCCCTTCAAAGACCTCAGGCCCTCAGTGACCTTAACGGATGCCTCAAACACAGGGTGGGGGGCCCACATCTCTGGGGGACTCTCCACCCAGGGGCTCTGGTCCCACACCCATGGCCCTCTCCATGTAAACGTGAAGGAACTAAGGGCCATCAGGCTATCCTGCTTGGCCTTCCTAGACAAGGTACGGGGCAGGTCGGTCCAGATCCTCACCGACAATACCAGAGGCGTGTTCTACACGAATTGGCAAGGGGGGGGGGTCTATTCTACACCACTTTGCGAGGAGGCATGCAAACTCTCTGGGAATTGGCCATACGACACAACTTCCTTCCAGTGGCTTCTCACCTACCTGGGGTGGAGAACAGGCTAGCGGACTCTCTGAGCAGAAAACCACTAGTGAACCACGAGTGGTCCCTTCACGACAAGGTGTTCTCCTTCCTGGTAGACAAATGGGGTCACCCCCAGATAGACTTGTTTGTGACATGACAGAATCTCAAATGCCACCAGTTCTGCTCCCTCAGGGTCCGGGATGAGGGGTCCATCACTGACGTCTTCCTCTTCAACTGGTCGGGGCCCCTGATGTACGCCTTCCTGCTGGTTCCGCTGATAGAGGGTGCTCCTGGAAATCAACAGCGACGGAGCAAACATAATACTAATAGCTCCGGACTGGCCCAGGTAGCACTGGTTCCCACTCCTGCAGGATGTGTCCATAGAGGTCCCACTCCGCCTCCCACCGCGGGCAGACTTCCTGATGCAGGACTCGGGGCACCTTCAGCACCCAGACCTGGGCTGCCTGATGGCCTGGATGCTCTCTGGCTCAGTGGACAGAAGAGGCTTTGCTGAGACGGCCATCCACCAGATCCACATACACAGCCAAATGGAAGCAATTCTCCATTTGGGCCCGGAACAAGGATGTAGACCCTATATCAGCCCCGATTCACCTGATCCTCGACTATTTGCTAGACCTAAGGGAACGAGGCCTCTCTCCTTCCTCACTGAGGGTCCATTTAGCATCAACCTCCACTCTCAAAGAGAGTGTGAATGGGCAATCAGTTTTCTCCCATCAGATTCCTAAAATGGGGGGACAGACTTTTTTCCCCCAACCTCATAAGCTCATCCCGTCTTGGGACCTGAATATCATCTTCCGGGCAACGACAGATCCACCCTACGAGCCCTTGGACTCAGCCACCCTCCTGGTCTTGTCCTGGAAGGTGGCCTTCTTAGTAGCAATCACCTCTGCCAGAAGGGTTTTGGAGTTGAAAGCCCTCTCTTCGGAACCCCCATACATGAGGTTCTACTGGGATAAGGTGGTTTTGCATCACCACCCATTCTTCCTCCCTAAGGTGGCCACCCCTTTTCACCTTAAAGAAATTTGCTTGCCAGTTTTTTACCCAGATCCCCAGGTTACGCAGAACCAGAGGAAGTGGCATACTTTGAATGTGAGGAGAGCGCTGCTAACTTACATCGAGCGCACCCGGCCATTTTGCAAGACCCCCAACTGTTTCTGGCAGTCTCCGAACATGAGAGGTTTACCAGTATCCTCTCAGTGTGTCTCTAAATGGATTGTGAACTGTATCAAGGATTGTTATGGAAGGTCGAAAATGCCCCTCCCTGGAACTGTTAGAGCCCACTCTACCAGGGCCCAAGCGTCCTCTACAGCCTTTCTTGCCAAGCTCCCGATCCAGGAGATGTGCAGGGCCACTATGTGGTCATCGATACTCACTTTCACGATGCGCTACGCTATCGCCCAGCAGGCTAGAGATGCTGCTGCTGCTCTGGACAGAGCTGTACTCAATGTGGGTAGACTGTAACTCCTCCCACCATCCACGGGTACAGCTAGCAGTCACCTGTAACTGAATGATGTGAGCAGTGCTTGAAGGAGAACAGTGGGTTACTTATCAGTAACCGTCCTTTTTTCGAGATGGGCTGCTCACATACATTCAGGCCCCTTGCACTGTCTCTACTAACAGAGTTGGTGAAGGTGTATGGGACTGGGAGGGTCAGGGTCACGGTCAGTTATATAGCCGTGGTTGCGGTGTGGAGGAGGTGTTGGCTGCATGCCCTGACCTGACAGGATAAGGCTGAAGACTTTCCGAGCTACCGTGCGCTGCGGCACGTAGACACCTGTAACTGAATGTATCTGAGCAGCCCATCTCGAAGAAGGACGGTTACTGGTAAGTAACCCACCATTCAGCTCTTCTGCACACTCAGTAGCATGCTGCTTTAGGCATTGCAGAGCCCAGAGCAATTAAGGAAGTGTAGATCAGAACCCACTTTACTTTGCAAATCAACGAAAGGAAGGTGTTTGAGCAATCAGCGTTCAATCTCTGGCTCTGCAAGAGGATTTCACTGGGGACCTTGTAAAAGCTGTGTCCCTGTTCCCTTGACTGTTTAGGTTACAAGCTCTGCAGTGCTGGGAATGTCGTCATACTATGTGCATAAATCGCATCTACCACGGTGGGACTTGGATCTTGGCTGGGGACTCTAGGCACTTCCATAATACAGCTGATGATAGTAGACAGATTATCTGGACTTGTGCACTGAGAAAACTACCTGGAAGTTGCAGAGAATCTGAAACCTTGGATTTTGTAGCTACTCTTGCATACAACTGCAATCTTTGAAGTGTTTTGTAGATGGAATTACAACTTATGATTTAGGAGGTTAAGAGGAGGAAAGATTATAAAATGGCTTCAAATCAATTTTGTGCACAATAACCTGACTGACTTTCTCCCTTCTTGTCTTTAAGGCATTGAAACAGAAGTATTTCAGTAACCGACCTGGGCCGACTCCAGGAAGTCAGTTGCCAAGACCAAACTGTCCCGTAGAAGCCTTAAAGGAACAACAAAATTCACTTTTAAATTTAAAAAGGAAGAGAACAGAAGGAATAGATCAAGGTAATTTTCCATCTAAATCTTTGCACTTTTATATTTTTAACTTTAAACTTAAGGTGCAGGGTAAGTATAAGATACTGTCTCTAAACCAGCCAACCGTAGCCCCTTGGTGACTTGTTTTTTATAGAGTTCGTTGTTAAAAGGAATATCTTGTATTCCATGTAGATTCTAAGGTGTACAGTAACTTCAGTTTAGAAGTTCTGTCAATATCTGAAACTATATCACAGTATTTAATAATTTTATCCTATAACTGCTACCTGATTGAGAAGTTCTTAGATCCTTACATGAAGGGAATTACTTGTTTAACAGGTGAGAGAGATGATTGAATTCACTGGAAATTCTGAGTGTTTCAGGACTTTGCGATGTGCATTATGTTTCCTTCCATTCTTAATTGTATAGTTAAACTTTGTCCCTAGTAATTTTTATCCCACCACCAAGTTGTTGTTTGTGGCTGCTGTGTATTTTCATGTAGAATGTATCTGCTCAGAGTTCCTGAGCTTTGAGACCCTTCTAAACAGAAGTGTCTTCGGGGCTAAACTAGCAAAGCCTTTTTTGGGCTTCTGATGTTTGGTGCCAAGATCATGAAGAATGATGTGGCCTCCTCCATGTCATTTCTTTTTATTCCTGGCTGAGAGTCTATGAACCTCATCTGTGTGTTTAGAACACTTGAGTGGAGGGAAGGAGTTATGTGCCTGGTGTCATGGCCCCAACCCAGAGCTTTTTAGTCATGCTGAGTCAGGTCTCTGAAGTTCTGGATAAGGTAGATTTTAAGCACATTCTCACTGACTGCATCTACACTGCAGTTTTATAACCCTGCAGTCTGAGTCCCACAAGCCTTAGTCAACAGATGTAGACCAGCCAAGGTGTTTTATGGAAACATAGACATGTATACCCTTAGTGATAGTGTAGGGAAGTCCTAAGTTCTTTTCTTTTCTTTGAGTTCTAACAAGGTAGGAAAGCAGTCCAATAATCTGTACTACAAGTACAACTACAATGTGTCAGAGTCTTCAGAGCAGTTGAAGGGACTTCAGAAGGTCATCTAGTCCCAGCTGCCTACTCAAAGCAGGACCAACTCTAACTAAATCATCCCAGCCAGAGCTTTGTAAAGCTGCACCTTAAAAACATTTAAGGTTGGAGATGCCATCAGCTCCCTAGGTAACCCATTCCAGAGCTTCACCATTCTAATGAAAAAGTTCTCATATCCACCTTAGACTTCCCCATGGCAATTTGAGACCATTGTTCTTGGTTCTGTCATCTACTGCCACTGAAAACAGCCTAGTTCCATCCTACCTAGAAGCCAGTGGCATCACTGCCATGGGTCATGGATCCTGAATGTGCCAAGCAGTGCTCTGAGCTACACTTGATTTAGAATAAGCCTGTTTAAGAATTGTAGCAGACATGTCTTTTGTGGAGTGACCAGGCAGATTGAAGTGATAGCCTGTTTAAGAATTGTAATAGAATAGGGGAATTGTAAATCAAAGCCTAAAAATGAAACCAGTTAAAATTTGTGTGCATATTTTTTACTATCAGCTTGAGTTTGAATAAATACATGAACTAGCTTTCTCATTAAACAGTGATTCTTACTTCTCTCAGCCTCATCACTTTGGTATGTTGTTCCACATTTTGAATCTATACAACTTATTTTGATTTGATGAAGTAATCTAACATGATGCAGTGAAATGTAATCACAGCATTTATTTTTTCCTTCCCATACTGTGAGTTTACCATTTTCTAGTATCTGATGAAGTAGAATTTCACCCATGAAAGCTCATGCAAAAAATAGTTGGTCTTTAAAAGTGCCATAGGACTCCTTGTTTGCTTTTGCTGAACTAGACTAACATGGGCTACCCCTTTGGAAATGGTGGATGAATCGATCCAGAGGTAACAAGGAGAAATGAAGACAAGATGAGAACGGTGCAGCTGCCTTTTTGTGTCTCTTTGTCATGTGGCTTACCCCAAATACAGTCACTCAGGCCTTTCCATGCCATGTGCTAGGTGTTGTCTTGTTCATGTTTCTGCATGCTCTGGTGACTGACAAATTATTTCACTGGATTCTTAGTATCTTTAGTTCCTTAATGGGCCATTAAGCTTAGTGCTGCTGCCATCCTGTCTTGGGCATCACCTAGAAACACAGATTGAAGTACAAATGTGTTGTACATATTAGAACTTGTAATACAAAATTGACGTGTTAATCAATTTTAGTGAATTATAACCTTTTCATTGGTACCTGTTATGGTGCATCTTGTATGAATTATTGTAATTTTGCAATATTGCTGTCTATTCTAAATGGTCACCCTTAATCCAGACAGCATCACAGGTGCCTGCTCTATTTAAGTCCACACGGATGCCTGCACTGCTACTATTCCTGTGCTAGCTAGTTTTAAACTAGCTCTGATAAGCCTGCCTGTTCACAGCTCTTGCTGTGCAGATGTCCTCTGAAACCTTGAGTGAGGGGTTGGAACCATATCTCATTTATTGGTACTGATGCAAATTAAATTATTTACACTAACATTAATTTACATTTTTCAGGACTACCAAAAAAGCTGATTTTTTGATTTCCATGAATGGTGGAGAACAATGATTAAATGGCCTGAAAGACCAAGACAACAAAAAGATGCTGCAACATAAACTGAACTTCAATGAGAAGTGAATTTGTAATATATTTACATGTATAAAATGTGAAGCTCAATAGTTCAATGCTGAAACCATGTGCAGTGTTTTATTAAACCTATTCCTGTTTTGAATAAATGTATTTTTTAAAAAGAGCAAGATTCTTTTGAACTAAATTGCTGAAATGTGCTTGTCTAGTAACTGGGAAGTTTCTATCATCAAAGTATAACTTTAGATGCAGACTTTGCTGAATGAAGTGCTCTGTAGGCTCAGTCTATGCCTAGAGGAAAGCCCTAGCTGAGGAAACAGTGTCCAAATGAATGTCTGCCAGACCATATTTGATATTTGTCCCCGTCCCGTCCCCCCCCGCACCCCCAAACACTGTTACTAGATAGGAGGCCAAAGTGCTTAAGCTTAATTCAGTTATCTGCCAATGTAATAACAAATGGGTGATCATGTGTTCTAGTAAGAGACATGTATTTGAAAAATCTTCAAGGTGTGTCCATGCTGAGTTGTGAAATACAAGATTACTCTTCAATTTGATCCACCAAAAGAACAAACATATTGAAGAGAAGAAATTAAAAATATTTGGAACAGAGTGTTAAGGAGATGAAACAAGAAGGCCTTGCAGCTTAGATCTGTAATAATTTTTTAAAAAACAGAATGGAAGGATGTCTGAAGAGTAACATGGCAGATCTCTCTGGTGTGTGATTCATATTTGGATGATAAATGGTTATATAACCAAAGTACAACATTTAAGCATCCCAAAAAACATGAAGGGGAAAACCATTGTATTTCCTGCATTACTGTTCTAACCACAAGCAATTTAAAATTTAGCTTTAGATCTTTTTTATGACTTAATAGACTCCATATGTAAATAGAAATTCAGTAACATGTGGTTTGAGATTAACCAATTCTGTTCAGAAGTTACTGTAGCTGAAACACAACTCAGACACATGTAATAAAACTATTCCCGGTTCAGTATTCTGATAGAATAAATGGGTGTGCTCCCTTACTGGTAACAGGAAAAAATGCACTTGTCTGAGATCACACTGTATGGAAAGGGAAGTTCCATTTATAATAGAGTTTAAAAACTCATTTTGGTTTGGCTTCCTTGGGTTAGCTACTGCCTCCTACAGGACTTCAGAGCCCACATACTGTTGTGAAATTTAAACCTCTTCCTTAAAGTAGGCTGCAAAATGAGGGTAATACATAGCCTGTTCAGTACTATACAAACCATATTTACTACACCTAGGAGCTAAGTATTATACACACTCCACTTCTAGATCATTGTATGCTGCATGATGAGGGGAAACTAGGAGGAATGGCTATAGGCTCACATGAGCCTGAAGATGTTGCCCTTGCAACAAAATCAGTTTCCCAAGAGGAAACACTCAGGTGAGAAAGGCAGTGCCTCTTGATGCTCATTGTTGGGAAAAGTATTGATTAAATGAGGCCCTGTCAGTGAAGGTACAGAAATGATCTCCAG
The DNA here is from genome assembly GCA_007922195.1 of Podocnemis expansa. Lineage (NCBI taxonomy): Eukaryota > Metazoa > Chordata > Testudines > Podocnemididae > Podocnemis > Podocnemis expansa. The sequence goes on from ML681990.1 coordinate 41,630,093, forward strand.
GAGGTGTCCTACAATACCTATCCTGGTGGATCTGATCGGTTCAGATTCTGCTGCTCTGCACCCAGGTACACAGGTATCTGCACCTCAGTGTTTAAAGGCCTGGGGATTTTTGAAATTCTGCTTCATGTTTCCTGGGAGAACTCACATCACATCCTCCCAGCTGATGATGGGTGCCCCATGCAGCAAATAACCTCCCTCTTAGAGCACCTCAGAGCTGTTGGATATACTGAGCACACAAGAAGAGGAAACAGTTCAAGTACTGCTCTAGCCATAGAAACTTTGATACCTATAGTCAGAACTCTCATGGCATGTTAGAGAAGGGCTATTGATGACATGCATCAGTGCTGTGTGCAGATAAGGGAGCTGAGGCAGGCATACTAGAAGGTAAGCAAGTCTAACTATTGCTCTAGTGCTGTGCTGAAGACCTGTTTCTATATGGAGCTGAACATCATCTTTGTGGTCCCCCCTCACCATCAAGTGCCCTACAGATACTTTGGTAGGGCTGGAGATGATAGACAACACACTCAACCCTGAAGATGAAGTCATTGATATGGTTGAGTTGCAAGATGAAATTGAATGGGCAATAGGTTCATCTAGGGCCATGGGGAGCCAAGACCTTTTCTCTACCCTAGAAGGTTCAAGCCAGCCTCTGTGCTCCATCTGTAGCACATGTAGTGAAACAGAGGGGAACTCTGGTAAGTGATCTTTTTAAGTTGATACTGCTCAGTTATATGAGGTAGAGTTGTCCTTTGATTTGTTATATTTTAGAAGTGGGGGAAGAGAGAGAACTGTACAACACTAGCTGTGTTTGCATGTGCTTCCCACTCCCTGGTACAGCTAAACAGTGTGGCAGAACTGTGCACACCATGATTTCATGGGAATCCCCCAGAAAGATCTCTAGGAAATGTTCCTGGAGCTACTTGCCAATTCTTGGTTGAAGGTTCCTTGTCAGAGCTGTCTTGTTCCTTCCCCCATTAGGAAATATTTCTGTGTAAGTCAGCAATCATTTATGCAGAGGCAGGCAGCATAAGGACCCAGTCTGAAGCTGCCCACATGGAGGGAATGCACCCTTGCATCCCCTCAGGAGTTAGATATCAGCTATAATGACTCCTGTCTGTGGACAATGGTGGCAGATTCTACACATTTGTCCCTAGTCACCTACTGTGATCCCCTTTAAAATACCACTTGGACCCTGTGACCCATCTTGGGCTCCTCACTCCACTTAGGCCAAACTTACCACATTTAGGGCATTTGCTTAATTGTGTGCTTGCCATGGGGCAATAAAAAACTGGTTTCTATATAGATGAGGTATATTGTACTATAATGCAAGTGCAGTAATAATCATACTTCTGTTCGTTTCTTGTGCCGCTGAAGATGCAATCATGAATCCAGTGGAGCACCTTTGGCCGATAGGGAAGCAACTGAATAGGATGAAGAAGGATGTGTTTCACAAGGCGCTCCATCCTCAGAGGCCAAAAAATAAGAATGCACTGGTATGGAGAATGCCTTTAATTTAAAGTGATAAAATAGGAGGGACAGAAGAGCCACAGGTTAATTTTATTGGGCAAGGAGTGAGTGGTAAAAATTATGGTGGATTAAATGAAGATGGTGAAGTCCCTAACCATGATGCAGGCAGAATTTGTGTGTGTTTGGACCCCCCTGCAGTCAATACAGAGCTGCTTGCCACGCCCTGCCAAACTCCTCCTACACATTGCTTGCCAGCTCCCAGCCCATCTTGGAACCACATTCACTCCACGTCTTTGAACAGCTTCCAGAATGGTAGCTGGACTTACATGTAGCTATGAAAGCCTGCCCTACCCTTCACTGTTGCCTCTTCACACCCAATCTGGTGTTTTCTGTATGGTGTTAATTGGTATTTAATAAGAATATGTTCTCTGAAAGATAAGCTTGGTTTGTCTCCTACACAGGGTCATTAATACATAGTGACAATTGAATCACTTGTAGACTATAAACTAGTTAGGGATCATCAGAATTTTCCTACAGGGAGTAATTTATCAAAGCAAGATAGAGTACTGTATAGAAAGAAATAATTCTAGTGTTCATTGTCAAAATGGTGCTTCAAGGCCTCCCTGTGTCAAATAGCCCTCCACTGTGTTCCCTCTAATAGCCCTGGTATCTGGCAGCTCAAAATCAGCCACCATGTGATCTGTTTCCACACTCCAGCCAAGTGGAAATGCTTTCCTTTTCATTTTACCACCCTCCTTGTGAAAGAGATTTTCCTAATATCCATCCTAGCCCTCCTGCATGGCAATTTGGACCATTGCTCCTTATTCTGTTGTCTGCTAACACTGAAAACACCTAGCTCCAGGGCCATCCCTAGCAGGGTGCGGGGCCCTGGGCAAATTGCCCTCTGCAGCCCACTCCACATCCCACCCCTGCACTGGGGGATGGGGCTGGCCGGCCCAGGGGAGGGTGCTGGCTGTCCCATGCTGAGGACCGGGCAAGCGGCCAAAAGGGTGGCCTAGTTCAGCGCTGCTGGTCTGCTGCCCCCCCACCCCAAGGCCACACGCTGTGCTCTGGGCTCTGTGCCAGAGCAGTGGGGAGGGGGAGGGAGGCAGAGCAGCTAGGGCGGGGGGGAGCAGCAATACTGGCTCTGCACTGTCTCCTGCCCCCTCCCCGCTGCTCTGGCACAGACCCCAGAGCAGCACGCATGGAGGGGGTGACTGGCAGCACTGAACTGGGCTGCCCTTTTGGCCACTTGCTCAGTCCCCGGCATGGGATGGGCAACGGTGGGGGCTCTGGGTGACTGCCCTGGTTGTCCTACCCTAAGGATGGCCCTGCCTAGCTCCTTCTTCCCAGGCACCCCCTTCAGGTAGTTGAAGGCTGCCATCAAATCCCCTCTTACTCTTCTCTTCTGCAGACGAAACAAGCCTAGTTCTCCAGCAATCTAATTATTGTTTTTGCTCTCTGCTGGACTCTTTCCAAGTTGTCCACATCCTTTCTGTAATAGGGGGCCCTAAACGGAACACAGTAGTTCAAATGAGGCCTCACCAGTGCCAAATAAAGGGGAATAATCACTTCCCTCAATCTGCTGGCAATGCTTCTACTTATACAGCCCAATATGCCATTAGCCTTCTTGGCAGTAAGGGCACGCTGTTGACTCATTCAGCTTCTTGTCCACTGTAACCCTTTAGGTTCTTTTTGGCAGAATGGCAGCTTAGCCATTTGGTCACCAGTCTGTAGCAGTACATGGGATCCTTCTGCCCTAAGTACAGGCCTCTGCACTGGTCGTTGTTGAACCTCATCAGTTTTCTTTTGGACCAATCCTCTAATTTGTCTTATGGAGATTTCCAGAGAGGTAGCCATACTAATCTGTGTACAGCAAAAACAATGAGAGTCCTGTGAAACCTTAAACCAGTAGTTCCCAAACAGTGCGCCAGGGCACACTGGTGTGCTGTGGCAACACCCAAAGTGTGCCACGAGCATCTCCGAGAGCTGGAGTTAAATTCCCTCCCTGCTCAGCCCAGCCGTGTGAGCTGTGCAGGGCTGGGAAAAGGCAGGGGTTAAAGGAAGGGGGAAGGCACTGGAACACAGTTCCAGGACCCCCTATTTTTAGGCAGGCAGCCTTCCAGCCCCTCTAAAAATAGAGGAAGGCACCAGAATGTGGAGTTCCAGGGGTTCCCCTAAAAATAACATGAGCAGCCGGAAAGCAGCATTTCAGTGGCTCCACCTTACCCAGCCAGCAGAGAGCTGTGGGAGGCCAGTAGTGTGTGAATCTCCTCCTGTAGGGTGGAGCGGCTTGTATCAGCAGCCTGCAAACAGACCAGGTAAGGGCTTTGTGGGGAGGGGTGCTGGGGGTTGTGTGAGGCAGGTGTGTGTGTGTGTGTGTGTAGCAGAGGGTGTGTAGTTGGGGTTGTGGGGTGGCTGTTTGGTTGGGGGGGTGTAGCTGGGAGGTGGGTGGCTGTGTGTAGGGGGGTGTAGCTGGGGGCTGGAGGCCTAGTTCTGGCCACTGCAGTGATGGGAGGGTCCATCACAGGCAGCAGGGGGCTGGGGGAGGGGAGGACAGGACACACTGGGGAGGGAGCAGCAGTGGGGTGAGGATTAGCCCTGGGTGGCAGGGAGCCACTGTGGAGAAGGGGGAAGTGGGTGCTGCACCATGCTCCCCTGCACCCCCCCCACAAAGCCACACTTGTTCTCTCTTCCTCTTTCCTCTCTTGCCACCCTTGTGCTATTCCCCACATGGCTGCCCTTGTCCTCTTTTGCAACCTCTGCCCTGCTCCCCACACTCACTCCTGCCACTGCACACAACTCCTGACCTCCTATGTTTTGCCACCCCTGCTCTGCTACCCCTACTACTCCATATAGCAGCATATCTGAAACAGTGCTGTGGTTCATAAATATTCATGATTAATTTAAGTTAATTTGAATATTCATGAGTTTTTTAATGGTGATGTGCCTTGACAAATTTGACGGTATCAAGGTGTGCCACAGCAGAGAAAAGGTTGGGAACCACTGCCTTAAACTAACAGATTTCTTCAAGCATAAGCTTTCATGGACTGATAAGGTGGGTTGGAGCCCTGTAACAAATATGGGTAAGCTGGCAACACATTCTCTCTCTCTCTCTCTCTCTCTCTCCCTCCCTCCCTCCTCCCTCTCTGGTATACAAACCAGGAGAAAGCAAAGGAAGTTACATCAGAAGGCAAACCAAAAAGCATGACTGAATCTTGGGGAGATAAAAGTCTCGTGTGTTTGGGAGTGGCTGGGTGTCTGAGTCATGACTGCCTTTTTTTAAATACTGCTCCATCCCCCTGCCAGGAGACAGCCACAGACGGGGAAAGGCAGCCCTGGCAGGGAGCATCAGGGCTGTAGCTGGATTCCAGCCCTGGGTAGGGAGAGGCTCTGCAGACCCCCTGCAATGTGTTCGTGAACCTCTGTGGGTCCCGGGACCACAGGTTGGGAACCACTGGCTTAGAGGGAACATTGCCTGCAAAGTTTAAAATGGGGGGGCCCCACACAAACTGATTTGCCCTGGGCCCCACTCCCCCCTAGGGATGGCCCTGGGGTCACAGTCCCCTAAATAGCCATGGTCATGGCACAGAGGGGCGTTGGCCGCATGCCCTGACCTGACAAGCTAAGGCTGAAGACTTTCTGAGCTACCGTGCGCTACGGCACATAGACACCTGTGACTGAATGATGTGAGCAGTGCTCGAAGGAGAATGATATTTTGAGTTCATTTCCTCTAATTGTAAAATAAAGTTTTAAAGTAAGTTTACCAGACATACAAACAAGGAATCCTGTGGCACTTAAAGACTAACAAATAGATATTAATTTAAAGCTCATGCAATAAGTATATTTGTTAGTCTTTAAGTCAGGGGTCTTAAACTCAAATTACCATGAGGGCCGCATGAGGACTAGTATAGTAGCCCAAGGGCCACACCACTGAAACCTTTCCATACAATGATATTGCAAGTATCGTTAACAATTGTGTCATTGTGCGCTGCAGAAAATAGCTTTGGGGCCACCTGCGGCCCGTGGGCTGCGTGTTTGAGACCCCTGCTTTAAGTACCACAGGACTCCGTGTTTAACAATTATCATGTAGAAGCTTCAAAGGGGTAGCTGTGTAAGTCTAGTCCAGCAAAACAAACAAGGAGCCTGGTGGCACTTTTAGTCTATGTGTCCACTAGCAAATTAGTGCTAATTTGAACCCTGCCTACACTAGCCTTTTGGCAAGTTCTAACTAAACAAATTTTAGTTTGAACTAATCAAAGGCTTGTTCAAATTAGTTCGGCTAATTAGTCTGAAGTAAGAACTTAGTTCGAATTCATTTTCATTTTTGGTTTAAACTAGCACAATGGAGACATTCTAGTTCGAACTAAATGTGTTTTTTTTTTTAGTTTGAATTCGCTAACTTTTTAGTTTGAATTCACTGCTTTTTTTAGTTTGAACTAAAAAAAAGTGTGGCTAATTCAAACTAAAAGATTAGTTTGCACTAAAAAAATGCATTTAGTTCGAACTAATTTCTAACTGCTTAGGTTGGACTAACCAACTCCAAACTAAGATTTTAGGTTTAGACATAGCCCTAAATACCAACCGATTTATTTATCACATGTTCATGGCAGCAAATCCCACAAGTGGTTATTTTATGTGAGATCCAGTATCAGATTAGCAAAGTGGATTCCTCTCTTTGTATAGGTAAACTATACTTGAAAGCCATTTTACTTCTGCTGGGAGGCCAACACCCATTTGTTTGCAAACTTAATGGCTCTAGTTCTAAAATAACTGATTCTTATCACCACTTGTATGAGAGGGGTTTACATATACTCTCGTAAACAAATCTTTCTTCCCAGTCAATTGCAGGTTTCCACTGGAGAGAATGAAAAGGAAGACAAGAAGGACAATAAATAAATGTGTTAGTCTTTAAGTGCCAGAGGACTCCTTGTCTGTTGTGCTGAACAAGGATACAAAACATCACACCCAAACTCTCACACCCTTTGAGCAAAGAGACTGTGATTTACTAGAGTCCTCTTGCTACACTTTTGTATTTCATTTGCCACTTTAAAAAAAAAAAGGGGGAGTCCTCTGGCACTTAAAGACTAACAGATTTATTTTTCGCATGAGCTTTCATGGGAGAAAAATCCCACTTTGCCAGATGCTTCAAAGATGAGGGAACTTACAGAATGCATGATAGCAAAAATGCCACTGGCCTTTCTGAAGAAGTGACAGGCACTTTGCTGATGCGGAGAGCTGCAACTTCTATTGCCCCATAAATGGGGTGGATCCTTTTCTGTAGCCCTGTTGGATCACATGAGAACTCTTGTGTTAATTTTTTTTTTATTACTCTCCTCCATTTTGTTCCACAGTCTTAAAAGAATCAAACTATTTTATTAGTTTTGATCATACTAAATCTTCCTAAACCACTTGAATGTTCTAGTTCTTCTTTGAGTGCGGCTCGGATACATTCAGTAATATGTGTATCCATGCTGCAGCACGCGATTGGTCAGAAACTTTTGCTGTAGTCTGTCAGAAGAGAGCCAGCAGCCACTGCCCCACGCGCCATCCTTTGGCTATATATACGGCCTCCGCCCAGCCCCTCCTCAGGTCCATTTTATCCACCTCAGGGTCGGTTGTGGAACAGCTTGCTCCTTCCTTTAGCAAGCAGCCTGTCTCTCTTCATGTTTTATGAACTTCCCACTCAACTGGGAGCAGTTGCTCGTGGACTTGAGGTCCCTTCCAACCCTATGATTTGATTTGATTTGATTTGACTTAGTTCCACTGAGGAGTGCCCTCTCCCTCGAGCGCTTGGCTTCCAAACTACGTGATCCATCGTCGTCTGCCATGCCAGGGTTCAAACCCTGCTCTGAGTGCAGAAAGGCCTTCCCGAAGGATGATCCCCATAAGAAGTGCCTCCGGTGCCTGGGGGAAAGCCACATGATCACCGCTTGTTCCATCTGCCTGTCCTTCAAGCCGAGGACAACCAAGGACAGGGAGCAAAGGCGCCGTGCATTGGCCTCCAGGCAAGCGAAGCAGCTGGCCCCCGAGGCTTCAGGACCCCACACGGCACCACGTGCTGGTTTGGCGCCAGAACCCTCTTGGCATTGCTCCCCCAGGAGATGGAAAACTAGCTCAGTACTAACATTGGTACCATGGCACTTCTACCACTCCGAGTCCCCAGCATGGGGCTCCACTCGGGACCAAGGGGAGTCGGTACCGCTCCCCACAACCCCAGAGGCGTTCAAGGCAGCTAAGATGCTCCTTCTATTGCTGACCCCACTGTCACTGGCACCCATCTGGTGGGGCAAGCCAGCCTTCATTTCAAAAGTCTAGGCGCATTGAAAGCAGCACCGATTGCCATCTCCGGTATTGGTATGGAGGCCCCTGTCACTGGAACCCGCTACCCCCCACAGCCTCGGTACCACAGAGCCATTCCCTTAGCACCATGACACCCTGCCATCCCCGGCGCCGTCGTCAAGGTCCAAAGCGGCTTCCTCCCCTTCCAGCCCAGGAGAAGGGGCCTCAAGGCGTATTAAACAGCCCCATCGCCAACCCACAGCACTGTCACCGTTCCAGTACTGGCCCCATGAATGGTCCCCTCAGGAGACCACGGTGCCAAGCCCGGCACCGATGCTGTTGGTGCCGATTCAGCTGACACCAGTTAGATCCCTAAACCCGGTGCCATGCTCATACACAGGGGATCTCTCAGCTCATTTTGACTTTCTGCACCGAGTCTCTGCCCATATGGGTATGGAGGTCCAATCCCGTGAGGGGCCTGCTGACACACTGTTCAGGACCTTGTTCACATCAGCAAAGCCTATAATGGTTCCTGTGCACCCCAGCGTGTGGGATTTAGCCTCTTCCCACTGGCAGAACCCAAGTTCTATCTCCCCAGTCCCAGACACGGCGGGTTTAAAATATAGAGTCCTGGGGTTGGAGTTTCCCTCGCTCTCACACCCAGGGCCGTCCCGAGGGGGGAGCAGGGCCCAGGGCGAATCAGTTTGTGCGGGGCCCCCCCATTTTAAACTTTGCAGCGCAATGTTCCTTCTAAGCCAGTGGTTCCCAACCTGTGGTCCGGGCACCCCCAGAGGTCCACAGACACTTCAGGTCTGCGGAGCCTTTCCCTACCTGGGGCCAGAATCCAGCTACAGCCCTGATGCTCCCTGCCAGGGCTGTCTTTCTCTTTCTGTGGCTGTCTCCTGGCAGGGGGATGGAGCCACAGCAGCTCCCCAGCAGGGGCAAGGGCAGGGGACCACAGCTGCCATGGCTCAGCTCCCCGGTGGCGCAGGCAATGGTTGTGGCAGTGCTGCTTACCAGCTCTCCCACTAGTGCGGTCCAGAGGCTGCCCGTGCAGGCCAGAATACATAATCAGCCGAGGGGATCCGCAAAGTTTTTTTTTTTTTGTTACAAAGGGGTCCCCAGCCTAAAAAAGGTTGGGAACCACTGCTCTAAGCTGATGATGCAGCTGAGCAAGTTCCCTGCTGGTTCTCCAGGCCCCAACGGGCTTCTTCCCTGCTGCCTGCTGGTTCCCCAATAATTTGTGCACCCATAACTTGTTCAGCTGCATCATCAGCTTAGAGGGAACATTGGGCAGTGTCAATTTTTCTTTAATAAAATCATAAATTTCTAGCCCTCAGGCTAAAAAGTTGCAGACAAGCAGAAAAACATGACTTGACTTTATCCTAAAGGCTCAAAACCCAGAAGTCCAAGAAAATAGCTCCCCCCCATTTATTATTTCTTTAAACATCTCTTTATTTTTAAGTGAGTTTTAATGATCTATTTAAGCTAGACTTGTGACTATTTTTGATGTTTAGGGTAGGCAGTACTGAATGTGTCATGGTGATGTTTCATCAACCTCACAGTCAAGTGGACAGGAGCATCTGGAGGTACTCTTCTTTGTGGGTGCACACAAGTTTAGAAGTTTAATAATTTCTTAGATCAAGTTTTTGTTAAACTGAAAATTCAGAGAGAGCGATGCTGTCTTTGGATGATATCAAGAAATAAATTCAGGTCCTCTCTCACCTTAAAGCACTGGATTCCAATTGTCTAATGTGTGTTATTTCCTTTATGCTGCCTGACTCTCTCCTATCCCATCTTATTTTAATATATGTATTCATACATTCCTCATTGCTTTGCAGGTGATCTAAGTAATGAAACTCAGGTACTGTTTGAGGATGAGAGGAAGAAACAAAGGACCTTTGGCCTGGTCTCCGATACCCTGAAGTAGAACAAACAAGGAGTCTTGTGGCACTTTTAAAAGCTAACAAATAAATAAATTTGTTATTCTTTAAAAGTGCCAAAGGATTCCTTGTTTGTTTCGTTAAACTAGACCCACATGGCCACAGTTGCTTTCCTCTTTGCCATGCTTTGGGACTGGTGGCCTGACTGCAATCAAGACAATGGGGCTTATTTACAGTGCAGAAGGAAGGACAAAAAACTTCTTTAATGTGTTGATTGATGGCCATTAACTCTAAAAACCTAGTATTTTCATATGAGCGCTAGCCTGGGGTCTTCTCTCTCAGGTATAATAGATCATTATCTGCACAGAGAAGTTTGCTCAAAAAGACATCCCTGAAGACTGAAAACTCTTGTTAAATGTAGAAGGAAAAAAGTTCTTTAATATCTGAGAACACTTTCTGGAGATGCTGATGTAAATTCAAAGAGAAGGTCCTGTTTTGTAAAGGTTGGGGATGTGACATTCTCCTGACTTTGTCCCCATTTGCTTGACTGAGGCTGGCTCCATAAGTTTTACCTCAACACTTGCCCTTTCTCTTCCCCTCAGGGAGCAGTTGTGGGAAGGTGGCTACTTAAGAGTTCCTGTAACCAAACGCTGCCTGTCTGAATTCCCTTCCCCCTTCCCTGACCAGCCGGAGCTGCTCCCCAGTCCCACAGCTTGAAAAAGCTCCGTTTCCTTACTCCAGCCGGCTGCATGGGATCCCCCAAAAGTACGAGGCCCCCCAAAGCGCGGGGCCTAGACCAGTTGCCCGTCCTCCCTCCCCTTAAGGATGGCCCTGCTCATACCACCTGGCCCCCATCTCCAAGGATGGTGGAAGCCGCTTTAGGACCGGGTCAAGTTCCCAGAGATCCCCTCCCTACTTCGAGGAATGCCAGGGAGCTGGAACTGTTTGGTCAGAAGGTATACTCTTCCTCACTAACAACCAGGCATTAGTAGACAGGTACCTGCTGGACGTATGGGAATCAGTATATAAGTTCAGACACCTGCTCCCATAGGAGGTGCAGGAAGAAGATGACGCCTTCCTTGAGGAGGGCAGGGTAGCCTCACAGGACCTCCTCCTCTCAGCTTGGGACGCCACAGACATGGCAGCCTGCACGTTGGCCTCAGCAGTGACCTTGTGTAATGTAGCCTGGCTGCAGGAGGCGAGGGTGCCCCAGACCTCCCAACAGGTTGCCCTAGACCTGCCCTTCAGTGGGGATACACTCTTCCTGCTGGAGACAGACACTGTTTTTGACATGGCCCACAACCCCCAGGGAGAGAGAAAATACTTGTCCCCATTTGCTTGACTGAGGCTGGCTCCATAAATTTTACCTCAACACCTCAGGCCCACTCCCGCGCCCCTAGACCCTGATGTCTTAACGCTGAGCCTAAGCTCAGATAGAAGAATAGGCAGAGAATAATGAGAACTTAAGGCCAGCTGCCTGGGTCCAGAGTTCTTGTAGCATCATGGACAGTTGGGGGCTAATCTATGTGGGGCTAATCCCCTCCTTCTTTCCTCAACTACTGACTACCACCTGGCAGGAAGTGGAGTTAGTTCTCTCAGCCTACCGAGTCCTCTACCACACTCAAGAGGACTCCAGATCTCCGGCTTCAACAACCTATTCATAGCGGATCTGTTCAGCTGGGCATCTTGTCTAGAACCCCTGGCCTAGGGCCTTTGTCCCTGAATCCCTCCAATGGGTTGCTGACCAACCCTGCCCCCAGACAGGGCCACTGTTTATCTCTGGCCCCTTTTCCTTTCACTCCCGTAAGAGGCCTAAAGCCCAGTCATGCCACCTCACGCGGCGTCCCTCACCCCTCCTGGGACATTTAGGCAGGAACCAGACACCTTCCCTCGGTCATTCCTAGGTATGCTGGCGCTCTTCATCATGTATCCTTACTGTTCCAGGGAGCTGTACATGCATGCACACTCCTCCGGGGTAAGTCCTTAACCCGAGGCTTGCATGTTCTCCACACCAGCTACCCAGTGCCAGTCCCTGTAAAGAGACTGCACTTTTGTTCCTGATCCCCCGCCCGCCTGCTCTCTGCCATTAGCCACCAAACGTCGACTAGCGGACACCGGGACAACTCCCTTCACGGAGTTAAGGTAAGCTACTTTAACTCAGCTTTACCTCAACCCGCTAGTCTGAGGGCAATTAGGGTTCTACCCCACCAGATTCTGGCTCCACATGCCGGAGTTGGGTTCGGGTCCCTAGACACATGCATTGGTTTAGTGGCTTGTGCCCCTCATTCAATAATCAACCACTTCCATCAGTTGGCGCTTCAGAAGGGCTTCAGTCCTATAGGTTCAAACCATGGGAAGCCTGAAGTCAAATTACCTTTTGTAATGGGAAAAGAACCCATAGTCTCGATTAAGTCCTGCTTTCACAACTAGATTCCCTCATAGAAAACCAACCTACAACGCATTCTTTTACATGGCTGGACTTCACAACAAAGAGAAAATCCATCTACAACACACACTTTGCTTTCCTACGGAAGAGAAAAGATTCCAAACTGTATAAACTACTATACACCACTACAGAAAACAAGAGTGACACCTACAACCCAGCCAGCAACATTGTTAATCTCTCAAGCTACACACTTACTCCAGCAGAGGAATCTGTGCTATCTCGGGGACTTTCCTTCTGCTCCACAACTGCCACACATAAGCTAAAATTCTGCGGTGACCTAGAGGCCTACTTTCGCTGTCTAAGACTCAAAGAATATTTCCATAACACCACAGATCAATGCACTGACACACAGATGCCTTCCTCCACACACTACAAGAAGAAATATTCTTCGCGGACTCCTCCAGAAGGTCGAAACAAGAGACTAGACTTCTAAATTGATTGTTTCTGCCACCGTGCCAAGGCTGAAATCATGGACAAACAACATCCTTTACATCATAACCTCAGCCCTGCAGAACATAATGCCATCCACAGCCTAAAAAACAACTCTGACATTAGCATTAAGGAGGCTGACAAAGGAGGTGCAGTTGTCATCATGAATAAATTGGATTATGACTGGGAGGCTTATAAACAACTCTCCAACACAACCTTCTACAGACCACTTTCCTCTGACCCCACTGAGGAATACCAAAAGGAATTATGACGCCTACTCAAGAAACTCCCCAAGACAGCACAGGAACATATAAAGACAGAAACACCACCAGAACCGCGGCCAGGGATATTCTAGCTACTACCTAAAATCCATAAAAAAGGAAACCCTGAACGCCCCATCATCTCAGGCTTTGGCACTCTTACTGCCGACCTATTTGGCTATGTGGACTCCCTCCTCAGACCCTATGTTATCAACATCCCTAGCTATATTCAAGACACCATGGACTTCCTGAGGAAAATACAGTCCATTGGTGAGCTTCCAGAAAACACCATTCTGGCCACTATGGATGTAGAAGCTCTTTACAACAACATCCCACACAAGGATGGATTACAAGCTATTAGAAGAACCATCCCAGATGATGCCACAGCACAGCTTGTGACTGAACTTTGTGACTTTGTGCTCACCCACAACCACTTCAGATTTGAGGAACATTCATATCTCCAAATCAGTGGCACTGCTATGGGCACCCGCATGGCCCCACAATACGCCAACATCTTTACGGGTGACTTAGAACAACGTTTCTTCAAGTCTTATCCCAAAACACCTCTTCTTTACCTGCGCTACATTGATGACATCTTCATCGTCTGGACCCATGGCAGGGATGGTCTTGAAGATTTTCACAGAGATTTCAACAATTTCCACTCCACCATCAAATTGAGCCTGGAACACTCCACACAGGAGATCCACTTTCTTGACGCTACAGTACAAATCAGGGATAGACACATCACCACCACCCTGTACCGGAAACCTACTGATCGGTATAGTTACCTACATCCTTCAAGCTTCCATCCTAAATGCACCACATGATCCATTGTCTACAGCCAAGCCCTAAGATATAACCGCATCTGCTCTGACCCCTCAGACAGAGACAGACATCTTGAGGATCTCTATCAAGCATTCTTGAAACTACAGTACCCACCTGGGGAAGTAAGAAAACAAATTGACAGAGCTAGACGGGGTCCCCGAAGTCACCTACTATAGGAGAGGCCCAAGAAAGAAAACAACAGAACACCACTAGTCACCACATACAACCCTCAAGTCAGACCTCTGCAACAGATCATTAAGGACCTACAGCCTATTCTACAAGATGATCACTCTCTCTCTCTCAAGCCTTGGGAGACAGACCTCTCCTACCCTACAGACAGCCGCCCATTCTTGAACAGATTCTCACCAGCAACTACAGATCTAACAACAGAAACAATGAAGCAGGCGCACACACCCTTGCAACAAACCACGCTGCCAAGTCTGCCCACATATCTGCACAACAGATACCATCATAGGTCCTAATCAAGCCTGCTACTCCATCAAAGGCTCATTTACCTGCTCATCCACTAATGTGATCTATGCCATCATGTGCAAGAAATGCCCCAACACCTTATACATTGGACAAACAGGACGATCGCTGCACAAAAGGATAAATGAACACAGAGCTGATATCAGAAATCACAAAACAAATAAACCAGTTGCTGAGCACTTCTATCTTTCTAATCACTTGATAAATGATTTGTTAACAACCATTGTCTGAGATGTGGCTGGGACATCAAGACTTCAAAGAGAAACAGCTGAAATCGAATTAATATGCAAGCTAAATTCTGTGAAAGCAGAATTGAATCGAGACTATGGGTTCCTTTCCCATTACAAAAGGTAATCTGACTTCAGGCTTCCCGTGGTTTGAACCTAGCAACCGCTCTGATTTGCCATTACTGTATGACCTGATCCTCTGTTTTACACTCCCTTGCATTTATTTTCATTCCATTCTGTAAGTTCACCCATCTTCGAAGCATCTGAGGAAGTGGGATTTTCTCCCATGAAAGCTCATGTGAAAAATAAATTTGTTAGTCTTAAAGTGCCTCACGACTCCTTGTTTTTTTTTTCTGGACTAGACTAACACAGCTATCCCTTTGGAAATCCACCTCAGTGGTCCAGATGGCAGGCTTGAGGATGAGGCCCTTCCAGATCTGGCCTTCCACGTTGTTCCACATATGGAGGGACTCCCTAAACAAGGTACTTTTGGTTCCCCTGGACACTCTGGAGACACTTCAGGTTTGGAGGGATTCCTGTTTTGCCATGGGGGGCATTCCCTTCAAAGACCTCAGGCCCTCAGTGACCTTAATAATGAATGCCTTGAACACAGGGTGAGGGGCCCACATCTCTAGGGGACTCTGCACCAAAAGGCTGTGGTCTCACATGGACGGTCCTCTCCACATAAACGTGAAGAAACTAAGGGCCATCAGACTAGTTTGCACAATTTTCTTAGACAAGATACAGGGCAGGTCAGTCCAGATCCTCACGGACAATACCACAGCTGTGTTCTACACAAATCAGTGGGGGGGGGGTCCACTCCCCGCCTCTTTGCGAGTAGGTGTGCAAACTCTGAGAATTAGCCATAAGATACAACTTCACTCCAGTGGCCTCTCACTTACCGGGGTGTGCAACGGGTTAGCGGACTTGTTGAGCAGGAAACCACTAGCAAATCATGAGTGGGCCCTCCATGACAAAGTGTTCTCCCTCCTGATAGACAAATGGGTCCCCCCCCAGATAGACTTGTTTGCGACACGGCAGAATCGCAAGTGTCCCCACTTCTGCTCCCTCAGGGGCCAGGAGGAGGGGTCCCTCACCAACGCCTTCCTCAGCAGCTGGTCAGGGCCCCTGATGTATGCCTTACCACCAGTTCCCCTGATACAGAGGTTTTTTTTGAAAATTGACAGGGATGGAGCAAACATGATACTAATAGCTCTGGACTGGCCCAAACAGCATTGGTTTCCACTCCTGCAGGACATGTCCATAGAGATCCCACTCTGCCTCCCACAGTGGGTGGATCTCCTAATTCAGAACTCGGGGTGCCTTTGGCACCCAGACCTGGGCCATCTACACCTGACGGCCAGCATGCTCTCTGGCTCAGCGAGCAGGAGAGGCTCTACTCAGACAAGGTTAAGAAGGTCCTGGATGGTAGCAGATGTCCATCCACCAGGTCCACGTACAAAGCCAAATGGAAGCGATTCTCCATTTGGGCCTGGATCAAAGGTGTAGACCTCATATCAGCTACTGTACACCTGATCCTCAACTATCTGCTAGACCTCAGAGGAAAAGGTCTTTCTCCTTCCTCCCTGAGAGTTCATTTAGCAGCAATCTCAGTTCTCCATAAGAAAGTGGATGGGCAATCAGTTTTCCCTCATCCCACCTCTGTCAGATTCATAAAAGGGGTGGAGAGACTCTTTCCCCAACCCCTGGACTCAGCCACCCTGCTGGTCCTGTCCTGGAAGGTGGACTTCTTGGTAGCAATTGCCTCTGCTCAGAGGGTTTTGGAATTGAAAGCCCTTTCCTCGGAACCCCCATATACGAGGTTCTATCCGGATAAAGTGATCTTACATCACCACCCATCCTTCCTCCCTAAGGTGGCCACTCCCTTGTACCTTAACCAGGAAATTTGCCTGCTGGTATTTTAGCCAGACCTTCAGGTTACGCAGAACCAGAGGAGGTGGCATACATTGGATGTGAAGAGAGCATTTCTAACTTACATCAAGCGCACCCGGCTGTTCCGCAAGACCCCCCAACTGTTTGTGGTTGTCGCCGAACGTAAGAGAGGTTTACCAGTATCCTCACAGTGTATCTCTAAATCAATTGTGAAGCGCATCAAAGACTGCTACAGAAGGTCATACCTGCCACTTCCTGGGACTGTTAGCGCCCACTCTACCAGGGCCCAAGCGTCATCAATGGCCTTCCTTGCCATGGTCCTGATCCAGGAGATCTGCAGGACTGCTACGTGGTCGTTGATACATACCTTCACAACATACTACGCCATCGCCCAACAGGCTAGAGATGCTGCTGCTCTGGGCAGAGCTGCTCTCAATGTGGGTAGACTGTAACTCCTGCCACTGTCCAGGGGTACAACTAGCAGTCACCTGCAACTGAATGATGTAGCAGCGCTCGAAGGAGAACAGTGGGTTGCTTACCAGTAACCGTCTTTCTTCGAGATGGGCTCCTCACATACTTTCAGACCCCTCCCACAGTCCCCACTAACAGAGTTCATGAAGGTACATGGGACTGGGAAGGTCAGGGTCATGATCACCTATTTAGCTGCGGTCACAGCGTAGAGGGGGCGTTGGCCACGTGCCCTGACCTGACAGCTAAGGCTGAAGATTTTCCGAGCTACCATGCACTGCAGCACGTAGACACCTGTAACTGAATGTATGTGAGCAGCCCATCTCGAAGAAGAATGGTTACTGGTAAGTAACCCACTGTTCTTCGAGCACTGCTCGGATGCATTCAATAGTAGGTGTCTCTGTGCCAGAGTGCCCGATTGGTCGGAAAACACTTTTGTCCTAGCCTGTCAGGAAAGGGCAGGTGGCCTCCACCCCTCACGCCACCCCGTGGCTAGATATACGGCCACTTCCCGACCCCTCCTCAGTTTCATTTCTTCCACCTTGCGCATTGGATTTGAAACGTCCGCTCCTTGCGAATCGCAAGCAACCTGTCCTCCTTTCTATGAGTTTGCTGCCCAGCTGGGAGCATCTCTTCGTGGATTTAATTCCACCACAAGAGTTCCCCACCGTTGGGCCGGAACATCTTGCAATCATGCCAGGGTTCAAACCCTGCTCCGAGTGTGGCAAAGCCTTCTTCCAGGACAACCCCCACAGGAAGTGCCTTAGGTGCCTGGTCAAAGACACATGGTCTCAGCCTGTTCCATATGTCTCTCCTTCAAACCTCAAACCATCCCGCCCGGCACCGAGACCCAGCTCGGCACCAGAGTCTATGTGGCACCGTACCACCAGTAGCCGCTGCCACTGCACAGCCTCAGTGCCAACTCTGGAACCCCGGTGCCAACCCGGTGCCTCGGCAGCTCGGCACCGCTCGAGGTTGCCCTCGGGTAGCCCAGTACCACCGGTACCAGGATCACCCTGGTGCTGCTCCCCATCATCTCTGGCTCTGATGGCTCAGTACATTCTGGCCTTGGTGGTGCCAAGCTCACCCCGGCACCGGCCATATTCACCCTCAGCACTGCAGCATCTCCATAGCCCGGTGCCGCAGGAGCGGGAGCCCTCCCACCCAGGAAGTCGTCCTTCCCCGGGCGAGGACTTTCCATGGAACCACATGAAGTCGCTCCTCATGCCCCCACCCCAGAACCCATGGAGGCCGCATGAGCCCTCCTTTTACTCCCCACACTCCTTGCACCATTCCCAACCTGAAGGGGCAAACCAGCCTTCATATCAAAGGCCTGGATCCACCCTGGGAGTTCGCCCTCACCACATAGCCCCCCATCTTCCACTCCAGTGGGGGCTGGCACCACCCTGCCTTCGCCGGTACCGCCCCAGGAGTCTCGGTCCCCTTCCCCCACTTCCAGTCTGGAAGAAGGACCTTCCAGGGGCTCCAAGCGGCCTCGGCGCTGCACATTGGCCCTGTCACCCTTCCGCTTCCGGCTGCAGGAATGGTCCCCTCAAGAAACTCCCTCCCCAGCATGGTGAACTCCCTGTACCACCCTCTCTCCGGCACCAGGATCTCATACAGGAAACCTGTCAGCGCATTTTGATTTGTTGTGCTGGGCCACGGCCCATTTAGGCATGGAGGTGCAGCCCTTGAGTCTCCCTCTCGATACCTTCTTTGGGCCAGCCTTTGCCTCAACGGAACCTTTAACAGTCCCGCCCCACCCAAGCGTATGGGACCTTGCATGTTCCTGGTGGCAGAGCCCAAGTTCTATTACCCCGGTTTTGGACATGGCGGGTGTTAAATATCAGGTTTCCGAGTCAGATTTTTCCTCTCTAGCTGGTCACCCGGTTCCCCTGAGGGACATGGTGCAGATGGCGCTGGGCCCGGGGGAGCCCCCCAGTGAACCCCCTTCCATCCTCCAGAGAAGCGAGGGAACTGGACCTTTTGGGCTGTAAGGTCTACTCCTCATCGGCCTTCCAACTGCGAGTGGCAAACTACCAAGCCATAACCAGCAGATACTTGCTGGATGTGTGGGAGTCACTCGCAAAATTTCGATGCTTGCTTCCCCACCTGAGGCCAGAGAGGAGTA
>ML681990.1:41649292-41743410 GCA_007922195.1 Podocnemis expansa
GGTGCAGTGCGCCTCTGCACTGCACCCTGTGGGTGCCTGCAGCCCCCAGAGGAAGCGAAATAGCAGGTCCACACTGTGGACCTGCTATTTCGCTCCCTTATTTCGAGGACACAGTTTTGTTATTTCGAAACAAGTTATTTCGAAATAACAGGTTCTTTCGAAACAAGTTATTTCGAAATAGCTTCTTTCGAAATAACAAAACTGTGTGTAGACATAGCCTATCACTGTTGGGCACCGCTCGAGATCCCGGGGGAGAGGCCAAATACTTTGGCCTGCTCCCCCATGGACCCACCCCTCCCACGTAGTCTTCTGGGGCAACCCCCCCCCCCCAATTCCCACCCATTTCTCCCATAGTGGGACCACAGAGAATTTCCTTCCACCGCCATCATCCGCTGCAAAGGCTGGGAACTCTTCTTCCTTCTCTCCTGCAGGGAAGGGCCCACCCAATTCGCTACCACCCCACTCTCGAACCTCAGGGAGTAAAGGCTTCAGGGCATCATTGCAGTAGACGGTTGACACACCCTTCTCCCCTCGAAGGGGAATGGGGTTTGGTGGGAACCACCCTCCCCCCCTTCCTATTTGCTACTGCATCCACAGGCATCCAACCCTGACCGGGTTTTCCTCACCGGCCTGCACTGGCGGTACCAGGGTACCGTAGTCCAACCCTACACTCCCTCAGCAGCAGCTACTTCGGGCACTCATAGGGAACCCGCCCCCCCCCCGGCATCCTTTCAACCCTGCATCTTTTGCGCCAACACTCTTGCCGGGGACAAGAGACGCATCTTGTAGTAGCCCCAGCATTGCTGCAGAGGCTCCAAGACGTGCGTACTTGACGCTCACTCGGACACAGGACTACGCCTGTGACCCTGATGCCTCCATCAGGTAGGCCTCCTCGAGTCCGGGTTGGGGGGGGCAATATTCCATTCGCATACCATTGGCATAAAGAGTAAGCAGCCTTTTGTGACCCTGACACCCCAATTCAATGAGAACTACCTCCTGCTCGTCAAGGGAGACATGTCCGCTTAGCCATGGCAGATCTTAGCCTTCGAGGGAGGGCCAAGATGATCTGCCCACCCCTGCCACCCCATACTTCCTCTTCCTCATGGAAACTAAGGCTCCACACACCCTTACCGCGTGGGTGATCTCAGTGGTTGCCAGGACACCTAACCTAGGAGCCCTCGTCCTAAGCCCACCTCACAAATGCGGTGGTCAGTTCTTCTCTTATGCCCTTTGCTCACGAAGCAGGGGCTTAGTATACCCTGCTCGAACCTCCAGATAGGGGAACCTAAGGGACGGCACCAAAGTCGCATCCCCATGGAAAGGGAACAGTGGTGGGATACCCTGTTGGGCCTTCCCTCATCAGCACCCTCCTCTGCAGCACCAGCCCATCATAACTGGGCAGGAGACCACATTTTAGGCAGAGGGGATCCTCCCCCGAATGACTTGTAGCTGCCTTTTCTGCCTCCCGGTCATGTACCCTGGCAGGTGGCACCTCACCGCCCTTTGTTTTCTTGGGATCTTCCCACTATGTCTGCTTGCAGACCTACAGCTCTACTGCGGGGTCACCTCCATGTGCATTGGTGGTGCCCCAATAGTACTGCTGTTCCTCCTCAATTCTTGAGGAACCATTGACATACACTGTCCGTCCATTTATGTGATGAACAGAGGGAAACAATCTAGAGCCTACTTCCTGCAATGTTCAGGAATTTAGGGATTGTACTCCCTCAAATCGCCTTCCAATTTCTCGGCTGGGGACAATACTTTGGTTCTCAAACCCCAGGTTACCCTTGAGATACTACAGCTGTCACTCTGTGGTGGATTTACTTCCTACATGGTAGAAAAATGAACCTTCTCTGGCATCCGTGTTTTCGGGATATCCCTGTCTCCAGGAGCTTTCCCTGGTGCCCACACTGGCATTGCAGAGTGGTAGTGCTATCCCTCGTGGTAATGCTATAGGCTTTCGAGACCGTGACCTTATACGGCACCTCTACGAACCTGTTGGCCCCCTCGTTGGGGTGGCCAAGCAGTAGCTGGTGCTATCCCCGATCCCTCTTCTCCCTCCCTCATGTACTCATTCTGGCCCTCGTGATGCGGAACCCCGCGAGATTATAGGCCAAAGTGGGCCCTTCCCGCGAGCTCTCACGCTACCGAGGTCCTTACAAGGACCAATTCAGTAGCACTACCTCAGGCCACCTTGCTGCCCTGTGGTGCTTGTGTCCTGGAGTTCCCCTCCTGCGTGAACCCGGTCATTGGTACCTGACTTGGCTGAAAACGTGCGCTCGCTCACTACTCAAATTTTATAGCCAGCATACCTTAGGCCCCTCCACACTGCTGAGCTTGGTCCTCTATATGCAGCTGTGAAGCATCTTGCGAGACCTTTCTCGGTCGTTTTCGGGGCCCCCTCCCCACTCCTGTATCTTCACCCTCACTCGCATCGACCAGACTCCGCTAGGACTGGTCGCAACTGTTGGTTCCCAACCGCGATGGGAGAAGAAGACACCAGACACAGTAGTTCTAACTGAGAAATGGGTTCGTTTATTTAGCACGACAACGGGGAAAATTTTTCAATGGGTAATCACAGTGACAATTGAGGTAGAAATTAACAACTAAAACAGCAATCTTACAAGACCAACTGAGGTAGCAGATCTATATAAGTAACACAGTAAAACTGCAAAACAAAACTGCAGATCTATATAAGTAACACAGCAAAACTGCAAAGCAAAACTGCAAGGTATTCACAATGAAACAAAATTGCAAGGTAAAACAAACTGCAAAGTACTCGTAGGGGATTTTTATATATGTACCACAACCCAGGCTCCACTGACCAGCAGCATGAACACAAGGGGCATGGTAAGGGACACGACATGAGCTAGCTTTCCTCGGGAGATCCAACCATCAGCGTGATCAGTTCCAGCGGGTAACACGTGAACCTCCATAACTTCTGCCAGTTGACATCTCCTTTTTATAGGATTTTTAGCTCAGTGTTTTTCTGGTTCCCACACTAGGGGAGGGTTTGTCATATTAGTGGTTCCCACGATTGAGTTACTAATTTTCCAGCTAAGTTTTCAATTCCTAGGTGGGACTTAAATTTCCAGGTGGGTCATAAATTCCCAGGTGGGTCCAGATTCCCAGGTGGTCATAAATTCCTAGGAGGGACCCGATTTCCAGGTGGTCATAAATTCCTAGGTGGGTCCCAATTCCCATGAAGTTAGTGCCTTTGAGTTATGCTAGTCTGTAGTCTCCCAGATTCCAGGCCAGAGCCCCCCATGCTGTTCATAAGGGATTTTTTAGTGTGCCCTTGGTGGCGAATGGGGTGCCCGGGCAAGCGGCCCCCTATTATTACATCAGGCACGAACAGCAGCCAGGTCAAGGGATAGGGTTATCCCCCTGCGGCTACCTGCGTACCCTGTAGCTGACCAGATTAGTCCATGACTCTGTGGTTCCAGCTAGGGCCTTGGGGTAATCAGTCCATGAAGTAATCTCCACCCTTTCTTCGTTCTTGTGTGGGCCATGGCTATTATGGCTAACTCCACACTTGTTGGCATCCAGTGTTCTCCCACGCAGGGGCGCCGCTGGGGTGGGGAAAGACCCAGGGCACGGGCCCAGCCCCACCCCCGGAGGGCAGGCCCCGCCCCCACCCAAAAGGCCACACGCCCCTGGCCCAGGCTAGGGCCAGGGGGTGGCTACGCCGCCGCCGCCAGCTAGGCCACGCTGTGGCGTGGCACGGCTCAGCCTAGCCTGGCCCGGCGTGGCCAGAAGCGGCCGCTGCAGGCTGGGCCCGCTGCTGCAGCCCTGGATCCCCGGCCGGGGCCGCTGCAACCGTGGGCGGCCAGCCGGGCCCCGGATCCCCAGCCTGGCCGCCGGTGGCTGCAGGGACCCAGTCCCTAGCCGGGGATCCGGGACCCGGCCGGCAGCCCGCGGTTGCAGCGGCTCCGTCCCCCACTGGGGATCCGGGGCTGCGGCCGTGGGCCCGGCCTGCAGTGGCCGCTTCCGGCCTCATCGGACCAGGCTAGGCTGAGCTGCACCACACCGCAGTGTGGCCTAGCTGGCAGTGGCGGCGTAGCCACCCCCTGGCCCTATCCCAGGCCAGGGGGCGGGGCCTGCTGTGCAGCCAGATAGGCCCCGGATCCCTGGCCGGAGACGCAGCCGCTGTGGCCGTGGACTGCCAGGGATCGGGCCCCGGATCCCCGGCCTGATTGGGCCAGAGAACCGGGGCCCTGGCGTTGGGACCCGGGGCACATGCCCCGGGTGCCCAACGCTAGCGACACCACTGCCCACGAGACCATGCTGCAAGGCCCCATGTCCAGACAATATATTCTGGCCATCATACTTCATGTTTCCACCTATGTGGAGCATCTAAATGCAACCCTCTATGCTCATGTTCCATCCTTTATTCCTGTTATGGTGACCTTGGTCTGACCTGCTTATACTCTTATGTCCTAGCGGGTTCGGTCCTGCCCTGTCTTGAGTTGGCCCTTAGTTCTCGATTCTCCTGTGCCACATCAAAGCCTGTTTGCCTCTTGACTCCGGCTAGGATCTTGTGCTGGGCTCCTCCAATATGGGGCATGTTGCTGTGCTGAAGGCGGAAGACCAACTCTACCTGCCATCCATCAGCATGGCTAGTAGTCACCTATTACTGAATGCATCTGAGCAGTGCTTGAAGAAGAACAGTGGGTTACTCACCAGTAACTGTCCTTCTTCGAGATGGGCTGCTCAGATCCATTCAGGTCCCTCCCCTCCATACCTGCATCTGGACTTGGCGACTCTGAGGAACTGAGGAGGTGTCGGGAGGCGGCTGCATATATAGACATGGGGTGGTGCGAGGGGCGGAGGCCACCTGCCCTCTCCTGACAGGCTAGGACAAAAGTTTTTCTGACCAATCTGGCGCTATGTCACGGAGACACCTATTACTGAATGGATCTGAGCAGCCCATCTTGAAGAAGGATTGTTACTGGTGAGTAACACACCGATCTATTTGTTTGCTTGCTGATCTGTGATAGATGCTCCATCCCCCCCACCCCCCGGCTAGGAGGTGTTTTGCATAATTAGCAGCAAAATACCTGCAAGAATATTTCGTGTGAATGTCAGTTTTCATTTAAAAAAAAATGCACCAATCCCCTGTCTCTGATTGCTGATGAGCTTTTAGGCATCACAAATGTTTATGATCCAGAAGGCAAATAAAAAGAACCTAACTTTTTTTTTTTTTTTTTTTTTAATTTCATCATGTTTGGAACCTGATCCATGTTTTGTTTTGTTTTTTAAGTGGGAAAGGAGACTCAGAGGAGAGACCAAACAACCTGAGAAGCCCTGGGAAAGAACCTCCTGAACTGTTAGTGCGACTGGTAAATACTAGAGTGGCAGGGGTGCTGCTAATGGTTTGGTTTTCATCTGAATGAGCCAGGCCCCAGCCCAAGTAGTCCATAGAGACCTGAATTATTTGAACAGCACCAACCTGCTCTGTAACTATCAACAAGGCAAGTTCCACTTTTTAACTGTGCTGGTTTGCTTCATATTTTTCTCCATGTGTACAGTTGTGTTGAACCATGCAATTACACTCCCACCATTCCTGGTATGGTACCTTGAACCAATGACTTTCTACCAGTAGGTTTCTACAGACCTTCCAGAAGCCATCAGGAGCCTTGGATGTTTGTGGAAGATGTGATCTATAATCCTCAGAGAAATTTCTGGAGTCTTTCCATGCTGATTCATTTCCAGCTGATTACAGCAACTTTCACAAGAGTAGACAAGGCCTATGTGATCACCTAAGGTAAGACCATCATTGTCCTGCAGTCCTTACGCAGACAAACCTCCCATATTAGATACATTCAGCAAGAGTGTTTGACCATGCAATGCTTTTCATAGGCTTGCATAGCCTGATGTTTCCCATCACTGGAATGCCTCTTCCAGAGGAAACTTGCTCTTCTAGGAACAGTCAAGGCTGTTAATAAATAACAGATGGGTCTAACTTTGACATGAGTTGTTGGATCAAGAACACACGCACACCATACCACCCTGACTTTCCCCCACGCACATCGTTTGACTGGTGTCAGATCATTACTCAAGTGAAATATATATATATATATATATATATATATATATATATATATATATATATGTATTTTTAAAACCATTTATATTGCATTTAATGAGTGTGTGAACTATAAAATACGTTGTAAAAGTGAGTTAATGAGATGAAACTGGCTGACTTGCAGAAGCAGCGCAATCTTTTTTTTTTTCTTCTTTCAGAATGTGGAAGTATGCTAAGAGAATTCCTCCTTTCTGGTTCCCTGTAGAAATTGTCAGAGTCGAAGACCTTTTCCTCCTTGCTTCTGCAGATTTCATTTTCCTCTCTTGTCGGTGTGACACTGGCATACCAGGGGACAGCTCATGTCAAGGCCTGGGCCTCTCTGAGCACTGAAAAAACAAGGTTAACCTACAGTTTGCTGAAGTTAGCAGGGAGTCCTGTGGCACTTAAAGATTAACAAATTTATTTTTTGCATGAGCTTTCATGGGAGAAAATCTAACTTCATCAGACACTGTGAAGATCTTTGAAGTGTCTGACAGACTGGGATTTTCTCTCACAAAAGATCATGAGACAAATAAATTCGTTAGTCTTTAAGTACCATGGGACTCCTTGTTTATTTTGTTGAACTAGACTAACAGGACTACCCCCTTTGGAACTAGAGTTTACTGTAGTTAAAGCAGATACTAATGTTTCAAGAATGTTTAGTGTTTAGACTAGGAGTGCTTGTTGGATGCTGCATGTATTAATCCTACTTCTAATACTAGTGTCCCATGATCCAAGGTAGGACTTAAGTTGTGCTCTGTTAACTCTAAAATGTTTTTTTCTGAACTGCTATAATGCATCAACTAGGAAAAAAACTTCATTGAATGCACAATGCTGGATTCCACTGAAAGGTGTTAACTCCTGCCCATCAAGAAGGACTGCTGAATCCAAATGGGCCAGTGTAGAGCAAAGACTTCATCCGTTGCTACCTCCCCAACCCATGACAAGTTTATGTGCAGAAGTACTTGTCTCATTAACTTGGACTCTAGAACGGTGCTTATAAAAATCCCTGCCCAGAAGGAATTGGAAACTTGTTATGTCGCTGGCACTCTTACAGGCAAAGATTTCTAAACATGAACAAGACTCACTTGGGTTTAGCTCTCATGGACATATAGAGCTGGTATATTTCAACATCTCTATCACCATCTGAAACCCAAAGCTGCAACTCATTTGTGTGTGTATATATTTATCTATTTTAACCTTGTAAATAACTAATGTTTTTCCCAAGTTTCCTTTAGTTTGTTTGTTACAGGATTGGCTACAAACATGGTCTTTGGTGTGAGATCCAAGGTGCAAATTGACCTGGGATAAGTGACTGGTCCTTTGAGTATTCTGAATATTTTGTGATCTTTGGTGTAAAGTGACAGTCTATCACTGAGTTAAGCTTGCCTGGCTGGCAAGAGTAACCAAAAGGCCAAATAAAGGAACTGTCTGTGACTCCATGTTAAGGTTCTATAGTGTTTGAAGAGTTTATGCATTACTTGGTTGGTGAGATCTAAGTGTAGAACTCACAACCAGTTTGCTCTGTTCCTAACAATCTGCCCTGAGGGTCGAGGGGGTAGCCATGTTACTCTAGTTCAGCAAAACAAGCAAGGAGTCCTGTGGCACTTAAAGACTAACAAATTTATTTATCGCATGAATTTTTATGGGAGAAAATCCCACTTCATCAGATGTTTTGGAGATGGGGAAACTTACAGAGTGGGAGGAAAGTAAATGCAGGAAAGTGAAGTCATGGGATCAAGTCATACTGAAATGGCAAATCAAAGCGGTTGTTAAGATTTAAACACTGGGAAACAGCACAAACTGTAGAGAAAGGTGAGGTCAAATCACTTGTAATGGGAGAAAAATCCATAATCATGATTTAATCCTGCTTTCACACAATTGAATCTGCTTCTCAGTTCCAATTCTGCTGTTTCTCTTTGAAGTTTTGATATCCTACTGACTTGCTTGAGCACAGTTGTTAATAAGCAATCAACATAGTGATTAGGAAGATCGAAGTGCTCAGCAACTGGTTTTTGAATGTTGTGATTTCTGATGGCAGTTTTGTGCCCATTTATCCTTTTACAGAGATTGTTCTGTTTGTCTAATGGATAAGGTGTGGGGGCACTTCTGGCACATGATGGCATAAATCATATTGGTGGATGAGCAGGCAAATGAGCCCTTGATGGAGTAGCTGGCTTGATTACATCCTATGATGGTGTCTTGTGCAGATATGTGGGCAACTTGGCAGCATGGTTTGTTGCAGGGATATGTGCCTGTTTTAATATTTCTGTTGTTAGGTCTATAGTTGCTGCAGAGTATTTGTTTAAGGTTAGGGGGCTGTCTGTAGGTGAGGAGAGGTCTGTTTCCCAAGGCTTGAGAGAGTGAGGCATCATCTTTTAGAATAGGCTGTAGGTCTTTACCGATCTATTGTAGAAGTCTAAATTGGGGGTTGTATGTGATGACTAGTGGAGTTCTTTTGTTTTCTTTCTTGAGCGTCTTCCATAGTAGTTGACTTCAGGGTACCCGCCTTGCTCTGTTAATCTGTTTCTTCACTTCTGCAGCTGGGCACTGTAGTTTTAGGAATGCTTGCTAGAGATCCTGAAGGTGTCTGTCTCTGTTGGAGGGATCAGAGCAAATGCGGTTATATCTTAGGGCTTGACTGTAGACAAATGACCATGTGGTGTGTTTTGGATGAAAGCAGGACATTAAAACTTCAAAGAGAAACAGCAGAATTTGAACTGATATGCAGATTCAATAGCATGAAAGCAGGATTAAATTCAGGGATTAAAGTAAACCGGAATAGCATTCTGGGGCCCACTATTTTTAGATGGACAGCATTCCAGGTCCCTTAAAAATAGAAAATGGAGCTGGAACTCTGTGTTCGGGGGCCCGCCATTTAAAAACAGTGGGCACTGGAATACAGAGTTCTGGCCCAGTGAACACTAAGCCCCTAAAAATAGTAGGCCCTGGAATGCTGTTCTGGCATGTTCCAGCAGGGCAGGGAGCTGCATCAGGCTGGGAGATTTTAACTCTCCTGCCCTGAGCCTGCTGTCACTGAGCATGCTTATAGCCTCTGAACATCACTGAATTTCATTGCAATTATCTGCTGAGGAGGAAAGCTTCTGGGAGACTGCAAAATGGGAATGAACCAGGGCTTCCCCAATTCATGGATCCTAGCGATTTGTGCAGTGAGGGAGAGAAACCCACAGCTGAACTGAGAGACGGGAGAGAAATCAGATGAGAACACAAACTGAACCTCAGCCAGAGGGAGAAGCATTGAGTGAGAGAACACCTGAGAGTGTCAGGCATGTCATGCTGGATGAAACAGCTTTAACTCTCCAGCACTGACATGCCCTTGCTAACTTAACGGTGGGTTACTCACCAGTTACTGTCCCTCTTTGAGATGGGCTGCTCGGATCCATTCAGTAACAGGTGTCTCCATGCCGGAGTGCCGGATTGGTCGGAAAACTTTTGTCCCAGCATGTCAGGAGAGGGCAAATGGTCACCGCGCCTCACGCCACCCCATGGCTATATATACGGCCGCCTGCCGACCCCTCCTCAGAGTCACCAACTCCAGATGCAGGGATGGAGGGGAGGGATCTGAATGGATCCGAGCAGCCCATCTCGAAGAAGGACAGTTACCGGTGAGTAACCCACCATTCGTCTTCGAGTGCTGCTTGGACACATTCAGTAATAGGTGACTACTAGCCATGCTGATGGATGGCAGGTAGAGTTGGGTCTTCCACCTTCAGCACAGCAACAACGCCCCAGAGGAGAAGAGGCCCACGAGAGAAGACTCTAACCAGAGTCAAGAGAAGAACTAGGCTCTTGATGCGGCACAGCAGAAAAGCAACTGAGGGCCAACCCAAGTCAGGGGCAAGGCCAAACCCACCAAGACATATGAGTGAGGGCAGGAAGGACCAAGGTCACCACAGCGAGGATGAAGAATGCAACATGAAACATAGAGGATTGCATTTGGTGCTCCACCTAAGTGGTATAGCACAAGGTATGAAGGCCAGAAGATAAGCGTCTGGCTCTGGGTCTTGCAGCGTGAGCTCATAGGGGACGCTGGAGACCAACGGAAGAGGGTTAGCCACAATGACTGTGGCCCGCACAAGAGACAAAGCAAAGGATGAATATTATCCCATGGGCTGAGCACATCAAAGCCCAAGCCGGGACTCAAAGAGTCACGGTGAGGCCTGGCGGATGTGGGCCAGGCAGGTAGCCACTGGAGGGATGAATCCTATCCCCTGGACTGACCATGACCAGCCCTAGTGGAGTCTGGTCAAAGAAAGTAACAGTGAAAACGCATTTGTATAGAGGAAGAGGGGACCCCGAGGATGATCGAGAAGGGTTTGGGCAAGATACTTCAAGCCAGTGCACTGAAGGCCAAAGCCACAAGTGGTGTGATAGGAGGCACAGGGCATGCTGGCTACAGGATCTCGAGTTAGTATGTGAGGAGTACGCTTCGAACCGAGCATGGTACCAAAACCGGGGTTTCTCGCTGGAGGGGTAGTCCAGGACACTAGCACCCCCATGGTGGCGGAATAGCCTTGGGTGGTGCCAATGGCTTGGTACCTATAGGAGTCTGGGTAACGCAAGAACTCGTGGAGAGGGAGCAAAAGAGAGAGAGAGAGAGAGCTGCTTCTTGGCCTGTAGTCCTGCGGGATTCCAGCATCATGAGGATGCGGTCAAAAAGGGGGAAGTGAGGGCGGGAAGGATGCCGGCTATCATTTGGCTACCCAGTCGAGGTGGCCAAGGGGCTGGTAGAGACGCCATATAGGGATACGGTGTCATGTGTCTCGGGCACCAACAAAGGGCTGGTTTCACAGCTATGTTGCGTCAACATGAGCACCAGGGGGAGGACACGTTGATGCGGGGCTACCCCCCAAATATGGTTGTCAGGGGATGGAGAAGTCATCTTCCGATCACCTAGGAGCAAAACTACTTGGAGAGTAGTGACCACAGAATCCCGGAGTATCCCCGGTATAGAGAACCAATGTGGAAGGTTATTTCCAGTTGAGCAACTGGATGGTATTCCTCATGGGGGGTACAAGCCACTGTATTCTGAGTGTTCCGGAAACAGGAACTGTGACCTGTTTTCCTCTGTTTGTTACCTATATATGTATGAGCAATGAATATTATCTGGTCCCTCAAGGAGGTGAGGGAACAAAGGTCCTGGTAAGGTAGTCACCAGCATATCACGGAGGTGACCCAACGGTTGAACTGTAGGGCCCCAAGCAAATATAGCAGGTTTGCGCGCTCAAGAGACGGTACCCTGCCAGGATGTGTATCCTAAGGTCAGGGAGGCTAGGTGGAAATTACAAGCAGCTCGGGAAGGAGCTTCCAGGCTTGGAGTGCAGCCTTCTACCGGACTATGAAGGGGGAGTAAGGTCTGGAAGGTGGATGCTAATACAGCAGGCCCAAGATAAGGTATCCCGCCACTGTTTCTGTTCCAAGGGCGGAGGGGGAGGTGATGTAGGCGCTGTCCCTGTAGATTCCCTGATCTGGAGGGTTCCAGTCAGGTATACTAGGTTTCTGCTTCCCGAGGGGGGGGGGGCATAAGGAGGCTGGCCACCACTTCAGGTCGGGTGGGTTTAGAAGGTGTCCTGCTAGCGACTAAGCTTGCTGCTAGGGAAAGGGCTATTACGGAGCCTCAACTTCCATGAGAAAAAGGGGAATAAGGGTGGCAGGGGTTGGGCCACTCTGCCTTGGCCTTCCTTAGAGGCTAGGGTCCGCTGCAATGGTGCAGGTGCGACCCGCCTGACGGGTAGGATAGTGGAGGTTCTCGTTGGGCCGAGGTGTGGAGGGCCCCAGTAGAGCTTGCTACCCGGTATGTCGATGGTATGCTAGTGAAGGTATCCCTCGCCCCCGACCTGAAATTGAGAATGGGGCCTACCTGACGTAGGGCATCTGAGTGAACAGTAGTGGTTCTGCACCCAGGTGAACACCGCATATGGATGTTGCGGAGCCACTGCAGCAGTGGCTGAGGCCACTACAAGACACACTTCTTGTCCCTGACAAGACCATTCTAACGCGAACAGCGCAGGGGTTATTGGCTGAAGGGTACCAATGAAGAGGTGGGGGGGGTGTGAGGGGCAGATTCCCGTAAGTGCCCAAGGTAGCAGCTGCCAAGGATACTTAGGGGTAGGCCCCCAGTATGATGTACTAGCAGTGTAGGGAACAGGAGTTGGTTTGTGCGGCCTGTGTCCGCCCGAGACCGGGGGGTGTGGGGGGACGACAACATGGCCCGAGTTAGTGCAAGGGAGGGGAGGCCAGTCCCAATCGAGCCCTGTTCCCCTTTCCCAAGGAAGGGAGAGGGCGTCAACTGTCCACTGCGACAATACAGTGAAGTCTTGTTCTACCCCGGATAACTTGCAACTAGGGTGGCAGCTAATTGGGTGGGCCCCTTTGCTGCAGGTGGGAGAGGAAAGGGGTCTCAGCACCTTGTGGCGGGGTGATGACAGTAGCAAAGAAAATTTTTGCTGTGTTCCCACGAAGATGTAGATGAGTGGGAATTGAAGGTGGGGGCTTATGTGGGAGGGGCGGGTCCAGGAGGGAGGAGGTCGAAGTATTTGGCTTCTCCCCTGGTGTCCCCAGTGGTGCCCACCACCAATAAGGTTTCTGGGGGGAACAGGGCATCCCCACCAAAAGGCAGGTCCAGGACCGCCTGTTGTGCATTAGGGGGTGCTCTAGCCTCCCTGAGCCAGGCCATCCAGCGAATAGTTACTGCTGAGGCCATAGTGTGGGCGGCTGTATCCACCACGTTGCAGGGCGAGAGGAGGAGGTCTTGGGAGACTATATTATCCTCCTCCATGAAGGCATCATATTCCTCTCTGGCCTCGGGTGGGAGCAAGCCAATGTTCCCTGTAAGCTGCGCTGGTGGACGGGGGTGCAGTGGTCCCCACTCACCAGTGCAGGCAGCACATCCGACAGCGCAGGGCAGGCAGCCTTGCCTCTCCCCAGCCCGGAGGAGCCCTGTGCGTCAGTCAGTGCTGTCTTAGCTCCAGCAGCAGCGAGAGCTGATGGTCCCTCCCCCCTGCTGCACGTAGCCAGGGAAGGAGCAGAGGGGGAGGGAAATTTAAATCGCTCCCTCTTCTCTGCACCAGGCTGCTTGGTGGCATCTTTGGAGCCTGTGTGGGCCCCAGCAGGTAAGCAGCCCTGAGCCTGGGCAAGAGGTGGGGCTCTGAGAGATGGGCAGGGCTAAGTCATGGGGCTCCCGGAGGCTGCCATGCAGTCTGCTGCAGGGATGCAGGGCTCTCTGTGGGGGCAGGGGATGGGAGCTGGGCTGCAGGCAAAAGAGCCCAGAGCCAGGCTGGAGCTGGAGGAGGGTACTTAGCTCGAAAGACCTAAGCAAAATTGTATTGAGCTGTTTAGCATCCCTATCAAGGGTGAAAGCTTTGCTTCTCACCTGCTAAAAGGCTTGAATATACAAAAGCTCCTGAAAGAAAAGCGATCCTTTAAAATAAGCAAAAACAAGTGAAAACAAGTTGGATTAATTTCAGATTCAATTTCTTTTCTGTGAGAGATTCTAACGCAATCAGTTTGTCAAGGTGGGGCTTTTCAATGTGACTTTGTATAGACACCTGTGGTGGAAGGAAACAAATCCTAATGATTAGGAAAATGAAATGAAAAACTGAAAGAATAAAAAGTCATTTAAGGCAGAAGGAAAAAAATATTGCCAGCGGTGCAATAATTAAAAAAAAAGACTTTGTATTTCTATTTCCCCAAGAATTTGTTAGAAAATAAATCATTTTCTTTCACAAATCCATATATACTCTTGCTTCTTGCAGCTTTGATTAGGTTTGATTTAACTGTCAAAAATTAAAAATTATTAAACTACATTTATTATATTCCACTACCAGACACACAAATCTCAATTGTACCTCATTTTGCTTATTTTAGTTCTGAGAGTATTTGCATTCCAGGCATACTAATTATAGCTTCCCTTTTATTGTTGAAAATGATTTGGATAAAAAACCCTATAAACTCCAAAACTGAGATGTTAGAGACACCTTATATTAAAGGAAGATACTTACAATGTTTAAAGTTTCCTGTATGCTGTAAAGGAAATTGCAAGATGGAGTAAGTTTGGTTTTGAAGTTCTGTGTGAGAGGCTCTGTGTTTGCTGAGACAACATTAATTACAGAATGTATATTAAGTCATAGATAGTCAGGGAAGCTAGTGGCTTAGATCAATAAGAAGGTAGACTGTTTCTATAGATAAAAGGGCGATCCACAAATTTAGATTATAAGACAATCCCTCCTGTCTGGACCCTGATGGGAAGCCATCAACCTAGTCTGGTAAACAGGTTGACGGGGGCCAGGTAGCCGAGGGGTCACAGGAGTCTGGCCACTCTCATTGGTCAAGGACATTAACTGTTACCCAAATAAACTGTAAACAACAACAGAGGCAGGCTAACTATATGCTGCCTATTAAGTATAATCTAATTGTGTAACCTGCATATTAAAAGTAGTAATACAATGTAGGGATTTTAGGCATGATGTAACTTGTATTATGCATAAGCTTGTTGCATTATGTATATCGTATTTTGCATGTTAGAAGGTATGTATGACCTGTAATCCCTATACTGGGGGTTCTTGCTCTGAGAAGCTAGCTTTTTTTTGCTCCTCTCTGATGCAGCTCCTTTTATTATTCAGCTGAATAATAAACTCTGAACCACACCTCGTTCTCTGCTTATTCGAGTCTCAGCTGGGAACGGGCCTTCAACTTTGGGAAGGATTCGTGGTTTCTCTTTCCAGGTTGAGGACCCAGACTAGTTTTCCCCCACAATGCCTAATTTATTTTTTGCCATTCACTTATGGGATTGTTGTCCCATGTTTAGCTTTTGAGAGGTATGACTGGGAATGATAATGTAACAGACTCTAATCTAGCTCTATTTGATGCAAATCCTTTAGGCACAAAAAATGGCCCTGGTTACAGAGATGTGATGCTGTGACAAACTGTCTTGAAACACGTTTTCTGCTGTTGCCACCTTTAAAAGTTTCGAATTTCTCAGATAACTTTATTTAAGGTGTTGCCCTGAGGGAATCTGGGAAGTGGTTGCTACCTAGTGATTATGATTTGTAATGCATGGTAATTTAATGTTTAATGAGGGCAGAATAAGTGTATTTTTAAGGTTGATAGCTATATATTAAATACAATCCCCTCAACATGATCAAATCTGAAGCTAATTTCTTAATTTCAATCTACTTTTTGGACATTTAGGGCCTGATCCACTTTGAACCCCTTTTACCTCAGTTGGACAGCATAACAGGGACTTAAATTCCAAAGGGGCAGCCCTGTTAGTCTAGTAAAGCAAAAAACGCAAGGAGTCTTGTGGCACTTAAAGACTAACAGATTTATTTATCGCATGGGCTTTTGTAGGAAAATATCCCACTTCGTCAGACACTTTGAAGAGGGAGAATTTACAGAATAGGATGAAAATAAATGCAGGGGAGTGTAAGATATGGGATCAGGTCATGCTGCAACAGCAAATCAGACAAGACCTAAATGAGACCCATTTTAAGGCCCTTTTGCACTGCCAGAATGTTAAAAGAAGCTTCAGTGGGATTAAGAATCTAGCCCTCCATTTGTGTTTTCTCTTAGTTTATTATACCCCATTCATTTAAAGGGGTTTGATCATTGATTACAGAAATGTGAGGCTAAATTTTAAGCTAAAGGCTGATACACTACAAATGTTCTTAGACCTTGTCACTTATACACTGACAGATGATAAGTTCACATTGCTGGCCCAGTTGGTTGATGTATGTGGCACATTTCAAGCATCTAGTACAGATGTTGAGTGAGGCTTCAGTCTAATGAGTAATAGAAAGACACAGTCTTGTAACAGCTTGGAAGTTTCTCATCGAGACATAATGCACATCAAATCATACCTAACTGCTGGATTCAAGGTTAACCTTGACTCTATATTTGTAAAAACAAGGAGTCATGTGGCACTTAAAGACTAACAGATTTATTTTTTGCATGAGCTTTCGTGGGAGAAAATCCCACTTCGACTATATGTATTCTGGAAATCTGGCAAAGACAGGCACCAAAAACTGAGCAGTGTAGATGACAGTTGAGGCTAGATAGGCAGCAAGTGTCATTGTCTCACATTTGTTTAGTAAATTAATAAAACTACAGTACTGCAATTTAACATTTTTATTGAAGTTTGAATGAAAAGACATCTATGAATTTCTTTTGAATTAAGGCACTTAGTCATGCTGATACTTTCAGCACCAAAAAACCGTCGCCTAGGCCTAATAAATTGCTGCTCAGCGAATACCATAACTTGCTCAGCTGCATCATCAGCTTAGAGGGAACATTGGAGCAAGCACCAGAATTTCGCGAGTGACTCCCACACATCCAGCAAGTATTTGCTGGTTATGGCTTGACTGTTTGCCATGCGTAGTTGAAAGGCTGAGAAGTAGACCTTACGGCCCAAGAGGTCCAGTTCCCTGGCCTCCCTGGAAGAGGGAAGGGGGTTGCTGGGGGGCTCCCCTAGGCCTAACGCCATCTGTACCACATCCCGTGGGGGAACTGGATGATTGGCGAGTGAGAGGAAGTCCGATTCAGGGACCCGATATTTAATGCCCGCTGTGTCCGAAACCGGGGCAGTAGAGCTTGGGCTCTGCCACCGGGAACATGGGAGGTCCCAGACACTCAGGTGAAGTGGGATTGTCATGGGTTCTGTGGAGGTAAAAGCTGGCCCGAAGAGGGTATCCAAAGGGGGACCCGAGGGCTGCACCTCCATTCCCAAATGGGCCGTAGCCTGGTGCAACAAATCAAAATGCGCCAACAAATACCCCATATAGGACCCCAGTGCCAGGGACAAAGCGGTACAGGGAGCTCGCTGTGGTGGACAGGGAGTCTCCCGGGGGGACCATTCCTGTGGGAGGAAGCAAAACGGCACTGGCACTGAAATGCAGCGCCGGGGTCGCTTAGATCCCCTTGATGGCCCTTCTTCCGAACTGGAAGTGGGGGAAGGAAACCAAGACTCCCGGGGTGGTATCGGTGACAGCAAGGTGATATGTTGGCGGGGGGGTGGCCCTACAGTACCAGACCCAAATGGAGAGGGAGACTGGGGGCTAGATGGCGAAGGAGAGCTTGTCCACGTTGGATCCAGGCCTTAGAGGTAAAGGCTGGCTTTCCCCTTCTAGCTGGGATTGGGGCAGGTGTGGGGAGTAAGAGGAAGGCTTGAGTGGCCTCCACCACTTCAGGGGTGGACGGTAGGAGGAGTGACTCCTCATGGCCCTGTGGCAAGTCCTCGCCAAGGGAAGGGGGACTGCCTGATCTGGAGGACTCCTGCTTCTGCAGCACTGGGCTATAGCGAGCCTGCGGTGCTGAGGGTGATTGCGGCCGGTGCCAGGGTGAACTTGGCACCAGCAAGGCCAGGCTGTGCTGAGCCAACGGTGCTGGAGATGGCGATAAGCGGGGCTGGCGTGATCCAGGCATCGGTGGCACCGAGCTGTGCCACGGGGGTGATCTAGTCACTGGTGGTGCTGGGCTGCCTGTAGGTGACCTCGAGTGGTGCCAAGGGGCCAGGGTGCCGGGTTGGCCCCGGGGTGCCAGAGTCGGCACTGATGTTGTGCAGTGGCTACCAGTGGTATGGTGCCTTGTGCACTCCGGTGCTGAGCTGGGTCTCAGTGCCAGGTGGGAACCCAAAGCCTCAGGTGAAGAGTGCCGAGCCTCCTCAGAAGCTAGGGCACGGCACCGTTGTTCCTTCTCCTTGATGGTTTGAGGTTTAAAGGAGAGGCATGGGGAACAGGCCAAAACCGTATGGTCTTTGCCCAGGCACCTGAGGCACTTCCCGTGGGGATCATCCCAGGGGAAGACCTTGCCACACTCTGCACAGGGTTTGAACCCTGGCATGATCGAGCGATGTTCCGGTCTGATAGTGGAAGGCTCCTGTGGTGGAACTATGTCCATGAAGAGGTGCTCCCAGTCGGACGAAAAGCTTATCAAGGAGAGGACAGGCTGCTTGCATTCGCAAGGAGCGGATGTGCCAGATCCAATGCGCAAGGCGGAAGAAATGAAACTGAGGAGGGGTCGGTAGACAGCTCTATATATAGCCACAGGGTGACATGAGGGGTGGTGGCCGCCTGCTCTCTCCTGACAGGCTGGGACAAAAGTTTTCCGACCAATCCGGTGCTCCGACATGGAGACACCTATTACGGAATGCATCTGAGCAGCACTTGAAGAACAAAAGCTATCTTTATTTCTAAAGAGGAACTAACATGCAAAACAAGTAGCTGTGTGACCTTTTGCTTTTACCCCTCTTCTTGAAAGACAATAGTCTGTGCACAGTTGTATGATTTAACTATTTGAGTTGGGGTGTGATTTTTTTTTTAAGCTTGAAATAGTTACGTGGGTACAATTCCTAGTATAACAAACAAGGAATCTGGTGGCTAACAAAACTACCCCTTTGGAGCCCCTAGTATAGTGTTTCCCAACCAGTGTGCCACAGCACCGGGTATGTCATCAGGCCTGAACAAGTGTGCCATGGAATTTTTTGAAAAAACTTCTCAGAGTTCTGGATTGTCTCATAAATATTCATGAGTTCCTTTGGCGACTATATGGTAGTGTGTCTCAAAATAATTAAAGGTATCAAGGTGTGCCATGGCAGAGAAAAAGTTGGGAACCACTTCCCTAGTATGATTCACTTATAACAGTCTGAAGCCTTAAACTAGCATAAGCTGCTCTTGAAAAATTACTAGTGTAGCTGCAGCCCTAACTGAAATGAAACAATACAAAAACTGTGTGGAAACCAGGTCTCAGAAACTCCCACTAGAAAACTGTATAAAATCATCTATGTCTCTTCCCTGT
Organism: Podocnemis expansa; assembly: GCA_007922195.1. NCBI lineage: Eukaryota > Metazoa > Chordata > Testudines > Podocnemididae > Podocnemis > Podocnemis expansa. The sequence goes on from ML681990.1 coordinate 41,668,170, forward strand.
TCCAGGGAGGCATTGCCATCAGGCAGTTAGGCAAGTTTTTCAGCCTAACACACCCTTCTGAAAACTTCATCTGAGTTCAAAGTGCTTTCAGCTACCAGGCTTACTGCTCAGTGACTTTCTACCTCTGCCCCAAGATGAGTTATCTTTGATCTTTAACACATTACCTCAGTTATTGCTCACTTCACCTGGGCTTCAGGAGCATTGTTGCTCTAGTGGAAGATCCGAGGTCTGGGCTCGGGCCCCGCCTCCTTGCTCCAATTGGGAAGCAGGGCCCTAGGCTCCTGCCACTGCCAGCCTGCCCCAGATTCCCAGCTAGGGCCAGGGCCAGGCAAGACAGCGGCTGCCGGGGGCAGCCCAGCCAGTGAGATGTAGGCGCTGCCGTGGCCGGCCCAGACCTTGCTTCCCAGCTGGGAGATGCAGGCACTGCCATGGCCAGCCTGGACCCAGATACCCAGCTGGGGACCGGGCTGGGAGAGGCAGCGGGCTCCCCAGACATTCGGGGCACTGGTGGTGGGACTCGGGGCATGTGCCCCGTGTGCCAGGCACCAGCGACGTCCCTGGCGGGCTTGATGCTGCAAAACTTGCTCAGACGATCAGTTTTTCCTCACACAAGGAGTTAACTTCAGTCTCACATGATTGCTACTTATGTGAGTAGCATGAACTCTGGCCCACTCTGACTGCAATTTGTGTGAATTATTATTTTCTTTATTTGCATTATTTAAAGGGTGCCAGTCTTTTCATGAAGCATGTTGTATTTGCTTCAGAAGGGTGTGAAAAGCAATCAACGCTATGAGACTCCATGCAAGCCAACAACGTGCCACCCATTGCACAACTATAGCTAGGCTTGGCAGAGTTTGATTTTTAAAATTATTTTGACAGATAATACCCATATTTATTTTAATTTTTTCCCCTAATTTGATCAATTTAAAGTTTCACAGGAATTTAAATTTTGCAGGAAATTGTGGAGGGGGGATAACAAGGGAGGGTCTGACAATAACTATTTAATGACAGTAGATGTTGAGATTCAAAACCTGCAAACTTTATAGCCATTAAAATACAAATTGCCAACATCACATATCAAAATACAGCATGCAAAGTAATGATCTTAAAATCAAGTAGCATTTTTTTGACTTTTGTATATCTGTAAACTTTGATCATTATTTATGGAAATATTTTACATCAGTTTGGGAAGAAAGATTAAGTGAATGTTTGCCAACATTTATGGATAAAAACTGAATCTTCCCAAACCTAAATAGAACTGGTGGAAAAGGAAAGCCTACATACACATGCTGTAAATGTTTTGTAAATATTAACATAGGGAATGAAATGAAAAGCTGATCTGAAACAACATGACCTAGCCCAGAGAAAGGCTGCATGCCTCCTACTCTAGAGTGAACTTTATATTGTGTAGAAAGAAATACATTGTTCTGTGTGTATTGACCAAGATTAATTGGCTGTGAATTGGGCTAGCTCAGCCTTGAGACTGTAACTTGATTTATAAAATGTGTTTATATGTATGTTAAAAAAAAAAAAGCAGTGCTCTACGCAGAGCTTAAAAACTGATGTGTGGCAGAGGAGAAATCCAAACTTTTAACACTGCATGTTAACCTTGAGTTAAGCCGTTGCAGGCAAGTCAACTTAGATATTGCTGACAAGTTCCAAAGGGATAGCCATATTAGTCTAGTTCAGCAAAATTAAGCAAGAGGTCCTGTAGCACTTTTAAAGACTAACAAATTTATTTATCGCATGAGCTTTTGTGGGAGAGAATCCTGCTTCGTCAGATACTTTGATGCCATATTATCCCCAGGACTTGAAATTAGAGGGATATTGGGGGGGGGGGGGTATAAGGGAAGCTCACTAATTTGGTATAAAACTGTGTGACAGGGTCAGACTAGATGGGTAATGGAAGGGATATATGTTAGCCCCAGGCTTAGTGAAGCCTTGTTTCCTGGGCTAGGTTAGCCAGGACTAGGCCAGGGTAATTGGTTCCAGGTGTCTCAATTAACAAACCTGCTGCACTGCTTAAAAGCCTCCTTCTCAGGTAGGGAGGAGCAGCTGAAGGGAGGCCAGAAGGGAGTAAAGCTGATGGAAGAACAGTTGGAGAAGTTTTGCTTGCAGTTTTGCCACAACACTCAAGAAAGGTATAGGGGGAATAGGAGAATTCTTACAAGCAAGGCTATTAGGTCCTGCAACTTGGAGGAGGACTTGATTTGCTCCAAGAACTGACCAAGGGAGTGAAGGTGGGTCAACCCCACCCCAAACAAAGAGAGGACCACAGAGACTGAGGGCTTCAGACCAGGAAGCTGTGAGTCCTTCTCAGCCCTAGAGGGTGGTATAGGAACTGTGGGGCCACACTTCAGCAACCCAGGGAAGACAGTAGCCTCCCAGACTCAGTTTGAAGGCTGCTGATCATTGGGTCCCTGGGTTGGGGCCTGTGGTAGAGGGCAGGACTGCCCCCCCCCATTTTCTTCAGGGGTGCAGCCCCACTAAGGGGTTGTGGAACAGAGAAGAAGCCCCAGTGAGATGGACCAACCGGACTTTGCCATCTACAAGACAAATGTGCAGGATCTCCAATAGGCAGACTAGGCCTTGCTTTGCCACAAGTGTTACTAGTAGACAACTGGGAGTGTGTTAGGGAAATCCCTGCTTTGAAGACGGGTAACTGTTGTTTTGATATTGCTGTCACAACCCTCCATCTGCATCACCACTCTATGCAAGCAACCATAACAAGCAACAGAGCTATCTGGATGCATAGTCAATAATTCATAGTACCACAACTCACTGCTTCGCTCTGTGCTTGCATTTGTAGGTGTGAGGCAAATGGTCTGATTCTGGGGATTGTGGTAGGAAATGATCCTGACAAATTCATTTTCTGATGGTAACCCAGCTGGTGCAGTGGTGCTCTGTTACTTGCCAAAATGCATGGCTCCACCTCCCCATAATTACCAGAACTGATAGTGGCTTCTCATTTTGGAGGCAGTGCTTCTTTTTCATACATCTGTGGAAGTGGCTACCTGGAGATATTGGCAAGGGTTTCAGAGACTGCTTAGAAGATGGAAGCAGAAACTTGCACTTAATAGAATCATGACAACAACTCAACAGAGTGGATGCATCAACTGAATTGCTCTTTTTAATAACAGATAAAACACCAACACAGACTGCTACTTCTGGACCAGGCCCATAAGTACACACTTATGGAAACGCATTCTGCTGTGAACATGGAGTGGCCAGCAGGAGGCCCAAAGCTTTTGCCTGACAAAAGATGATCAAAGTGCTGCATCAGGAGCTCACTGTAGCCTTTGCATGGCAGGAGGCAGCATGGAGCTGGTATCGCTACCCCCTGCCCCGGCCGCACTGCGCTGGCATAGAGCCGAGAGCAGCACACGTGGCGGGGGGGAAGGGGGACTGGCAGCGCTGACCTGGGCCACCTTTTTGGCTGGCTCACTCGGTCCCTGGTGTGTGTGTGGGGCAGCGCAAGGGTCTGCCCTTCTCCTGGCTTGGCCAGCCCCACCCCCCCAGTGCTGGGCAATGGGGGGGGACCCACAGAGAGCGATTTGTCCAGGGCCCCGCACCCTCCTAGGGACGCCCCTGCCTGTCAGAGCAGGGTCAGTGTCCAACACTCCCTCTGGGCGCTCCACAGCTATATATACAGCCCTGACGCTGATCCTCCTCAGTTCCTTTTTCCGCCATCAGCGACAGTACTGGAACAGCCTGCTCTTGCGTTTCTGCAAGTGCCTGTCTATTCCGCTCTGTTTATGAGCCAACTGTTCAACCTAGAAGATCTCTTTGTGGACATTGTCCCACCACGACCTGGTGTTTCCACCGAGTCCTTGCAGCAGTCGGAGCTCTAACTCCGCTCCCATCCGCCGTCTATCATGTTGGGCTTCAAACCCTGTGCTAGCTGCAGCAAGACCTTCCTGAGGGATGACTCCCACAAGGAGTGCCTAAAAAGCCTGGGTGAATCCCACCTGGCAGCCGAATGCTCAATCTGTCAGTCCTTCAAGCCCAGGACCCAGAAAGACAGAGAACAGAGGCACCGTGCTATGGCTCTCAAGCAAGCACTGCAGCCTACTCCCAGCACATTGGTGACTTCCATAGAGCTTCTGGCACCACGTACCAGATTGAAAGGACTCCAGTGGCAGTGTCGCTCCCCAGTGGAGCAATGACAACTGCGCTCTATGTCAATATCAGCACCAGCACCGCTCAGGCTCTCCGCAGCCAACCCGATCTCAGGGGCAAAGCCCAGAACTCCTACCAGTGCCCTTGACACCAGAGACCTTCGTAGCCATGAAGTCCTACAGCGCCTCCCCATGCCCATGCCCATGCCCCCCAGGCCCCAGAGCCAAGGGGGAAGCCTGCCCTTTTGTCAAAAACATGGGCTACCTTGGAGCATGGTCAATTGCCAACTGTTCTGGCACGACAGCCACCTCCAGGTCACTGGGTACTGAAGCATGAGGAGATTGGGGCACCACCTTCACCCCTAGAAACCTGCACTGCCTCCGACACTGAGACAAGACACCGGTGATACTCTCTCCCCCCAGCACCACTGGAACTGGCACGGACGTGTGGTTGTAAGCTTTCTCCTTCCCCTCCACGGTGCCATAGTGTTTCCCCAGTGCCGATCACCCTGGCACCTGCTCCGACTGGCCCTGACTCCCCAGCTCTGACTATGCCTGTTCGGCACTGTGGGAGAAGCTGCTCCCCTGGGTGCAGGAAATCGGCATTGCATTCCCTTTGGGAGCAATCTAGCCTACAGCAGGACCATCCTTCACATTGAGACACTGGCAGCAGGCTTTGCTGGGCTCCACTCTCTTAGGTCCCCTTACTCCCCGGGGCTCTGAAGGAGAGTCCACCCTGTCCTGTCCTATAGGGAGGACCCTAGCGCCCACTATGACCTCCTTTGTTGCATAGCGATGAACCTGGGCCTAGAGGTAGAGCTCCTCAGGGAGGATCGAGATCCACTCTTTGCTCCAGGCCTCGTGGCTTCCCCAGCCACAATCTCAGTGCTGCTCCATGACAGTGCGCACGGCCTTGCAACAACATGCTGGCAGACCTCTGCCTGAATTCTGTTGGTCTCTGAAATTGCAGAGCGCAAATACCACATTCACTTCAGGAGGTTTCTGTTCCTGGTTAACCACCCTACACCGGGATTCCATATTGTAGAAGCAGTCAACAGATGGGAGAGGCAGGGACAGACAGCCCCCATCCCAAATTCCAAGGAGGCCAAGAAACTAAATCTCCTTGGGAGGAAGGTCTATTCGACCTCAGCCTTCCAGCTTCGTATCGCCAACCACCAGCCATTGGTTAGGTGGTACATCCTAAACCTGTGGGAGTCCACGTGGTAGTTCCAAGACCTATTCCTCAGGGACACCTGGCGGACTATGATGCACTATTAGAAGAGGGCTTGCTGGCCTCCTGTGATGCCCTCATGGTTGCCTGAGATGCCTCTGACACAGCCAGCCGCGGAGTTGCCTCTGCCATTGTCATGAGGAGAGCAGCATGGCTACAAGAGTGGGGCCTGGCATAAGAAATGCAGCAGGCTATACAAGACCTTCCCTTTGAGGGGGAGTCATTATTTGCGGCAGCAACCAGCTTGATGTTGTATAGCATGAAGGACCCTAGAGCCACCCTACAGTCCCGGGGCATGAGCATGCCCCAGGTAGCCAGATACCCCCCAGGCCGCAACAATCCCCCCAGCAGCCTCATCAGCACGTGTGCCAAGGGTCTTCCCCACATGATGAAAGCTGAGGTCAGGGAGAATGGGGACACCCCACTAGGTAGCTGAGAACCCCCTCCATCCCCAAACAGGCTCATCCCGAGCTGGGGGCTCCTCCTCTTTAACACCAATCCCCTTCCTTGGGGCCAAATTTGCCCACCCTTACAGCAGTGGGCCCCCATCACATCAGACCTCTGGGTCCCTGACTCAGGACCCAGTGATCAGCCTCCTTAAACCATGATGTTGGGCCAAAGAAATTGCCCCCTCACCAAAGATTCGGGATCCCTACCCTCTCCTTTGGGGCAGCATTCAACTGCTAACCATCAATCAATGCAGCTCCCAGGGTTGGGGGAACAAAGTCAAAAGCAATAATAATAAATGAAATAGGAGATATCATATTTACATGTATACATTTTCAAGGATTATAGGAGAGAGAGAACAAGGGAACAGAGATAAAGAAGGAGGGCACTTACTACCTCACTCCATTACCTACAAACTGCCAGATCAGTGGCCATTGCTGGTTGAGACCCTAACAAGTGCGCCTTAGAACCCAGGGAAAGGTCGGTGGTCCCAAGCCCAAAAATGCTTACTGCATTGAGCTAAGCTCCCACCAGATGTTCCTCCTGCACTGGGGTGAGGAGAGAACATTTTCTCTCACTCCTCCCCCCCCCCACCGGCACCTCTAGGAGGCTGTGAACACCCACCAGATGCTGGGTCCTAACTCCTACTTGCTGGAGACAGTGAGGGGAACAATACAACACTCCCTCAACCCTGGGCCGAGGGGAGGAGGACCATATGACAGTTGACGGTGTCCACCTATCCATATACTGATGCGAGGGATTCATGCTCTGCATGAACTTATTTGATTCAAATCTGAACCTCTTGTGGAGTCTATAGAACCTCTCTTGGGCTTAGAAAGGGTGATTAGCTTCCTCACCCTTTCACACCCAGATCCTTCTCTTTTTTTCCCCACGAGTATTTCACCCAGCCCTCAGTCCTTCGGACCCCAGGGCAAGACTCTACCCCCAGCCAATGTTCCCTCTGAGCTGTGCAGCTGCTCAGCCCCAGGCATTGCCTGGCGGAGGGAACGCTGCTGGCCGTGCACGGCTGGCAGCTGCAGTCCCTGCCTGGCCAGAAGACAAAATCTGGCTGGCTGAGAGCTCCTCTGAGCTGGGTTGCCCCCCACCTGTGAACAATGGGTGGGTGGAAGAGGCCCCTTGTTTTCCCGCAGTTTGGGTTAACCATTGTCTTAACTGAGGCCCCTGTCCTCAGGACCATGGCACACTCAGGGCGGGAGGCCTGGTGAGACCTCTGGCTTCCTATGAGTAAGGCCCCCTTAAAGACCTCAGAACCCTGTGCAGCCCCATTAGGATGACTAAAACAAAGGCTGGGCTAGCTTCCCTGAGAGAGCCTTCAACCCAAGGGTACAGGGCACCTTGCACGCTTAAAGAACTCAAGAAACCTTGCTACCATGTGGGGCAGACCCCCCCCTTTCACCTCTGCCTTTCTCTCTCTCTCGTGCTCTTCCTCATGCAGGTTGGTGGAATGTGCCAAGTCCCTAGTAAAACAGGGAAGTTATGTCCCATATGAACCATTTTAGGGGCACTTGTTTCTTCCCTTCGTTCTGGCAGGGATGACCTTAGCCTCTGGGGAATGGTTCAGAGCCTTTCTCCCATTCCGAATGAGTCTAACCCACCCGGGGTAGCATGCCATATAGCAGATCCCCATGCTCCCCCTTGGTTTGTTTTTTTTTTTCCCTCTGCCACAGGTGGTTCCTGCACACAGGGAAAACTAAGCTATACATCAGAACCAAAGAGGTGCTCCCTTGCACAGCCTTCCTGTGCCATACCCAAATAGGGAGTACCCCAATTCAACCTGTTCATGGAGCAGAGCTAGGAGCTCAACATCAGAAGTCATCCCCTTCTTGGGGGAGAGGGGAGTATACGCCTCCCCTGAGCACCCCCCCTCCCCTGTCCACTGGGTCCCCAGATAATTACGGGGGGATGGGATGGATGCAGTACTGGTACCCCAGACTGGCCCTAACAGCCAACACTTGACACTGTGAATGTAAGGCTACCCGCCTAGTGTAGGGGATGTTCCACCCACACCCTTCACAGTGAGGGCGGTGAGCTATTACTGACAGCTCAGAGCAGGGCCGGTTCAAAGGGTTGTGGTGCCCCAAGCCAGGTTTTGATTTAGGGCCCCTCCCACCATTCATGGAGGTTAAAAACAGTTTTCCAAAGTGCATAATCTCCAGCGTCTGCCCGCAGAGGGATTTAAAGTGCACTCTGCCTACCTGACTTAAGCTCGAATTTGACTAACAGTGCCTGAGCTGCCGGGAAAGAGTTGAAGAGGCGAGAGCTAGCCTGATCTTCAGGGGGGCTAGGTGCCCTTAAGAACTGTCACCTGAAGCCATGTCTGTCTCTTGCCTCACAGTAGAGCTGGCCCTGGCTCAAAGGCTGCATGTTTACTGGGATGACAGACACCCTCGACCAGAGAAGGGGCCACAGATAGATAACAAAGCAACTCTACAGTGCTCACACCAGTGAGGGTAGCATCCCCCCAGGTCTAACAAGGAAAGGGTCAATCCACTAATTAGCCCATGCAGCCTACGTGAACAGCCTCCTGGGCCTTGGTATAGGGGATCCTTGCTCTCCCCATCCTTCGTACATCTGTCCTCGTTCACAACCCCAGAAGATAGGGTAGGGTGAGTCTTCAGACCTCACCTTCCCTCTCTACCACACCCAATTCACCTTCTCCAGACCCCTTTTTTCACTGCAGAAGGGGTAGGCAATCCCTCCCACATCCCACACTGGCAGCCTTTCAAGGTGGTCCTTTTTCATCCCCCTGTTGCAACCTTTTTAATGGGGCTGGATTTCTCTCATTCGGTGGGCTCTTCCTGGAAGGCCCCCCCCATTTTTTCCCCAGTAGCCGCAACTACTAGGACTCTTTCAGATATCCTTTGGATACTCCTTCAGATAGTTCTTCCCTAAACAGGTGGGTATCAGAACTGATATCCTTCCCTTTGGATACCCGTAAGCCAGGAGAATGTGTCCCTCTGCACAGAACCACCTCTCATTTCTCCAAAGGTGTCTTCCCCACATTCCCTTCCCTACTGAGGCAGGACATCTGCCGTCCAGGAGCATCCTGCCAGAATCTCAGGCCACAGAGATCCAGATGGGAATGCCATACGTTAGAGGTCAGATAAACCCACACTGATTGTGGCAGAAAGGACTAGTCCATCCCTGGAGACGCCGCAACCACTTGCCGCGCCTGAAGGCTAGGAGAATGCTGGCTAGTGACAATGAAGCTTACGTTGGCTCGAGTAATGGATTATTGTGAAGGCCCTGTAACGGACCAAGGCCGCCCTTGTATGGGAGCCTCAGGGAGCTCTTGAGAAGATAACAGATGCCCTCTCCAGCCTTCCTTGTGCAGGTTCTCACCAAGGGATTTGCAAATCAAAGTGCGATTGTCAGTACAGGCTTGACAACTCGCCATGCTACCATCCAATCACGCATAAGGAAATGCCACTTTGGGTGAAGCTGTGCTGACAGTGGGGAAATATTAACTCCACCCACCATCCAGGGTACGACTAGCAGTCACCGAGAGCCGAATGATGTGAGCAGTGCTCAAAGAAGAATGGTGGGTTACCTGTGTAACTGTCCTCCTTCGTGATGGGATGCTCACATACATTCAGGTTCCCTCCCTCCGCCCTGGGCTACTTGGAGTTGGCAAAAGAAGGGGCTGGGGAGGATCAGGGTCAGGGCTGTATATATAGCCGTGGAGCGGCCAGAGGGGGCTTTGGCCACTGACCATATTCTGACAGGCTAGGACAAAATGCTTTCTGGACAATCATGCTCTATGGCACATAGATACCTAGAACTGAATGTATGTGAGCAGCCATCTCAAAGAAGGACGGTTACAGAGGTAACCCACCATCACCTTGCTTCAGGAAGTTACTTGTTTTACCAGTGTACCCAAATGTGCTTCAATAAACATGGAGTATTTTACCATGTCAATTGATCTCAGTGTTTTGTTCATGTAAATAAATAAGGTTTACAGAAGAAAAGTATCACAGGGCAGTGATTTACAGATCAGAAAACAATGCAAAGTGGTGTGAGTCAGGTTTTCTCAGAATATTCTTTACAAATGTTTAACTTGTATAATAGTAATACAGTACTTTTCAATCACCATCAATATCACAAATATTAATTTCTACTTTTGGGCCTACACGTGCAGGTCAGACTAGATCGGGGGTCCTCAAACTTTTTACATCATGCCCCTTCATCCCTGCTCCTGTCTGCACCACTTCCAAGGGGACCAGGGGCTGAGACTGAGAGCAGGGCCACAGTCGGGGCTGGGGCAACATTGAGAGTGGGATGGGGGCTGAGAGCTGCTGAAGCCATGTCCAGGACAAGTACCACAGCCAGACCAGGCCAGGCACCAAGCTGTGGCAGGAGGCTGCAATCAGATTCCAGGGTGCTGGAGGATGGAGCCGGGTACTTAGAGAGACCAAGGATAGGCACTGCATCTGGGTTGAGTGCCAGAGGCTAATAGGCACCAGCGGTTGAGACCACAGTTGGGAGTCAGGGTCACAGCCAGGTCAGGGGCTGCAATGGGGAGGGTCTGGGCCAGGAGCTGAGTGGGTTCAGCCGGAAGTCAAGGCTGTGGCTGGGGGATTGGGAGCTGAGGCTGGCCTGAGTGCCGAGGGTTGGTGCCAGAACCAGGTACGGCCAGTAGATGCAGCCATGGAAGCAAGAGCAGAACAAAACTTGAGGCAGTGTGGGGATGAGTGGTGCCCCTCTAGAAGCCTCACCCCTGACCTGGACATTTCTGTGGCCCCCTGAATGTTCCTCCATGCCTTTCTAGAGCAGCACCCTCAGAGTTTGGGGACTTCTAAACTATGTGTTCATGATAGTTTCTTCTGCTCTTTATTTACATTTGTCTGAGCTACATCCAAAAAGCTTTTTACTTCTAGGTAAATGTTTTCCTTTTGGAAAAACTGCATTCAACCACTGTAAGCTGCCCATTTGCAAGGAGGAGGTTCTCCATTTATTTGTCATGTTAAGCAGTATGGTAAACATGCAGGAAGGGAGAGTGGGGGATGAGGTGACAGGGCAAATGTATGGTACATCCATCCACAGCTGAAAGACGAGTTAGGGTTTCAGGGGAATGGAACCCCATTCGCTCCCCCACTTGGGTATTTCAGTGATGCTGTGGAGGGAACATGGGCTCCTCCAGCCAGGTGGCTGCAGGCTAAGACATGGACTTGTATTTGTTGTTGTTCTGTTGTACCAAACACCTGAGACCAATGACTGGTTGCAAGCAGGAAGCCACTGTGAGACTGAAGCAATATGGTGCAGAGGGACTATAAAGTTAGGCTACTTCCAATCAGGGTCAGACCATGGGTTGATAATAAGATAGTGTACAGGTGGCTTGTGGTAAGGGATCGGAGGACCAGCATACTAAGCTAATTTGCTTACATTTGGGATTCCAGGGTTGGCAGTTTCACTTTCGTAGGTGACAATTCAATTCTTGCTCCACCCTCCAGAAACAACTCACTACTGCCACATCACTCTGCACAGAGCTGGTCTGGATTCTGGGATAGGGGAGTGAGATGATTCAAATGTAAAATTCCTAAATTTCTGTGTGAGGCAGTGAGCTCCAGTGAGTAGGGCACAGGCCTAGGATTCCTGAGGTGTCTAGTACAGGCAGGAGCGCTGCTGGCCCCAGAGAAGACCTGGTGCTCGGTGCGCTGAGGCTCGGGGCTCAGATGCCACCTTTGTAGCTGCCATTACAGGCAGTCTGGTGGCAGACCCAGGGCTCGGGTGCTGGGACTTGGGGCTTGAGCCCTGTAAGCCCAGCACTAGCGACGCCCCTGAGTACAGGTGAGGTTCTGTGGCCAGCAATGTATAGTAGGTCGATGAGGTGATTCCCATGGTCACTTCTGACTGAGACTTGGGAGGGCTATTCCTGGCTTTCACTGATCCACTGTGTCTTGGGCAAGTTCCTGTGCTTCTCTGGAAGTCTGCTTTTCCTCTCAGACTTACTCTGTATTGCCTTCTGAGCAGGGATTGTTGCTTACTCTGTGCTTGTGGGGCTCAGCTCAGGAGGGTAAACTGGAGGCATATTGAGTTTACTTTTAAATTAGTTTATCCAGTTTTTTTAATCACTACACCACTGGCTCAGCTGGGGACTCCAGGTGTTGGTGAAATACAAAGAATAACACAATACACCAGTGGTTTTCAAACTACGGATTGGGACCTGGTACTGGGTCACGGATCCTCAAGTACTGGGTCACAGCATCCCTGCTGCACCACCACAAGACTGGAATGGGTTAATCAAAGATGTAACTGTTGGGCTGTGGACATAAATTTTTTTTTGGTTTTTTTTTTTTCAACTGGGTTCCAAGAAAAGTTTGAAAACCACTCCAATATACTGTGTGTCATGAGGAGAGGTTGTCAAGTTCCTTCCCCATTTCCAGCCTTCTGCTGCAGATGTGGAGCCTAGTTGCATGTACCTTTCAACCTACCAATCTGCTTACACTTTCAAGGCCACCTTTGCTAGAAAATTGGCTGAGCCACTAGTTAAGTGGCCTCATGTCCCTTCCACAGACTGACCTTGGCAAATTTGCCTTAGGGTAAAATTAATGTGTTTTGACTTCACTGTGTTTTTTACCTTGGGATAAATGAAGGCTCATGCGATAAATGTTAGTTTTTAAAAGTGCCACCAGATTCCTTGTTTGTTTTTTGCTGGACTAGACTATCATGGCTACCTCTTTGGAACTTGGCATCATGCCTCTTAGTTGCACTGATGTAAAAAAAAATAATGCACCATTTTTAGCAGAGCAGACAAACCTTGAGTAGAGGTACCAAATGAGTTAAAGATTTGCAATTACTTTCCCCAAAATGCTGCAAGGAAGCTGCCTGAGGATAGTGTGTGTAGCAGGAGAATGAAATGGCCTGAATGCAGCCAGCTGGGCAACAGCAAGGGATCAACCTCCATGCTGATTTTTAACTCTGAAATTGCTTTGGGTTTTTGAATGGTGATCTTGTGGCCAAGGAACACACATCACAGGAAATCAGCAGATTTAGATTCTTCCCATTTCCAGGCTACTTGTGCAACCATTGACAAAGTGACTAAGCACTGTTCAGTTAGTTTTCTCTTCTGTAAAATGGAGATGATGATATTTAACAGACAGAAGAATTTGGAGAAGTGCATGTGTAATCTAATGGTAAATGTCCCTAGAAGTGTGATGCACAATGGGCTATGCTCTGTGTAATTTTTCTGTTCATTTTTGCAGTGTAATTGTATGGTTTGATGCCAGTTGTTATCATACAGGTTTCCCTTTTGGATGCTCTACTATATTGTTGCGGTATCATGTTCCCTGCAGCATCATGTATACGTACAGATGTGCAGCATGTTACATAGCGCAGACCCTCAGGACCACCTCTAGCACAGAGGCTGGAGAATTACATGACAAAGGCGGTGCAAATTGCCCTCCCTGGCTTCTGTAGAAGAAAGGTAGTCACAACAGCACAGGAAGAAGGGGGGCCAAAGGGGAAAGGAGAAGGAATGCAGATACTTTGGATATGTCTACACTACATGCTTAAGTCAACTTAAGCAACTCTGTGGCTACATTCAGAGTTTAAGTTGGCTTAAGCACTTGCTTAAGTTGGCTTAACTCCTGCCTGTAAAGTTGCCTTAAAGATTATCGACATTATTAAGTTGACTTAAGCCAATGTAGCCACAGATTTGGCTTACATCAACTTAATTGACCTCCAGGCCATCCAAGCACTCCTTTTGGTCACCAGGAAGAGCCTGCCCTGGCCAATGACAGGGCAGGAGGAAGCCCTGCCCACCTTGCTCCACAGAGTTGGCCAGGCCTGCCTTCCTGCACCATGAAGCAAGGCAGTCAGCGACGGAAGCGGGACCCTGCATTGACCCACCAGGACACTTTGGATTTTGGAGGCATACAGCGTCATAGCTCAGGCCCTGGCAGACAAGGGGCACAGATGGGACACTCAAAGTGCGGGTCAAAATCGAGGACCTCAGGCAGGGGTACCAAAAGGTCCAGGAGGCCATCTGCTGCTCGGGGGCAGCCACCACCAGCTGCCCCAACTACACGGAGCTCCATGCCTTCCTGAGGTAGGAGGATGGCACCCACCCGCTCCACACCCTCAACTCCACCAAGCCCCCCTCCCTCAACACTGACCAGGAAGAGGGCCAGTAGACAAGAATGTGGTGCTGGGTCGGGGAACACCTCAGTGACCATGTACACCACCATGCCCGAGCTATTCCCTGCCCTGACGCTGGAGCTAGGGATGCAGGAGGCAGCTCCCCCACCACCCAGGATGACCCAGGTTAGCAGACATCGTGCCACACCCCTGCTGCACCTGCTGGTGAGTGCTCCCTCCCTGCAATCATGGTGTTGCAGGTAGTTGGGAGAGGGACTGCAGGGAGACAGGGCGTAGGGAGAGGCAGGGTCCCAGGGAGGAGGCTCAGAGGCCCTCGCACAGAGGCAGTGGGGCAGGAGGCCATGTCGTGAAGGAGACCCAGAGCTGAACAGGACAGGAGTGTATCTGGAAATGGGGTGGGGGGACTGGAGGTGGGAGTGCCAAGGCCAGACAACATGTACCCAACACTGTTGGCACATGGCCTCAGGAGAGATCCCTGGTGCAGGGCTTCCTGAGGCTTATCACCATGGGCATTGCACTGACCTGTGCAGCAGAGCACAGCAGCATGTACTAAGGGGTCTCACAGGATGGGGAAGCAGAGGGATAGTCATGGAACAGCAGTTGCTGTCAGGCTGCACACTGCACTAGCTCATGGGAGGAACTCTTGTTCTTTGCTTCTCTCCTGCAGACCCTGTGCCTGTGACACAGGACACTCCCAAGGCATGCCCAGCCCCAACCAGGAGGAGGAGGGGACGTCAGTCACAGGATGAGATCCTTGAGGACCAGCTCCAGCTGGTAGGGCGGACTGATGCAGACCTGAGGGCCTGGCTGGAGCAGGAGGACACCCATCATAGGGTCAAGCAGTCCATGCTTGACCACATGCTGGACTTGCTTGAACAGCAGACCCATGCCCTTGTGGTGTGGGGCCACAACCCTCAGTCCCCATGTCCTTGACCCCAGCAGCCCTCCTCGCCAGCGGCCCAGGACTCAGGGTGGACAGCTGCACACCCAGAACCTGCCTGCCCACCTGGTGCACTAGCACCCCTCCATGTCCCCCTGTAAAGAAAACCCATGGACACTGTTATTCTGTGTCTAGTGCATCATTTTATTGTGTTGGGGATAGGAGGGAGACAGGTGGGGGGGGGGGGGCTGGCATAGGCAGGTGCGGTTGGTGACAGTGCATAGCAGGAGCCTGTTGATGGCCCTGCAGAACTGCCTCAGGACAGCCCCCACAGTGGACTAGACAATCCTGAACTGATGGACAATGGAGTGGTAGGAGCCTGGGGTTGCCAGCTTCCAGAGGGCAACAGCCACTTGCTTGCCCATGGGCAGGGTGGGTTGGAGTCGGATGTCGGTGTGCTGTGGAACTGGGGTGAACTCAGTGACCAGCTCGAAGAAAGTGCTCTTCCTCATATGCAGATCTTGCAGCCACTGGTCATTGGCCCACGTGGCGAGGATGATCCAATCCCAGCAGTCACTGTTGGTTTCCCATGCCCAGATGAGCTGGGGGCACAGTGGACACTGTGAGTGCACCAGGTGCCAGGTTCGATGGTGGGGTTGGTGTCCTGTGGCTATCCCCGGTGCTGGCAGTTGCCCCTGCAGTACTTGCTCCAGTGCTGGAGAGTCTGGCCAATGCATGGCAGGTGTGGAGAGCTGTGCTGGCACATTCCTGGGGCATGTTGGGGTCCGTTATCTCCTTGGGCTTCATCTTGCCAGGCAAAGTAGGGAGTGTGTTGTGGGCACCTCCTGTGTTTATAGGAGTGGGTGGGGAAGTGGGACGTGTCTCTGGTGCACTGTGGGCCAGCTACCCACAATGCACCACTCCTAAGGCAACCCAGTCAGTGCCAGGATGGACATGGGCAGTCTAGTGGCATTTTTGAATGTGGGCTCTCTAAATCAACTGAGTCCTCTAGTGTAGACAGCCTTTGAGAGTGGGTGAAGCTGCTGGCTATTGTCCATAAACACCTTCTTAGAAGCAATTACAAGATACTGAGCCTATCCATGTTGTTGGGAGGGCAGTAGCTGGTTGAACACCACCAGTAGTCAGTATTGTGGGTAAGAATTAGGAGAATAGATTAAAAAGCAATCTTGGAATAGTGGTAGTAGAATAGCATGCATTTTATATCTTTTATTTGCTACTGGTAACTCCTGACTCCTTTATTAAATGATTGTGCATTGATTTGCTGTATATTCACTTAAAATCATATTTCAATCAACAAACTAGTGTTTGTTTTATCTTTAGCTGTGTGGACTTCAGAGGGTGTGAATCAGAGAGGCTGGGCCTATCAATTTCTAAGACAAATGGATGGATGTGAGTCTACAGTGGTTGGAAGTGTGTCCCAATCTCTGTAGGATGTAGTTCCTGGTGTGGTGGCTGGGGACTAACAGGGCTTGTGTGGGAACTATTGCCATAGTGACCAGAGGGCACCAACCCACTGCCTGGGACCAATTACAGTCAGGAGGCTGGCATGGAGTGGCTCAGGAGTGAGTAGGCACCTGGTAAAGTGGGGCAAGTTGGGTTCAGGAGTGGACACGGGGGGGGGCATAGTGGTACATGGACCATATACTGGGAGCAGGCTGTCACGAAGTGTTTATAAATAAATAATAAATCCATGTAAGAAAACTAGAAAATTTAGTTTCAAGCCTGGATACATTTTTTTATTTAAATTTCTGTACATTTGGACACTACAGCTGGTATAAGCTACCAGCCTGTATCACACTTAGGACTGCTGCATCACACCAACTCTTCTGTGAACACAATGGCAATTTAAGACTTCTGTTTGCATAGACAACTTATGGGAAAGTATTTTATGCACTAAATGCTTTTGGCTAAGATTGTGTGAAACTCTTCTGGATCAATTTTACCCAGAGGAATACCTCAACCAATTATCCTATATGATTTCCATTCCAAATAATGTATTCAAAGAAGCTTACTTTACAATCGATAGGAAAACACAAACTACAGTTCCAAAAAAAATGGTAGTTGCAAAGTTTTCAGTAAGAGGATGTTTTTTTTCCAGTGCTCAAAGTGAAGTGTCTGCATTGACATAAATAGTTTACTTTCAGGAAAGTGTTATTTTGCCCATCTTTGTATTAGACAAACGTTTCCACTATAATGTGTCTGAACCTTATATAGACTCCTCCAGAGTATTACGTGCTTGGCAGTGTAGAGGGTCTTGGTGATCAAGATTTGCAGGAGTCATAGAGGCTTGCAGAGGCATTTTCCTGAGTATTTCATAGAGGCTATGGGCACCAGGCTTTCCAAGGGATTATTATTGTTGTTTATTTTTGCACAGTGCCTGTGACTCTGTACATGCTGTAAGAGCTATTAGTCATATCAATCCAAAGAAATTTCAATTTAGGATTCTGCCATGAATCTAAAAAAGCAAGGAAGCACATTTGGGGACATATCCTCAGGTACTGGAAATTGTCATAGCTGCATTGACTTCAGTGAAGCTCTGACAATTTATACCTGGTGAGGAACTAAGTGAAAATTTCCTTGCCTTTGTTGTCATGCCAGTGTCACCATCAACATGGCCAATTCCACAGGGATAGGCTCTCCTTGGAGACTGTCAACCAGATCAATTTCTGACTAGATTCTTATGCTGGGCATTGTTTATAACCATCACTGGCAATTATATTCCATCACTGAAGTTTCTGTTGTCCATGTGATCACTGACCATCTAGCATCATTCCTTGCTACAGAAACTTAGCATTAATTGGTGTTCCTGTCCAATAACATGGCAATACTGAGAAAACCATCAAAATTGAATCAGCGCTGTTGCTTTGTTCAGCTCTGAATATCCTTCTTGCAGATCCTATCCTGTCACTTGATATGGAGACATGAAGAAGAACTGAAGAAGATGACAAGAACTGAAAACTTCAATTTGGTATTCTTCACTCTTCTTTGAGGCCCACATTTCACTGTCATATGACAGAGTCAGCATAACTGTGGTTCTATTGATCCTCAGCTTTGTAAAAGCTTGATGCTGCACTGTCCTCACAGAGGCTATGTCTACACTACAAAAACTAAGTCGACTTTAAGTCAGCTTAATAAACTCTAAAGTAGACTTTATTAAGTTGAGTTAGTGAGTCCCCTTCTCTTGAGTTGACTTAACAAAATTGGCCAAGTCAACTTAAAGTGTCCTAATAAAAATGTGTTTGCTTAAGTTGACTTTACTAAGTCAACTTAAGCAGGCACATGTTATTACATAGGGCTTCTTAAGCCGACAGAGATGGTCACATTGCGTTAAGTTGACTTAATGCCTAAGCCAACTTGAGTGAAAGTTATTAAGTTGACTTAATGAACTCCAGTTGTAGCCAGGGCTTTGCTTAAGTTGACTTAAGCCTCCTTAAATCAACTTAAGCCCATCGTGTAGACATACCCAGAGGCTGCTGAGGGACTAAAACACAGCAGCAGCTGCTGCCAATATGGAGGCTGCTCAAGAGCATCTGCTGACCTTGTGAAAGTTCAGCGCTCTGTTCCACTTCTAGATCAGAGGTTTTCAAGTGAGGGGGAAGGCAACATGGGACTTTCAGGGGTAGGAGAGGGCATGGTGAGTTTTCTGATGAATTGTTGGTTATAGTAGAAGTTCCAGGTCACAATAATAAGCAATCTTAGCTATAGGGCAAGGTAGGCAAGTGCCCCAGGCCCCATGCTGGGGGAGGGCCTCATGCTGTGTGTCCGTCATAAATCTCCAGGGCTGGTCAGTCAGGACCAGGAGCCACACGTGATTAGGGGGTCCAGGTAGATAAGGAGGGGGCTGGGGAACTGCAGGGTGTGGGGGGCCCAGTGAGGATCAAGGGAAGGAGGCAGCAGGGGATTGGCGATGTGGATGCACTAGCAGCCAAACTTGGCAGAGGGCCGGCAAGGCAGCGACCATGAGGGGGGGGTGGGGAGGTCACAGGGGGAAGATGGTGGGGGTGGGTGGCAAAGCTGGGGGGCAAGCGCAGGCTGAGGGAGAGGCACCACGGGGCAGATGCTGGCTGGGGTGGAAGAGTGGGGGGCTGGCTGTGGGGCCTGAGGGAAGGAGTTGTGGCAAAAGTCAATGATGGCCCCTTCCCAAGAAATGGGGCAGCCCCATCCTTGACTTTTGCCCACAACCCATAATCACTAAAACCACTCCTGGTCACACTGCCACTCATTCAGATTTGGCTTTACCCCCAACCCCTTTACTATAATAAAGATTTTTAACTGATCTGTAAACTTGGAGGCTGTACCCTGTGACTAGAAAATCACTAATATAATTGCTATTTTTATGAAAGGGGGGAAAAATGATCAGGGAAACTATAGGCTTCTTGAAAGATAAAGTAGTTAAGGACATCGAGATGAATAGTAATTTGGGATAAAAACACAGCTATTTTTATAAAAGGTAGCTCATGCCAGACTAATCTAATCTCCTTCTTTGAGCGGGTAACTGATTTTGTTTAAGATAAAGAAAATGCAATAGGTCTAATCTAGCTGGATTTCAGTAAGGCATTTGATACAGTTTCAGATGGGAAATTATTAGTTAAAATCGAAAAGATGGGGATTAATGAGAATT
This sequence comes from Podocnemis expansa, assembly GCA_007922195.1. NCBI lineage: Eukaryota > Metazoa > Chordata > Testudines > Podocnemididae > Podocnemis > Podocnemis expansa. The sequence continues at coordinate 41,687,606 of ML681990.1, forward strand.
GAAAGTAGAATAAGGAACTGGTTAAAGGGGAGACTATATGTGTTATGCTGAAGGGTGATCTGTGCACCATGGTCCCTTCTGAACTTAAAGTTCTGAGTTTATAAAGGAGTGACAACCTGACCAAATCTGAGTGAGTGGTATCGCACCTATGGAGTTGTAGCACCACTCAGGTTGACCTGTCCACCCTTAGTGCTCTAGGAAGAATCTGTGCTGGTATTAAGCTGGCTATGCAAGTGTCCACATCTTTTGACCATCACCAAAGGGTGCCCATGATGCTGCTGCCCATGTTTTTGACAAGTTGCCTTGAGCTCAGTGTCCTGTCTGGGCAGGTTAATTTTGAGCAGTCGTAATCTGGAGCTGAAGACTGCTTAATGGTAATGACCAGACACTTAGTTTTACCTAGATTAATAAGCAGACCACTGTGTACTGCTTCTTGCCTGACCACAACAGCTATTGGCTGCAGAGATTCATCAGACTGATCAACAAGACAATGTCACTAGCATATTCAAGACCTCAAAGCAGAATGGTGGCCAGCTTAGTGCCACTGAGAGGTGCCTCCTCAAGTTTATATATCTAGTCAGATCTGACACTGAACCATGGTAGCAATATACAGCCTTGCTAGATTCCTGTGAAAAAAGAAACCATGCCAAATACCTGCCATTGACTTGAAACGCTGCTTTCTCTTCCATTACAGAACTCGTCTGTCAATGATAGTATCTTTCCAGACATACTAAGTTGCCTTTTTGGATCCCACACATTTGCTCAATGCACTGAATCAAAGGGATAGCTGTGTTAGTCTAGTCCAGCAAAAAAACAACAACAAGGAGTCGTGTGGCGCTGCATCTGAGGAAGTGGGATTTTCTCCCACGAAACTCATGCAAAAAATAAATCTGTTAGTCTCAAAGTGCCACACGCCTCCTTGTTGTTTTTTTTTTTACTGAATCAAAGGCCTGACAGAAGTTTATAAAACTGCTGTTCATGGCATATTAAATTCAGCCCTACCTTTGCAAAAAGCACAGTACCACATCATCTACATTTAGCTAACGTTTCATCTTCTCTGTTTGTAGCAGCAAAGGAAAACAACCCCCTATATGTCTCTTGCTCATAGGAATGTGACTGCTAGCTACCTACTACTTCAGATCTCCATTTGCTATGCATATTAGTGGGTAGGCACTTAACAGCATAATGGGGGCTAAAGCTCAGATCCTGCTGTTCCAAGAGCAAAGACTTCCATGACTTGAGCTTAAAAAGATACCTTTTCTTTAGCTATGAGGTGAGCAGTATAACACCTATGGGACACAGATGAACTATTTGGATTTTGTCCAGTAGAGGTCAGTTCATCACAATGTAAATTTTTGTTTGCAGACTTTCAAGGAGAGATCATACAGGTGCATGGTCTTTTTAAAAATGAAGTTGACTTTTTTTCATATTGAATCCACTGTACTCTAAATAGTAAAAATAAGGCTTTTTTTAAAAACACCTACTAGTGAACAAGAGACAAAGGTGGACAGGGTAGTATCTTTTATTGACCTAACATCAATTGCAGTCTCCATCATAAGATTCCAAGCTCACAGTAGCCTGATTCTAGTATTAAGACTCCAGTGATCAACATAAGTGAGAGTAAGATCTAGGCCTATTGTGTATATTTTCTGTATTAACCTGGTTACTGTGCAAGACAAGTGCACTGAAGTCTAAGGATTTTGTTGAAGAATAATCACCACATATAGTCAACTTGTAGAAATGATGGTATTAAGGTTCAGACACTAGGTGGACACCCCTAAGATATGAATTCCATTCTGAATTTTGGCACAGAATTTGTGTATGATCTTGGTCAAATCTCATTTTAGGCTCAACTGCTCCTTTAGGAACAACCCTGTGTAAGGGGTAATATGTAGATGCACTACTCCAGCAGCATCTGAGGGAAAGAATTTCTTTAGAGAGGCACAATTCTGGCTTGCATCTGGGGGGAAGTAATCTGCCACCTGTCCTGGTCTGTTGCATTTTACTCCCCTCCAGCCTTCTGCAGAGCTGCCAGCTGGGGTACCAGGGACAGAGCCAAAATCCTGCTTCTGCCTCACCAGAGTACCAGACATGTGGCCACTGGCTTCCCATCCAAATCATCAACAGAAGTCTAGGAAAGAAGTCCACACACCATGTTTCCCTTTGCAGCTGTTGGGGCTGGGTCATAAACCAGCCTTCAGTCACTCAGTACTTCAGTTTCCCCATCTGTAAACCTCTGCCTCACAACAGTGTCCTGAGGCTTAATTAATTGATTGTGAAGCTTCAGATCCTATAGGGACACACAGCACTGAAAAGCTTTTAAAGAACTAAGTAGCTAATTTAAAAAAAAACAACAAGCAGTTGTGTGGCACTTTAAGACTAACAGATTTATTTTTTGCCTGAGCTTTGTGGGAGAAGATCCCACTTCCTCAGATGCTTGGAAGATGGGTGAACTTACAGAAAGGAATGAAACTAAATGCAAGGGGGTGTAAAACATAAGATCAGGTCCTAAAGATGAGGGAGTTTTCGGGAGCTACAGGAACATCGCTGGACTCTGGGGTTGATGCTGCTCGACCTTGCGTGCGCCAGCCCCAGGAAATGTCTCTTCCTCAGTTTCCCCTTCGCAGAGCAGGGAGGGCTGAGCGGCTCCTCCCGCGCCCGGTAGCTGAGCCGGGCAGCCCCTCCCGGGCCTGCCCCGCGCGAGCGCCCGGGAGACTTCGGCGCGGCAGCGTTCACACGAGCCGGGCCAGGATGCGGAGCGCTGGCTCGCCGCCCGCCGCATCTCACTGAGTCTGGAAGCGCCGGGGCTGGAAGAACTGGACGGGCCGCGCCCGGCTGGGGAAGGAGGAGCCGAGCGGAGTGACTCCGGCGTGGGCAGCCCGCGCCTGGATTGGCTGCACGGGTGACTCCGGAAGCTATAAAGCAGGCGGCGGCGGGGCTTCGTTCTCGGTGCCTGCGGCTGCCCGGCGAGTCCCCGAGGACCGGACCGGGGCTGGCCGCTCCCGCATGGGGCCCCGGGCGGCGTGAGACGGCAGCGGGGCCGGGATGTCTGCGCGCTGCTGCGCGGGCCAGGTGAGCGCAGGGCGGCTGCTTCCCCGCCTCGCCCCCCGGGCGGGCCGGTTCCCCGCTCCCCGAGGAAACCGGAGCCGAGCTTCGCCCGGACCCCGCCCCGGGCCGCCCGAGCCAGCGGCTGGGCTGGCGCGCGGGGAGGCGCTGGGCACGAGACCGGGCGGGGGCAGCCCTTTCCCCGCGCCTGCCGACCGCTGAGGGGGGCCGGCGGGAAGGGCCTGGCTGGGCCGGGGAAACTTGGCTCCCACTTCCCCGAGGGGTAGCCCTGTCAGTGTGTACAGACACCGCGCCTGCCGCGCCTTAGAGAGATACAGGGCATAAGCTTTTGTGGGCTCCAGCCTGCGTTGTCAGAGGCATGAAGTGGAAACTATAGCTGAGAGGAAAAAACAAAAAAAGCAAGGAGTCTTGTGGCACTTAAAGACTAACAGATTGATTTATGGTATGAGCTTTTGCAGGAGACTGTCCCTCCTCAGATGCTTTGAAGAGGGGGACTTGCAGAGAAAGAAATGCAGGGGAGTGTAAGACCTGGATCAGGTCATACTGCAACAGCAAATCAGCATTTGTAAGGATTCAGATTTTAGGAAACAGCCTACAAAGGGAGGGTGAAGTCAAATTACCTGTTGTAATGTGAAAAGAAGCCATAGTCATGATTCACACAATTTAATTTGCATATTAATTCGATTTGGGCTGTTTCTTTTTCAAGTCTTGATGTTCTGTTGATTTTCTTGATGACCACCGTTAACACGTCATCAGTGGAGTGATTAGAAAGATGGAAGTGCTCAGCAACTTTTTTTTTGTGTGTGTTATGATTTCTGATATCAGTTTTATGAGTATACAGCTGAAAGGTAGCTGCATGGGTGTAGGTCCCCAAGGAAACGCCTGAGGGAGCTTGTGGAGTGCAGCATGCCCATCTCTTCTGGGGATGGCCTCACCGCAGATGCCCTGTTACACTGGTGCAAGCTTCCCTGGGGGCTCACTGCTTAACTCGGGTAAGGGTGGGGTGTTACAGGAGGGCATGGGTAGGGTTACCCAATGCAAGGCAAAAGAAGGACATGTCCTTTTTACCTTCATGTTCTCCATTTGGGAGGCATTTTAAAAGTGTATGATTTTGTCTGGCTTTTTACTTACAGGGGTTAAAATACGCTGGAATGTCCCTAAACATCCTATTTTTAGGGGGAAGCATTCTAGGACCCCCTAAAAACAAGACTATTACATTAATACCACATTTTTCTCCACGTGTCCGCCAATGTACTCCTTTTCATACTTCTCTGTTCTCCTTTCCATGCTTCAGTATCTGGTAACCCTATGCCTGGGTGACCAAGGTGAAGGGGGAGACCAGTCCATTACGTGGGTGTTAATCCAGAGTAATTCCTGTTTCACGTTAAGCCCCTATGGTGGAAACCAGAATCTGGCCCAAAGAAAGTGAGGTGGGCCAGCTAGGATAGTGGTTTTCAAACTTTTTTCCTCAGGAGCCAGTTGAAAAAAATAATTTTTGCTCACGACCCAATAATTTATATCGTGAGCAATGCATTCTTATCTTTTGACAGCGGCAGCCGTGATCCAGTACCTGAGGGTCGGTGATCCAGTACTGGGTCCTGGCCCTATGGTTGAAAGCCACTGAGCTAGGCCGTTGTCTTCATGGCCCAACAGATGTTTTTACAGTAAGGTAACTAAGGCACTGTAGGCAAGTTCCAAAAGGGTAGCCTTGCCCATGGTTCAGCAAAATAAGCAAGGAGTCCCATGGCACTTTTAAAGATTAACACAATTTGCTCGTGCAAAAAATAAATTAGTCTTTAGAAGTGCCAGAGGACTCCTTGTTTGTTTTAAGGCCCTAGTTACTTTCCTAGTGTGAGGGAGATAAAGGACAAGAGTATCTTACATAAGCGGTTCTCAAACTTTTATAATGGCACGCCCCCCCTTCATTAAAAAAAGGGCCCACATGCTTAATTTGGGAGCAGGAGGGCAAGGAGTAGCAGCAGCTTCTGAGCCTGCTGTGACTGCTGGACAAAATGATGCTGGCACCAGGGAAATTGCACCTCGTCATCTGGATTATCCTTTGGTAGCAGTGTGGACACAGCCACTGCCTCTAGGATCCTGCAGTGGTGCAGTAGCATGCCCAGCAGCCATGGTGGGCTGCTGCCAGGAACAGAGCTCCAGCTGGAAAGGAATCAGCTGTGCAAAGTGTGGCACTGGACTGGCTTTTCCATCTGCAGTGTCCGGCTTGCTGTCTGCAGCAGCCTCTCCCTCCCTCTGCTGCACTCCTAAAGGTCCCACACCCCGAACACCTGCTTTGGGCTTCCCATGTGGTGCCTAACCCTGCTTTCAACCTGCTGCCTCTCACCCAGCAGGGGGCGATGGCGCCATCATCATCAAGTTTCGGGGGCATTGTCCCAACCCCCGAAACTTCATGGCGCCCCCACAGTCCATCTCATGCCTCCTTAAAGTGGCCCATCCCAGTCTGAGAACTGCTGATCTACACTGTAAACTTAGCTCTGTTTAGTGTGAAAAATCCCTGAGGGACATGGGTTATGCTACGTAGCCCCCTGCATAAACAGCACTGTGTTGATGGAAGGATTTCCACTGACATAGCTAGCACCTCTCAAGGAGTTGGATTAAAAGTGCCCATGGGACAAGTGGCTGAGATAGTGTCTTTGCTGAAGTACTACTGGGACAAAGTTGTCTGAATGTGGACCTGCCCAAGGGCACCTGCATTTTTAACTGCCAGGTCAACATTATGCTCTGCTTGTGGTGCCTTGTCTCTGCTAAAAACAAACAAGGGGTCTGGTGGCACTTTTAAAGACTAACATTTATTTATTGCATGAGCTGTCTCCCACCCAAAGCACATGCAATAAATACATTTGTTAGTCTTTAAAAGTGCCACCAGGCTCCTTGTTTATTTTTGCTGAACTAGACTAACATGGCTGCCTCTTTGGAATTAGTTTCCACTAGGATTTAGCTGTGAAGTAGTGGATAAATGAGAATTAATTGCATCTGAAAACAAGGAGGGCATTTTCAGCTGGACTCAGAAATAAATAAGGAGTCAATGTGGTCATTTGAGGATGCGAGCAAACGTATTTGTTCAAATGACAACAGAAGTGAGTCTTCTTAAAAAACCAACAAAAAAAAACCAACAAAAACTATTTCACTTATGTTCTCTCTCTGTCAGACACTAGCAATCTGCACATACAGGAATAGGGGAAGCAAGGTCTCCTCTTAGAGGAGGAAGTGGCAACAAAATAGTCATTTACACTTGTTTGTTGAATATAGGGCAGCCAGCATAGTGGAATGTGAATAGTGACTTTTTGAAACCCAGAGTGGTACCCATTTGCTGTTCTCTAAAGTCAGACTGAGTGCTCAGACCACTGCTTTCTGGATGGGTATTCTGGATCTTTGGGGGAAGCCGGCTTGCTGCAGCAGCCCCAAGCAAGGTGGCAGTTCAAGTATAGTTGAATTACAAATGTGTACCACCTGATGGTGTTAATCTGGTTGCTAAGAAACTTCACATTTTAAGAAGTGCTGAAAAAAAACAAAATACTAATACTTAGGTAAAACAGACACATAAATGGGCAGCCCCTCAAGTTTCTAATTGCAGCTATGCCAGGCGGAGGAGTTTGTCAACTTCCCCCTTTCTTGTCCCAATACAGTAAGCTCTGTATTCAAAGAATGAAATGAGAGAGCCGTGGAAAGTTTTTCTCCTCGCTGGAGGCATACAGAGAAATCCCCCATGAAAAGTAACCCCAGGGAAAATGCTTTCAGTCTGAGCAGTTCTGTGGTTTTGCTGTTTTAAGCTACAAACTATAAGATATGAGGAAACAAACTGATTCTTCAGGGAGATGTCTTGTGGTGTGTTAAATAATTTTTAAAGCAACATCTAGTACCTCTTTTGACCTTTTAGAAAATGATACACAGAACATATGGTGTGGTGGCTTTTGCCTTTAACTCAAGCTGGTTTTAAATTGGATTTCTTCACTTTTCTCAGTGCAACTGGAGAATCTTGCAGCTATGACTTGTCGGTTGTCAATGTTCTTAACTTTTGCTCTCCTGAAGCTTCTGCTCTTCAGTATTCATTTCTCCTGTTGGCTTGTCAAGCTTGTCCTATCTTTTTCAGAGTTAAAACTCCTTATTAGCATAATTGTAAAATATGTAAAATTTTAGTAGAGGTGTCTCTGTTTATGCAGTACTGTGTAAAACTGTATCCATATACAGGCTTCTTAATAATAGGCTTTTTTCCAGTGGTTCCAGATTGCTTGTGTCTTTGGCTAAATTTCAGCTGCGTAATTGCAGTCTGCCTTTCTAACATTGCAATGTAATTTCAAGCAGAAATAATAGCATTACCTTCTCTGTCTAGTGAGTGCAAAATTTATTCTGATGGAACGTTATGGCTTAGAACTTAAACACGAGAAGCTATAGCTTGGCATAAAGGGGTGTAAATTCAGAAATGGAAAAGTTGGACTGACCAGCAGGAAAAGCTTCTTGACAGATCTATAGCGTATGGTGTAATCTCCCAAGGCAGGGCTGTCCCTAGGATAGGGTGAGAGGGGTGATCACCCAGGGCCCCGCGCTGCCCCCCCCCCCGCCAAACGACTGGCTGTTTTCTGTCCAGGGGACTGGGTGAACTGAAAAGTGGTAGCTGGCTTCAGTGCTCCTGGTCCTCTTCCCCGCCATGTGTGCTGCCTTTGGCTCCGTGCTGGGGGCAGTGTGCGTGACAGCTTAGGCGACTGCAAGCGCCAAACCTGGCTGCTGCTTGTCACCAGCTTGCTGGGTTCTCTGGATAGGGAAGAGCCAGCACAGGATTGAAGGGGCCTGCCCCTCCCCTGAGCCAGCTGGCCTTGCCCCCCCAGTGTGGGGGGTGAGTGGGACCCCCGCAGAGGGCAATTCACCTGGGGCCCGTGTTACCAACTTTGCCCATCAACTCGAGGTCTGCTCATTTATTAGGGTTACTTCCTCTGGTGTGTGTTTGTGTGTGTGTGGGGGGGGGGGTTTGCAATTCTATTAGTGTATTGTTTGTGTCACTTGTGTCTGTGTGGAGCTTACATCTCCCTTCTGCAAATCCCTCCCAGTGGAACCACACTTGCAGGATCTAAATTTCCCGACTAGGTTCCTAAGTGCGACTGAGTGGACCGGGTCTATCAGCACTCTCAGCTGACCCCATATGTGTCCCTGAACTCAGCAGGCTGGGTTACACAGCACTGGTCTGCTGCTACCCTTATGTGCCCCTGTACCGCACCGGACTAGACTGGAGTATGCATCTGAGCAGGCTGGGTCAAAGCAGCACTTTCAGCTGTCACCCTGATATGCCACAAGTTCAGCATGCAGGTAACCCCTTAATGATCAAACCTTAGAAGGAACTGGGCATCACAGGGATTTTTGACTAGGTAAAAGGAGCATTGCTGCAGACCAATACTGAGGAAGTCTGGCAACCAGCTTGATTAGGAAAGTTACTTTATTGCCAGGTACATAAAACTTATGAATAATTATAAATGGAAAGAAAAATGTCCAAACAGTTACAATATTGATAACCATACAAAAGAAGAAAATGATCACAGTTACAGTATTACCCAGTTTCAATTATAGTATTGGGGAAAGCTAGCCCAAGTGGATTACAAAAGATCACTTTTAGAGTTATATTTGGACTAGGGAAAAACAGAGAGAAGCAAGGGGGAGAATGTCTCACCACTCAGTGCAGCTCAAAGGTACCCGTGAACCAGGCTGTTCAGCTTAGGGTCTGGAGTGCTGGAGACGGGCAGAACCACCACCACAATCAGCAAGGAGAGAGAGAAGTCTAAGTGGACCTGAGGCAGCTTGTAGGTCCAGGCAACAGGTCAGGCATCAGAACAGACTCAGAACAGATTCTGTCCCACTAACTCTGGTAGGGGTTTTTGTAGGGAAGAAACAATGGTTCAAGGCAGAACACTAGGTGGTTTTGTGGTAAATAAGGGAGTATACCAGAGGTGTTTTGTTTAGGTGGACAATAGGAGCTGATCATTCCTGGTGATGGGTGGCATTCCTCTGGGAGAGCTTACAATGCAGTCAGGCAGATTCAGTATGTTGGGTATCAGTTGAAGATCTATTGACTAGAATTGGTCTGAACTGCTGGGCTGGGTGTGTGCAGGCATGAGTTCATTTGTCTCAGGAGCAGGGATCTCCCATCATGCAGTGCTTCTCTGCTTTGCCAGTCCCAGAGTTCAGTACGACTCCTGCCTTGGAGCTTGGTTCTCCATTCGGTATGCTAATTCTGGTTCCATCCTTGATGCAAATGAAGTTTTCTGCTGTCCATTCAGTGTGCTAATGGTTCACAGCTTCCATGTAGATGAGGCTAGAGGAGTTGGCCTAATTCCAGCACCCTTGTTCAAAGGGGTTTTAGGTGTGTCGCCCACTGCCTTTCATTGTTTCTGGTTCAGCAGAGGCTGAAGGTGATGGGGGGAAGGGGGAGAGTCTCAGTGGCTGGTTATTATGCTCTGATTCTCCAAGAACACAGAGCTACTAACACCCGCATCTCCCTGGGATGGCCCTGTCCCAAGGGAAATAATAGAAGCTGGATCGCTTCACACACTTAAAACAAGACTGAATAGTGAGTATAAAATAAATACTAAATTAGTAGGGAGATAGGTATACATGATGTAAATTTGGTTTTTTAAAATTCTAGAATTTATGAAGCATTCTAAAAATAAACAGACCCGTAATGGTGTATGTCTCCCATTTTGTTTGATAGGGATCTAACGCTTATCTAGGTTAAGGACTGACCAGTGCAAAGTTGGGGTTGCACCAGTTGCAACTTAACCCCCACTTGCAACTGACGTAAGCTGCACAGGTTCATTGTATTTACTGTACTATGGGGTATTGTACTAGTGTAGCATACCTGTGCAAAAATCTTGTAACATATGCAAGCCTCAACAAATGAAATGCATGTCTTATAAAGACACAACAGAATTGTTGGGAAGGGGTCAGATGGACTCCTAGAATCCTGAAAGTAAGCTTTTATTTTGCTTAGTTCAAAGGGGCAGCCATGTCAGTCTAGTTTAGTAAAATGATCAAGGAGTCATGTGGCACTTTTTATTTCTTCCTGTTCTGTACATTTCCCCATCTTCCAAACATCTGATTAAGGGGGGATTTTCTCCCACGCAAATTCATGCAGTAAATAATTCTTTAAGTGCCACAGGACTCCTTGTTTGTCTTTCATTATGGGATAGCATTGAAGATAGGAAATTCTTAGTCCAGCAATGTTTAAGTACCTTAAATACTGATTGGCAAGTATGTGACTGCATTGAACTCCTTAGTCCTTATTTCTCTCCTGTCTTTTATAGCACCTGTCTTCTCAAGGCGCCTGTGTATTACTTACCTACGGTTAGCTCCCGTTCCCAGGTGTTCCTTGATAGGAGCAGGGTTTAAACCAGTGTAGAATCTCTCATTTTGTACAACATGCCAAATCCCCTATTCCAGTGCATACAATAGGGCCCATATTACTTCAGTCAGCTCTGTATAGTTTGCAACAGAAAAACTGATGCGGTGTAGTGACTGGGAGTTGATCTTGTCAACTAATATGACAACTGTGAATGCCTGTAGGGGTGGAGAAGGTTAAAGGTGGTGAATAAATTGGATTTCTCTAAGCTGCTGCTCTCATTAACTTCTTAAAATACATTTGTTGTCATACTGCAAAAGTTTACAGACATTGAAATCTTTGTTTCAAAGGGTGGAGATGTTAAAATACACCATTCTAGTGAGCATTGAGGACTGGCTTTACAGCAGTGGTCATGGTGGGAGTGCCACAGTAGAGCAGCTCACAGTATCCTATTCACTGTCATCTCACCATGTGCAGAGTAGGGTGAGACAACATGGTGGCTAAAACTGGTGCCTGTTGACATCCTGTCTGCACAGGGTGTCCACTACTGCAGTGCTAGTGGTTGGAAAGGAAGCAATAGTTGAGACATTTATGGTGCCTGACTGGTTTGGCAGACTAAATGTCAGTTTTTTTAAAGCCACTGTTGGTATTGCTAATGGTAACTTGATCAGACTTACTAGGCTAGAATGGTAATTTAATACTTTTTGTGTTCATTGTAACTTTTCTGAATTGAGAGAAATTATCCTGTTAATAGACAATAGATTGGATGATCTATTGGGGTGGAAAAGGTATATCTCCCAAGCATGTGTACGTACCTTAAAAGCTTGCTGCTTTAGTGGCTTTCTGAAGTGGTTAACCATCTGTTAAAGGCTGCAGAAAATTTGGATTAGAAAGAGCCTCTCTATTGACCACCAGCATCATAGCTTATTGTGCCAAAACCTTAACTACAACCTGATGTTATCACCAATATTGGGTCCTCAAAGTACAAGATATTACCTGAAGGTACCACATCAGTGTTCAAGTGTTTGTGTAGGCTGTCAACATTCATGTTTGGGGTTATTCCTCAACTTCCACACGGTTTTACTACTACCAGTCTTTGCCACTGCTGATCTCACTTGACTTATAGCTCACTGGGTTCTTTTTTTTTAAAGGTCAGTGCCTATGGTGAGTTGTTCTGAAAGAGCCAAGTTTTCCAGAATCATCTGCATTTCTTCCCATTTTGTTACTCTGTAGGCTTCCATTATGGTAGTTTGGGGGTAAGGAATTTTCAGGGGAAAAGGTGTTACTGGACTTCCATATCCTGGATAATGGAATGTGTCCATGTGGCAGGTGGCTTGGAGCATGCATTTATTTTTGTGTCTCTTCTTCGGAAGGCATCCCCACCTCACTAATGCGGGGATGGACGAAATTGGCTCACCACTAGGCATCAACAGTTTTACTTTTGGTTGCTCCTTCATTACATTTCTGCAGTGGAACTAGGCAATAGGCTACTAAAACTGGTTGCTATGTTGACCAGAAACATGATTTATCAAGGCCTATACTAATGATGCTGTAATCCCCATGAGGCTTCATTTCAACAGCGTGGGAGTTAGTGGCAAAGTCTCTGTGATAATCTTACAGGACTGATTGCATTCAATATTAATGTGTGCATGGCTTAAGATAGAAGACAATACTCCACAACCAGATAACATAAGGCAAGGTTGTTTGCTTGCACTGTTTTTGGGATCATCTCCTAACTGATGCTGACCAATGTCTAGTGTAGACAGTTCAAGTAGTGCCCATATGGGTGCTCCACCTGAGGTGTGCATGAGCCCGTGTGCTTTTGGTCAGAGATTTTCAGTATCAGGGTATTTCTGATCCAGTTCAGACATCTTTGTGCCCTTGTTCATACTGAGGATGCATAGAGATGTGTGAGTGAACTGTTCTCTATTTCTTTTTCAACCCCCAGACAGTCTGAGATGGTGCTTTTAACATGTCCACTCCTGTCTTTCCTGGAGCCTGCCTTTACTTTAGTTTAATCTAGTTGATTTAGTTTAATCTTGTTAGTTGTCATTATTGTTGGATTTTTCTCTTTTTAACCTCTGGGTTTTTTTTCTGTTGAATAATTTGCCCCTCCTTCTTCCCCATGTTTTCTTTGAGTAGCCTTCCATAGGTGCTGTCATTGCTTGTTATACAGGGTTCTCGAATGTTCCATGTTCTGCCTACTCTCTGTTAGTCCATCCTGGACAGCAAAAGTCATTCTTGGTGCCTTGGTTGGTTAGGGTACACCCAAACACCATACAAGGGTAAGAGCTGTACTTTTAAGAGCAAATCAGGAAAACACAGAAATTAAATTTGTGCTTCTCATGATAGAGGAAACCCTGAGATCAGCTTCAGACATGGGCTCAGAAGATCCACCATATCTTGGTCTTCAGCTGCATATAATGCTCCATTGCCATCTATGTTCCAGTTGCCGAGATCATTGTGAGATAAAGCTGACTTGCTTGAGATTTCTTTAGAGGAGGCCCATGAATCACAGCATAAGATGTTCAGTTCCCTGCATGAATTCCATAAGCACTCAGTGAAACTCTTGAAACCATCTAAAACTAATTTGATACATCCGTGCCTTGGCATCACCAATATATAAGTGGGCAGACCACACATTCTCCCATCCACCACCAAATTCTTTTGTTGTGGAGGTGGCCAGCAAAGATACCAAACAGTATTATGAAAAGTCTGTGATAAAGACAAAAAACCAATTTTGAACTATTTGGTTGCAAGAGTTAATCTTCAGTGCCCCTGCAGTTCAGGACCATAAATTACCAAGCTCTTTGGCCAAATGCTACACCACCAGTTATAGTAAATTCAATACCATTATCTCTCTAAAGGGCACAGAGAACAGTTCAGAGCAATCATAGGTAACGGTCAGCTCTTAGCAAGACCCTTGTGTGATTGACTGGATTAAGGGGACTGTTTATAACACTGTTTAACATCAGTATTTCAAAATTGCAATCATTCTTATGAGAAATGTCAAGTATGATGATATGCTTTGTGTATGTCATATCTGTGCTGACAGTTATGGATATGTTTGATTATCTATATTTCAAGTTGTGCTGTGTTTCTAAGAGACAGTATGGCTGCAGCAAGAGTCGTCTTAATGGCCCATTCAGAAAACTTACTGGTACAATAAGTTAAGGGGGAAAAGCCAGGGCTATGCCTGATGAATCATCAGGACTTTGTCACGTGACCCTGGACTCCATCTTATTCCTGTAAATGACCACAAGCACCATGGCGAAGGCCAAGGGTTGTAAAAGGCAGCTACACTGTATCCCTTTTTGAAAATCTTGTCTGTTGTTAGTGTTCAGTGGTCAGTCTTCAGCCATCGTCTGTCTCTGGATCTATTCATCTATAGCAGGTGTAGCCAAACTGTGGCTCAGGAGCCACATGAGGCTCTTGAATGAAAAATTATAGCTCCTGGAAGAAAGTCAGCAAATCAGTTTAGGAAAGCAGCCCCAGCCTAGGAGTTCAGGAGGGGATCGGAATGATGGGGAGAAGTGCAGCATGGTTAGGATTTTAAAAAACTCTCCACTAGCCTGCCGTCTTCTATGTTGAACAGCAGTTTTTACTGTATAGGCCTAGTTTTCATTGGTAACCTTAAGTAATTCTTAGAATCTGACATTAGTAGGATCAATATTTGTCCTCTTTTTACGATAAAATTAAAGTGCAATGAATTTTAAACTTAGTAATTTTGGAGTAGGTAAAAGTATATGGCTATATGCTTCAGTGCCACTTGCGAAGGTTTAATAATCAACTTGTGTGGCTCTTGAGTTCCATCAGTTTGGCTACCCCTGATCTATAGCTTTTGTGGGAGAAAATCCTACACTGTCAGTTGCTTTGAAGATCTTAAAGTGAGACTGTCTCCTATGAAAGCTCTTGCAATAAATAAATTTGTTAGTCTTTAAGTGCCACAGGACTCCTTGTTTGTTTTTGCTGGACTTGACTAACATGGCTGCCCCCCTTTGGAACTTGGCATCATCTATAGCCTGAAGCTGTGAAACAAAGGACTGAGATCTATCCAGGTAGTAGACTTACACCAGAGGGATTATGCAACTCTGCAAATTCTACAGTTCTATTGGAAACCTGATATACATGAACTTAAAAATAATTTGAATGTATCTGACAGGGCTGGTGCAATGCGGTAAGCAAGGTAAGCATTGCAGGGGGGCGCCAATATGGGGACTGTGCCATTGTGCTGCGTTGTGATGTCACTCGTCTGCCCGGGCATCTGCTGTGCTGCAAGGGGGTGCTAGAGACCCTAGCGTCATTCCTGGTATCTAATTGCTTTAATCATTTTACATTTACAATTTGTCTTATTGTTATAAACCTTTAGTTTTAGTTACTAAAGGGTTGACTGGCAGAATGGTATTTTGGGTGAGACCAAAGCTTGTACTGATCTGATAATATGGCTGACCCAACCTTGGGGTCAAGAGAATCTTTTGATAAATAGTGTGGAGTTTTAAGTAACTGGACCTATCAGCTGACTGGGAGCCCGAGACTGAAATGCAGCAAGAGACTGTGTTTTGTTTTGGCTTCTTGATGGCCAGTATGAGGAATCAGAAGCATTGTTTGTGTCTTGTTGGGAAGTCTGACTTGTCACTGGAAGAATCTGTTCTCCTTTTGCAGCCTGCCCTAACCTTGGCATTTTCAGGCAGCCACCGTAGGCATGGATGGGTCACACCTCATTGTAAGCCTCTCTGTACAGCCACTGCTGCAGCTTGATCCATCTTCACTGCTGTTGTCATGCATTGAGCATCTTTGCTGCTGTTGTCTGTGACCCTGCCAGCAGGTTTGGAGATTTGAAGATCCTGGGGGACAACCACTGCACCCGTGGGGTATGGGGTGGATTTGGGGTACACTTTATTAAAATGAGTATAGGGTAAGGTGAGCGGTGGTTGGTGTGTGTCATGTTTGTCACAGTGGTTTCTGTAAAGTGTTGGGGGGTACCTAACTTTCAGGAGTGGGGACAGGTTGGGGAACAATGGGGTTCTTCAACTAACCTACTAACACTATAGCCCTACTCACTATAACCTAAAGGCTACTTTAATACACTATAGGAAAAGGGGGGGGTACAATGCAAACTAGTGTGCGGCAGTAGCAGAGAAGATAAGTAACAGGGAAGCTGG
This sequence comes from Podocnemis expansa, assembly GCA_007922195.1. Classification (NCBI taxonomy): domain Eukaryota; kingdom Metazoa; phylum Chordata; order Testudines; family Podocnemididae; genus Podocnemis; species Podocnemis expansa. Next base: position 41,703,176 of record ML681990.1, read on the forward strand.
GGCCTGAAGAGGAGTGAAGGCAAGTGGGGGGGTGTCGAAAGGCAGTGGGGTGAGGAAGTGCTTGGGGGTTGGGGTAAGGGGACAGAGGCAGGAGAGGGGCTGTAGGTGCCTGGGAGTGTAGGCAATGGGGAGAAGCAGGAGGGGCTGAAAGGGGATTCAGGGGTTTGCGAGGGAGGCAGAGGAGGGCAAAATGGTAGGGAAGGCAGAAGGGGTTCGGGGGAAGTGGCTGGTGGGGAAGGCAGAAGGGGTTGGGGGAAACCGGCAGTGGCTGCAGGAGCAGCTCGGGAGCCGCAGAAAAAGCAGCGGCGAAGCTGGAGAGCCCGGTGGGCGGCTGTGGGAACCAGTGGCAGCTGGTGAGGGCAGTTGGCGGGGGCCGCCGGGGATTGGGGAAAGTGGCAGGGACCAAGCGGCCACAAGAAGCGGCGGAGAGGCGGCAGGCGGGAGTTTGGGGCCGCTGCAGGCTGTGGCGGGTTGCGGGGAACCGGCAGCGGTGGCGAGAGCAGCTCGGGAGCCGGGAGCCACAGGGCAGGATGTGGGAAAGAACAGCTGGCAGCCGGGGCAGGAAGGGCGGCCGTAAGAGCGGCTCGGGAGCCGGGAGCCGCAGGAAGCGGCGGAGGACGGGGAGGGCTGGCGGGCTGCCGTGGGAGCCGGGGAAAAAGCGGCGGGGCCGCTAGAGAGTCTGGCGGGGATTGGGGGAACCGGCAGTGGCCGTGGGAGCGGCTCAGGAGCCCAGAGCCACAGAGAGCCGCAAGGGTAGCGGGGTGGGGAGAACGGCTCGGGAGCGGGGAGCCACAGGGACAGAAGGAAAGTTGAGGCACACCGGGGATCCCAGAAATGAAGAGGGGACAAGTAAAGTTAAAGAGAAAAAGGTTTATTTAAGTTGGGGAGGTTACGGAGGGGAGGGCGAAGGCAACTTAACCAAACAATTCTAAAGGCTAGGAACTAAAGGAAACAATCTTAACAGCTAACTTAAGACTTCTAAGGCTACCAATTAACTTTATACAATGTTACAAAACACAATGATACTCTTAAAGCAAGTTCAAACAACCCAGAAGGAAAAGGGATACACTGAGTGAAACAAAGTAGCAAGAGGCAATTAGACACTGGGAGCTCCTAACATACACACTGAAGTGGGAAATAAACTCAAAGACACACACACACACACACACACACACACACACACAAGCCTGTAAAGCTGGGGAAAGCAGTTTTAAACCAGCCCTGAAGAAACAGAATAACTTTATTCTTAGAGAAAGGTTGCAGGGCAGACTCTTACCACTCCTATTAGCAGCAGCAGCATTACAGGCGAGAGAAAGGAGACTCGTAATCAGCCGGCAGTTGTACTCATGGGGGTAACTCGTGGATACGCTCTAGGGGGAACTCGTGAGCGGAGGAGGCAGCTTCTGGTTGATCAGGCCAGGCGAGATGTTGAAAACCGTCCTGCCTGAGCACCCCAGAACCTCAGCTTTTAAAGACTATTTCCCGCCTTTCCCTGATTACAGGGAATGTGGGGAACAATGGGGGTGTGAGTCATGCCCTGCAGAACCTTGCAGTTAGGCAGAGCCCACCTACACCAAGCTCTGCAAAACAATGGGCCCCCAGGGTGGTAACCGCCATCCAGTTGAGTTCAATGGGGCCATCTAGTTAAGGTGAAGGAGCCATTGTTCACTTCACACGTTCTATGTACTTTAGTGATGGCCCGGGAGGGGCAGCCATCAAGGTAACTCCTATGAGTCACAGACAGTCTGGCTTTCCTAGAGAAGCCTAAAAAACTGTGGGAGGACTTCTCCATTGGACTCGAATTCTTTTGAGTCCATGGATGAATCCTTGAGACTTGTAGAGGTTCATCAGTTTATCTAGATGTTTGCTTAGATTTACAACAGGCTACATAAAAAGCATTAGCAAATTCAGTGCCAACTAAAAATTCATTCACACAGTGATACTGTTCTCTGCTTTATATACTGTACACTATATATGCTACTTACATTCCAATTGATTTATAAATGTATATTAAAAATAATGAAGTAAGCAGTTTTTCAGTAATAGTTGCTGTGGCATTTTTGTATTTTTATGTCTGATTTTTTGTAAGCAAGTAATTTTTAAGTGAGATGAAACATGAGTTTATGCAGGACAAGTCAGATACCTGAAAGGAGTACGGATATCTGGAAGGGATGAGAGCCGCTGCCCAAAAAGACTCAAGGGCAACATTCAGATTTCTTGGAATATATACACCTGGAACTAGACTAGAGGCTTTTAGCCAAATTAGATCTTTGCTGCTTTTCAGGGTGGTCCAGAACAGCCTATATTCGAAAAAGGCATGGCCTAGGCAAGTTAGTGTTTGTCCATCACTAAGTATTGAGCTTACTCAGTTGATGAAAGGAACAGTTCAAGGTCTGCGAAGGAGTTCCTTTCACTCAACTTCCTTATCTTAATGTCAGATACATCCCTCTTGAGGGGGAGGAGCACATGTGGGTGGACACACCTTTAAGAGCAAATGGGCACCTCAGAGGGTCTTTTGCACATCAAGCTCTTTGAACTGAGACCTGTGAGAACAGCCCATGCATCCACTTCCTTCAAGGGCACAGCCCTCAAGATGATGATAGACCATGTGGCCTGCTACATGTGCTGTATTAATCAACAAGGAGCAGTTTGGGCCAAAACAAAGTTTTGGAACTGGTGTATAGCCAGTCACACCATTATCTTGGACTCCTATTTCTTTAGGATACTGAACAACAGAGCCATCCATCTCAGCAAACATGTCTCCCAAGATTACAAGTTGGAGATAGACTTGTGTATTCTCAAACATCTTTCTGATCTGGGATTTCCAGGAAGAGGACCTCTGTCACTAGCATCAACAAGAAGTGCATCAAATTTCTGTTTCACAGAAGGTCTGGGTCCTTCAATCCCTTATTTTTCCTCATTCCTTGGATTAAAGGTATTTGCCATGCATGTTGTTCAGCACCAGTGAGTGTGATGGTGTTGAATAAGATCAAACAAGACAAAGCCAGAACCATTTTGATTATTCCAACTTGGCTGAGATATGTTTGGTACCTTTAACAGATTGGCCTCTTTTCTTGTCCAGCATCAAGTCTTCTGAGACAGCAGATGAGGAAGAGACGAGGGCTTTTCATCTTAGGACTTGGTTACTCAGTATTTCTCAGGGATAGAGGCTTCCTGTTCTATGGAAGGACAAGGGATATCATTCAACAGCAGGAAGATATGTATGCAAAACATTTTTTTTTTTAAGGTAAAAGAGATTCCTTATTGGTTTACACTGTGACAACATTTGTCTGTTCACTTTTTACTTCTTTGCTGTCCTTCACTTCCTGTTGGAATTGAAAAAGTCAGGTGTCTCCATGAGTTCAAGCAAGGTTCACTTGGCAGCTAGTGACTCTTAATTCTCAGAGAAGGGCTGTCAAACACATGGCTCATGAATCTCTTCCATCCAGCCCATTACTACACTGCATGGGACCATGCACTCTCCCTAATAGAGAGTTTCCAAGTATTTTGATTTGTGGTATGTATGGCCCACTTGAAGTACATTTTAAATGAAATTTGGCCTGCCATAAGAGATGTTTGGCACCCACAAAGGTTCCCTCAGTGTTTGCTTTCACCCCATGACAGAAACATTCATCAAAGGATTGATTAACCTTTTTCCATGGATTGGTGCATTCACCCCTGTATGTCTTTTCAGTTTGGTCGTTCTTGATCCATGAAACCTCCCTTTGAGACAGTCGTTACCTATTACCTTTTTCATCTGTCTGTGAAAATGACGTTCTTGGTAGATCCTATTTATGGTATTCGTCGGTCAGAAAGTTTCATTATTACCACAGCCTACATTTGTTCATCAAGCTGCTCCTCCACTATTGGCACTATGTTACCTATTACTTCTTATCAAGTATTGACCATCTGTAAGGTGTCTTTTTATTCACAAAAATGTAAATAGTTCTTGTTTTATTATGGTAATTAGCATCTGTATGCTAAACTTGCTTTCATCATGGTGATAGCATGCCTGCATAAAGAACACAAATACCAAGGCTTCAGTCTATTTATTAAGAAGCACTTTTGCATAACACGTATCTCCCGGTTTTTTCTGTTTTTCGGTTAGAATACTGACACATTTCTCATTATACATCCTGTCAAAGACTGTGCCTGTTGTGGAAAATGTTACTGGCTTTCCTCTCAAAGTGGTTATTTTTATTGTCTGCCCATTAGTTATTGGCCTTAAGAATTAGGAACAAATTCTGTAGGACAGTATGAGTTAGTGTTACTTTGTTTTATGACAAAGTCATTCTGAACATCCACTTGGTGATGTGTGTCTAAATAAATAACTGTTCAGATTTCTCAGAAGAAAAATCCTGTTGTTAGCGGTCACAGTGGCGCACTTCTGAACTTTTAACAGTGCTTCAGTTCTGTGACAGTGCTTCAGTATATCTAACTCTGACTCAGAATTAGTAACAATAAGACATCTTGTGTTAATTAGCTTTGCTGTATGATGTAAATCCTTGCCAAGTAGATGCTGGAATCCTGCTCTGAAAATATCTAGCAGTTTACAAAATGTAACCTCTGCAACTGATCCAAAACAGGACATTTTCAAAGTTGTTTAAACAAACACGTTGGAACTTGCATTCAGGAAATGAATTGTATCAGCAGTGACGTCTGATTTTGTTTTGTGTGTGTGTTTTTAGATTTTTGTTAGCTTTTTAGTAAATATTCCCTCCCCCCATGGAATGTAATGGAGGATGTGGCCTATACTAGACCTCCACAATAGTGGTTGTTTTTGATTATATTAAAAAATCTGCTTTAATTTACAGGAAACAGGACTTTACATTTGGCTTTTCTTCAGTAGTTTGTCTCATGAGAGGAAAGTTGAGCTCATGTTTAAGAAAAGCAGCTGTTGTGGAAAAACTTGATTTAAAATGGATACATTTTTCCAATATGAAATGTGTAGCTTATAGAAAACAATGTCATGTTGTGATTATTCAGTTGGTGAGAATATAATGCAATGTTTCATCATTCTTCCATTTGGGTCTTATGCAATTATTAAGGTTTAAAACCTCTTAAGCTAACTTTACGGGATTGTCTGTCAAATTATGTAAGTTGCTTCCTCAGTCAACACCACCCTGCACTTAATCATATCTTGTGATAAAATGCAAAAAGATCTGTCCTTTTTAGGCTCAGATTTGTACTATATTCAGTTCTGACTGAAATGGAACCTCAAAAATCAAGGATTTTAAAAAAAATCTATACATCTTTTTTTTAAATTGTTTTTTGGCTTTTCAACATGACCTGTCTACCCATATGTTCTAAAGGGGTAGCTGTATTAGTCTAGTACAGCAAAACAAACAAGGAGTCCTGTGGCACGTTTAAAGGATAACAAATGTATCCTTTGCAGCTTTTGTGGGAGAAAAATCCCACTTCATCAGACTTTTTGAAGACGGGGGAACTTACAGAAATTAAGTAAGTTCCCCCACCTTCAAAGTATCTGGTGAAGTGGGATTTTCGCCCATGAAAGCTCATGCGAGAAATAATTTTTTTAGTCTTTAAAAGTGCCACAGGATTTCTTGTTTGTTTTACCAGTTATATATGAATGACAGTTAAAGGGTGAAAATTCAGCCTTAGATATATAGAAAATGCATGTGCAAAAAAATGCTCACCCTGGGTCTTCTGGGTCCTGATTCACTCTCCTCTTATCTTCATGGCTCTGTCTGCCTGGCTTCCCACTATGATTTTGCAATTCCCCCAGCTCCTGTAGCCCTCCACTTCCTCCAGCCTCAATCCTCGGGCAGGCTTCAATGACTCCCCCAGGGCCCTTCTCTGTTAACACCTCCTCTTGGCAACATGGTGGTAGAGGGATTGAGGCTGCTGCTGCCAGCCTTAGGGTAGGAGTTGTGCTGTATCTGTTTCAGCATTCTGTTCTGTTGGGCTGCGTATACATCGCTTAGCATTTTCGAAAAAACTTCTTTTCAGGGGGAAAAAAAATATTTTGAACTATTGTTGAAATAATTATCTTGAAATAACTTTTTTTTTTTTTTTTAAAAAAAATTTTTTTTTCGGATAATGCCCGGGGGCCCAACTCGTTTCCCTAAAATTTCATTTATCCCCCCCCCCCCCCCCCCATGAAAGTCTACACCGGTCTTCCTTTTTCGAAAAAAGAAATAGCCACATCCAGCAATGGCTTTTTTTGAAAAAGCTATCTTGAGAAAAGAGCTTTTTATTAAAAAAAAAAAAAAAAGGGCACCGGGTTTAGCTTTTTCGAAGAAGCGTGCCAGTATCTTGAAATACTGGCATGCTTCTTCGGCAATGCTAAACCTCATTACATTTTGAAAAAAAGCCTTTTTCATGATAGCTTTTTTTGAAAAAAGCCATCGCGGGATGCAGCAAAGGCTTTTTTTAAAAAATTTATTATTTTTTTTTATTTTCTGGGAAAGTCTGCTTATCTTTTCCATCACCTTTCTTTTTCTAAAAAGAAAATCCAATGCAGACTTTCGTTTGGGGGGGGGGGGGAGCTGTGGTATTTTGGGAGAACGAACTGGTCCCCAGGCTGTTCTCCAAAAATAGCAGTTTTGAAAAGTTACTTCAGGATAATTATTTCGACTATAATTCAAAATAATTTTTTTGAAAAAAGTTTTTTGAAAATGCTAAGCACTGTAGACACAGCCTTGGAGTCCAGTGTGGTGCTTTGATACTGCAGGTAGCTGATATGGCTGTCTGCTGTGCAAGTGGTAGTGGTCTCTTGCTGCTGGAGGGGAGAACCTTGCACTCAAGCAGGATTCCTGTGCTGCCTGTGTTTTATTGCAAGGTCCTCCCCAGATTTGCCCTTGAGTGTTGGCAGCTCTGTGTGGTTTGTGTTTTTTTTACTATAGAGGGCTGCCATTTTTTAACTGGCCTGGATGCTTTTTATAGTGTCTTGCCTGTTGCCAGTGAAAATTTTTTTTTGCCATGGTCAATGTTCCCTTTATGAACTGCAGGATCTGTACCTGGCAGAAGATGTGCTGAATGTCATTTTCAGTGCAAAGAAATCACAGCGCCCAAGTGCTGCTCTGAAGCCAGGCTCCCAGCCTGCTAAGATAGGGGTGCCCAATCTTTTTGGGTGAGGGGCCACATTGCAATTTTTTTTTTCTCAGCTGAGTGGCTGGTGAGAACTTTGGATGGCTAAGACATGGAAATCAATCTCTTAATAAACTTTAATAAAATAATTAGTCTGATATTAGGCATTGTTTTTGCTTGCAATGTGTACAGAAGATAAGGGGGTGTAGTGCTTGTGTGAGAGGGCAATGCAGAGCATGGGGAAGCATGGCAGAGAAGGGGAGGGGAGGGGAAGAAAGGTGAAGTGGAGGGAGGAGAGCATCTGGGTGGCAGGACTCAGCTACTACCTGTCAGGGACCCCAGCAACTCTGCTCTTTTCACTCCCTGCCAAGCAATGTTCCCTGTAAGCTGCGCCAGTGAACCCCAGCGCAAGTCCATGATCGGAGGACCCGGGTTCAGGGCTGACAAGGAGCAGCAGTGGGGATTGGAGGAGCCAGGGTTGGGGCTGGCAGGGAGCAGAAGCCAGGAGCTGGGGTCAGGGCTGGCAGGGAGCAGAAGCCGGGAGCAGAGGACCCAGGGCTGGGGCTGGCGAGGAACAGAAGCAGGAAGCGGCGAAGGTCAGGGCTGGCGGGGAGCGGAGGAGCTGGGGTTGGGGCTGGCGGGGAGCGGAGGAGCCAGGGTTGGGGCTGGCGGGGAGCAGAAGCAGGAACCAGGGTTGGGGCTGGCAGGGAGCAGAAGCGGGGAGTGGAGGAGCTGGGGTCGGGGCTGGCGAGGAGCAGAAGTTGGAGATGGGAGCTGGGATCGGGGCTGGTGGGGAGTAGAGGGGGCTGGCGGGGACTAGCAGCGGGGATCAGAGGAGCTGGGGTTGGGAGTGGTGGGGACCAGCAGCGGGGATCGGAGGAGCTGTGGGTCAGGGCTGGGGGAGAGCAGAAGTTGGAGATCGGAGCTGGGATCAGGGCTCCCAGGCTGGGGGAAGATTAGAAGCGGGGGATAAGCTCATGCCACGCTGGGGGGGCGGAGGGGGGTTGATGTGTAAGGAAACATTTTGTTTCCCTTTCAAGTGATTGCTGCCACATAGGTCAGTGGTTCCCAACGTTTTCTCTGCCATGGCACTCCTTGCTACTTTTAATTCATTTGAGGCACACTACCATATAGCTTCCAATTGAAGCCATATATTTTTTTCATGAGCCAATGAGCCAGTCCAGAGCTCTTTGAGTAGTTTTTCAAAAAATTTTGTGGCACACCTGTGTGCTGTGGCACACTGGTTGGGAAACAGTGAGATAGGTAGACACAACACACAAATTCCACCCAAGATTTAGAATAAACACAGAAAACTGTATAGAACCTTATGTTATTTTATTAACACCCAGCATTTCTACAGCACTTTCCACCCCAGGATCTCTCAGTGGCTCACTATAATAGGCATTCACACGTGCTTGGCTCTGTGGTATCCAAGAGGCACACCCCACCTATGCTCATATTTAAGTGAATGGCCCTGACAATACATTATAGGCAAACTACATGTGTCCTCCCATTTTGGTATCTTTACCAAGTGCCATAAACAATGGCTTTAGGAGGAGGTGTCCCCTCCATGTATTTTTAGCACAGCTCTGTTTTCAGTTGGAAGCTGGTAAAGGAAAGTTCCAAGCTTGCAGACAAGAACAGCACAAAACTGGTAGATGGGGATTGTAGCAGAGAGAGAAGGCAGCCTGATCTGACTTTTTCAGTAAAGTGGAAAAACTGTCATTGACCTTAATTAACATTAGCTCAAGTAATATATAGGCCTAAATCAGGGTGACTTCTTTTAGCTCAATGAGTGAGATCTAGTCAGAATTGGCACATTCATTAGGAATCTCTCTAAAAAATAATAGAATTGTATTGGCTATCTGTGATCATCAGCTCTTATCAGTGTAATTTCTTACAAATTTTCTTTATGTATTTTCACATCTTCTAAAGGTGAGCTGAAATTACAGACAACCAAAATGTTTGTTGTTCTGGAAAAGGTAATGGCTGGTACACTGAACACATTCTTAGGCTATGTTCACACGCGGGGTTATTTCAAAATAATTTATTTCAAAATAAGGAAAAAAGCAGGAATCAAAATAGCATGTTCACACTGTGGGCTTGCTGTTTCGATTCAGGGGCAGGGCACCATGGGAGGTGTGGCAACATGGCTACCTCACTGGGCCATGTTGGCAGCCATGTTGGCAGCCAGGCACGCCCAGGAAGGAACTGTTCCCCAGGGTGCTGAGCACCCTGGGAGGAAGGTCAGACGGTTGTTTCGAAACAACCATTGTTTCAAAACAACATGTTCCAACGGGATTGTTTTGAAACAGCGTTGTTTCATAACCAAATGGGGTTTAAGTTATTTCGAAACAATGGAACCCGTTGTTTCGAAATGACAGTACGTCGTGTGAACATGGCGTTTCTTATTTTGAAACAGCGTCTGTTGTTTTGAAATAAGACTGCTGTGTGAACACCCCTTAGGCGTTTGTCATGTATACACTGACAGAAGACAAATTCCCATTCCTGGCCCAGTTGGTTGATATGTGGTACATTTCAAGCATCTAGTGCAGATGCTGAACGAGGCTTCAGTCTAATGAATAATATTAAGACAGAGCCTCGTAACAGGTTGGATGTTTCTCATCTAGACATACTAATGCACATCAAGTCATATTTAAGTGCTGGATTCAAGGGTGACCTAGACTCTGTATGTGCATTCTGGAAATGTGAAAAAGACAGGTGTCAAAAACTGAGGTGTAGAGGAGGCTTGATAGGCAGCATCACTGCTTCATATTTGTTTAGTAAAAATGTTAAACTGAAATACTGTGGTTTTTATTAACTTACTAAAGTTTGAACAAAAAGACATCTATACAATGTTCACTCTTTAAGCTGGTGATGCAGCTGAGCAAGTTATGGATGCACTTGGGGAGCCGATGGGCAGTGGCTCAGGGGCCCGGTCCCGGGACAGGGAATGGGTAGGGAACTTGCTTAGCTGCATCATCAGCTTAGAGGGAACATTGCTGCCAAGCACTGCTCAAAGAATAGAAAGCAGTGCTGGGGGGGGGGAGAGAGAAAGGAGAACAGATACAGCGCAGTCAGACAGAAACCCTGGCAATTCTTCAGGGGTCACAGGTTTTGGCATTAGGCATCTCTGTACCAGAAACATCAATAGGCAGCAATCTCTACAGAAGAGTTTTTTTTCACTGAGGTCAGGGGAAGGACAGGGGTGCTGGGGTTAGGGGTGTGGTAGGAGAGCAGAACTAGACGGGATGTCCAGGTCAAGAGTTAAAAACTGATCAGGGTACTCCCCCCTTCACCCATCTCCTACGCACTTGAAAAGGTCTGACTCCCAGCCCCTGAGCAGCTCTGGGGCAATGCCACGTCTCCCTGTAGCTGTACTGTTCGCAAGGCAGGAAACTAACAAGGGCCTTGGCCAGCCCCAGCTCCCAGGCTCTTGCAGCAGCACTCCATGGGCTGGATGAAAGCCCTTGGCAGGGGGCTGCAGGTTGGACAAGCCTGTGCTAAGCTGTGGCAGCTCTTCGGCTGTGGGACAAATCTGAGGCTCTCCAGGAAGAATGTGAGAAGTGGAGATCAGAGTAGGTATCCTGGGAGGGAATAAAAGAAGACTCACTTGGGCTGAGGTTCCTTAGAGGAGAGGGCAAGTTTTTGGGCTTGTGGAAACATAAGCAAAAAGGTGTTGAAGCACCCCAGATTCCCACCTATACTGCTGTCTCTGTGGGAGAGAAGGAAGAGAGGCTCAGGCTGGTGGGGATCTGGGCAGCTCATCTGTTGATGGGTTTTCTGCATCTCTGAGGCAGTAAGCCTATTGCCACTGTAATCGAGATCTTGTCCTTTGTAGAGTGTCCCAATATAAGAAGTGCCTGTTGAGCAGTTAAACTGCACTTGAAGATGCTGCAAGCCTGAAGTAATTAGTTTAGAAAGAGTGAAAACTAGTTTCAGGCCCTAGCCTCCGTCATTGCTTATCTTCTCCACCCAGATTTTTTTGTGGCTTTCCTGTATTTTTTTTTTCTTCCCGTTATGTGGATCATAAGAGATGAAACTCGTTATACAGGGCAACTGGTGAAGTGCAGTCATCACAGGTTCAGGGTAACTGTGCTAAAAGCTTGCCAGGAGTCAGTCACTGATCAGTCTTATGGGGCTCAGACGATCTAAAACTCCATCCTGTTTTGATCCTTCTTGGGCAACAGCATCATGTTTGTTTGCTGGATCAAAAAGAAGGCCCCGGCCTGTGTGGATTTAAACTCGGACTTCCTATGTTCACAGCCCTTTTTGTTGCTATCTAGAGAACCCAGTCTGAACCAGTAAAAGTGCGGGTCCTGGGAGGAGAAGGAGTGTAACTCTCTGGAGGTAATAGCTGAAGCTATTCACTGTTCTCTTCCCCCTTCCTCACCCCCTAGTTCTTGGTTCCTGGAAGAGCTGTGAAAGCCTTCCACCCTGGAATTGCTAGCAATCCCTGACCCACAAAGGTGCATATACTAAATACAGTATTAACAGAGTCCCGTGGCACTTCTAAAGACTAACAAATATATTTACAGCATAGGCTTTCATGGCTAGAATCCTGTGCAATAAATATATTTGTGAATCTGTAAAAGTTCCACAGGACTCCTTACTTGTTTTGCTGGGCTAGACTAACTCTAATCCTCTAGAACTTGATGCAATATGATTATGAAAGATGTTGCATGGGATTATGTGTCATAGGAGTAGATAGTGCTGATATACATGAGAGTAAACAAACTGAAAAGGGAGATTTTCTTTCTCTAATCTTTTAATTACAGTGACTTTGGTGTTTATTGTTGCACATTACAATCACTTTTTTTTTTTTTAAAGTTAGTGGTTTCCCTTTACACAAAGATAGCAAGATCATTATTTGTCTAAAATATGTAGCTGGTTGGAAGACATTTTTCCTCTCTGCTAAAGCTTGCTTGCCTGGCAGTTCATTGTTGAACCTGTTTTAAACAAGTGGCTACTTGATGACATTGCTGTTTTGAACAGGCTCTCAGGTTCAGAGTAAGTATTGCATAGGAATAGGCTGGAATGGAAGCAGATAGAAAAACTTATTTGCACTGGCTTAGGTGAATCTCAGTAATGAAGTGACTCTTCCATTAGGAGGGAGGAGATGTGCAAGAGGTATTGGTAAGGGGGGGAAGTATTATGATTGACTGGGTGAGATACTATAGTGATAGCTAACCTTTTATGAATTTCAGGATTCCTCATAAACAGGTGGTTAACATGGCAATTAACCATAGAATTTGGAATCTGATTAAGGTCACATTTCTTAAACCACCATTTATCTTGGAAAAAACTTGATCTACACAGATGATTTTGAAGAGAGACCCAACAATGCTGAGGGCAAGGCCATCATACAGAGCAATCTGGATCACCTGATAAACTGGGCTCATTGCAACAAAATGTTTTGATATAGCCAGCAGGAAGTTAGATACTGTAAGGGAAATTTGTAAAGGAAATTGTAGGTGATCTCTTATGAAGGATAAGGTGCTGGAGTGTAGGCCTCATTGAAGCTGTGGGTTGCTATGATAGTGGGGTCGTTTCTTGGGCAAATCATATATCTAAGTTTCTTTAACAAGTGGCCTCGGTTGTTAATTAAAGCGTGTTATCTCCTCTCTCTCACGCTTTTTCTTCTGGCCATCGGGACAAGGAATGCAAGCTAGACTGTCTTGTCTTTGTTTTAATTGAAAAGGGTGTTACCAACTTTGCCCACCAACTTGGGGTATGCTCATTTATTAGGGTTGCTTTCTCTATGGGGAAGATGGTACTTCTATTAGTGTGCTGCTTGTGTGACTTGTGTTTCTATAGAGGTGCGTCTGAGCGGACCGGGTCTATCAGCACTCTCAGCTGACCCCTTATGTGTCCCTGAACTCAGTAGGCTGGGTCACATAGCACTTCTCTGCTGCTACCCTTATATGCCACTGGAGTCAATCAGGCTACTATCCCTATCAATGAGCAAACCTTACAGGGTTGTGGGCATTAGAGGGATCTTTGGCTAGGTAATAGAAGCGTTGCTGCAAAGTGATATAAAGAAACCAAGACCACAAAGGAGAGGGAATGATGTCTTAAAAGAGTCTGGAAACTGGCTTAATAACAAAAGTCATTTTATTGCTAGGTATCTAAAACTTGTACTACTACTAATAATTACAAAGGAAAGAAGTATACCCCAACATACCCAGTTACAGCATTGATAAACATACAAGGAAAGAAGAACACCCAGCTACAATATTACCTAGATTCTACTGTATCAGGCCTAGAGAGAGAGAGAGACGGGGGGGGGGGGGGGTGTCTCACCACTCTGTGTAGCAGAAAGGTTTCCAGGTTGTGCAGATCAGGGTCAGAGGCTGGATGGAAACAAAGCTCCCACAGCAATCAGCAAGGAAGAAAAGCCAAATCCCAGTGGAAATGATACAGCTTTAGATCCAAGCATCAGGAGTCAGGACTCAGTCCAGACTCACACAGGATTCAGAAAGGATCCAATCAGGACTTGCACAGGACACACACTACACTACACACCACTGCACTACTGTTGGATGTGGGTAAAGGTTTTTTATAAGGACTTGTTTACATAGCCAATACACATTCCTGGCTGGGTGTAATGGTTCAGAGAAGCTCACAATACAGTCAGGCAGACTCAGTATTTTGGGTATCAGTTATCATGTCTGTGACTAGAATGGTCTGATGATTGCTGAGTTTGTTGGTTGTGGTGTGAGATCCCCATCAGGCAATGCTTCCCTGCTTCTTCAATCCCAGAGGTCAGTGCGGCTTCTGCTTTGGAGTCTGGTTCTCCATAGTCAATGCGAATGAAGCTTCATTGTGCTGATGGCTTTTGGATATGGGTAGATTAGGAAAAGGATGTCTCCCATTTCCTACTGTTTTTGGTTTTCAGTTCAAGCAGAGGTTGGGGGATGTGTGTGGGGGGGAGGCACAGGCTAGATACTATGCTCTGATTCCTCAAGAACACAGAGCTAACATGTAACAGGGAGTACTACCTGCTATCTCCTGCTCACCCTCCGTGGCACCATAGCCTCTCAAGGATGCAAGGTCAGCATCTCTAGGCAGAAACTAATGAGTTTGCAGGTACTGTGACTGCCCAGGATAATGCAGATAATGTCAACAGTAAACAGAGGCGGGGATAATTATATGCATTTTATAATCATTAATGTACTTTAAATAGATGTTAATGTATCATATAAGGGTTTCTAAAAACATTGTCAATCATGTATACATTCCCATACTGTATTGGATAAAAGTGGTGTGATGCGGTCCCTTGGATCTCTCTTGCACTCGGGTTGTGGGGGGGAGCCTGCTCAGAGGGGCTAGCACTTCTTTGCTGCCCTCTGATGCAGTTCCTTTTGTTCAGCTGAATAATAAAACCTGAACCACACCTCATTCTCTGCTTATTCGAGTCTCAGCTGGGAATGGGCCTTCATCATTGGGGAGCATCAGCGGTCTCTCTTTCCAGGTTGAGAGCCCTGATTAATTTGTCCCTCACAATACCCAAGAATAAGGAATGCAGATCAGATGTCCAAAATGGAGGACGATATCCTGGAAGGCAGTGACTCTAAAGCAGGGGTCGGCAATGTTTGCTGATCCCTGTGCCAGCCCCACCCACTGCATCTTCAGCAGGTGCCAGAGGCAGGGCCAAATGGGGACAGAGCCATGGACTCGGGGTTGGGAGGGGGCAGGCTAGGGTCCCTGGGGGCAGGCGGTCCTGGGCTATGAGGGGTGGGGCATGGCTGAGGTCCTTCAGGGTGGATTGATCCTGGGCCTTGCACCGTAGCAGCCCCCTGTGCTGTGACGCTCCAGCTCTTGTGTCCCCAACCTCCAGGCCACGCTTGGGGGTGGGGCCAGTGTGGAAGCCTGAGCAGCAATTGGCCCTCATGCCAAATTTGGCACATGTGTCGGGGTTGCCAACCCCTGCTCTAAAGGATTTGGGGTTACAATGGCCAAGAAACTCAACATGAGCTTCCAGTGATGTGCTGTGGCAAAAAGGACTAAGGTGAATTTTGGATGTGGGAGTTGGAGTTGTAAGGGAATTTTAGCTCTGTGTACAGTGTTGATGAGACTGGTACTGGAAGATTCATGTGCAGTTCGGGTGTCAACATTTTCAAAAGAATGTTGAGAAACTCAAGAGGGTGCAGAAGAGTGCTGATAAGATGATTTGAGGGCTGGAGAAAATGTCTTGCAGAGAAACTTAAGAGCTCAATCCATTTAACTTATCAAAAAGAGAGAACTGGCTTCCTTGCAGTGTGTAAGCACCTTCATGGAGATGAAATAAGAGGTATTAAAGGGCTCTTTCATCTAAAAGAAGGTAACATAATGAGAACTAATGGCCGGAAGCTGAATCTTACCATGTTCAAATTTAGAAGTAAGGCACAGGATTTTGAATGGTGCGGGTGATTATCCACTGGAATAAACTACAAGAGGAAGTGGTACTTCTTCTTATCTTCGCATCTTCAAATCAGGACTGGTTGCCTGTCTGGAAGATAATGCGTTAGCCAGGTATAAGTTATTGGCAGGGCAACTGAGTGAAATGTAATGGCCTTTGACAGACTATGATCTAATGCTCATGTCTGATCTTAAACTGTATAAATCTTTGCCAGATAGTTGTCACAATTGTTTAACTGTGGATATAGCTAAGGACAAAACCTGCTTATCACCCATCTGAATTCCACATACATAGGCAGGTGTTTAGATGTCTGATACTTTGTCATTTTAACCTTTTCCTAGACTTCATGTGTTCTGGATATCCAGATTTGAACTTTATACGTAACCATCAGAAGGTGGCATAAAGAAATTGCTAGACTGCTGTGCTGTGCAATCTAGCTACTCTTGACACTCGCCTTCTGCTCAGAAGACTTTCTCATAATAAACAGGAATGTTTGTGGCCTTTCTGAGATGTCTTTTGGTGGAGAAAATATTTTACTCAACTGTGACGTCCAGTGAAAACTGCAGGGAGAAGGAGCCCATTTTATGGTTCTAGTCCTGCTAATAATTACATGCATTCTTAACTTTATTATAAATAGTTCCACTGATGTCATCAAGGCAACTAACCATTGTAAACTTTATCATATGTGTAAGTCTTTACTGTTCAGGGCCTAAGATGGTAAATTGGTTTTTATGCTGTTTCACTAATCTGTTTAATATGAAGTAGTGTATCTCAGGCTGAAGTAGGATGGGCATTTACAAAATCATTCAGGGTATGCATGTAACTAGAAAAATGGGTGTAGTCATCACTGTCTTGCAGTGTGATGCATTTACCTTGACTCAATCAGGGGTCTAGGATAGTGGTTCCCAACCTCTTCTCTGCTGTGGCCCGCCTTTAATTATTTTGAGACACACCATCATGTAGGCTCCAAATGATCTCTTGAGTATTCATGAGCAGAGGCGTTGCTGCCCCAGGGAGGGACCTGGGACACCGGCCCAGGCTCTGCCCCTGCTCTGCAGGCCCCGCCCCCTGGCCAGGGACAGGGCTGGAGCAGCCACCGCTGCTCTGGGCAGCCGAGCCCTGGATCCCTGGCCGGGGCCAGGGCCAGGAGCAGCCTCCACGGCTGCGGGCAGCTGCGCCCCAGATCCCCAGCTGGGGACAGGGCTTCTGCGGCCACGGGAGGCTGGGCCCCGGATCTCCGGCCCGATCGGGCTGGAGACCAGGAGGTGGGGCCCCTGGCAGACCCGGGGCACTGGCGCCGGATTCGGGGCACATGCCCTGAGTACCCAGTGCCAGCGATGCCCCTGTTCATGAGCCAACCCAGAAGTCTTCAGATAGTTTTTCAAAAAAATTCCATGGAATACTTGCTCAGGTCTGACGGCACACCTGTATGCCAGGGCACACTTGTTGGGAAACACTGGTCTAGGATATCCGCCATCAATCCATGATCAGCTGAGGTAACTAGCATTGCTCTTTGTCCATACAAGGAGAAAAATGGTTTTCAGAAGAGTTATCTAGCCATTCCTTTAATGTAGAAAAGCCCCTGCACACTCAGTAAGTTTGCAGATGACACCAACCTGGGGGGAACGGTAGACACACTAGCGGGCAGGGACAGGATTCAGGGAGACCTTGACAAATTGGAGCAGTGGGCCAATAGAAATCTTACAAGGTTCAACAAGGACAAGTGCAAAGTCCTGCACTTGGGACGGAAAAACCACATGCACTGCTACAGGCTGCGGAGTGATCAGCTAAGTAGCAGCACTGTAGAAAAGGACCTGGGAGTCGTGGTGGATGGGAAACTGAATGAGTCAGCAGCATGCTCTTGCAGCCCAGTAAGCCACACACCTTTTTGGCAGCATGAGAAGAAGTGGTGTTAACAGGTCAAGGGATGTGATCATTCCCCTCTATTCAGCACTGGTGAGGCTGAATCTGGAATACTGTGTCCAGTTTTGGGCTCCCCACTACAAAAAGGACATGGACAAATTAGAGTCCAGAGGAGGGCAACACAAATGATCAAGGGGCTAGAGCACAAGACTATGAAGAGAGACTGAAGGAACTAAGCCTATTTAGCCTGCAGAAGAGAAAACAGAGGGGGGATTTGATAGCAACCTTCAGCTACCTGAAGGGATGCTCAAAGGAGGACAGAGCTCGGCTGTTCTCAGTAGTAACAGAGGACAGAACAAGGAGCAATGGTTTCAAATTGCAGCTGGGGAGGTTGAGGCTGGACATTAGGAAAACTTTCTTATTAGGTGAGTGGTAAAGCTTTGGAATGGGCTACCTAGGGAGGTGGTGGAGTCTCCGTCTTTGGAGATGTTTAAGGCCCTGCTGGACAAAACTCTGGCTGGGATAATTTAGTGGGAGTGGTCCTGCTTTTTTGGCAGGGGGTTGGACTAGATGACCTCATGAGGTCCCTTCCAACTCTATGATTCTCTAAGGTTTCTGTTCTGCTGTCACTAGTATATCTCCAGCAAATTAGTAGACATTAGCTAAAAATTTAAATGCCAGTCTTAATTAGTGAGCTTTATATTTTTCAAAAATACTTCAGTTCCTCTCTGCTGAAAATTGTTTCCAGTGTGAGCTCTTGGAATATACACAGAAAAATGGTTGCTGGATTACTTCTAATGTTTTGCCATATTTTATTTGAATTAATATAGCCCTGACTGCTCAATATAATAGCATGAAAGATGGAGATATGTTTAGAAATAGCTATAGAAAACAAGAGTTTTTTATGTAATGCTTGTAATTGATGTCAGACTTCTGTTACATTCCAAAGACAGAATATAGATATAGGATTTATTAAATTTATCAGTATGAAAGTAACAAGGATTCTTCTGAAAACATTAATCCAAAATGAGTGAAGTAAAATTCCTGCTTGTTTTGTAAATTGAACTGTAGATATATTTATGCTTTTTAATTAAAATTGTTAATATCTGTGTAAATTGGGGAGAAACAAAAAATCTCACTGGCTCCTTCATGTCTCTTGACTTCCTGCTAGTTTAAAGGAATTCTCTGGCATCCTATAATAACTAGGCAATCAGTTGTGGGAAGAATATTTGACTGTATAGTAAGAGAAAGTAGAAAGTGGGGGGAATGGAACATACTCTGTACCATGATAATGATTATATGGTTTAGATTTCATTGATTATTTTTTAAAATTCTCATTCTTTGTTAGGGATTCAGATTAGTGGCGAACTTGAAATCTGGTGTTCAAGATATTAATATATGAAACTTCTGTGGTCAAAGCACTGGTTTCAGCATCTTACCCTCTGGGACAGAGACTGGCTTCTTGTAGATCTTGGCTAGCATCTTGCACCTATAACTGTGGGTCATTCATAATCCATATCAAACTCTGAACTGTTTTTTTAATGTAACTTTTTTTTATAATTCCATTGTTGTTTAGAATGTGTTGAGTGAATTGATTTGAGTATGATGGATGCCTAGTATTTCTCTGAACTAAGCCAGTTATACATGCAGAAGGAATGAGAAATAGTTTGCAATACCAATATGTAATACATAATTATAATCTAGGAATAGTGAATTGTGTTCTATGCTTTAAATATCTGTCTGAGGCCTAGCCCTGGGATTGCAGGACATGAGTAAGATTTTACTGTCAGAACTAAGTAGAACATCGCTCAAACAGTGCTATTGCCCTTTTCTACTCTAATGAATGCAAAATTTGCATATATTGCTAATTCTTCAGTCTAGCTTTCATCCCAATGTGTTTGGCTTTTGGTGCATCGGTTGGTTTGTTTTTTGTTTTGTTTTTTTTTAAATTGATACAAGATAAATTGCCTCAGAACTTAGTATTGACTGAATGAAAAATCTCGAGACTTTCTTCCCCTTTTGATCTGTAACATCCTATTTAAGGTAAATTCTGAGCTATCAGAGTTTTTGCCTGCTGAATGAGCATCTTGCTGTGGTTTTGTTGATTTATTTGTTTTTCCTGTAGTTGATTTGCAGATGTTAACTTAGCTTGATCTATTAAAAAAATCAGTCTAAACTGCAGTAGTTGTTTCCATTTCAGAAGTACTTCTATACAGGATACTTCTAATGAACAAACAATGAGCCCTGTCGCACTTAAAGACTAACACATTTATTTATTGCATGAGCTTTTCATGTGAAAACCCGCTTTGTCAGGTTGGCTTCACATTTAAATCATGAAGTGCTAAATTTAGAGTTACCTACACAATTTTAATTTGATCCTATTATGCATACGCAATATTTGCCTCACTCACTGTGTGGGTCAGATGGTGAATGAAGCAATGTATGTAGTGGAGGAAGTGGTTTTAAATAACTGTTTCATTCATTGAAAAAGTTGAACAGTAAACAGTGAATGAGGAAGGAATCAGCAGTATTTCTTCATCATTCAGTGCAGGTGTGGAACTAGGTGAATGAATGGTGGTACAGTACAACATATGTCTGCAAATGGAATAATAAGGATAAAAAGAAATATTAAATATCTACATTTTTAGCTAAGCACTGTCTATCTTGCTCAGTGAAGGCAGCATAGTTCTGGAGAAAAGCAGTATTTGCTTCTTTAAACTGTTAAAATGCATGCACACAATGAGGGCTGGCTAAGTTTGAACAACCTTAACTTTGGTTGTTACAGATTTGAGTTCTTCCATTTGCTGCCATAATGTTTTATATGAGATTCCTAGTTTTTGTTTCAGTTTTTAAAAAAGAAACTGAAGACATTCCATCCACTGTATACTGCTATTGCTAGAATGCAATAGGATACTCTGTAAGAGAAGTGGACTAGATCCTCAACTATGACCAAGGAGATTTGGTGCAGTTAAGGAAAGAGGGTACAAAGGTGGCTTCCAGAGCTGGGATGCTGTGTGCTAGCTCAGTCTCTTAGCACAAATTAGAGGAGACTGCTTTAGTTCATGCTGGCTTCGAGCAGCCCAGAAAGGTTCTTAATGATAATCAATGCTTTTATTAGGCTTCAAACTTTACAGTTTGGCAAAGCTTTCTCAAAAAGTGTAGGCACATGTATTACCAGTTTATCTGATACAGAATCCTCAAAGAAACTTTTGGAATTAATCAGTTCATTCATAATCTGTTTCAGCACACTCAATAAGTATTTGCCTGGAGATGTGATCCATGTAATTCACTGTTCAGTCATAATTGAATAGGGGGTCTGAACCCACATTGCTGAGCAGGAAGCTTGACCTGGCTACTGCTCTTTGCTAGCTGCAGGAGGATGTGTAGTGCTGGAGAAACTGCTGTAGCAGCTCTGTACTTGCTTAAGATCCCCTTCACACATGGACAGTTCTCTTATGGCTGAATCTACTGGATTTAGGGTAGCTTCATGCTACACCCTCTCCACAATGACAGGGAAGATATGGCCTAATTTTTCATCGGGTGAAAGGTAAGAGCAGTGAATTAGATGTTAGTGATGCTATTGACTACAGGAAGATAATGAACACCTTCATGTCAAGACACTTATTTTCTCTTACTTAAAATTTAAGTGCTTTTTCCAGTTGGGTAATTAAGTAACAATTGTATTAACCTTTCAGGTGTGTTCTGAGTGCTCATCTTCAGACACAGACTTTGAAAAGGGCTTTATCAAACATAGAAGCAGACTTTCATTATTTTTTTTCTTTTCAATTATTGTGGCTACAGATTTCATTGTAAATCTGAATTGCTATTTATTTTAACCTTTTGTGGCTGTACTCTCTGTTGCCTTGTGCAGTTATTTGTGCCTCTACAAAGTGAGCCTAAACTGCTGCCAAATCAGATTTCTCCATTGTCTTTCTTCAGTAGTAGCATTTTACACTCGCTTTCTGCAGATATAAATGTCTCTGCAAGATGTAGAGTAGCGCAGTCAGATAGATGGGTTTTACCTCTGTCTGAGTTTGATAGGAACTTTTCTTTGCAGTAATCCTCAGTTATTGAAGCAAAAAGATATTACTTTGATTGGGTATTGTCTGCTCACTCTAGTGCCACATATGTGCATCATGCTCTATACTCAAAACAGTGTCAGAGTGCCTGCCAAGAAGAGGTTAGGATGAGAAGACAAAAAGGCACTGATGAGTGTAGCCAAGACAAAACTACATTCAATAGCTTATGAGAGTAGTGCACTTCATGTAAAGGTTGCACAGTTTTCGTGTGTTTTTAACCATATTTACAGGAATGTAGCTTAAGCCTCCTCAGAGGCTTTTGATAAGGGATTTAAAGGAGAAAGTGGAGTGCAGTACAGAGGTGTGTTTAACTGTGTATTGGGCCTGGGGAGCTGTTTGAAAGAGCATGGGATGTGAAAGAAATATAAGAACCTGAACCGAGCAAAGACTTGCATAAGTCGTCAGGAGCAAGAACTGAGAGTTGTCGTGCCCCACCCTAAGAGAGAGCAGAAGTTCGTCCATCAAAATTTATTACATTTCCAAAGATGATGGGTTTTGCGTTTCTGGTTCCAGTCACATGATGCCAGAAGCTGAAATTCTGGAAGTGATTGAGTCCAAAACACAATGAAATGACCCAGATATGGGGCTGCAACAAACCTGCTGGGGAACAGGCCCAAAAATGTCATCTCCACCAATCACTAGCAAGTGCCTGGATTGCAGAAAGATGCAAGTCAGCTTGTAATGGGCTAATTTGGTAAGGAGGTCCTTCCTGTCTCTCTGCCAGAGTGTGGAAGTGTGTTCAGACAAGAACAAAGACCCTGAATTTTGGGGGTGGGGTGGGTGGGATGGTAGATGATAACCAGGGGAGGAGCAGAGTACAGTTGTAACATTAGACAAAGCATAGTTTTGGATGGTTGGAGATGAGGTATCAAGAGGCCTCAGAAGAGAAAGAAGAGGTTGCAATAGGCAAAGTGTGAGGTGGTGAGGGCTTGAAAAAAGGTTTCAGTGATGATAGAGGAAATAGGAATGGGTAGATTTTGAGTTCGGATGATTGCAGAGACACATTTTGGTTATTTCATGACTTTTCACTGGTAGAGGAGGTAATTGTCTCAACATGCCTTGCAAAAGGAACCTTTGGTCAGCTTTTTTCCCTGCTCAATTTACTCAGGAGAAAACTGAATGGGATCACAGTGTGGCTTCTCTTTGAATAAAGAACAAGTAGGTACTTGGCTTCTCATAGGCCTAGGAATAGGGCAATGTTAGACGTAGACTGAAATTTTTGCCTCCGGCACAGAGAATAAATGATGGCTTGTTGGTCTCAAAGCATGAGTTATGAAAACTTCCCTAGCCTGCCCAAAGGTTTTACCGCTATTAAATGTTCTGAATGTTTATAACAAAAAGGAATGTACTCCAGTAACTGGTCTGAATAATGAGAGAACACTCTTTAACAGGTTAATGCCAGTGCCAGATTTAGGGTTACCAGACGTCAGGCAAAAGGAGGACGTGTCCTCTGTCTGGCAGGCATTTTAAAAATGCATCATTTTGTCTGGCATTTTACATATGGGGTTAAAGTATGCTGGAATGCCCTGGAACACCATATTTGTAGGGGGAAGCATTCCAGGGCCCCCTGAAAACAGTAGCATATTACATTAATACTACATTTTCTCCATGTGTTCTCCAACATCTTCCTTTTTGTACTTCCCTGTCCTCCTTTCCATACTTTGGTATCTGGTAACCCTAGCCAGATTGCACTTTATGCTTTTGATAAAAGAATTTAAACTCTGAGTGAGACATTGTAGTCGGTCAGTACAGTTATACAAAGTCTTTGTAAGATAAAATTAACCTCTAGTTGAGATCACAAATAGAACACTTTTTTTTTGTTTTTGTTTTTGTTATTATTTCAGTTGTCATCACTTTTAGACTTGGTGCCCTTTTGATGAAGCTCCTTTGACTTATTTGTGGGGGGGAGGGGGAGATAAAGTGTTGTCATTGGAGTGAATTTGTACTGCTGTATCAAGTGGAAGGATGAGACCAGTACCAGAAGCTGTCTAAGAGAGCAGAAAATGTTTTTAGAAAGTCAGTACACTTTATTCCTACTTCTAATTGTGGAATTATTAAAGGTTGCCTTGGTTTTACCCTTCACTGGTAATTAAGAAGTCCATTGCACTTAGGACAAAACCTTTTCTGATAACCGTCTTACTGCTACAAAACAAGCAAGGAGTCCTGTGGCACTTTTAAAGACTAACAAATTTATTAATTGCATGAGCTTTTGTGGGAGAAAATTCCACTTCATTAGGTGCTTTGAAGATGGGGAACTTGCAAAGCATCTGAAGTGGGATTTTCTCCCAGAAAGCTCATGTGATCAATAAATCTGTTAGTCTTTTAAAAGTGCCACAGGACTCCTTGCCTGTTTTGCTGAACAAGATCAATACTGCTACCTCTTTTGGAACTTGTATTTCTGAAGTGTTTAGTAAGTTTACCAACAGCCCCAGCTAATAGTCAGTTGAAATGAGCTGTTGCTGATGGAATTAATAAGTGTGTTTCTGCCTTTCCAGTTGGCCTGTTGCTGTGGTACTGCTGCTTGCTCCCTTTGCTGCAAATGTTGCCCCAAGATAAAGCAATCTACGAGTACTCGCTTCATGTATGCACTTTACTTCATACTGGTAACACTCATCTGCTGTGTCATGATGTCAAGAACAGTAGCTTCTGAAATGAAAGAGCATGTAAGTAACAGGGTTTTCTGGTAAACTATTTCTAAAGGGAATGATGGGGTACTCTTCATGGACTTTTATGTGTTGATAGCATAGCCCCACCCCAAAGAGGCATATCTTTGGGTTCAATTCCCAGGGGGTTGGACTCGATGATCTCATGAGGTCCCTTCCAGCCCTATGATTTGATTTGATTTGATTTGATTTGATTTGATTTGATTTGATTTGATTTGATCTTTGCAAAAGTGTCATTCACAAGGCAGAGTTCCAGTCATCTACCTTCTCATCCCTTTTAAAAATACAAGTGCTGCTCTGCTAATGTCTGTCTCTGCCTCCCACCGTTCGTAGTTCCCGCTGGGCTTCATAATGGGAAGAAGCAGTATCCAATGACAGGTGTCCATCTTCCTGCTTGCTTAGTGGAAACTATTTCAGCAAATGGTGTACAGGCATCATTTGAATAGTTGTGGACTATGATGGAACAGCAGAGTGATCTTGAAGCCAGCTAACACTTGGTGGACATTCATGGTGAAACTCCTGGCACCCTTGAATAGAGAGATTTCTCCATTGTAGTCTTGATACAAATATTTTGCCCTTTGTTCTTGATCAGATTATGAAAATGCAAAGTATTGTAAGAGCAAACAAAATGGACTTCAGCCTTAAAGGAGAAACACTCTATTCCTTCATACATTCCTATTATGGGACTCCTGTGGGTACTGTTTAAAGTTCCAGCAAAGTGTGGTAACTGGTTTAAGAGCAGAAAAAATAATCCCTGAAATTTTATGATTAAAAGGGAGGGAGGGGACGTTAATGGAACATGAGTACTTCAGTTTGCATTAGTTGCTAAAATGCACAATAAGAATCCTTTGATAAGAAGGGTTCCTTCAAGTGTTTATGGATCATCATGTTAGCATGGCCACTATGTTCAGCACGCAGTGTTTGGCTCTTACTAGCTCTTAATTAAAGCTTCAAATGCATAAAGGTAATTGTGGTCTACAGTAGTTCTTAAAACTAAGCTTCTGTCACAAACCCTAGCAGGCCTGCCTGCTGGATGCTTTGCAGGCTGCTGTTCTGGGCCCATACATTGGACCTGTGTACTTGTTTTAAAGCTTCCTGAATCCGAGCAGAGCCCTGGCCCTGCCTCACTTTTCATTCCTGGGCACACGCTTGGTTGTGGCTCTTCTTTCTCATATCCCTGTCTAAGAAATGAAACCTGGCAGTACAGCTGTCTGGGCGCTGTAACTAGTGCTGGTTCCCCTAGTAGCTTCATGTACTTACTCCCTTTTCCAGAGATCTAGCCTTGTGGGTACTTGAGTTTACAGTTTACTTCAGGCACAGACGACAGCTGAGGTACATAGACTCTAAGGTCAGAAGGGAGCAACCAATATGATTGTCTAGTCCAGTGTTTTTTAACCTTTAATGGACTGTGGAATATGTAAACATATTAATTATTTTGTGCAGAACACCTGATGAAATCTCTCTCTCAAAAAAAGCTGGTATATACTGGCTATAATGTTCATAATAACAAGGAGTTGTGTGGCACTTTAAGACTAACAGATTTATTTTTTGCATGAGCTTTTGTGGGAGAAGATCCCACTTCCTCAGATGCTTCGAAGATGGGTGAACTTACAGAAAGGAATGAAACTAAATGCAAGGGGGTGTAAAACATAGGATCAGGTCATACAGGAACAGCAAATCACAGCAGTTTACAGGTTCAAACCATGGGAAGCCTGAAGTCAAATTACCCTTTGTAATGGGAAAAGAATCCATAGTCTCAATTCAAACCAGTCTTCACAGAATTTAGCTTGCATATGAATTCGAGTTCAGCTGTCTCTCTTTGAAGTCTTGATGTCCCAGGTACAGCTCTAACAACGGTCGTTAACAAATCCATCATCGAGTGATTAGGAAGATGAGCGTTCAGCAACTGGTTTCTCTGTTCTTTGATTTCTGATATCAGCTCTGTGCTCATTCAGTCTCTTACGGAGCGATCGTCCTGTTTGTCCAATATATAAGGTGTAGGGGCATTTCTTGCACATGATGGCATAGAGCACATTAGTAGATGAGCAGGTAAATGAGCCTTTGATGGAGTAGCAGGCTTGATTAGGACCTATGATGGTGTCTGTTGTGTAGATATGTGGGCAGACTTGGCAGCGTGGTTTTTTGCAGGGGTGTGTGCCTGCTTCAATGTTCTGTCGGGGAAAAACTGGTCCGGGTTCCCAACCTGAAAAGGGAACCCCGAATCCTTCCCACAGGTGAAGGCCCGTTCCCAGCTGAGACTCCAGTAGGCAGAGAACGAGGTGTGGTTCAAAGTTTATTATTCAGCTGAATAATAAAAGGAACTGCAGCAGAGGGAAGCAAAGAGAAGCTATCATCTCTGAGCAAGAACCCCCAGTATAGGGGCTACAGGTCATACATACTTTCTAACATGCAAAATACGATATACATAATGCAACAAGCTCATGCATAATACAACCAGTTACATCATGCCTAAAATCCATACATGGTATTACTACTTTTAATATGCAGGTTACATAATTAGATTATACTTAATAGGCAGCATATAGTTAGCCTGCCTCTGTTGTTGTTTACTGCTCATTTGGGTACTAATTATTGCTCTTGACCAATGAGTGGCCAAATTCCTGTGATCCCTTGGCTACCTGGCCCCCGTCAACCTGTTTACCAGACAAGGTTGATAGCTTCCCATCAGGGTCCAGACAGGAGGGATTGTCTTATAATCAACCTCTGTGGATTACCTCTTGTATCTATAGAAACAGTCTAACTTCCTATCAATCTAAACCCCCTAGCTCCCTTGACTAACTAAACTTGTCTAAGCGAACACAACAATCTTTGGCAAGAACTTCCAGACCAAACTTACTCCATCTTTAGACCCCCCCACCACCACCACCACTCAGTTCCTGTTGTTAGATCTGTAGTTGCTGGTGAGTATCTGTTTAAGATTTGGGGGCTGCCTATAAGCAAGGAGTGGTCTGTCTCCTAATGCTTGAGAGAGAGAGGGATCATTTTTTAGAATAGGCTGTATGTCCTTAATGATCTTTTGCAGAGGTCTGACTTGAGGATTGTATGTGGTGACTAGTGGTGTTCTGTTGCTTTCTTTCTTGGGTCTCTCCTGTAGTAAATGACTTTGGGGAACCCGTCTAGCTCTGTCAATTTGTTTTCTTATTTCCCCAGGTGGGTACTGTAGTTTCAAGAATGCTTGATAGAGATCCTCAAGATGTCTGTCTCGGTCTGAGGGATCAGAGCAGATGCAGTTATATCTTAGGGCTTGGCTGTAGACAATGGATCGTGTGGTGTGTTTAGGATGGAAGCTCGAAAGATGTAGGTAACTATACCGATCAGTAGGTTTTCGGTATAGGGTGGTGGTGTGGTCTATGCCATCATGTGCAAGAAATGCCCCTACACCTTATATATTGGACAAACAGGACGATCGCTCCGTAAGAGACTGAATGAGCAAAGAACAGAGAAACCAGTTGCTGAACACTTCCATCTTCCTAATCACTCGATGATGGATTTGTTAACGACCGTTGTTAGAGCTGTACCTGGGACATCAAGACTTCGGAGAGAGACAGCTGAACTCGAATTCATATGCATGCTAAATTCTGTGAAGACTGGTCTGAATCGAGACTATGGATTCTTTTCCCATTACAAAAGGTAATTTGACTTCAGGCTTCCCATGGTTTGAACCTGTAAACTGCTGTGATTTGCTGTTCCTGTATGACCTGATCCTATGTTTTACACCCCCTTGCATTTAGTTTCATTCCTTTCTGTAAGTTCACCCATCTTCGAAGCATCTGAGGAAGTGGGATCTTCTCCCACGAAAGCTCATGCAAAAAATAAATCTGTTAGTCTTAAAGTGCCACACAACTCCTTCTTGTTTTTTCACTGGACTAGACTAACACGGCTACCCTTTTAAAAATGTTCATAATATCTGTGTACTATGAATTCCTGTGGAAAAGGTTCAGGAAATCAAATTAAATACAATTTTATGAATATAATATGTATTTAAGAATTACTTACATAATGATTGTGTATGCAACTTAAAGCTGAAAACACTATTACTCAAGTTCTAAAGGGAGTTTTGGGCCTGCATGTTCAAACAATGTTCATCTATTCTTGGAATAAGGTTCATCAAAGAAAGTCTTACCATGGAAATTGTCTGAGCAATTTTCATTCCAGCAGTAACAGCTGCAGGAAATTTAAAATGGCCCAGCCACAGTAAAGGAGCAAAGTGGTGATGGTTGCCAACATGCACCTGCAAGCTTTCTTGCAGCTGGAACACTTTAAATCTCTCAGGCACATGTCTATTCCCTGCCTTCCTTCCTTCCTTCCTTCCTTCCCCCCTTTTCACTCAGCCCCTGCCTTGCCCTGGGAAGGCATTGGGGTCCATTGTGTAACACCTTCACTTTGTGTGCAGAGCACCAGTATTCTGCTGAGCACCAGTTGAGAAACACTGATCTAGTCTGAACTCCTGCACAATGGAAGCCACAGAGCCTTACCTACCCACTTTTGTAATAAAATCCTAACAACCTAAGACTGAATTGTAAAGCTTCAGGGTTAAACCTTTAAGGTACAGAGAATCCACCAGCAATTGAGCTTTGTCCCATGCTACAAAGGTGACCCCCCTCCCCCGACCGTTTGGCAGTCTGCCTTGGGGAAACTTTGCAAAAGTTCTTGTGATGTATTGAATCCCCTAGCTGACCAGAGGTCGGGTTCCCAGGTGTCTGGCAAAAGGAGGACATGTCCTCCTTTTTGCCTTCATGTCCTCTGTCCTCCAGGCATTTTAAAAATAGGTGCTTTTGTCTGGCTTTTTACTGATCAGTAATAGAATGTTAAAAACCCCTCTAATAGCCAAGTTACTGAGGTGGGGAATCTTCCCCCAGTGGCTGGAGATCAGAGGTGGTCAGGGGCGCACACCACCCAAGCACAGGTCAGCACAAACCAGGCCTTTTCACTAAGACTACCTCTCTCCTGACTCTGGAAACTTGTTTCATAAAGCTGCCAGGCTAGTTTAGTTAGTAGGGAAGGTATCTTTTAACCTTGGGGTTGTGGGTTCAAGACCTAAGAGAGGCACTTTTTTATTTTTGGCCCTTGCTCCCTACAAAATGGCTAAACGGGGGGGGGAAGGCGATACTAATAAAATGAAGGAAAATAAAGTCTACCATAAACAATTATTAATAGGGACCTGTTAAATAAAACCATTAAAGGGGCAGGTTTGAACTGGACAAAACAATTTAGCACATTTTTTAACTGTAAAAATGGGCTGCTGTTGAAAATGAAAAGTGAGTTAACTGGCTTTTTCCCATTTTTTTTCCTAACTTTTTTAAGGTACTTTTCAAGTTTATATCTGATAATTTAGTTTTTTAACTTTAGTCTCATGAACATTAATGAAAGAGTCATAAAAACTTCCATTTAATGAAAAAATCCAGTTTTCAGTTAAGCAAAACATTTTGGTAATTTTCTTTATTTTAGAATAATTTAAAAACATATGATATTGTGCAGTTTTAATCTGCATTAATTAATCCTTACCCATTTTCCATGACATAATATGGTAATAACACATACATTAATACTATATTTTCTCCACGTCCTCCATTTCGGACCTCCCTGTCCTCCTTTCTGTGCTTTTGGTATCAACCCTATTTGAGGGGGAAGAGAGAAGCTGTGTAAAAGTAAACAAATTCACATTCCATGTGATGAATATGTTTAGATCCTGGTACTGAATGGTTTTCTTTCTGAAACTTGGTGGAGGGAGTTGTGCCAGAAGCCTTGCTCTGCTGCTAGTGTGTGCTCTGGCCTGGTACACTGTGACTTTGGATCTGTGAATCACTCTTTATTTTATCTAGCGTAAGAAATCAGATCTAGACAAAACAAAACACCTGGCCAGCATTCCCTGCCTCATTTTCCTCACCACTCTGGCCTGTTTCTCAGAAAGGGAGTCCATGGCTTTCAGGCATTCCAGGTCCCCATTCTGGAATTCATCTTCCAGGTTTAGCTTCTCTTTCGAATCATGGATCTGCAGACATGTCAAGTCTTGCTCTTCAGTTGTGAGACAGGCTCATTAGCCTGCAGTCCCACTCTCACATGTTCTGAAGCTTATCTCACTCATTTTGAGTAAATAGGTAAAACTTACAATATTTTTACTCTTGTGCTGTAAGAAATGATAATACACCTGGAGCCTCAGGCATGGGGCTTAGTGTGTGGAAAGCTGCTTTCCAAGCTTGTGTACTGTAGTAACCATGGAGAATGCAAGCTTATGTTGTCTACAGGTGCAGAGCTGGATTCAGTGCCCTCGGGGCCTTGGCCTGCGCACCACAGCGTAAGTGGTGTTACATCTACCTGAGCAGTCAGTGTAGACCAGGGCTTAGTTTTACCCCACTCAAATGCAGAGGAAGAGCGTTAAGTCTTGTTCGAAAGAATAAGAAGACACTCTTTAGACCAGGCGTGGCCAAACTGTGGCTCGGGTGCCCCATGTGGCTCTTGAATGAAAAAGTGTGGCTCGCAAAAGAACATCAGCAAATCAATTTAATAGGTAAAAATATATGGCTATATGCCTCAGTGTGGCTCTTGAAGATTTTAATAATCAACTTGTGTGGCTCTTGAGTTCCATAAGTTTGGCCACCCCTGGTTTAGACCTAACCTGAAACCTCTGTTATCCAGATGAAGTTGGTAAATCCTGAGCTATGTTTGAGGTTTGAGCCTCTTAAAAAAGATTAAAAAAACAGCAAAGCAGATTGCATAGCAGTATAACAAAACAAATGAATACAATGTGAAGACAAATGAAACATTAAAGCTTCAAATAGTGTTAACTTCATATTAATTAAATACACTGTAATTTACTTTATATTTTAAATGCATTCATTTAATGTATTGTTTGATTGTGTTGGTTAATTTATTTTGGAATCTGATTATTTTAGTTCCATATAAATGCTATATGAGCAGTAGTATACAAATCATATTTGTACTGTAAAGTATTTTTCAAATGGATGATCATTATGACAAGATATACAAAATAAACATTTATAAACAGTTTCCTTTCTGATAGGTTTATATAATGGTTTGGGTTTTTTAATACTGTTTTGTCCTCTGACTGTGCCTAAACAAGAGGTTAATTTGGGTTCTTCCTAGGTTTTTTGGTTCAACTGGCAAATATGTTTTTATTAAAATCTACTGGTTTGCAATGTATATGGAATTCTCATCTGTCCTAGATGGTAGTATGAATTAGGACATGTAAGTGTTTCATATGCAATATTAGGCAGCGTACATTTAAAAACAGTCAGTGTTGGTTGGATTAAAAATCTGGACTATTGGACATATCCAAGGAACAAAGATGAGTCCCTGTCTTAAGAATGACCTAACCAGGCAAATCTCACTCTTTGGGGCTGTAAATCACATAAGGTCATCCAACCCTTGACATCTCTGGATCTGCCCTTTCTCTAGCCAGAGTATTTTAACCAGGGTTGGTCCTGCTTTCAAAGACATCTCCTTTCCCTTCAGCAGTTTGTATCCATGTTTCTCCTTTGAGTTCTTCCTCTGAGTGTCTCAGGCTTTCTATATTTAAAAATGCCACAGGACCCCTTGTTTGTTTTGCTAAAATTCTCTTATAATAAAAGTGGCTTAGTGGATTTTTTTTCCCCATGTATAGGAGGCAGATAGAGAGAAAGCTTAGTGTCTGAGTTGGAAAAGGCTAGAGCAGTTTGGAGCAAGAGCTTGGTATTGACAGCACAGTTGAGCAGATAGGTGGAATGGAGTTAAATCATGATAAATCTTGGAGTGTGTCTACTTACCCATGCTGGCTCTGATCATGCTAGTGTGTTAAAAATAAAGGTGTAAATGCTGTACAAGCTGCATAAGAAGCTAGGTGCCAAGTACACAGTGTGCCTCTTCAAGAGGCTCATATTCCAGGCAGTTAGCATAGCTTACTTTTCGTGCTGCCATAACTACAGTTCTACTTTTAGCTTGCTGGCTCAGTCAAACCTAGCATGAGCCTTCTCAAGGAGAAAATTACACCTTCCAGCTCCACAGTACACATACCCATAAAGAATGACCTTAGACAAGAAGTTTGCTTTTGATCTGGTGGAGAAGGAAGAGTCAGAAGGGATTGAGTGGTCAGTGCTCAGCTAGGAAAAATGATCTTAGGCCATGTCTTCTCTACAAAATTTAAGTCCACCCAACTTTTGTCAGCATACAGCCATTGCAGACTGGAGGTTGGGTAAGGCAAGGAAATAGAAGTAGTGAGGCGGAATGCAGTTTTGGTGTTCTTTGAGCCATCTCGGCATTTTTATCCAAACATCTAGAAACAAGGACTAAGTTTTCTTCTGATTAAGATAATTACTCATGGTGATAAGCTGTTATCATCATAAGCAATTATTTATGGTGATAACCTATTGTTTCTTTGATTAACTGTGGACATGTCTGCATTGGAGGCAGTGTAGATGCATACTACAGAGAAGGAAAGTTCCCCCGTCCCCATCCCTGCAGGTTGTTCACCTTCCTGAGCTGCAATAGCTAGGCAGTCATCAAAGCATTCTTCTACCAACCTAGCAGGGTCTACAGTATGGTGTTAGGTAAGCAGAGCTGTGGCATTCAGGGGTGTGAATTGTTCACACTTCAGAGTAACAGTCATGTTTCAGATGCAGACCAGATTTGAATACTACTGCTCTGGGCATACGCCTCTTCTTCCAGTTTTGTAACATCGGTAATCATTGCAGTCCACAAAAAAGTCTTTTTATGGCAGAATGAAACCAAGTTAGCAGGTAAATAACCTAGAGTTTAATTTTTTCTGAGGTTTGGCTTTTGGAGCCAAGTGCTACATTAACTCTTGTGACCACCACTTTCCACAACTGCCTGACTGTTGGCAGTCTCATGTGCATCAGGGTTCCATTTTCTTTGTTGGCACTGTGACCTTAGAGCATAAGGTCTTTCTGTTGTGCAATCTCTATGGTGTTCAAAAAGTTTTTTTTTTTTTTGAATAAAATCTTTTTTGTGTCAAGCATTGCCTAACATCTACAGAAGTGGCCAGTGAAATTCTTTTAATGGCTCTTGTAAGTACCATTTTAATGTTTAACAAAAAACTCCAGACCCATGGTTCCCAACCCAGGGTCCGGGGGGTCTGTGGAGCCTATCCCTGCTGGGGCCAGAATCCAGCAGCAGCCCCAATGCTCCCTGCCCATGGCTGGATCCTGGCAAGGGGATGGGGTCACAGTGGCTCCTCAGCAGAGGCAAGGGCAGGGGGCCATAGCCTCGGTGGCTCAGCTCCCTTGCAGCGTGGGCCATGGTGGCAGTGGTGCCACCAGAGTGGTGCAAGCCAGAGTCTGCCTGCATGGGCCAGATTACATAAACAGCTGGGGGGGGGGGGCTGCAAAGATTTTTGTTCAAAAGGAGTCCCTAGCCTTTGGGAACCACTGCTCTAGACTAAGCAAGTTCCTCTTCTTAAACAAAGTATGCATAATGAACATGGACCAGGAGAGTTTATGAAGCATTTCTAAGGTTCACAGTAACTGTGTGATCTCTGGTATCCTTAGTGCAAGTTGATACGTTAGTAAGTATTTTTAGGGTATTTCCACACAACAAAAGCCCCCAAAAAACTGAGCCAGCAAGTGGCGGACAGGTTTCAGTGCCTGTGTTCCAGTCTAAACCCAAACATCTACATACTGCTGTTCTTAGCCCTACAAAGCAAACACTGCAGTTTGAGCCAGGCACTGAGTCTCTCTGCCATAGTTTGTTGTTTGCTGTGTAGATGTGCCCTTAGGTGTAAGAACTGCCACCCCAATGGTGGTGACATGTCAGAACATTGTGTTAGTGTTAGAATGGGGATGAAGCCTGAAGAGGGCTAGATTAGTTTGAAAATCCGTTTGATGCTTCTGTTCAGCCATTTCTTGTGTCTGAGAGCCCAGTTCTTCCTGTTCTTCCCTGCCTAGAGGCTGTTGGAGTTTTTAAATGACAGCGATGGTTGTTGATCAGCACCCCTTCCCCCCAAGTCTCTAATAATAGTATTACATTTTCTGACCTAAGACTGAGGGACATAGTCAGCTGGGTCCCATAGAAGAGTTGAGGCACAGCATTCATTTTATTATGTTAACCTTTCTTCACATGCTAAGGGGGAGAGGATGCCACCTAACTATCAGTAACTATTTGAGAGAGTACAGGATTTAAAATTATCTTCACTAGTTTGTCAATATTTTCTGGTGTTTTTATACCTATTTATTTATTTATTTATTTATTTATTTATTTATTTATTTATACTATAGACAATATGAGATTTTACCAAATTCTGCTCATCCAAATTAAATGAAAGCAGATAGAGCAGTGGTTCCCAACTTGTGGCCCTGGGGTCCAAAAGCAAAACTCCTTCTGTCTGGCGGTGGGGGGGAGAGGTGAGGAAAGGGGGCACAGTAGGTGTCACAGTGTGGACCTACCATGCTTGAGGAAAAGCAGGGCTAGAGTCTAAAAATCAGTCCCCTCCAGTTTGGCCTGCACCTAGCAGGCCACGGTGACTTAGCTATCAGGCCATGTTCTTCAGTGTGTTATAGTGACAGTCATTCACCTACACTAGTGCTTTGTCCATGAAAGTGTGACATACTGAGAGTAATTTGTTGGTGTAAAATAGTAAATGTAAAAATATTTACTTTAAATATATACTGATTTGTAGACATTAACTGTGTATGTCAGTACATTTTTATGCATTGATTGACTAGTGTCCCTGCAGAATTGTAAACTTATTTGTGGCCCTTGAACCAAAAAGGTTGGAAGCCACTGAGATAGAGAATACAAGGTAAGGATGGGGAAGAAGAGCTGCTAATGCTGGGGTACTGGTTAAAAAGAATGAGGAAGGAGTACTGAAGGTAGATTATGGTGCATTTCCACCTCCTCATCCCCAGCTATTATAGTGATGAAGAAGTGCAGTGAAGACTGCAACCGAAAGAATGTGAAACAGAAGCATTGGGTGCGACAAGTAGGAGTGGTCGAATGCTACATGTAAAGATGGTTATTTGTTTTTACTATTTTTTATCAGCTTTTATTTGATACTTTCATGGTTTTCAACCAGCTATGACAGTTAAATATTATCTACCAAAAGTATGACTAGATCAAAACCAAAAAAAAAAAGCAAGGAGTCAAGGTGTTCCCCATCTTCAAAGCATCTGATGAAGTGGGATTTTCTCCCATGAAAACTCATGCAATAAATAAATGTTAGTCTTTAAGTGCCACAGGACTTCCTCGCTTTTTTTTGCTTTACTAGACTAACACGGCTGCCCCTTTGGGACTTAAATTAAAACCAGTATAACTAATATTAAATTGTTTTTCAAGCTGTCTGTTCAGCTCTAACAGTATATTGCACCTTAAAACATTATTAAATATAAAGTGGTTTGGCAATGTAATACAACAAACCACTAAAATCAAGTGTTTTAGTTTGTTGCAAGGGGTCTGGCATTGATGGCATCTGGCTCTTTTATAGAAGGGATGACAGCATAGTTGTGGTTTTGTGTGTATGTGTGTGGGTTATTTTGTTTGTTTTTACCTTGGCTAGATGGCTGGACACCCCTCAGGTTTATGGGAGTTAGGTAACTTTTTCAAACCCTGACAATAAGGTTAATCAAAATTTCAGAGAATCAAATGTGGCAAATGAAATAATCACTGAGTCAAACAGCTGGCAAAATTAATTCCGTAGTGAGTGAAATGTGTTGCAAATCATGTCAATTGGGCAGAATGCTAGAGAATTAAAGGTAAAACAGGTTGTGGGACAGATCCCAGAAAAGGGTCATAAAAGCAGGTCCTGCCAGTGACACTGGTAAACACGCTGTGGAGAATTGTAGGGGTTTGTTCTGTCTGCTGCTCTGTTGCCTGCTGAGAGCCGGGCCAGGAAAAATATGCAGTTCCATGCTGGCCATGTGGAACACAGTTGAGCAATGAGGGTGGCTTGTGAGAACTTCCCCAGTAATTTTCAACCACGTTCTGCAACTTCCAGGTGCTGCATTAAGAGTTACTCCTTACTGAAATGAGAAGTTGTTGAAGTAATAAATTACAAAGTGTTCCACACTCTGCTGGACTAGAAAGCCATTCATATTATAAAGCCAGAATGTTCCCTCTAAGGTGCGCGGCTGCGTCACTGCGCACCTAAAAAAAAAACCTCCCCATGCAGGGCTTTACCATTCCCTCACACAGGGAGGGCCAAGCTGGCTGGGCAGGCCAGCAGAGCATCTGGGGGGAGGGGACCAGAGCCAGGGCCGGGCAGAGGGCGAGGTTGACAAAGCGGCTGAGGATTGGCCAGGGGTTGTGGGGGGAGCAGGGCTGGGGCTGGGCCAGCTGAGCAGCTGGGGAGGTGCTGGGGCCAGGCAGGGCGAGGCCAGCAAAGTCGCTGAGGATCGGCTGGGGGGAGCCAGGGCCAGGGCAGGGGTTGTTACCCCAATTTGGGGGTCCCAGGATCTGTCTTGGTGCCGATCAAGCTGAACACTGCACCAACAGTGAAAAAGAGCCTTTATTCACTTTTGTGCACACAAAAGGGTCACCTGTATCCAAAGCAGTGAGACCCCGATTAACAAAAACAGGCAGTATTTATACAATTGCATGTGTTCCTATTGGTCCTTATACAAAACCAATATTTACATATATGTTCTTATTGGTTCCTGTACAAAGCTGACATTATGACATATTCATAGACGATTGACATAACTGCCCAGATACAACAGAATGACAACAAGTAAATAACATCAACTGTCAATCATAGTAACTGGAACTTTTCCTTAGATCCTAGAAGCTTCTCTGTCACTCAAAAGAGCAGCTTCCATTTTGTTTTACTAAACTCCATTTTATTTTTAACATCAAGTTAGACTGACTTATACAAATTTGGTTTACCCATCATAACACTATCAGTTACCAATCCTTAAAAGTTTTACATAAACTTCCAAACTGTCTACAGTTGGGCAGGGCCAGGCCAGCAGAGCAGCTGGGGGTGGCCGGGGCCAGGCCGCCAAAGCGGCCAAGGATTGGCGGGGGGGCAGGGCCAGGCCAGCAGAGCGGCTGAGGATTGGCCCGGGGCTGGGTGGGTCAGGCTGGTAAAGCAGCCGAGGATGGGTGGGGAGTAGGCCTGAACCATGGCCAAGGATCAGCTGGGGGAGGGGGGAAGAGGGAAGGCTGGGAGCAGCTGAAGTTGGGCAAGGGGCAGGCCTGAAGTGCAGCTGAGGATCGGCTGTCGGGGGCACAGGGTTGCTATTTCTGAGCTATCCAAGGGCTCCTTTTTCCCGTCACTTCCGTCCTCCCACAGGCATTCTAAAAATAGGTGATTGTCCAGCTTTTTATTTCTGATAAGTAGAATGTTTATAAAAAAAAAAAGAGAGAGAGAGAGAGAGAGAGAGAGAGCAGTTGGGGGGGGGGGGGGAATCGGGGCAGTGGAGTACACAGTTATTCTTTATTCCTAGAAGTTTTTCTAGCTGCAACCTCCATAGCTCAGTTGGTATAGCAGCAGGCTTCTGACCTCAGGGTAATAGGTTCTAGTCCTGTGTTGGGTTTTTTAACTTCTGGCCTGTTGCTCCTTAGGGAAGGGCTAAATTGGGGAAAAATATGTAGCAAACACTAATAAAAAGGAAAATAGTGTACTATGATTAAAATTACTAATAGTGACCAATTAAGTAAAACAAATGAGGGGCACATTTGAACTGGCTAGAAACAATTTACGACAAATTTTTTTAAATTGTAAAATAGGCTGCTGTGCAAAATGAAAAACAAGAGGCAAGTTAGCTGCTTGCACTTTAACTTCTTTATGTTCTTATTCATTTTGGAAAACCGAGACAGGCAGACGAACAGTACTGAAGAATTGATGAGACATAATGTCACATAAGCATAGAATACACTCAGATTATTAATAAAAACAATTTTAAATAACTTATTTTTTTCATTATTCTATACTTCTAAATAATTTCCATCACGTGAATTTGCACAAAAATTTTATTCAGAAAAAATTCTGCACATGGGTTGAAAATTTTGCACACAAGCCGCCAAACCTCAGAGGGAACATTGGAAGGGATCACTGTGATCAGTGGTTACCAACCTTTTTGAGTGGAAGGCCCTGCTAGTCGACACTAGATAAAACACATGACCCCCTCATCCTCTCACCAGCTATAACCACATATTACCCCTATAAACATATATTCTGATGAAAATAACACTAAATTACATAATAACTTATTACCTGAGTAAGAAGCTAAGTCTTTCCTGGCACAGCTGTCACTTCACACCCCAGTGTGGACCCACCTGTTCTGGTCCATCATGGACTAAGGGTAATGAAGGTGGGCTCAAGTGGACTGGCTAGGGCTACTCCAATCCCACACTGGTGCAGGGCTGCTCCTCTCTGGCTAGGTGTCAGGTTGGTAGGGGGACCAGGAGGAGAGGGTGCTGGTCTGTTCTGGCTGGTATGGAGCTCAAAGCTGCTCTGACTGGCATGGAGGTTGGGAGGTGAGGGTGGTGAAGTGACCTCAATATTATTGAAGCCTCATGGATCCACTGGAATTGTTGACTCATCTTCCCCCCCCCCCCCCCCCGTTCTGGTCCCCAGGTTGGGAACCAAACAAGGAGTCCTGTGTCACTTACACTAGCAAATTTATTTATTGAATGAAGCTCATGCAATAAATGCATTTGTTAGTCTTTAAGTGTCACAGGACCCCTTGTTTGTTTTACTGAACTATACTAGCATGGCTGCCCTTTGGAAGTTGGGAACTGTTGATCTAGTCAGACCTCCTATGTAATACAGGTCATAGAATCTTCTTTGAATAATTCTTATTTGCGTTTTTTTCTAGAAGATTTGCTCTGGTACAATCTTGATTATTATTATTTTTTTTTTTTAAATACTCCAATGATGGAAAATCCATCCATAAATCTCAGGAAGTTGTTCCGGTGGATAGTTAGTTTTCTCTGTTAAATTAGCACCTTTATTTATCTGAATTGGTCTAGTTTCAGCTGGCAGCCATTGCATCTTTTTGTTGTATTTGTGTTTGCTAGATAGGAGAGGCTTGTATTTCAGATTTTTGTTCCCCATGTAGGTACTCATGGACAATCAAGTCAACCTATAACCTTTTCTTTATTAAGTTAAATACTTGAGCTCCTTGTGATTATCCCTATAAAGCATATTTTCTGATCTTGATCAAAGAAGAGCCATGAGAATGAACTCCCCAATGTATAAACATCCTTCTTGAATTGTAGATAACTGAAGTGGACACACTTTTTTCCACTAGTGGTAGCACTCGTGAAATACAGAGGTAATATAAGTTCTCTACTTTTTTTCCTGATTCCCCTGTTCATATACCCAAAGATGGCATTAGTCCTGGGGTCTCAAGTCCAAATCACCATGAGGGCCACATGAGAACTAGTACGTTAGCCCAAGGGCTGCACCACTGAAGCCTCTTTATACAAGGATATTGCAAATATTGATAACGATAATGTCATAGGCTTCAAGAAATAACTTTAGGGGCCACATGTGGCCTGCAGGCCTTGAGTTTGACCCCTTCATTAGCCCTTTTGGCTACAGCATCACATAGGCAGCTTTTATTTAATTGATATCCACCATGACTCCAAAGAAGTTTGCAGAATTACTACTTCTCAGGATAGTCTGCCACCCTGTAAAAATGGCCTACATTTTTGGTTCTTAGGTTCTTGACTATATTTAGCCATACTAACGTGCATATTGTTTGCTTGTGTTGAACTTCACAACTGATTCAGATTAATTTTGTTACCCACACACTAGGGCACCCCACCTCTTCCCAGTTGATAGGGCTCCAGGTGTAACCCCAACCTTTCCCAATCCATACATCTCCAGGAGAAAGGTGCCTATCCTTACCCAATTCACACATTAAGGCTTAAGATCACCCATTCCCAATGTGTAGGGCTCTGAGTGAAACCAACTTGATTAAGCACCCCCACACCTTTTCCCAAATTCATAGGGCTCCAGGCGTATAATACCAGGGGTTTCACTAGTAAAATATCCTTTGGGAGACTTGAACAGTAATGATGTTAACCTCTATCTATTAACAATTACAAACATGATACTCTTGGTAAGAGTACAATGTTGTGCACACGAGCCCTGATCAGGCAGGCATACTTCCCTGTTGGCCAGGCAAGGTCAGTCTTGTCTAGATCCTGGTTACTGCACTTCTTGGTGATACAGAGGATTTTAGCAGCTCTGATCTTGGGCAG
>ML681990.1:41748410-41824596 GCA_007922195.1 Podocnemis expansa
TCTGATAGTTGCTCTCAAAGTCTCCTTGTCAGGTTGGTGACTGAGGATACAGAGAGACTTTAGTTTCCTGGAAAGTAGGAGTGTTTCAGCCACTAAACCCTTCTATTTGGGGTCTGTCCTAGCTGTGGAGTGTAGGGTGAGGTCCAGTCTGTATATACAAACACTGCATACATGGAAGAAAGTCACAGAAACCTGCTTTTCAGGGGAGATTTTTTCAGCATTCAGTTCCACGTTAGTGTGGTGAACCTCTGAGGTCAGAAGTGTGGTTGTCTTTCCTCTCTTTCTTCTTGGTGTTGGGGCAGAGCCTCAAAGGCAAATATTTAATAAGTGGGTGAAGGGATGGAATTTTCCTACCTTTTTGGTAACTTTTTTCTAAAAAGAGTTATGGTACCAGTCTCCCTTAAAAAAAAATAATGAGGAGAAGGGTATTGTTCCTCTTCACCCCTGCTGTGAAGCATTTGAGGGGAATTTAATAGCTGTCAGTTGACTCCCAACTTCCAGTTCTTTATAATCTATGTACTGCCTCACCCACTGCTGAGGGTTCAGGGATTGTGGAAGACGATGGATAATAGTTTAAAAAACAAAAAATCCCAGATTTTATTTAAATTGGATTTTTTTTTTATTTTAATCAGATTTTTTTGTAAAATGATTTGGGGGGGAACCTATCTGAAGATAATTTTAATTGAGATAGGAAATAGGAATTATAAAGTCTAATTCTGTAGTATGAGACAATGTATTCATGTAGTTAAGAAAATTTTATAAATGAGTTCCAATAGTTCATGGATTTGGAACCAATCTTATGGGGTTCTAAAGGCTTCTATATAGGTTACTTAGGGTAATCTTTCTATCTACCCAATGGGAGATAGTGTTCAGTCTAGAAAATAGCATCAGATGTGCTTAGTTTTGCATTCTCAAACTGTACATTTGTGTCTCCAGAAATAACATGCTTGTTAACAGCAAGAATATTTTAAAATAAATAAACAACATACAGAGGTGAGAAATGGTGAGTCACTTACTAGTAACCATCCTTCAAGATGGGCTGTTTGCATGCATTCAGTGTTAGATGTCTACATGTCGCAGTGCATGATTGGTTGGAAGGTTTTAGCCTTAGCCTGTCAGATCAGAGTTGGTGGCCAACACCCCCTCTGGCCACTCCCGCGGCTATATATACGGTCCCGACCCTGATCCTCCCCAGTCCCTTCTAGTTGCCAACTCCGAATAGCGGGGACAATAGGAGGGTCCTGAATGTATGCAAGCAGCCCATCTTGAAGAGGATGGTTACTGGTAAGTAATCCACCATTCTTCTTCAAGTGCTGCTCTGGTACATTCATTGTTAGTTGACTCCTAGCTGTACCGTGGATGGTGGGCAGAGTTGGAGTTTTCCGCCTTCAGCATGGCTGTCCCCCTTAAGGCAAGCTCAAAAACCTGGAAGAGTGCCTGAAGGGCAGGCTGCTTAGCCTACGTGAAAAGGATATCCTGTAATTTTGCGGATGACACCAAGCTGGGGGGACCAGTAGACATGTTGGAGGGCAAGGACAGGATTCAGGGAGACCTAGATAAATTGGAACAGTGGGCCAATAGAAATCTTATGAGGTTCGATAAGAAGTGTAAAATCCTGCATGTGGGATGGAAAAACTCCATGCACTGCTACAGGCTGGGGAACATTCAGCTAAGAAGCAGCACTGTAGAAAAGGACCTGGGGGTCATGGTGGATGGGAAGCTAGATATGAAGCAGCAGTGTGCTCCTGCTGCCAAAAAGGCCAATGGCATACTGGGCTGCAGCAAAAGAAGTATTACCAGCAGATCAAGGGATGTGATCATTCCCCTCTATTCTGCACTGGTAAGGCCACATCTAGAATACTGTGTTCAGTTTTGGGCTCCCCACTACAAAAAGAACAAGGACATGCTAGAGAAAGTTCAGCAGAGGGCAGCCAAAATGATTAAAGGGCTGGAGCACAAGCCCTATGAGGAAAGACTGAAAGCATTAGGCTTAGTCTGCAGAAGAGAAGATTGAGGGGGGATTTGATAGCAACCTTCAGCTACTTGAAGGGATGCTGCAAGGAGGAGGGAGCTCGACTATTCTCGGTAGTAACGAAGGACAGAATGAGGAGCAATGGTCTCAAGTTACAGTTAGGGAGGTCGAGGCTGGATATTAGAAAATGCTTTTTTACTAGACGAGTGGTGAAGCATTGGAATGAGCTGCCTAGGAAGGTGGTGGAGTCTCCATCTTTGGAGGTGTTTAAGGCCCAGCTGGACAAAACCATGACTGGGATGGTTTAGTGGGAGTGGTCCTGCCTCTGGCAGGGGGTTGGACTAGATGACCTCATGAGGTCCCTTCCAACCCTATGATTCTATGATTGATTCTGGAAAGTCCCAAGAAAACACTGAGCGAAGGGACCCAAGAGGCTGTGTGTCACCCTGTTCTAGATGTGAGGAGTGTAACGCTGGCTATGTTAAACCTTGAATGCCCCAAACCGTGGGAATGGAAGGAGTTTGAGGGGCAGGGAGGCTTCTTAGCCCCTGCAAAGAGAACACTGCATCTCGGTTGTTCTAAGAGTGCTTCTCAGGGAAACCATTGAAGGGAAATGTGCCATAACTTTTGAAGGGGGGCATAGATATTGGGCCCTGCTAACTGCTTTAGGAGGGTCTGTCAATAGTAAGTATGGTATGACCATCAAGAGAAGGGATGGCTTCTGCTTGATGGGACCTGACCCTTGGGCCTACTTGAATTTCTTCAGCCTTTTGATCCCAAGTGTGGTAGCAAACGCTGAGGATGAGGGGAAGCTCCAAAGTTGGGCTATCCTCTTTGAAGCGAAAGGCTGTCTCACACCTCCAAAGGTGAGGTTAGGCCAAGGCCTACCCTACCCACCGTGTATGGGAAGTAGCACTACGACCTTCGAGTGTACAAAGCAGAGTGAAAGCCACTGAGGAAAACTGGTCTAGTGGGATGGTCCCGACTGAAGAAGGGGTCACCTTAGGGGCAACAGTGGGATAACCATGGGAAACCAGGGGTTAATGGTGATGTCAGTCTGGAACCCCAAGACAAGAGCGCCCCACTTTAGTGTTACCCCAGCCTGTGGAAGGTTATGCTCTGCACGGCATCATGTTGCTAAAGTGTGTGTGGGGGGGGGAAGGTTCATGACTTCTAGGGATAATTCTATTAAGATCCCTTGGTATGTATTCAGGATTGGCCCTTCCCTTAGGGTAGAAGTGAGCCCAGAGTGACGAGGGAGGGTTTGTGAGAAAGAACCTTAAGAAAGTGGGAAGAGGGGAGTTTCTTATTTCAATCCCTTCCCCTTTCATTGGGAGGATGCAAATGGATCCCAGGACACTGAGATCATGATCCAGGGCAGTGAGGAAAAAACAAGCAGTAGGGAGGAAATACAACCAGCAACTCGAGGCTGGCCTTCACCTATACTAGAGCTCCTTTTGCACCATATACAAGGAGAAGTCAAGAGCTGCACTGAGAAGCGACCCCTCCCAGACAGCTTAGGTGAGTATATAGAGGGCTGAAGATCCTCACCACCCCTAGGGATCAAAAGCAGAACGGCCTGGGGTCAAAAGGGATGAGGCCTGGAAACACCACCTAACCTACTTATACCAGGACAAGGGCCTGGCCACAAGGTGGACCTGGGG
This sequence comes from Podocnemis expansa, assembly GCA_007922195.1. Taxonomy (NCBI): domain Eukaryota; kingdom Metazoa; phylum Chordata; order Testudines; family Podocnemididae; genus Podocnemis; species Podocnemis expansa. The sequence continues at coordinate 41,752,047 of ML681990.1, forward strand.
GTGTCCAAAGGATTCTTCTGGGCTTAAGTGAGGCTACCCTTCACATTGGCCCCTCTCTCCTACTGGAGGAGGCGAGGTGGAAAAGTTGTCTTCCTTCAGCATACCTCTGTAAAAGCGAGAACTTCTTTCTCTTCTTGCCAGTGTTGAGGGGGTTTGACACTGCCTCTGATGGACATCAAAGAGGCGGAATGAAGGAGGGGGGCTGTCGGGAGTCCCCTTCCCCACAGATGGGGAGGGTATGCCTGGAGAAGGGGAGGGTGTCCATGCTGGAATTGTACGGCTGAAGACGTAGCTCACAAGCATGAGGGCCGCCCATTCTCCCATGTCTCGATGTGCCTACCTGGAGACTGATGAGGTAGCACACAAGACAGGGAGGTGCCTGCTTATGGCAACTGTGAGGGCACAGAACGCCCTTCTGCTTTTAATGGAGGGGAGGGCCCCATTCCACTGGATGACTGTGGGGCTCCCATGGGAATTAAAAAAACTGAGAATCTTAGCCTGGACAAGAGGAAGGGAGAAGACCCATTGGTTTTTACCCCTCTGAGAAAAAGGGAGTAACTCTTACTGGGGGGCAGAGATAGGAAGGTGGATTGGCCTGAAAATTTTAGACTGGAAGAGAAGTAGGTATCCCTACTTGTGAATACTGTAAGAAAAAAAATAAACGGGGTTTTGGGGAGGCCTCATTGAGGGAAAGGGAGGAAAGTTCCTTAAGTAAATGATGGTAGGGGCACTGACTGACCAGTGTCGGGGTCGCTCTTTTCCCCTTTCCCAGAAGACCGTGGAGTGAAAAAGGGTGGTGGCGGTGGTGGGTTGTACATCATGTCCCTAGAAAGATATGAAACCCCATAAAAAACCGAGTGAACATTGTTCATTTAAGAACACAGTGGTGAATGGCCCAGTTGATCTGTGAGGGTGATTGGGGTTATCTGAGTTGTTTTTGCTGCTGTATTGCCTCATGGTAGTGGGAGGGATACATGAAGGACCCTTGAGAATCCCAACATAGGGCTATAAGATGCTATAAGGGCCCCATTGTTTGTCCATTAGGACTGTATGAGGGTGGGTCTAAGGACCGGAAGGGCCAAATTGTGGCCCTCCAGCTGGGTGTATGTTCTTTATCTTATGTCATTCCTGATAATAGCTGATCAACGCTCTGGTGAATGCTGGGGTCTGGATGAGGCAATTCTTCCAAAGGTTTTAGTCATTGGAAATTGTGAGATGGTGAGAAGATGAGGAAGGGCGGGGTGAGCATTACAGGAATGCATTCGAAACATCCCAGTCGTCACTAAACCCTGAGGGAAGTTAGTCAGTCTAAGACCCCAGATGATAGAGAGGGGCCAGTTTTGCATGAGTGCTCAGAACTGGTCCGCAGACCTAGACTGTCTGGCTGTGAGGGCAAGGATATGCTGTGAAACGGAACTCCGATGTGTAGGGATATGACCAGTTAGCTATTCCTCTAGTATAGGGAGGGGTAGCATGAAGAAGCAGAAATGGTGCTTCCCACCCCTTAGTTGCAGATGGGCCCTATAATAGGAACCCTGTCACTGATTTTCCAAAGGGTTTAAGGCAGGATGAAAGGGCGGTGGAGGAAGCTTAGGGTGGTGGGCACCCAGAGCGGGCTTTCACATGAGGGTCCAGCATCTTAAGGGGAGCTCTTCTGTGGAGGCAGGGATCCCAGGTCCCCAAGAGGCTGATCTTGTTCCCCACTTGGTTGAGAAGGTCTAGATTGGTGCCCCTGGCATTATCTGGGATGGCGCAGGCTAGAAGAAAGAGTAAGCATTCATGACAGGAGCATGCCCTAAGATTGAAAGTCTGATCTGGGGTCCATAGCGCCATGTAACAGAAGATGTGTGTCTTCAGCAAATAAAGACTGTCCCTCAAAGGGGAGGTCCTGGATGGCTTGTTGGGTATCTTGAGGCAGGTCTGCCTCCTGTAACCACGCTGCACATCCCATGATGATGGCTGAGGATACCATCCCATCTTGCCATATATGAGGCATCCTGTGCAGGCAAAAGTGAGTCTTGGGATGCCAGCGAGCCATCCTCTATGAGGGAATTATAGTTCTTTCTATGGTCCTGGATAACAAAATTTCTAAACCTTCTTAAAGAGTCCCATACATCCAGAGTATCTACCCACCAGACCCTGGTAGTTAGCTATGTGGATCTGGAAGGCAGAGGTTGAGTATACCTTTCTGCCCAAGACCTCCAACTGTCGCCTCTCTGGATCTTGGCATGAGATCCGGGGAGGGTTGTATCTCATGCCGTAGGGCTGTTTCGATCACCCGAGGACTCAGACTCGGACGATGGGCTACGAAAGGAAAGTCCCCCAACGGGACCTCATGTTCATGGTATGCTGTCGGACATCGGAGGGATGGAGGTGGGGCTTTGCCAACAGGATCTGGCAATGTCATGCACGCTGGGGCGCAACTGTACTGCTATAGCGTCTGGGCAAGATGTTAACCCGGCATCGAGCAAGGGGTCCTGGTCCCCTCAATAGGCTCGACCTCTATGCCTGTGTGGGTGGTTACAAGGCGAAGTGTGCCATGGTGTCCTCCCTATATGACACAGGTCTAGGGTTCAGTTCCCTATCTGGGCTTATATGCATGGTCCTGGACTCTTTGGGACTGTGGGGAACCTGCTGTACGGTGACTCCCCTGGGTATGGACTATTTGTGAGGTCAGTACTGATAAGTGCTTGGTGCTGGCTATCTTTCCCAAGCCCATCTCCTCCTCCTGGATCGAGTGATCTCCTCCAGACTTGGGGAGCAAGAATTTTGTTGGTGTGTAAGGGGAGGGCTTGTCCCAGTGTCGGCATGAGTAGATGGCACCAGAGATGTAGTGGCACTGCGGTACTGTGGGGGGGCAGAGCACGATCTATGGCACTTTGGGGTAGGGCCTGGGATGGTGCCAACAGGCCTCTTTGTGGATGCTTCCTTTTGCAGCACCAGGGAGCTTGGCACCGTACTAGGTGCTAGAGAGTGGTGCCATTCCAGTGCAATCCATTTCCCTGAGAGGAAAGCAGGCTTTCCTCTTTGCTTTGGAGGTTTGGGAGGAGTAGGTGTAGGCAAAAGCAGAAAAGGCTTTGCTGCCTCAGAAGCCTCCAGAGTGGTGGGGATTTGCACAGTCTCCTGTCCCTGGTGCCAAGAAGAGCCCAGACAAGGGGAGCTGGATTGGCGAGTGCGCTTGGGTGCTGATGTCAACGCCAACCACACCTTCTTCTGTTCCTGAGGGGAGCAGCGCCAAGAGGGCTTCGGTGCTGATCTGCCATGTGGTGCCAGCACCAAAGGCAACCCTGTTTTCCTGGGAATCGGCTGCCATGACTGCTCCAGGGCCAACGCACGGCACCTTTGCTCCCCGTCTTTCAGCATTCTTGGTTTGAAGGACTGATCGATGGAGCAGTCAATAGCTTGGTGCAATTCACCCAGGCGCCGAAGGCACTTCTCATGGGGGTAGTCCCATGGGAAGGCCTTGCCACAAGAAGCAAAGGGTTTGAAACCTGGCATCTTAGGTGGCTGTCGGGAGCTATCTTCCAGCTCTGACCTCAAACGTTACATAGAAACACTGGTTCTTGGTGGAACAATGTCCACAAATAGGTCTTCCAGTTTGAACAAGCGGCTCATGCAAAGCAAATTTACAGGCACTTGTGTTAGCAAGGAGTGGGCTGTTCCAAAACCATTGCTGAGGGCGGAAGAAGGAACTGGGGGCAATCGGAGTCAGGCCGTACGTATAGCCATGGGAGTGGTCAGAGAGGGCATTGGCCGCTGACCCTGCTCTGACAGGCTAGGACTAAAAGCTTCCATCCAACCTGGGAATTCCCAGGGGGTTGGACTTGATGATCTCATGAGGTCCCTTCCAGCCCTATGATATGATTATTATGATAATTGTGCTGTGGCACATAGACACCTAACACTGAATGTATCTGAGCAGCACTGGAAGAACAGCAGGCTTCAAGCAGATTGTCCCCATGCAAATTTGTGTACACCGAGTCCATCCTTTACTTCTCTCTAAAAGTGAAAAGTTTCAAAAAGTTCAGTGAACAGAAGATTGTTGGGGGTGGAATATATCTGGACAATTTGTCTAAATATTGTATATTTGCTGTTTGAAGAAAAAAATTGAAAATATATTTTAAATGTCTGTCTGATGATGTTTTCTTCCCAATACAGCATGGCAAAAAAAATTCCTCCAAATAGTAATGATTAACCTGTTGAAATAGAGAGTTCAGTTCCCAGTGACTTCATAAATATTTGCTTCAATTACCTTTGGTAAATGAAATAACCAAACAATCACTCATTTTCTAATACAGCTGTAAAACCAATCCGAGAAGTTTCAAAATAAATCAGTTTAAAATGTATGGGTATGTATCTTCTAAAAATGAAACCTACATTTATCTCTGAGCTGGGAAGAATATGTATTAAGATTATAACAACCAACAAGAATGAACTTTTATATGGAAAACCTTGAGTATGTTGTCTTCCTGATTAGTGATTTAAATAGATTTGATGTATGTCAAATCCACCCTGTTGTGGACCAGACTTGTGTGAAATGCTTCCAGTCAGCTATATGCATGTAGACTATTTGCATGCAGTTTGCTTAATTATGGGAAGTCTTGTGTTATGTTTTAATTCTTTTTAATTGTGTGCGTTTTCCAGGTTCCTTTTTATGACCGCATCTGCACACGTATTCAGGCAGGTGAAATGTGTGAGAAGCTAGTGGGATACTCTGCAGTTTACAAAGTCTGTTTTGGAATGGCATCTTTCTTCTTCATCTTTTTCTTACTTACCATCAAAATTAACAACAGCAATAGCTGCCGAGCATATATTCATAATGGGTAAGTTTAGTTTAGTTTGCCTATTTTTCCTCTTCTAAAACCAAGAAATAAATCATGTTCCCTGTGTAGTGCTAGATTTCCTTACTACATTTCTTTCAGTTTAGTGTTATCACAAGTGTTGAGTTCATTTTGAGTATTTGATAGATTACGCAAGTGGGTAAGTGAATTTTACGTTACATTCAGCCTGGTAGTGATTCCTTTTGTACTGGAGAGAAGTGTCCTAGGGAACAGACAGAATTAAGTTTTGAAGACCTTTAATTTCTTTTGTAAATAGATGATTCCACTTTGATTTTTGTCTTCCAGGTTCTGGTTCTTTAAGCTTATAGTTTTGGCAGCAATGTGCTCAGGAGCTTTCTTCATTCCAGATCAAGACACGTTCCTCAATGGTACAATTTTTTGTTTTTGTGTATGACCTTTCTGTTCCACTTTGTGTGAGTGCCCATAATCTTAATAGTGGAACCAAAATGGTTATATCAATATCCCTTATTATGGTGAAGCAATGAAAGTACTAGTAGCTAAGTGAATGGATGAAGTTTGCCTTAATTGTGTAAGACACTTTCACTTCTTCCTTGGTTTTATATATATATAGTTAGGAATATTTTTAACATGTTATGTACACATGCACAGGGCCAAGTATGTGAGCAAAAAAACATATTTGTGATGGTTGTGCTGTCTTACAAACTTTTGGATTTACCAGTAGAAGGCCACAGAGAGTACAGTAGAAATATATTAAAAATGTATGTTTGGCTGGCTGACAGAATTAGTATTATTTAATGTTATTTGTTCTGGTCCCAGGATATTACAGAGACAAGGTGGGTGAGGTATTGTCACCTGCTGCAGTGGTTTTCAGACTTATGGTCAGGACCCAGTACTGGGTTGCAGGCCCTCGGGTACTGGGTTGTCGCACCCCCTTCTGCCACCACCAAAAGGCTGGAATGCATTGCTCAAAGATGTAACTGTAGGGTCATGGGCATAAATGATTTTTTTTCAACTGGGTCCTGAGGAAAAGAAGTTTGAAAACCACCAGTCTACTGGACCAACTTGTACTAACAGATGACTGTTAGCAGAAGTTTCTCCAGTAGAAAATACTATTTCAGTTACCTTATCTGTATAACTAGTTCTGTCATGGTCAGCTGGGTACCATTATTTGCAACAGACAGTTTGTTCTTTTCCTAAGGTGGTGTGCAGTAAGCCAAGTAACTCAGAAGCATAAAGCTGACTGGAATCCTCTCTTGCAGCTTCCAGTGACTTGACTGATTAATTAGCTGAATGATCTCATAATTTGCTGTTTGCACACTGTTTACTTCTGGTAGTATAAAATTAGATTTCTTGATGAGCTGTTGTATTGGCAATTATTTATTGTGGATCCTATATTTGGGTGCTTTCTGAAGCCATTTTTGTTAATTGAGAATGCACCTTATGAGCAGTCATGGTCACTAAGTCTGGGAGACTGATTCGAGAATGTTTTCTCAACCATATGTAGGGTTACCAGATACCAAAGCATGGAAAGGAGGACGGGAGTACAAAAAGGACATTGGAGGACACTTGGAGGAAATGTAGGATTCCGTTTTTAGGGGGCCCTGGAACACATCCCTCTAAAAATAGGGTGTTCTGGGGCGTTCCACCAAACTTTAACACCTGTAAGTGAAAAGCCAGACAAAATCATGTATTTTTAAAATGCCTGCCAGACAGAGGACGTGAAGGTAAAAAGGAGGAGACGTCCTCCTTTTGCCTGACATCTGGTAACCCTAACCATATGTAAACATTGGCTTTGTGTGAGATTTTAAAAACTCTTTAGGGAGTGAGGAGCAAAAGTTCCACTGAAAATGAGTGGGATTTCTGCTCTTAAATCCTATGAATAATTGTGAAAAATCTCTCCCATCAGCCATTTAGGTTTCAGTTAGCGAAGGTAAAAGAGATTGGAAGAGTCTGGCTAGTTCAGTTGGTAGAGCTGGTAACTTGTAAGCTTCAGGTTGCGGGTTTGAGCCCCATGGTGAGTGCTTTAATTTTGGGGGTTGGACTAGATGACCTCATGAGGCCCCTTTCCAACCCTGTGATTCTATGATCGATGGCCCTCAAGATAGAAGTCCTCTCTCTGGAAAATGTGTAGCAAGGGCCCATCCAACCTTTTCCACCTCCCTGACTGCAGGAATGGAAGCATAGTTCTTCACTTACACTCATTGGGGTCTGCTCAGGTGACAAACAGGCATAAACTGTAATGGTGTCTCCTGTGCTGATTATTATTATTCTTATAGGAAGTGTGAGAATTGCCTCCCTGGTGTCAGCTCCCTTAATTGCCCCTTCTGCTACTCAACTTCCATTCCTGAGGGGACTTCTAACACGCTCCCCCTTCTCTTGTTTTTTACTTTAAAAAGAAACTTATTTGCAGTGGGGCAGAGACCTGTGGGAGGCTTCTTAGATCTTTGTTTTGTCAACCCTCCTCTTAGGACCTTCCTACTCCTACAAAAAACATACTTTGTATAAGCCACCAAACACCTTAGTTGAGTTTTTTGCTTTAATTTGCTACTAGCTTGGCCAGATTTGTTTTGATGGTCTGGAAGGGTTCCCTGTCCACTGAATCATCCAGTTTCATGCTGCTGAAGTTAGTTGCATATCCTTGTTCCTTAATCTTTCAACATGGAATTCACTTAAAAGAAATGGAATGCTGGAATGCATAGTGGTAGTTGGAGGTATGAGTGATTCTGGATCCTCATCGGTGAGCCTTTCTGCTATATTGATTCTCTCTGGTAATACAATACAAAGACCATTGATCTGAACATGCATAGTTGAAGAAAAGGTAGCTCTTGAGTCAGCACAAAAACTTCTCTCTCCTTCCCCTTGCCACCTGCCAGTTCTTGATTTCTGTGGAAAAAAAACAATGTTTGCTCATGGAACAATGTGCTAGGCTTTTTAAGTTGTGGGGGGAGGTTGTTCCAGAATGTCTCTGTGGAGGGTGTTTGGCAGTTCCTTCAACCCCCTCTCCAAATCAGGAAGCATCTGCTACTCACTCTCCTTCCTCAGGAGGTTTCTGTAGCTCCCCCACCCCCACTTCCAATTTAAATAATATATATGTATATGTATTGCCAGTGCTCCCAGCCCTATCAGTTTGGTTGGGGAGGCAGCACACGCAATTGTATAGTCTGCATGGCCCTAATATGAGCTCTGTGTTTGCAAGCACATTAGCCTTTTCCACTGTCCTGCTACACCCATGCACCAGCTGTTTTCACCCTGGGACCAGGGAGGGCTGACCCAGAGGCGGGGTGGAAGAGTGGAGCCTGGTGTTTATGCTGGCCCACCTCACCCCTGGGGGCAAGGGGGTGCACAGGGCCCGGCCTCTGGGTCAGACCACCCCCAGGGCAGCCCCCTGCCCCCCACAGGCTATTGGCCTTGGGCCCCACCCCCACCTGGGGACAGCTCTGCTGGTCAGGCTGTAACAGCAAAATCAATACAGTTGTTAGGATTCAAACACTGTAGTATGGTAGTTAGCAGGGAGGTGGGTGGAGGACCAGGTAAGCAAAATTTCTCACCAGCAGCTACAGACATAACAGTAACATTAAAGCAGGTATATACCCCTGCAAAAAAAACACATTGCCAGCTTTGCCCACATATCTGCACAGAAGCTACAATCATAGGACCTAATCAAGCCAGCTGCTCCATCAAGGATTCATTCACATGGTCATCCACCAATGTGATTTATGCCATGATGTGTCAGAAAGGCCCAACCCTCACATTTTATACATTGAACAAACAGGACAGTCTCTGTGCAAAAGAATAAATAGACACAGATCTGCAATAAGAAATCACAACATTCACAAACCAATAGGGGAACACTTCAGTCTCCCTGCTCACTCCATTAATGATTTAATAGCTGTGCTCAAGCAAACGGATAACAAATTGAAGCTTCAAAGAGAAACTACAGAATTGGAATTAATATGCAAATCTGATTCTGAACTCAGGACTGAATAAAGACTATGGGTTCTTCTCTTGTTACAAGAGGTAATTTTGCTTACCTTGTTCACCACCAACCTCCTTGCTAATTGCTGTAGTCCAATGTTTTAAATCTTTACAACTGCTTTGATTTGCTGTTACAGCCTGACCAGATCTTATGACTTATACCTCCCTGCATTTATTTTGCTCCCATTCTGTAAGTTCCCCATCTTCAAGCATCTGACAAAGTGGGATTTTCTCCCATGAAAGCTCATGTATAAACAAATTTGTTAGTCTTTAAAGTGCCAACAGACTCACTGTTTGTTGTACTCCTGTATTGTATGCATTTACAAGCTATAAAATATACAATGAGTGCAAATGAGCATTTAGCAGCATATGCTTCCTTTAGCGCCTTTAGTTCTGCATGAAAATCAGGTGTGCGGTCAGGATGCTGTTTGACTGGTCTAAAGAATGATCCAAATGTGGCTTTTGTGGTGACCCATAGGTTATTTTCTCTTATACATGTTCACTTTCAATTTTGATTTTAAATCTTTTTATTTAAACCATTCATAGGTGAAGGAGGACGGTTGTGGTAGTTATGAGAGTGTCTCAGAACATTCTCTGTTTACTAGAAGTATGTGTATGAGTTCTTCATTTTTACATGGCAAATCTGAATTACAGAAATTTTGATTTTCAGGCTCTGGTTCCCAATACTTGGCAATTTTAGGTTTTTAGGGCATCTCTAAACTGATTTTGTGGCTTTTTTGCACCATACACCCAGATTTCAGTAGTTTTGCTTCATATGTATTAAATATTCTGCACAAAAATTAATCTGGTCAGTGAACTTGTAGTGTATATTCTAGACAGAAGGTGTGGACTGCCATAAACTGAACATAACCATGAATAAACTGAACATAAAGTTGCACTGGTCTTTTCTGAAAGGTGGTGGTTATGGTTAACAGAGATGTTATGAGCTGTACAGTGGTTTTACTGCATAGGCTTTTAGCTTGATACCACAAAGTTCAGCTTTATCTAGGCTCTCCAACACAGCATCGTTGGAAATGGACATGTTTTTCCCTTGCAGCATGGCGCTATGTGGGTGCAACAGGAGGATTCCTTTTTATATGTATTCAGCTTATCCTGCTTGTGGAGTTTGCACACAAATGGAATAAAAATTGGTATGTGTCTTGCAAGCAATCATGGGGATGACATATATTGTAGCACAGTCCTTCTTTAAATGCATGTTTTTATTAACAGAAAATGAGCCACACTTTAAAAATACCCTGGATGATATTTTAGGATGACAGGCAACTATACTTAAGGAAGGTACAGTACTCCCCAGCCTTCTGAATCCTTTTCCTGCTCTTTACCCATTCCCCATCTTGGATGCTATTTCTCCCCCTTTATTGCTTCATAGTTGATTAAAATAGCTCTACTGCCAATAAATAGTAATACTCCTGCAATCCAGCCGCTTCTCTTTTTGTATCAATATAATCATTTTTGACTGGGAAGAGAATGGTGCAAGAGGATAAAATTGACTGGATCCACATGGTGTAGCCACAAGATTTGAGCAGTGATGAAAACTGGTGGATCCTGTTTTCATACAAGCTTATCGGTAAGCCTCAGATCACTTTTTAAATAAGAGCTGAGGCACTTGTTTCCACCAAACTCTGCATCTTCTGTTGATCCAACCTCTTTGAATAGGCTTGATTTCTGGTTTGTGTAGCTTTGGCACTGTCTTTCCCTGCTCCATTAATATTTTAGAACTCAAAAGTCATTCACAAACACAATCCCCTCCCTTTATCCCCTCTTCGCCCATCCATTACTCTGCCTTCCTCTCTTCTTTTCTTGTTGCAATTGTCCCATTAGCTTCTTGGGAAGATTTTAAACCTTCTGCTCTTTCCTTTTTCTCCTCTAATTGCTTTCACAGGGAGGGATATGGTGAAATATGTTCCCTTGTAACAGTACAACCTCTGCTGCTAATTAACTTTAGCAAAACCACAGTGCTGTCAGTCTGGCTGAGTCCTGGTCTGCCCTGACAGTGAAGTTCAACATAATGCTGCTTGCTTCGACCTTCTGCAGCCTGTCTCCACTATCCGAGCAGTAAATAGAAAAAAAAAAAAGGAGCAATAATTTGATCTGCCGACACCACCCCCGCAAGTGGCGTAGCATTGAGCTTGAAATCTAAAATTCTAAGTTAGGTCCTTGTAGCCAAAGAGCAGTTTTTTCTGGTTTTTTTTTTTCCTGTCTCATCGCAACATAGCTCCTCCCCTGCCTGTAGCCTCAGGAAGCTTTCAGTCAGTTCCTCTCTCTGCATGAAATACTGTGTCTCTCTGTTGTGTCTGCAGCAAAGAAACAGCAAGGAAAGCTTTTCCTGCTTTTTTACATTGTCTTGTAAACCATTTTGCATATCCCTTTTGCCCTATCAGCACAGATTGCATCACCCCCTACTGTCAGGCTACCTGATATTTTGTTGGCATGGTGATGGGGGTGGGAGGGGTGGGGAGAGAATTCAGGAGTCTGTAAAACTTGCAGGATACATAGAGCCAAAACAGGGGAGAATGGCTGAATGGGCAAAACTGTTATAGTGGTAGGAGAGTAAGAATAGCTGTGGTGTATTTCAGTAATTACCAAGGCTATGTAATTGAACTTCACTAATGTCCTGGGCCTCTGAAGGTTCATCCTGGGCTCCAACACTAATATTACAGAATGTTTTATAGATCCTGGTGACAGCATATCAATCTAGCAAGGCAATTACTCGATTTTTAAAATGTTCAGAGGTCCTAGCTGCTGAAATAGTGTATGTACTTCAGAGAGCAAAAGACTGACTTTTTTGCAGCAGTAATGGTCACATAAGCTACCTTAAGAAGTGTTTTGTTAAGAGTAGTGGCTGCTATTTTTTTTATAACCAAATATATTTTCTTTCTTATAAACAGGACTTCCGGGGCAAAACAAAATAAACTGTGGTATGGCTTACTAGCTCTGGGCACTCTCACCTTATACTCGATTGCTGTGGTAGCCCTGATTTTGATGGCAGTCTTTTACACACGTTCTGAGGGCTGCACATACAACAAGATCCTGCTGGGGGTAAATGGTGGCTTATGCCTCCTTATTTCATTGGTAGCCATCTCACCCAGTGTCCAAGACCGTAAGTATGCTTATTAAATCTGTCTGTTTTTTTGTTTGAGATCGGATATGTTGAGAGTTCTCTGAAGATACTGCTTAGAGACTTAGCAAGGCTGATGTCATCAGGAGTACGGACACTCTGTGTACACAGGTCACTCAGTTTTGATTTAGGTTTCATGTCAGTCTGTCCCTCTAAACTCCCCCTTATTAAGTGTAACATCACATGCAGACAGCATAATAGTAAGGGTAAAAGAATAAAAGAGGATGATTTCATTGTAGATGTCTACTGACCACCTAATCAGCAAGGAGGGGTGGGTATGGATTATTCTTTTTATTTATTTATAAACTAACAAAACGACACAGTAGGTCCCAACTTTTTTGATGCGAAGGCCACAGGTATCACTTTTACAATGCTGAAAGGCCACCAGCTTCTGCCAGTAGCTCCTCCTTGCCCCCCAGGTAGTTTGCCTCCTTGCTCGCTGATCTCCCCTCTCCCTGGCTGCAGCGTACACACTGTGTGGGTCCCAAGACAGTGGCTCCAATCGGCAGTGTTTCTCAACCTTTCTCAAGTCACAAGTTGACACAGTTGGTGGCATATCATGACTCTACAGGACCCACCACCCCCAATCCCCTATCATCCCACACCAAGCCAAATCCAGTAATGTGACCCAACAGTGATTGAGAGGAAACGGAAAATCAATGCCCCTTACTCCTTCCCCTGCCTCCAGCAAGGACTTTAGCATCTATGGACATAGACAAAGCACTTCGCAGTGCTCCCTGCTACAGCCAGGGGGATGGGAGCACTAATCTCCTATCCCTTTGACTGCAGCAAGAAGCCTGTACTGGACTTTTAGCCAGCGAAAACGCACTCCACCTGGGTCCTTAGGCAGTGACTCCATTCTAGAAGAGAATATAGTGTCAAGTGATAATCGGCATGGATTTGTAAAGAACAATTCATGTAAAATCAACCTGATAGTTTTCTATGATGGGGTAACAAACCTTGTGGACAGAGGGAAAGCAGTAGATGTGGTTTATTGATTTTAGTAACACTTTTGGTATGTACTTGCATCACCTTCTCATTAACAAACTAGGGCAATACAACTGGATGGAGCTACTTCAGGATGGGTGAAAAACTGATTGGATAACCACTTCCAGAGAGTAGTTATCAATGGTTCACAGTCATGCTGGAAGGGCATAATGAGTGGAGTACTGTAGAGATCAGTTCTGTTCAATATTTTCATCAATCCTTTAGATGATGGCATAAAGAGTACACTTTAAGATATCAAGCTGGAAGGGGTTGCAAGTGCTTTGGAGGATAGGATCACAATTCAAAATGATTTAGACAAACTAGTGAAACAGTCTGAGGTAAAGAGAATGAAGTGCAATAAAGACGAGCAGAGTACTCCACTTAGGAAAGAATAATCAATTGAACACATACAGAATGGGCAATGACTGACGAGGAAGCAGTACTGTGGAAAAGGATCTGGATGTCATAGTGGACTACAAGCTAAATATGAGTCAGTAGTGTAACACTGTTGCAAAAGAAGCAAACACCATTCTGTGATGTATTAACAGGAATATTGTAAGTAAGAAATGAGAAGTAATTCTTCTACTCTACTATGCATTGATGAGGCCTCAACTGGAGTATTGTGTCCAATTCTAAGTGCCACATTTCAGGAAAGATGTTGACAAAGTGGGTAAGGTCCAGAGAAGAGAAACAAGAATGATTGAAGGTCTGGAGCACTTGATTTATGAGGAAAGATTAAAAGAGCTGACTGTTTAATCTGGAAAAGAGGAGACTGAGGGGGGGACATAATTTTGAAAATACCTAGAAGGTTGTTAGGAGGGTGAGAGAGAAAAATTAATCTCCTTAACTGATGATGATAGGACAAGAAGCAATGGGCTTAAATTACAGCAAGGGAGGTTTTGATTGGACAGTAGGGGAGAAAAGCCCAAACTGTCAGGGTGATAACCACTTAAATAAGTTGCCTAGGCAGATTGTGGAATCTCCATCTAAACTGCTCTTAAAAACTTCCAATGATGAACACCTGTCAGGGGTGGCTTAAGAGGGTAATTGGTCCTGCTGTGAGTGAAGGGGACTGCACTTGATGACCTCTCCTGGTACCTGCCAGTTTCAATGATTCTGTAGCCAGCAGGAGGGGAGTCAGGGACCACTTTGAAAACCCCCAAGGGTCACTTTTGGCCCCTATGCCACAGATTGGGAACCACTGAAACAGCACATTCAAGTCGGAGGACTTGGTGATGGGAGACTTCAACTACCTGTACATTTGTTGAGAAAATAATACCACAGGGCACAGATTATCTAGTAAGTTATTAGACTGTTTGAGACACAACTTTAATTAGTGAAGGTAGATAAAGTTTAACTAGGGAAGAGGGGTATTCTAGACTTGAGTTGGAAGGAATTGTTTAGAATTTGAAGGAGGAAGTCTGCTTGGGTTTAAGCGATCATAAAATGATAAAAGTTCCTGATTCCAAGAAATGGTACAGGGGAAAACAGCAGAATGAAGGCAATGAATTTCAAGAAAGTAAAGTATAGCAAACTCAGAATTTGTAGGACTGGAACTGGAAATATGTCAGTTCTTTGAATAGTTTCAAAGTTAAACATTAGGGAATTACAGCTATTGTTAAGTCTGTCAGGCAATTATAGCTGTTAAATCTGTCCAGGTTTGGATACTGTTTTTGAGTTTAGTAAGGTTGTACAGAACGCAGTATTTATTTCTTAGTGATTTGGGGATTTTAACCTCTCTGAAGCAGCTAGTGGTGAAAAATGTTGTTTCTTTTGATCCTTCAGAGGAAAAGCAGCTACTCTGTCTGGAAACTTTCTAAGAAACATAGGGAATGGATTAAATATCTCTCATGGGAAAGATACTTTATTTGAATTTGGTTATTGCTTTTCAGTTTCTTCAAGTTCTTAAAAATGCTTCAGTATTTTACTTTTTTTTTTCCCCTGTAAAGGCCAGCCACACTCTGGTTTATTGCAATCAGGAGTTATCAGCTGCTATGTCATGTATCTCACCTTCTCAGCGCTGTCCAGCAAACCACCAGAAACTAGTAAGTTAACCTGAACTTTATAGAACTCCTTTGTGACATATTGAATCAAAAGTGAATGTGTTCAAGCCTTTAGACTATCATGCCAAACAAATCCATCATGGTCATGAGTCTAATGCAAATGCTGGTCTCGGCAGAAGACTGGAGGAGTATGTAGTCCAATGCATGCGATATCAAGCAGGAAGATTAAACAAGGATATACATTACAGATTTGACAGTCTTGTCTGCCCCTTCTTCACTTTTTTAGGCAGTAGATTTTTTTTTTTCCTCTTGTTGCTGCTTTAGCTGCCATTACAATAAGGCCTCTTGCTTTCCTCATGTAACTTATGTGCTGGATTGGTTCCATGTTCCCAATTAACCAAGCAAAGTTCCTAGTTTTTCCCCCATTTTTCCTTTTCATGTGAAAAATTACTCTGAAATCTTTTGTTTCAAGAACATTTAGTAATACAATTGCTGTTCACAGGAAGTGGCTGAAAAATAATCCTAACCAGATCTGTTGGGAATGCTTGTACTACTTCATATGTATACTAACTAGAATACATTGTGCCTCATATTTACAGAGGATCTTCTGATGTCAAAAAACCTCACTACATTTTTTCTAGTATTAGGCTCTTAAGTTTAGTTTATTCTCCCCATTTTGTCTCTTAAATTGATTTTTGGAATCTTATCCAAACTGGTGAATATAGTGAATGGAGAGCTATTTTCCAAGTTCTAAAATAGATTTCTGTCATTCAGATGAATTGCACTAAAGCCTTTCCGTTAACTTCTGCAATTTAGGATAGTCTTGGTGAGGATTTCCCCCTCCTCATTAGAATAACAGTAACTAGAAAATAAATTCTGAGGAAGTGTTTAGTGATGTGCAGATGCTCATTTGTCTGGGCTGTCCACCTGTAAAAAAAAAAATTGGAGAATGACCTGTTCTGGTAAATCTGAATGACAGACACCCTGTTCATAGGCAAGAAGACTTTTACATTAACAATGTATGCAGCTAAAGTGTCTTGATTTGGTGAAAGCAGCACTTCAGTCAGGTGGATTTAAAATGTGTTTTGGAGTTTTATGTATATTGATATAGGAGGATGCATTCCAGAATGGAGGGGAGAGTCACAATAGCAAGTAAATCCAGTGTATTAGTAGTTTTGCTAATGACTGTATCAGGCAACATGTACTAATGGAGGATGAATGCAGGTGAGGTTATTGTATTTGCAAGAACATGTACTCTGCAGGTAGGTATTAGGAATCTGCCAGCCCTTGACTCGGAGAACATGGATGGGTCAAGCAGGTACCTGCGCTCCGGGACACCTTGGGTAATGCTGACGATTGGCCAGGAGCCTGAGGGCAACATCCGGCTTGCATGACTTTTTAAAATAACACATGCCCATAACCAGTGCAGTTTTTTGTCCTCAGTGCATTGCTTCAGGGATAGCGTTGCTAAAAGCCATATTTTGAACCCCTCTGAGCCTGTGTTTGGCCCTCGGTCTTCCTTTGAAACAGCCTTGTCTTAACAGACCTGGCAAAGGATAATGTGGCCCTAGCTTTACAAACAGTAACCTATTTATAATGTGTGTATAACTTCAAGAAATTTAAAATTTTAAAAATATCACTTCACCCTCCAAAATGGGGGATGGAGAAGTAGAAGAAGGTGATAATGTGTTGATGAACTGCCCAACAGACAAGCTGGGATTGTAGCTACTTAGCCAAGGCCTGATGTTTCTCCATGATCTCCTTGTGAGCAAGCCAACGGGCTGAAGTTGATTTTAGCTCTGCCTTTTAAGAAACAGGCCATCTGGAAAGTCTAATTTTGATCTCCAAGTATAATCTTTCTAAAAAAGTAAAAAATATTCTTAATGTTTGAAGTAACCAATTAATCTAAGTATTTACTTTAATCTGAAGTCAAATGAGCCTCATTAATTATGTTTACTTTGTTTTTTGAAGTCCTGGATGAGAACCATAAGAACATTACAATCTGTGTACCTGAGTTTAGCCAGGGCTTGCACACAGATGAAAAGCTGGTTACTGGATTAGGCACTACCCTTCTGTTTTGTTGCATATTATATTCTTGGTAAGTTTGTTTCATTTTATATTCTTGTTAAATTTGGTTGGGTTTTCTTAGTTGTCCTGCTGTAAATGAAATGTGTTGATCAGATTAAGATTTTGTCTGTTATGCAAATGCAAAGTAATTGCTAGAAATAAGTTAAAGAAAGGCAATTGGTTTGATTAGACATATTTCCTCACAATTGCAGAGTAGCTGGTTGTTTCTTCTGAAATGACCAGTGATTAAACCATTAACTCTGACACTGAACAATGCCATGGCATTTTATAGAAACATACCAAATCTACTGATGGAAGAAAAACAGTGCCTTTATTCACATTTGAAAATTTTCTTAATCCTCAAGACCAGAGACGTCACTTTTTCAACATAATCTTAAATTCTGCCAAAAGGATTGCCAAGTAGTAGCTTCTTCAACAATTACTTAGGTTGAACATTGGTTTGTAGGTTTTAACTTGTTTTACTGTAGGGATGGTGTGGTGTGGCTTTGTATCTGTAGCTACCAAGATAAACGACAAACATAATAAACTTCCTAAATGCTGTGTGCATAGTGAATTGAGATACTTCCTTCACATGTATATGCTCTCAAGCCCTTTTGATGTCTGGGAATCCAAATGAGAAATTGGCTAGAAGCCCTCATGGAACTGATTAGTTGATTTAGGTGTCATGAGAGAAAGGGTGGTAGCGCTGGTGGAAGCACATAGAGAAAAGAAACTTAGTTTTGTTTTGTTTTTTATTTTAATGTTTTGTTGTTGCTGGTTAGTAATAAAAAAGGTGGTGTTTGTAATCTAGTGAAGGACACTTTATGTTTAGGAAAGAGTTTCACCAGGAAGTCTCTTGAAAGGTATTGATTTATTTTTTAATATGTAGCTCACTGAAAAATAAATACATTGCTGTATAAAGAGTAAATATGAGATAACAGCTGCTCTGGAGCAGCAATAACAAGCCTGTTTTAAAAAAAAAAAAAAAAAAAAGATCTGAAATACACATTACCAAACAGAAATCCCTTTTAAAACCTTTGCCTGTTGGTAGAGGGATGTGTGACACTGTTTTATTATGCTTTATAACTGGCTTTTTGGCATGGCATTGACTGCCTCTGAACAAAGGGATGCATTCCACCCTAATATCTTGGGAAATCGGGCTACCTTGTTATTACCTATCAGAGCTGGGTCTGGTCACATCAGTCTGTGTATTTGTACAATACTTACCCAGGAATGACCCAGGCAGGGGACAGCTCCTGAATGCTTAGCAACACAAGATGCCATGCAACTGTAACCTCAATGTGCTGATCTTTGCACTGGCTCCCCACTGAGTAAGAGTGCAGTTCAGTCTCCATTCTCTAAGAATTCGGCCTTAGCTACCAATGCTACCCCAGAGTAGCTGTCTTAGATGAGATGGTACAGCCACTGTTCCCATCTGGAGAAACCACACTACTCTGGTTACTTCTATCAGGCATGGATCTTGTCCTGAATCCATATGTTCCTGATAACCAAGCTTGATTACTGCAGTGACCTCCTATTACGTCTGCCTCCCACAGGAACAATGAATCTTTCAATCAATAGGGAAAGATTTGACAGTGTGGAAGATGGAATTTGTAGAGAGTTGAAACTAGGCTATGGAACTTTCTCTCAGGAAGAGCAGGACCACAAATACCGCCATGTTCAGAAGTAAATGAGACACTCATTTCTTTGATTTGGTTTCCTCAGGATGAGGCTTGCACTTCTGTGAATGATGTTCTGTTGCTCAGTGTTTTAGAAGCACCCATTTGTAGCTGTGCTGGTGCCCATATAGATACGTAGAGAGATTTGTGTTAACACTTCAGTATGGGCAATGGAGAGTTTGAAAAAGAGGAAGAATGGCTAAGAGCTGCTCTCAAAAGAAAAGTGGGGTGGAAGCTGGTAAGAATTGCCGCAACTGGCAGATGAAACTTTAGAGGAACTGGGATGGTGATGGTATAAATAATCTTCCTTGTAAATAGCTTATACATACACTGAGGTTTGTCTCATTGGCAAGGTCATGACTGGTTTTCATTATAAGATCGGTCAAAGTAGTTGCTGTGAAACAAGTCTGCAACAGCAAACCATCAGTTATGCTTAGCAGGGACAGCCTGTTCTGATATGCAAGATCAATGCACTTAACTGTTACATTGGCTAGTGTTTGGTGGGGTTGATCTTAACAGAAGTGGCCTGGCTTTTGTTTTTGTTCATGTTTACGGAATGAGTCAGGTCGTGATTGTCTGTCCTGTAGGTTTCTACTTGCACAAAATAGAACTTTCACAGACTTATCCCTTGATCCAACAACCTGTGTTGTTATTTACTTTACTGGGTACAGATCTGGGCCCTTGCAGTATTTCTACACTGCAGCTAGGAGTGAGGCTCCCAGCTTGGTTAGACAGAATCATGCTAGGTTTTTTGGAGTTGTCACTCGGGCAGACAGTTGGGCTAACTACCCAAGTTCAGATCTGGGGGCTTGAGCACAGGCTTGAGAGTGTGAGAGGCAGCTTGAGTCTGTGTCCACAGTGCTATTTCTAGCCCAGTGACTTGAGCCTAATGAGCATGTGAGAGCTGGGAGCCTCACTTTGGCTGTCGGAGTACCTGTATTCCCAGAGATTTCTCAGCATTCCAGGAAACATACCAAATGTTACACTGCTGTTTTTCTTTCATCCTAGTTTGACCTCAACAACACGTGCAAGCTCTGAAGCGCTGAAAGGAATATATGCAACACCTGAGACTGAAGTGAGTACTATGACAGACTGCTTCTTCCCACCATGCCATCTCACTGCTGCCTATCATGTTGTTTTTCTTCCTGGTGGATGTATTATTGGTTTAGAATTTGCAAATAGAACTTGAAGAGAGTATGAAAGAGTCAGTGTCTCTTAGGAACCCCTTGTGACCACAGTTGGCTGTGTGGCCCTCCACTTCTGCTTCCCTTCAGGACGCTTAAGAACACCAAACACTTCTGCTCTTCTGTGGGGCTGGATTTATTGCAATAATACCATCATGCCCCACATAGAGTTCTCAAATTCCCATCAAGTCTATACGCCCAACCTTCCTGCTGGGGGTTCTGTGTTTTTTTTTTTTGTGCCCAGAGCCTACTCAGGCCTGACAATCTTCGTAATCTTCCTCAATTCTCCTTCATAAATCAGGGTTCTCTGCTAGAGCCTGCTTGCTCCATCACCATGCCATGCCTTGGTAGGATGCTGCTGAAATCTCTCCCCTCAGCTTCATTGTAATGTCTTCTCCTGAGCTATCTCCCCTTCTTCAGCTTCATGCTGCTTTTCATAGGGTGATCTGCTGATTGCTGCTCAGGTGTGGTGATCCTTGCTCAGGTGCTCAGACTCCAGCCTGAAGGGTCAAGCCACCCTGTTACAGATAGCTAAGTAAAAAGCCTGACACAGACCACACATTCTTGCTGTCAGGAAAGACAGAATTATCCAAATTTTCCTGAGTCCTTACTGCATAGGCTGGTTCCTCAGTGGCTCTTGCTGCTCAGTTAGAGGACTAGCCTAATGTATCATAAATAGTACACTGCTTTCTTACCATTTTTCCCCTTAGCATTCTGCAGATTTCCTGTGCTGATGCAGCTCATGCTAAACTGGGATGCAACCACCCTTGAACCTCACTTCCTTTCATTTAAGGACAGCAAAATCGATATTTGTTAGGAATATAGGCAAAGATGATCTCATGAGGTCCCTTCCAGCCCGATGATTCTATTCTGTCATGGACATTCTATCATAAGATGATTATATTTTAGTTATGGAATAGGATGGCTGAGGAGATTCAAGGGTTGTAAATAGTGATCAACCTGAGTAGAGCACTAATACATTTTTCTTTCCACCTGAAACCACCTGCTCTTCTTGTCTCAGGTCCCCATGGGGTTCTCCCTGGCATTTTTGTAGTGAAAAAAGGATAATTAATGTACTGGTATTCCAGAATGAATTGTCATGTTGTATGTCGTAAGAGTAATGGCATACATAGCACATTTATGAGCATCACTTTTAAAACAAATATTGTAACAGAAGTTGCCAGCTGCCAGTACGGAAAATTGAATTTCCATTTCCATTCTAGTCCCCCAGTGTTAGTTGTTGCAACTTCCATCTCAACAGAAAGGTCTATGTTTAGTTCTAAAGGTGATTTTTGTATTGAAAGCTTGAGTAAAATCACTCAAACCACTTAATTATATGACCATTAACAAAAATAAAATAAGCTTTTTCAATACATTCATTCACAGTGCACTCGGTCTAAATAGGTCAAGCTAAATTACTGCAAATTCAGCTATTTTTGTGGTCTCGGAAACTTGAAGTCTAAGCCAGTGTGAGGTAAAAGCTTCCTTCTGTGTTTCATGAAGCTTTCTACAGAATCTAAACTTTCACGCTGTTATCTTAAAAAGTGGTATTTTCTAGTCTTGCATGGTTCCAAAGGTAAGTGTTCAAAGTGCTACAGTAATCAAGTTTGAGTATAACAAAGATGCAGGTAGCACTTGTATAAATCTTTGAAAAATAGTCACTGTTGCTTATGGTTGAATATTGAATATTATCATTCCCTTTTGCAAGACCACTGTGCTTCAGCTGTGTGTGTCTGGTACTCTAGGCGCACACGCACAGACAACCTTAACAATAACTCTTTGTGCTGGGTCCCAGTGCACATTATTGCTTACTGTCAATCAGTTGTGCACACTTTGAGCCACAATAGCACTTAGGCAGCTTCAGATCCCAGTCTTATCTATCCTGTGTGAGAGAAAGCAGTTCAATCTTTATTGTATGTTAGCAGTGGTTCTCAACCAGTGGGTTGGGGCACATTACTGTGTCACCACACACTGGTAGGTGTGTTGCAGAGAGCCAGGGAGGTGGCTGGATTTGACCTGGGTATGTGTGTCCTGTAGGGTCATGATATGCCCCCAAGTGCGTTGTGACCAGCAAAAGGTTGAGAATCTCTGTGTTAGAATCAGTGTTCCCTCTAAGAGGCCAACGCAGCTGAGCAACATATGTTGCTTGCTGACCCGCCCCCCGGTTGCCTGGTCTCCTGACAGCAGGAGCAGAGCAGCCAGCCCAGCCTAGCCCCAGCTGGCCATGCCTTCCGGGGGCAAGGGGTGGAGGGGGCCAGGGCTGAGCTCTGGTGTGTGGGGTCAGGGCCCTGGAGTGGCCCGTCCCGCTCCCAAAGAGTTTGGGCTGCTTCACCCCTGCCTCTCCCCCCACCCCCATGGCCTGAACGGGCCTGACCCATGGCGGGGGGGGGGGAGGGCACAGGGGCAAAGCAGCCCAAATTCTTTGGGAGCAGGGCAGGCTGCTTCAGGGCCCCGGTGCTCACCACTGGCCCCCTCTCCGTTCCCGGGAGGTGCGCCCGGCTGGGGGCAGGCTGGCTGCTCTGCTCTGCTGCGGTGGGGCCAGGTGGGGCCAGGCGGGCGGATGAGCGGAGCAGCCCTTGGCCCCCCCTGGAGTTGGAAGGGGAGTGGTCAGGGCCCCCTTCCCTGGCCAGGAGCTGCATAACCTGGCTTCTGGCTGCTCTTCCAGGCTGGAGGAGCTCTCACTGAGCCTGCACAGACTCTAAGCGGGAGTTTTAAAAATTGCCTGCTTAGAGTCACTCTCAGCAGGGACTGCAGCTGCCAGCCGTGTGTGCCTGGCAGCCTTCCCTGCACCAGGCAGCACCAGGAGCTGTGCGGCCGTGCAGCTTAGAGGGAAAATTGGTTAGAATACAAATGGATGAATGGGAAGCAGGAAGCACTGGCTGGCACAGCCAGTCTTAGCCTGGTAACCCTGGTCCATTTGTCTGAGAAAGTTGAACTGCTTCACTTGAGCACTTGACAATAGAGTTATTTCTAAACCATTTGCTTTAAAAGAGCAGTACACAATTCTTGCATGTGAATATAAAGCAATGACTGGTAACAGCCAATTAATTGCATTCTAATTGTCTTCCCTGTGATGAAGGGCCTGTCTCTTGACAAGAAATGTAAACATAATTCTGCAGCTGCATCTCTCTATACAGAAGATCTTTCTACAACTAAACTAGTGATGATAAACCACTATGAATGGCTGTTTGTATGTATGCCAGCAGCACTAATTACGTAATGTGCAAGACCTGAATTTATAACACATGCAGCTAATAAGAACATACTTTCTTTGAAGGACCCTGGCATTAACTTCAAAGTCTTGATGAAGCTAAATAATAATGGAAATGAAAGGCAATAACTGTTGTCCAGATTCAACTTATAAAAGTAAATAACTTATTAAACCAAACTATAGGAAGATCATTTATTTTCCTCTTTCAACACATTTTGTCAGCTACTCTGTTGAGCAGGAACTTTGCTAGAGTTTTTGTCATCTTTTGCATGCAGAGAGAATTTAATCATACAAAACCAGTGGGGAAATCCTTGTCTATTAAACTGAAGTATGAAAAACACAAATTTTGAAGTACAACACAATTTTTTTTGCGTGCATACTTTACTGGACCCTAAAGCCAACAAACAGCTTCCCCTCAACCCAAATGAAAGAAACACATATCAGAGAAAAACAGATGTTGGACATGTAATGCAGAGTTAATATGTATATCGTGGAAATGTGCAGAAGAAGAAAAATACGGGGAAACATGCAATATATGTGCAATGTTATGTATTAGATGGCAACACAAATAGGAAGATATTCTGGCAGTGCTAAAATGCATTTCAGAAATGTCTGTGTACCAGCAGTGAAGAAATAGCTTCTTTAGACTGAGAAATGAGATCTGTCTACAAGAAACAGTAGATAAAATATGAAAATAAAGTAAATTTCAGTTTACTATTGCCGACTCAACAGGGCATTCATTGTGATCAGTGTGAAGTTACCAGTGAGACATGGTGCACTCAATTTGTGTATCAGCACAGTTTAATGTGCAAGGACATCTCAGATGTCCAGTATGAAGCCAGAAATTAACTGCAACCATATCAATACTCATGAGGCCTAAGGAGTTGTGGTTGGCTTTCTTCAGAAGCTTTGTCAGGTGATCAGACCAACAGCATCTTCTGGGGAATCAGGTGGCGATGAAACATCCCCCCCCTTCTATGTGTGGTGGCTTTTTATGCTCTTCTGTACACAGTCCTTTTATTTGCTTGGGTGATGTTTTCATGTCCTTCACTTCTCTATACTATATTGTTAATAATAACTGCATATTTATGTTCTCAACATGGAAGAAATTGGAGTAAAAAACATCAGGCTGGAGGTGAGACGATGGGAAGTCTCACCCCCAGATGGTGGGGAAGATCACCCCTCAACATAAAATGTATAATCCCTTGTCCTTGTTCATCCTGATCTATGGGCAGCTGCAAACTATTTGCTGCATTTCACAGAATCTGAAATACTACAAGGTTGTGTCCATATTTTATTAGTTTCTGCAATAGTAATAAACAGTCAAGCTGCCTAGTGTAGGCCTTAAAACAGTGGTCAAGCAACTCAGGTCAAACTAGGCCTCCAACAATGCCAAATGTGTACAAGTTGTCCAGTTGAGTTGGATACTTACTTGTGTATAATCAGTTCTGCTGAATGTAGGCACAATCTCTAATCTTACTTGCACTCTCATTTCTGTAAAGAGATGTTACTTTAAAAAAAAAATGTGACTTCAGTCTGAGGAAGTAATGGCAGTGCACAACCATTTAATAGCACTGCTTTGCTGTAGCTATACTGCCCTGTAGTAATTTGAGTATTGGTCTTGAATGGTAAAATGGACATGTGCAGTATATTTTTGTATACTTGATTAATCAACATCAAGGTTTGCAGCGTAGCTGCCTGACTGTCATAAGCTCTATTACTGTAAAACGTGTGGCTGTTCCTGACTGAGACTTATGCTGGGTTGTCTTTAAATTTCCAAAGCAATATTTTTATAAATTAGTATTTGCAGTTTAGGTACAGTAGCTAGACTGACTTGGCTGTTCTGTTTCTCTGTTACTGCTTGAAGCCTTATTGTTACCTTTGCTTTATAGGTAGCTCGTTGCTGCTTTTGCTGTGCACCAGATGGAGATGGTAACTATGCTGTTTCTTGTACACTTTACTTACCATTGCTTGGGCCCTTTTAGACCAAACCAGAAGAGTATATCTAAGGCAAAGTCCAGTATATACCAAGTTGCATGTATCCTAAATATTGTGGAAGTTGAGACTTCTTCAGCAGCAAGAAATGCCTAGAAAAAATGTACAAAAATTAAGATCACTCTGGTGTGCTTTAATTTCATACATTTATTTTTTAAATTTTATGCAATTTTGCCATTGAAAATTTTAAAATATTTTTCCATTCCATCCTTGTGTGTTTAATCTCTCTGTGTTTTATGAAATAAAAGAAGGTATTAAAGGAGAATATCTGCTTTTAACACTTGTGTGTGGGGAAAAGGACGTGCCATATTTGTGTGTTCAGCGTTCTTTGCTTTGCTCCTGTATTCAGCCTCTGTCTTCTGCTTTGGTGCAGGAAAACAACAAATGCAGAATTGCTGCATCCTGTCAGAAGGCCCAGTGGGGGTGGGACTTTTGGTATGATATCAGCCAAGGAAGGAGTATTCCAGCCACTGAGACCAATAATACAATGTGGGGAAGCCCAGGATCCTGTGATCTGGTTAAACACCTGAATTCATGATGTCACTTAAACACTTAAGTTCCATTCACTTCAGGGAGACTGTTATGTGCTTTACGTCAAGGGCATGATTAAATGTTGTGCTAGATAAGGATACTGAAGTAAATTAGATTTAAAAGGGTTCATTTTAATCAGTTCTATAGAATGTATATTCTGTGTTTCCATTCTCATGCAAAGCAACTTCTTGCTCCCTGTTCCATGCAGCTGACACTGACCAGGGAATTGAAGAAAGAGGAGGCCAGATTGTAATTTACGATGAAAAGAAAAGCACAGTGTACAGCTATCCCTTCTTCCACTTCGTTTTCTTCTTGGCTTCTCTCTATGTGATGATGACAGTAACTCATTGGTTCCAGTAAGTGAACTTCAAGGTGGAAAAAAATTCAACATAGATATAGTGTTGCCAGATGGCTTTCAGTGCAGGGGTGTAGTTGAAGTACAAACTGAAGCAGTTAAATCTTGCATTCTGAAGTAGATGAGAGACTTAGGAATATGCCGGTCTGTCCTGGATATTTCCTGAGCTGGGTCTGAGTCTACAAAAACCTGTTCACTTGCTCCCTAGTTCAGAATTAGGTTGCTTGAGTCAGTAACTGTGTATCTCCTGCTCTCCACCAATATCTCTGCTCCCTTCCCCCCCAAAAAAACCCCACCTACCTAACCAACCAGTCAGGGAAACACACTCCCCATTCCCATTTTAGAGTTTAACTGTTTGCTGCATTTCTTATCACCATGTCCCTTCATTTCTTTGACAGTTATGAAAGTGCTCAGATTGAAAAATTCTTCACTGGAACCTGGTCCACCTTCTGGATTAAGATGGCGTCATGTTGGGGATGTGTCCTACTCTACCTATGGACTCTTTTAGCACCTCTCTGCTGTCCAACCAGACAGTTCTCAGTGTAAGGATTCACAAGAGCCATTCTGTTACAAATACAGTGCATCAGTCGCTTTTTGATGGAAAGATAGATCTAACTATTGGGTGTCTTCACATGCTGATTAGTTACCTCTTGTCAAATGAAACTATGGATCTGAAGACTTCCTCTTTTTTAATCATTTTTTTTACCTGTTTGAACTTAAATGGCACCATAAGAAACATACCAGTTCAAAGACAGTATTGCAACACTGATGGGGGGGGATACAAGTTATGTTACATAAACTGGAATAAATAATATAGTTATAGAATAAGCGACAATCTGACCTTACTGGCAGGAAGAACAAAACCAAACGTAGTTCAAAGTGCATCTTTCCCTCCTGTGAAATGTCAAATACATTGTAACAAAAACATTGTTTTATACTCTTCATTACTGATGCCTTTCACAATGGTGGTGTTGATGATTTAAATTCAAAACATTCTTTTATACTGCACGCAAGTCTTGATAACTGTTTCCAGATAACTTTCTCCATAATGCACCTAAAAAAACTTCTTTAGTAATAAAAAATGAATAAGAGTTTGAATAGGGTTAGAGTTGGGCAGTGTATCTGCTCAAAACTTTCTAAATGTATGAAATTAATGAATATATTAAGTTATTACAAATATGGAATAATTAAGAAATCAGTGGCAATAGAAATATTTATTATGTTAGCTGAAAAGGCACCTTTTAAGTACAATTGATCATATGAAGTGCTAGGTGACATGTAGCTGATACAGTCAGAGATGCTAGATATCATGAAAGGAAATGCTGTTATATATATATATGCTGCTCTTTAAATTTCAGATTTCCACAGAAGCTAAATAGCTAAGTAATTCAAGCAGACCCAGTTACCAGCACAGTGTGAATGCTTAGCCTATTGTAATGGAATTCTGAGGGATTTGTTTCGCAAATGGTAACTGAGGGCAAACTGACCTGGCTCTGCAGGGATATTGTGCGTGGTACATTCTTTATTACAGAAAAATCACACTGAGCCATGCAACCAAAGGTGATTCTAAGCAAACGTAGATGAACATTGTTCAACAGCCTTCACCTTAAAAATTAGTGCCGAGCATTATTTTTGTCCCCTAAATTTTTACCTACATTTAGAGATTTCTCTCAGACTTTAACCACAAAATTTCACTATGAACTTTCTAATATGAAAATTTTAGTTATGGCCAGAAAAGGAACTATGTAAAATGGCATCACTTTATTTGATATGTCTGTTTCTTGGGTATTCAGAGTACTGCACTTTTTTGGCATAAAATATCTTTTCTATTTCTGTGTTCTAGTCTAGTTGGCTATAGTGTCACAGCTGTGCAAATCAGCTTCTGCTTTTGGTGACATCTCATCAGATTGGCCACTTTAAGTACCATTTAGAGAATCTTTCTAGCAGGTTGTGGGGTTTTTGTTTGTTTTTGTTGTTTGAACACAGCAAACTTGAGCAGAAGATTATTGAGCCAAAAACATGGGCCAACATTGCCATTTTATTTAGTTTTTTCCTGGTTAGAACCACACTTCAAATACATTGGCTATTCAGTAGCTAAATAAAAAGGAAACTAATATGATTCCTTCTGAATTCCAGTAGATTTAAAACTAGCTTATTCACACCAGTTTGTCAAAACAAAAACAAAGTATCCACAGTGATTTGACTCTGTTATTTGTGGAACTAAAACTAATGAGCTCTACATCTGTGCTAGCTTCTTCCTTTCACTTTGGCCCTTTCTTTAGGAAATGAATAGTTACAGTTTAATGTGTTAAGAAAACAGCAAGCAAAAACCTCAACATGGTTCTGATGCAAATTAGATGGTCTAGCAACACCTTATACCTCGATTGTTCTGTATTGCAGTAATTATGGTAATTAAAGTACAGCCCTATTACCAATAACTTGGCACCTAACATAAAATGATTTGTTCTGTTAATGCTCTCTCTAGTACTTCTAACATGCATATCACTGGCATCTGTGCAGCGGAGTGAGATGGAGAATTTTGTTTCCTGGCATCAGGTGTTATGTGGAGTTTTATACCCAGGCTCTAGATACTCTGCTTCCATCAGCTTACTGTTCTCGACTTCCCTAAATAACCCTACAGAAACAAAACATGATGCTATCTAGTGCTTGCTTTCAGTATAGTATTTTAACTGTTCAGTAAAAGTTTGCTTAATGCTAACAACAATAATTTAAATAAAAAGCAGAAGTAAACCATTGCCCTATGCTATTGGGAAAGAAATGGCTAGACTGGGCCACATAAAGACATCTAGGGGTAAAAGGAGTCTAGGCTTTCTCTCTGGAGCAAGTGAAACTGGAAGTGACACCGTCGCATTTTGGAGTCTGACGTGATCTGACATGGTTCTTCAAAGGTTGGATTACACCCAAATCTTGCACATATCCCTCCTTCAAGCAACTTCTGCAGAGTTTATCATGTCCTATAAATTTACACTGCTAACCCCTCTGTTCCTCAAAGCTTAGATATCCATCAGAATTCTCTATGCGTTGCACGTGCGCATACACACACAGCACAGCTTCAGCTTAAATATTGTTTTAACTGAAAATTCAAAATTAGTTCTGATTTCTATAATTATTAGAGGAGTTTTCAAACTGTTTTTTGATTTGGTTTTAGGATTCTGAACCACAATTGAGATACAATCCAGGAAAATAATTCTTTTGATGGGTCATGCATCTTAATCTTGAGACAATATTATGGCCTAACTCCTTCAGGTACCTTTTAAAATTTGTACTGGCTATGATATCAATGCTCTTTAAAAATAGTGACTTTGTGCATCTGCAGCATCTGTTTACAAAAAACCTGTGTGTATTTACTGCATGCTTCTTGTAGGGCAGTTTATGTAGGGCAATAGCTATTTTGCATAGACGGAACGATAGCCACATAGTGAAAGAAAATTCACTAAAGAGGCACCAGTCATTCTTCCCAATCCAGTAGTTGTTTTCTGGGGTCCACCACACAGTTCACCTTACAAATTACATGTGGTTAGGGTTTGCAGAATTTGGGTGGGATGCAGATGAGGTACTCTACACTGCATTATCCCACTCTAAAATAACCTTGTGTGAGCTGTGCTACCGGAAGGAGAAGGCCTGGTAACTTGCAGGGGCTGTCCCCCCATACAAATGTCCAGTATCATTTGGCTCACCAGACATCTGTGAAGATAGAAAGCCATGCCCGGTTTCACTCAGAGGAGTAAATGTCATCACCTTTGGGACTCCTTGAATTTAGGCTCACATGTTTCCCCAGTGATATATACTCCTTTGGGTCAGATGAATATTGGGGACCTTATTACAGTTTAAAGAAGAAAAAAACCCCTACTGTGAACTCCCTCTTGGGAGCTGTTTGGTTCCTAAAGTCACATATTGGGGTCTGTCATCATTCAGGAAATCCAGCTCATTAATCATTAACTGCTCAGGGTGAACATGCATTTTAAAAAGTGCCTATTCTATATACCTCTGCCATAAATAATAATTCAGTTGAGACTGAAACTGGAAGAACTGAACTGAGCCTATGATTCAATGGTGCTGCCTCATATGCCACCTCAGGCACTTGATGCGCTAATACTTAACTGTGCATATAAAGATTCCTGATTTTTAAATCTTTACTTGACCAACTTCTGTGGTAGGACTCTGAGGAAGGTGACGGCTGTGTAGCGATCAGGAACAGGAGATGTTTTTTAAAGGGAAGGAATGAGGAGCCTCTAGCATTCAGTGTTAAATAAAATGCTTGTTTTAAGTTGTATCTTAAAACAATAGCTAAATAAGTAGGAGCAGAACTTTATTTCCCTATACGTTTATTGGGTAAACTAGGTTAATGTACCCACATATATAATAAAATCTTTGTTCTTTTGACTTACTGTGGAACATACCTGGATTGTGTTAGTCTGCCTTCTAAAATCTCCATGAACCTTGAAAGCTACCCACTTTCACAAAGAACTGTTCCACCCCTATGGGAATGGGAAGCATATTACCATCCAGCAGCAAAACTCATTCTTCCTTTCTTCTTTCAGAAGTTCATTCTTGTTTTAATTTGTATTTAAATAAAAAGGCTGGCTTAAGTCTTACTTCAAGAAGACTTCTTGTATGGGAGGAAACATGGATGGGTGAGGTAGAAGGTTTCTTTGTAGTACGCTTGTGATATTTTGTTGGGTTTTTCCCTGCTACTTCAAATGCTCCATTTGTTCTGAATACTTCTTTCTTCCTGCTGCATCTCTGTATGAGCCTAGAGCAAACTTTAAATCCTTTATTGTGATAGCAATTGTCAGAAAAGCAATTATGGGAGCCCACATTCACTCCATATAGAAGCCAAGGTGGCTTTGGAAAGGAGAAGCCTTCAAACCCAAATAATGGATGAGCAAATGAGGCCAAGAACCCTTATAAGGCAAATGGATTTTGTTTGTGCTCAGCTTTCCAACAGTGATGGTTCCTCCAAAGTATTCAGGTTCCAGTAGCAGGTGGATGTTATGAAATGGAAACTCTTCTCTTGTTCCAGTACAATCTGTGCTTACATTTGAAGGCCAACAATGTTTTATATACTAAGCTTGGAATTTTTTAAACCACTTCAGACTTGATTTAGATATTTTTAAAATTTGGACTAGCTTTTTTTAAAATGTGTCATACTCAACCCATTTTATTTCAACAGTCTTACTGAGGTAGTCCAGATTTTCAAGTAGTCCCCTTGAGAGCTTCTCCAGTCTGTTTCACTGAACCACTGAGGAAATGCAGTTTTGCAGGAAGGAAGTGTTTTCTGAAAAGGGGAACTCCGTGTGGTTGCCATGTGTAGTTCTCAAGGCTTTTCCTCATGGGATCACAAAGGCTGTCTGACATTTATTTATTTTTATGGGGCACTTTTTCCCATCGTCGAAAGTGCTTTATGAAATTGTTAGCTATGCATGCAGATCACTTCAACTACAACTAGATCAGGGGTCTCAAACTCGCAGCCCTAGGGCCGCATGCAGCCCCTAAAGTTATTTCTTATGGTCCACAATGATACTATCGCTATCCATTTATGCAATATTGTTGTATGAAAAGGTTTCAGTAGTATGGTCCTTTGGCTACCATACTAGTTATCATGCATGGTGCAGCCCTTGGGCTAACATACTTGTCCTCATGCAGCCCTTGTGGTGATTTGAGTTTGAGACCCCTGCACTAGATGCAACCACTTCTGGGATTGAATGTGTACCAGATACTGGAATTGTGTGTGATATCTTTAAGGGCCCTATTAAGTTTGTGAGTGGTTTATGGATCACAGGACCAGCAGTTAAGTCTATTTCCAGGGAGGGAGTGTTACCACAACTCCTTGAGGAGCTAAAACATTAGAGAGTGATTAAGGTGAATCACTCAGGTTACAAATGCTTTTAGAGAGGTGCCAACACCTATTTCCCCTGGTTCAAACTAGGTTCTCAGAGACCAACTGACACAGTGCTTTTGGCATAAAAAGGCTGAGTTTAAATTGACACTGTTTCTGATCCATCAAGCAGTCAGGACCTTCGTCGAAAGACAGCCCCAACCCTTGCAGAGAAGTTGGAAAAATCTTGGCTTAGTAGGACCCCGTAAGTGTGGTGGTGACCTCTGGAAAGCTTTCAGCATGAGGATAGGAACGTTTTATTGTTTGTTTTTCTCTGTAATGCTTTTATTCTAAGAATATATGTGTTGTGGTTTGTGAAGGACGTCCTTTGTATCCCCTGGGGAGAGGTTAACTAGTCAGACCTGCTGGGGAAATCACAGTAAGGTACAGAGAGAGGAACTATAAACCTAAACTGCCAGGCTGAATGGAAAGAGACCAGGACCTTCATGCAGGTGAGAGCTGGGAGTCTGAAACCTTAAGCTGATTCCCTTGAGGAAGACTGGAGGTGGGGAAGAGCAGTTAACCCTGAACCTGTGACAGTTTGTGTTGATCAAGAAAATAATAGCATCCTGATGCAAAAGTTTAGTCTCTGACTATACTGCATTTCCAATCAGGCAATACTTTTATTTCCAGTCAATGCATGAGGCAATCAGAATGGGAGTACCTTGCTTGTATTTTGGCTAGGACACTAAGGGTTATTAGCATGTGTTTTGAAAACTGGCCTGGAAACTCTAACCAGTTCAGTAACACAACAATCTATTGACTTTGGTGATTATTTCTAATACTCTAACTTATTCAGTTTTTCTCCAGAACAGGATTGTAAAACAAATTATTGGGGGCCCCATATGCATCTTCCTAGCACAGTTATCCATCCTCACTTCAGCCTTAATTATTTTTGTATCCAGAAATATTCCTGTCTCTCCTTGGTCCGGAAGTCATGGTTTTCTTACAGTTTCTTAAGATACCAAGGAGAAAATAAGCTAAGGAGCTGAAAACTAGTCAAATTCCTTCTCCAGGTTCTAAAATTGAGAAGTTTTTTCAATGATAGTAAACAGTTAAGCTTTTTAATTGGTACCAGGTGGTCTCCTCCTTTTTGGCACTTGAAGGGGAAATGTAGACCAGTACCACTATTCGAAACTAACCCATCTACTTTGTCTCCATGCTAAAAAGATACCTTTCCAGTTCC
Source organism: Podocnemis expansa (assembly GCA_007922195.1). NCBI lineage: Eukaryota > Metazoa > Chordata > Testudines > Podocnemididae > Podocnemis > Podocnemis expansa. Next base: position 41,785,060 of record ML681990.1, read on the forward strand.
TGTAGAGTATAGTCTAAGTCCTTGCTCTCTGTAACTTCTTGAAGGAGGAAAATCTATCATGAAGGCAGTAGAATTTTATGCTCAACGTTCTGGTTTAAGTATTGCGTAAACATTCTCCATTTATATTAGTGCTTCTCCTGCCTTTGTAAAAGGGAGACCCAGAGACCCTGTATTTTAAAGACCTTGATGTTTCTTATACTTGTGACTCCCAACCCTCCTCCAATCCCTTGTTAACAATCATTGTTGTGCTCCCTGCACCTGCAGGGTGGGATATCCCATAAAAAATTGCCCAAAAATGAAAGATATGCACATACACATTGGGGAACGGAACCCTTGGCTTGGGTTAGTGAGGACTGTTGTGGTAATTCACTCTGTATATGGGAAAAGGCTGTAGACCTTAAACCCACTAACCATACAAAAGATACAACTTTTAATGTGACTTACATCTGTTAATATAAAAAATAGTTTGAAGTTTGTATTTCGAATGCACTGACTTATTTCCCCAAGTCATTTTTACTGCTCTGACTGCTGTAGATCAGAAGCCATTTGCACAAATCTCTTAACTACTGCAGTTGTCTGTCTTGAAATCTTTTCAGCATTTGAACAAGGCTTTAGAAGTTCTGGTAAAAACAAATGTGAGGGGTGCCGTACTGTGGTATGTTTGCCAAAGAATTCTCAATCAGAAGTCTAGACCAGTTTTTGAAAACTAGAAGGAATTTGTGCAATGTTACCCATACCTTAATTTTATTTTTCTCTCATTGAGCTATATCCAGATGATTATATGTTGGTGGGCAGTATTTGAGAGCCTGTTATGAAGAAAATTTAATTTGTTAGAAAGACTTTCAGCTGGTGTTTAGTACCAAAAGATAGCATATAAAACTCCAGAATACATTCACAAGAAAATAAGGTCCATTTTACTGCCACCTGAAGTTAAATTTTCCATGCCAGTTCCAAAAATTGGATGCAAAAAATATCAAAAACAATGTTTTTTAAATGACGCTTTTTAAAATCTGTCTTTTAAAAAAATTTTTAAAATAAAATTTCAAATGAGCTTTTTTTAATCTCTTGGTGTTTTTTTTACAAACTACTCTAGTAACATGGATATTTGCTAGTTTAAGCTTATTTAACTTTGTGAATGTAATGATCTGTAACAATTTTAATACTGTTTTCAAGTTTTGAGAGCCGTTAAGGATTTCAAAACAAAGAACAACTTAATTGTAAAAACAGTAAAGTTTTTCTTTTTTAAAGCATGCTGTATGTTGTGTATAAACTGTTACAGATTTAATGTAATAGACCAATAAAGTTCTGCTTATGTTTGAAATTACAATTATTGTTTTTATATGTATGAAGTTTTAGAAGTCTAATTGTGTAATAAAGTTGTATTAAATTTATTTAGTTTGGCAGATAGATGTTTAGGGCATACTTGGCTGAGGAAAATTTCAATTTTATTAAAGATTTTTCTGTTCTGAACAAGTTTGTGTGAGGATTTCTGAAATTTGTACCGCAGTAACATGCAGGCTTCATACCTATTGCTATTTGTACAGACTGGCCTGTTCATCTGCTAGATACTTGCCCTTCACTCCATTCTCATCCAGAATATGAGCTAATACTCATGTTAGATTTGTCAGTGGAATGTGGTCAAATAATTGTCAAATGCAGGACTGAGATTGCATTTACAAAGCCCTCCTTTTGACAGTGTTCTTATCTTATACATGCCTGCAAAGCAGGTTCTGTTGTAATCATTTTAAAGATGGGGTGGCTGAAGCAGAGTGGTTCTCTTCCCCAGGTCTGTACACAAACCAATGATAAAGCTGAACTTAAAAAACACAGAGCCCTGTCTTCATCAGACTGCCACTTTCTGTAGACCTAAAGAAGGGGTGGGCAATAATATGAACTGGTGGGGGAGGCAGACAGCTGGCTGGGGGGAGCTACCCTGGAGGAGCAGCAGGGGGTGCCAGTCAAGGAGCATGATGGAGAGCCAGCCCCAGGAGGTGGGGGAGAGCTGGCTGGAGGATAAAGAGCCAGCGCCAGGAGACGGGTTGTGGAGAAGAGGAAGTGACACACGCTGGGGGGGGAGTCAGAGGGGGGTGGGCTGGCCAGAGACCTCAGGCTGGCTGTATCCATCTTGGCTGTATTTTGCCCACCCTGATCTAAAGGCTACATCTGAAACTGAACAGAAAATGTGCTGCTAACTAGATAGTCATATTTTTCCAGTCTTCACAGTCTTTGTGCTGCTTTCAGGGCTGCCCCTAGGGTAGGGTGAGAGGGGCAGCTGCCCGGGGCCTCACAGGGCCTGCACCACTGTCCCCTCCATGCCGGGGACCAGCCAAACTGGCCAAAAGCATTCAGCACTGCTGGTCCGCCCCTTCCCCAAACACGCTGCTTTTGGCTCTGGGCAGGAGCAGTGGGGAGGGGGCAGGAGGCAGTGCAGGGCCCCTATCGCAACTGCCACGCTGCCTCCTGTCCTCTCCCTGCTGTCCGGCACAGCCAAAAGCAGCGTGTGGGGTGGGTAGGGACTGGCAGCGCTGAATAGGGCTGCTGCTTTTCCCCTGGTGTTGGGGAAATAAACAAATCAGGGCCCTCAATGAGACCCCTGATCCCCTGATGATGAAGGCCAGTTCCCAGCTGAGACTCCAATACGCAGAGAACGAGGTGTGGTTCAGGTTTCTTTATTGGTCAGCTGAGCAACAAAGAGCACTGCCTCAGAGGGTAACCCAAAGAGGTTAGCCCATCAAGCAGCAGGCCCTCTCACCCCAAAAGAAGGGAGGGTGAGAGCGAGCCCCGATCAGCAGCATCACCACATTTTTATTCTTTACAGCATGATAATGTTATGTTAATGCTTTACATGATTGACAGTGTTTACAGACCCTTATATGGTTATATTAATATTATTAAATGCATATTAATGATTATAGGATGCATACAATTATCCCCGCCTCTGTTTACTGTTGTCATCATTTGCATGAACCTGGGCAGCCGCAGTACCTGCAAACTCATTAACTTCAGCCTAAAGACACTGATCTTACAATTTAGAGAGGCCTTGAAGCCAGGGATAATGAGCAAAAGATAGAAGGTGGTACTCCCTTCTCATTCTCAGCATAGATGAGACCTTGTAGCCCACATTCCCTGCTCGGATGGCTGAGCACAAAGCGTGAGAGAGGGGAGATAACAAACTTTTATGAGGCAACCTAGGCAGCTTGTTTAAAGTAATTGAATATATAGCCTTGCCCGAGAAACGACCCCACGACCATGGCTAACTACAGCCGCTATTAGGCCTATGCTATAGCATCTTATCCTATTGCATTAACACAGAATTGGATCCCCAATATCAAACGGACCCCTAATATCAAATATCCCCTAACACTGGCTAGCCGGGTCTATGGCAGGGGATGGCTAGAGGAGGGGCTGGCCCCACCCCCAGTTCTGGGGGGTGAGTGGGGAGCCCCACAGAGGGCAATTTCCCTGGGGCCCTGCACCCCCTAGGGATGGCCCTGGTTGCTTTACCTGGCTTTCTAAATAATACAGTTACAACTGTACAAGAAGCTGTGTAGGCATTGTAAAACACCTGCATTTTGATTCTCTTTTTGTCCTGTAGTTCTGATTGCCTTTTCTGGCCAACATCATGCACCCACTCCTCTGCCTGGCTGCTCAGTAGGACATTTGTTTTCACTATTCAGTTGATCCTGTGAGTCAGTGAAGGGACAAGCTGAGCTGAGCACTGAGAACAGGCCTGGATCAGGGCCTGCAGTATGTGAAGGGTTTCGATTCACAGATCCAGGTCTTCATCCTCAGCCACATTAATACCAGGGCAGTTAAAAAGGCATAGCTGCTCCCTGAGAATGCCCCTGTGCAGAGGAACCTTTCTGGCTAGCGCAGAGCTATGGTAAAGACTTTATGCCAGCCCTGCTCCCAGTTTTTGTCCTAGAAGGCAGATCATGGGTTGGAACCAGAGTGAACTGCACTATGGATGCTCTGCTCTCCAGGACACCCGGATCCAAGGAATAAGGCAAAGCAGAAGGCTACTCTAACTTGCAGCAGGGCTGGGCAGGTCCTGCATGGCTCCAGTGTTTGGTAAGCTTCAAGCCTGGGAAAAGAGAACAATAAGTCTTGATGGCATGCCTTGAATGGGGAGCCTCTTGATGTCAAAGTATAGCTCCACTTATTCTTTCTAACTTAATGTTTTTAACCTTTTTCATTGCAGTGAGAGCATTTAAAATGTAACTCATTAAGAAATTTGATTTTTTATTTTGATATGACCTTATGGTCTCAAAGCCTATGGCTCCTTCAATTCTGTGGCAGGGTCCTGAATCATTTGTGGGGCAATGGTACTCGGTCTGCACTGTTGGGTGAGGGTGATTGTGAGATCCCACTCCAGCCTTCTCATTCAGAAGGCGATTCTCCTCATTTTGTGATGCTTTTGAATTCACTCCCCATCTGTAAAATTGGGCTATTTCTGTTTTTAGCAGCCTGGGATACTCTTTCCCATCCATTTCCCCAAGCCATCCCATCTAAATTGTGCTTCCTTTCAGATGTGTGCCTTCTATATGCTTTCTAAGTGCATTAAATAGCTGAGGGAAACAACTGCTTTGCTAAAGAAAATGGTCCAACTCTGTTGATTCCTGTTTAGTGCCAGTCAATTGCTTTCCACTCTCCTCTGCTCCAGTCATCACTTACCTCCCTTTGAGCACATTCTGCCGACTCACTGGCCCTTGGTGTCTGCCACATACTTGTATGGAACCAGTAAGTCTCATTACTCCTGTGTCAATAACAAAATAGCACAAGATTAAGTCCATTCGCTCTTATACTGAATATGTTCTAGTAGCACAGTTCAGTGGGGATATTTAAGCCCTGCAACATTTATACTAAGGAAGAATGTTGTTTTTCTAAGTGGCCAAAGGCCCGATTTTACTATTGCAGCAGTCTAACTGCAAAGGAATTTATTTACTGTAAGGCAGCACTACTTCTCTTCCAACCTCAGCACCAAGACCCTAAACCTCGCTGAAGACAATTGTTTAGCTTGTTCAAGCTGTAAATGGGTCATCACCTCCATTGACTTAGCAGGGGGTTACGGGTACCCTGCAAAGTTATATCCACCTAACTGACTGGCTTATTGGCACTGGCATTATTAAATTACCAAGTGTGTGTGCACACAAACACTTTGTGTTGGCAGCAAGTGGCCTCACAGGGAGTGCTTGTGTCTACTATATTGACTGTATGGGGAATTGTGAGAGGGTTCTTGGAGGCCAGGACCAGTCAATGTAAGCCATCCCATGTGTCTGTTAACACTGCATCAAACTAACTACATTGACTGTGATTCTGTCCTATTTGGGGAGGTGGTGGTGCTTAATTAGCACGGAGAAACACTTGGAAAAGCAGGAGCCAAATTTAAATTAAGATGTTTCTGGTAGACACAAGGCAGCTAGTATCCACATAGTGTGGATCAGGACTGATTTTTCTCCCATGAAAGCTCATGTGAAAAATAAATCTGTTAGTCTTTAAGTACTGAAGAACTTTTTTTTTTTTTTTTTTTTTTTTTGCTGGACTAGATGAACATGGCTGCCCTTTTGGAATCAGGACTGAGTGCCTTCGTGGTTAGCTTGGAGAGAAGGTGCCTCAGACTGTATGCTGTATAATAAATTCCTCTGAAACTGTACTGACTTCTGGGGCCCAGAATTTCACCTTTGATTACCCATGATGAGTGCTCCCATTGGGCATGGATGTGCTGGTTCCATTTTTATCATTCCCACTGACCTGTACTACAGTAATAGCTGCAGTACAAAGTCGCTGAAGCAGCTTTCAATTTAGGAAGTACTCATTAAGAAAAATGTTAATTTTGGCATTGCTGGACAGTGCAAACATAGCACAATACCTAGAAATTATGGAACTGTAACAGTGGAGAGAGGTGTTTATTAGCGGTCTTCAGTACTGGTCAGTGTTGAGACCTGTTTTTCCAGCTTTTGGCATTCCCTGCCCCTTTTCTGTTACGCAGGAGATAAGACACTGTGCCTGCAGAATTATCAAATAATGTATTTCAAATTTCACCTGAATTCATATAGTTGAGTGCTACTGCCATTTCAATGAGTGCTGGAAGCTTACCTTTTCCAAATGAAAGCTGAGATGCTCATGATATCACTTGATTCCTGGAGCTTCAACAAAAGCACTAATTCTTCTTCGAGCAGTATCCCTGACTGCTCCACTTCAGCTGTGTGGCACACCCCACACCTAGCCTGGAGATTCTTTTAGCAGTGTCCCGGGGGGGAGGATGTGCACGCCCCTGTGGAGCGTGATTTTTGCGCCACTGGCAGACGCGCACACTCACTCTTCCCCCCTTCTCTCAGTTCTATTTTTACCGCTCCAACACAAGATGGAGATTTCAGAGCTCCCCACTCTCTCCTCACAAAAACTACCAAATTGCCTAAATAAATAAATAAAAAGGAAGAGAAGAAGAGCAAGAAGAAGAAACCAGAACAAGAAGAAAAAAAATAATAATAATAAAAAAAAACCTGAATCCTGTCAACGGCCAATGCCGAACCCCTCAGGCTTCAAGAGGTGCGCCTCTTGCCGTGAAGCAATGCCGGCTTTGGATGGCCATTCAGAATGTATAAAGTGCCTGGGAGAGGCACATATAACATCAAAATGTGGTCAGTGCAGAAACCTAACCTCCCGAACACGTAAGGAAAGGGAGAGGAAGCTGAAGCTGTTGCTTATGGAGGGCTCCCTCAGACCGGAGTCTGCTCACGGGCCGCCCCCCGCAGCCACAGCACGGAGATAAAAGGTGCTTGGCTGAGCCTTCTTCAGCACCTAAGAGACCGAGGAGCTCAGCTTCTAATGCTGGCTCCCTTGACTCTAAATCAAATTTGGGGAGAAATTCCCCCAATGCTCCCCGACACCCACACAGCGCTCCTTTCAAGAGTGGGCTCGCTTCCACACCGGCAGACGGAATGCCAGTGCAGTCAACGGTCGCACACAGCGCTGCGGTGCCGCAACCAGCTTTACTGGCACTGCCAATGGCACCTGGCGAACCTGCCGTTACCTCCGGCACCGCCACCCGCGTTGACACCGGCACCTGCACTTTTTCAACAGCTGCAGCCGGAGCTGCTGCAGCCTTCTCTTGCAACAGCTGACATGATTGACTCCACAGCGCTGCCTTCCTCCGCTGCTCAAAATGCTTCCCGAACAAACATTCACAGGAAGCATGAGAGAAAGTCCCGTCATATTGATCTTAGGGACAATTTTATAGGGTCTACCTCTCCGGTGGCATTCATCACCCGGGTCAGTTTCTCTATCAGACCAGAGCTTTGTGTCAGCAAGCAGTGAGGCTCCCTCTGCTGACAAAACACCGCAACTGCAACAGCCTCTACACGTTAATGCAGTGCCTAATACTCCTTTTACATGGCCATATCCACAATGGCCTCTCAACCCGCCTTTCAACATGCCATATAGGCCTTGACTTCCCTGGCCACAGCTGCAGATATCGGCACCACCATCTTCAACTTCTCAGATGGCAGTGCCAGTGCAGCTGCCTACTACAGTCACCCCTCATCAGCTTAAAGATCAGATACTTGCTGGAAGTCCTCAAGCTCAGCAACAGGATTCCCTTGACACACCACCTCTCCTTTCCAGATCTGATGATATTAAGCAGTTTCAGGAGCTATTTAGGAGGGTAGCAGAATCTATGGACAGCCCTACTCAGGATACATCTATGGTGCAATGTAAGCTCTATAGAATCCTACTGTCATCTATGTCCACAAAAGTAGCTCTCCCCATGGATGACTGTATCATGGAGCCCGCTAACATTATATGGCAGACACCAGCTTCTTCTGCCCCAACAAATAAAAAATCCGAAAAGAAATATTTTATTGACCCTAAGGGCAATGAATTTTTATTCACCCATCCATAGCCGAATTCATTGGTGGTGGAAGCTGCAAACCAGAGGCTCAAACACCACCACAAGTCGGCCACAACAGAGAAGGATGACAAAAAGTTGGATACCTTAGGCAGGAAAGTATACACATCTGCCGCCTTCCAAATGTGAGTAGCTAACTACACCGCAATCTTATCCAATTGCAATCACGACTTGTACACCAAGATGATGGACTTTATTGATTTTCTTCCAGAGGATAAGAGGAATGATTACAAAAATGTTCTTTCCGAGGGTCAGTTAGTTGCTCGTACAGCACTCCGTGCCGCCCTTGATGCAGCAGACATAGCTACCAGAACGATGGGCACTACCATAGTCATGCGCAGATCTTCCTGGCTTCACGCTGCGGCGCTACCAAGACAAATGCAAAGTACAATTGAGGACTTGCTATTTGATAAAGACAAACTTTTGTGAGAGGATGAACGAAGTGATTCACACTCTAAAAGATAAACGTGCTACCCTTTGCACGCTTGGCTTATATACTCTACGTCGCAGATCATACAACAGATATCAGCTGTACAATTATAGATATTCCAATGATCAGAACAGAAGACTTGATAACACCAGACCCAGACAAAGAAATCAGAACAGGAGGAGACAGCCAAACCAGTCAACCGTGGCTACTCATACAAATACCAATAAGCAGCAATTTTGATGCCATCATCGAGGGATTGCTTGACCACCCTACCTTCATGCCATCAATAACTCAGTACACTCCTTCCTTTTTTTGCCACCATCTCTTGCCCTTCCTCCACCAGTGGCAAGCCATCACGACGGACAAGTGGGTTTTAGAAATTATCACCAAGGGTTATTCCATCCCCTTTACATTGAAACCTAGTTCCCATCACTCTTCCCCTTCCCTATTCAGGGACCCCAATCATGTACACATCCTCCAGAAGGAGATAGAAAATTTGTTACAACTAGGAGCAGTAGAGGAGGTTCCAATCCAGTTTATTGGGAAGGGTTTTTACTCCTGTTTTTTCATAACAGAAAAACATACAGGCGGCTGGTGACCAATACTGGACTTGCACGAGTTAAACTCATAAGACCTCAGAAGTTCAAAATGATTTCACTAGGCATGATAATTCCTTCTCTAGAAAAAGGGGACTGGTTGACATCCCTTGACTTAAAGGACGCCTATTTTCACATACCAATACACGCAGCCCACAGAAAATTCCTCTGCTTCCAGTTTCAAAACAAGCATTATCAATACAAGGTGCTGCCGTTTGGTCTCTGTACGGCACCAAGAGTTTTCTCAAAGCTCATCGCGGTGGTAATGGCATCCCTACACAGGAAGAAAGTCATGATATTCCCTTATCTCGATGACTTCCTTATCAGAGCAAGATCATACCATGAAGTGTTAACTGTAACAAAACTCACAGAGAAAACTTTCTTAGCACTAGGCCTCACTATAAATTACAACAAATCAGTCACAATACCGACTCAGGAAATACTTTATATAGGAGCCAGGATCGATACAACTTTAGCAAGAGCATTCTTACCTCAGCAGAGATACCTCACAATAAAACAAATGGCACTCGCACTGCAGGCTTCAATAATCACATCGAACCAAGCTTGCATGCAAATGTTAGGCCACATGGCGGCTACAACCTACCTAGTCCATTATGCCAGCCTCAGAATGAGACCACTACAACTATGGTTTCTCAACCAGCAACGTCATCACAGGACACTAAAATACACACTTTCAATCCCATGCCTGGTCAAGCACTCCCTTACCTGGTGGACGCTAGAGTCAAATCTTTGTCAGGGAATCCCATTTATCAACCGCAAACCACAGGTTCTTATCATGACAGATGTTTCCCTAATGGGCTGGGGTGCCCACTGTCAACACCTAAATGCTCAGGGTCGATGGGCTCCCCACGAAAGATCCTGTCATATCAACCTACTCGAGCTCAGAGCGGTACGATATGCATGTCGTCAATTCCTTCCACTCACAGCAGGACAAGCAATCATGATTTGAACGGACAACATAGCATGTATGCACTACATAAATCGACAAGGGGGCACTCGCTCCCCATCCCTTTGTGTAGAATTGATGAAACTTTGGGAGTGGTGCATTATTCACGAGGTTCATATTCAGCACTATACCTGCCAGGGAATCAGAACATTATTGCCGACAACCTCGGCAGGGTTTTCCCACTAACACACGAATGGGAACTATGCAACGACATCCTATTCCACATATTCAAGCTATGGCGCACACCCAGAATTGACCTCTTTGCAACACAGGACAACAGCAAATGCCAACACTTCTGCTCCCACGCAGGAATTGGGCGGGGATTGCTAGGCGACGCGTTCACCATGGATTGGAGTCAGACCTTTCTATATGCATTCCCACCAATTCCCTTGATACCTTGAGTAATATGGAAAATTCGCCAAGACAGAGCATGGGGGATATTAATAGCCCCAGCATGGCCTCGTCAACTGTGGTATACTTACCTCCTCAGGATGTCAATACATCAACCACTCACTCTTCCAGACACTCCAACCCTTCTATCACAAAAGCAGGGAAACCTAACGCATACTCACCTCCACAAGCTCCACCTAATGGCATGGAGCCTCGATGGTTCGACAATTTAGAACTACAATGCTCCGACGAAGTCAGAAACATCCTACTAAACAGCAGAAAACCTGCAACGAGAAAAACTTACCTTCAGAAGTGGCGCAGGTTTGTCAACTGGTGCTCCCAGAGGTCAATCAATCCTTCACATGCTACCATTCCGGAAATCCTCAACTATCTTCATCACCTTAAAGAGACAAAAGTTGCAGTTAACACTATTAAGGTTCATCTAGCAGCCATCTCTACCTTTCATGATGCAATAGACAAGTCATCTATATTCTCACATCGCATAGTATAGAGATTTATGGTGGGATTGAATAACCTCTATCCGCAGACGCGTCCCCTTGCCCATCCATGGGACCTCTCGAAGGTTCTAAGGGTATTAATGAAACCCCCATTTGAGCCTCTAGCCATGGCCTCCCTTCTTAATCTATCAATGAAAGTCTCATTCCTTGTGGCCATAACATCTACAAGGCGCGTCGGAGAGCTAGCAGCCCTCATGGCCCATCCCCCATACACAATTTTTTATAAAGACAAAAATCTCCCTTTGACCCCACCCTAAGTTTCTTCCAAAAATCACATTGACCTTCCACATGAACCAGACTATGCTGTTACCTACCTTCTGTCCAAAACCACATACCGTGAAACACCAGGCAGCTGTCCATACCCTGGATGTTAGGCTTGCCATCGCTTTCTATCTGCAAAGAACAAAACAATTTAGGAAAACCCTAAGACTCTTTGTCTCCACTGTAGAGCATTCACAAGGCAACCCAGTATCCAAACAGAGACTGTCAAAATGGATATCTTCCTGCATCAAAACTGCATACACATTATCACAAACTGAACCACCTGATAATATAAGAGCACATTCAACCAGAGCAATAGCCACTTCAACTGCCTTTCTCAAGAACGTTCCTCTATTGGCCATCTGTAAAGCTGCCACGTGGTCCTCCACAGACACTTTTGTGAGACATTATGCCATAGAACAATTCTCCCAGACAGATACATCACTGGGTAGAGCAGTACTGGCAACCTCACTTACTCAGCCCTCTGAAGTCCCAACCTCCTACATGGGACACTGCTAAATACTCACCTGAAGTGGAGCAGTCGGGGACACTGTTTGAAGAAGAAATGGAGGTTACTCACCTTGGTGCAGTAGCCGGAGTTCTTCGAGATGCATGTCCCCAACATGCTCCACTACCCTCCCTCCTCTCCTCTACTTTGGAGTCTTGTTTCCATCATCTGGTCTCCGTGGTAGACAGAGAACTGAGGGAAGGGGGCGGGGAGAGTGAGTGCATGCGTCTGCCAGTGGTGCAAAAAGCACGCTTCATGGTGGCACGCGCCTCCTCTCCTCCCCACCCCACCCCGTGGGGACACTGCTAAAAAAATCTCCCAGTTAGGTGCGGGGTGTGCCACACACCTGAAGTGGAGCATGCTGGGGACATGCATCTCGAAGAACTCCAGCTACTGCACCAAGGTGAGTAATCTCCATATATCATAAGTTGTGATAAAATTATGACCTGGTAACACAGTTGAAAACTCCATGGTTATAACTATCTTTTGACATTTTAAACTAAAATTAAAAAAAAAAAAGTAGCCTACCATGTTTGAGGTATGTGAAAGAAATTCAGAGTGTTTGACACTCTGTCTTAGACAAACTCAGAAATGTTAGGGAAGAAGGGCCAAACTTCAACCATGAGTATTGCACTGTTTTTCTTCTGCAAAAGTCAGTAACTATAATACTAAAAAGATGCAAATTTAAGTTGTTATAAGAGAGACTATGCCAAATACGGAGACTAAACTCAGTCCCTAAAGCAGGAGTTGGCAATCCCCAACACGTATGCCAAATTTGGCACACAGGCTGATCCTGAGCGGCACACAGTGCTGATCAGGCTTGCCCACTGGCCCTGCTGCCAAGTGTGGCCTGGAGGTTGAGGCCACAAGAGCTGGAGTGGTGAGAGGCTGCTCAGGGGGTCAGCATGGAGTGGCTTGACTTTGAGGGGGGCAGGTGTGGAGAGGCTCAGTGCAGGGGGCCGGAGCAGCTCGGCGTGGCATGGCTCAGCATGGGGGGCTGGAGCAGCTCGGTGCAGCTCGGGGTGGGGGGCAGAGTGGCTGGGGGGGGGCAGCGTGACACAAGGCCTGTGGTCAATTGCCCCACAGTCCCACAGTGGAGGGGAGTGGGGCGGCTCAGCCTGTTCCACCCTGAGGGACCTCAGCCATACCACCCAACACCCTGGGGCTCCCTGCCCCCAGGGACCCTAGCCTCTCCCTCCCAATCTGGGGTTCCTGGCTCTGCCCCCATTTGGCCCCACCCCACCCCCAGCACCTGCTGAGGGTGCAGTAGGCAGGGCTGGCATGGGGCCCAACAGAGGTTGCTGACCCCGGTCCTAAACCATAAAACAGGGATTCATATTCTTAACTATGAAATCTCAGTGCAGTTCTACCTATGCATTTATTACCACTATCTCCAAAATTCTTCAGATTCCTATTAGTGAAATCCTGTCTGCTTTGATTTAATGATTTGTACTTAATTGCCTTGAAGGGCTGTGGGGAAAGAGTTAAATTGAGCACAAGGCCTGAATGATAGCAGCAATGGTAATGAGGTCAGAGCACAGGGGAGCCTTTATGTCCTATAAATGAGATTATTTAAAAGTTGTGTTATCTTCCTTTCTCTCTCCTCTGTTTCTACAACTTGTACAAGAAATGTAACTGTCCCCCCCACTCCCAACAAGATCCTGGATGGGAAAGTTGCTTATCACCTTTGTTCCCCTCTCCTCCCTGCTTGTTAAGGAATGTGAGCTCATTTCTGTTTCAAAAATAATGTTTCAGGGAAAGTGCCTTTGCTCTGTAAGTCAGAGGTAAATAACAGGATGAGCATAATTATATTCATCACAGTTATTAATATTCACTTTTTAGGTGTTCATGTAACCAAATAAGGTCTCCAGGCGCTTGTTGAAATGTCAACATTTGTTTATTTTTAAACGTAAAAGGATTGAATACCCCCCTTCTCCTTGCTCACTTGTGGCATCAAGGAGGAACAAGCAGGCGATAAAGGGCGACAATTGCCCCAGTCCCATCTCTAGGGCTCTATTTTCTTCTCTAACATAACTGAAACTTCTCAGTACATTTACAATAGTATTTTACATTAGTTATGTGAGGGAAAGTGTTAACAAATGCCATTCTTCATTTGCAATGAGATCCCTGATCCTGGGGTAACCACAACCAATAGTGACCATCTGAGAACTCAGTGATTTTCACGGGTACTTGCATTTAAGTATAATGTAGCCTTTCAATGTATGCAAGAAAAATTAGTAGTCCCATTTTACAGATATGGAACTGTAACTTGGATTTTGCCTTGCTAAAGACAAAGGACAGATGTACCCTGGTCTGATTCCGAATGAATTTTCCTCACAGAGCCATTCTTCCTTCCTTTAAAACAAAAGTGGTTTCAGTCTTTCCACTTTGATGCAAAGGCTGGAACAATGAAAGTGGGGAAAAGGAATAAATAATTCTGCTGCCAAAGTAGGAAAGCTAACAGTTACCATGGAGTGCATCCTGTCCAAATTCATTATATTGTCCCTGGGCTCTAGGTCACCTCTCAGCTAGCAACAGCACAGTCAGAAAGTTCCCCTTTCACTTTTCTGCCCAAGCTAAGCCTTGGGTAATGCCGTGCTGACAAAACGCAGATCGGGTGACACAAGTTCTTCTTCGAGTGCTGCTCGGATACATTCAGATATAGGTGTCTCTGTGCTGGAGCACTGGATTGGTCAGAACTTTTTGCCCAGCCTGTCAGAAGAGGGCAGGCAGCCATAGCCCCCCACGCCACTCCGTGGCTATATATGTGGCTGCCACCCGGCCCCTCCCCAGTTTCATTTCTTCCGCCTTCACGTCGGTTGTGAAACTGCCTGCTCCTTGCGTTTTGCAAGCAGCCTGTCCTTTATGCACTTGATGAGCTTTTTGCCAAACTGGGAGCACCTATTTGTGGACTTAGTTCCACAGAAGAAGGTCTCCTTGTTCAGGCTGGAACATCTCGCTACTTCGTCGCCCACCATGCCAGGGTTCAAACCCTGTGCTGAATGCGGCAAGGCCTTCCCACAGGATGATCCCCACAAGAAGTACCTCCGGTGCCTGGGTGAAAGCCACATGGTCACCATGTACTCCATCTGTCTGTCCTTCAAGCCGAAGACAATCAAGGACAGGGAGCAAAGGTGCCGTGCCCTGGCCTCCGAGCAGGCTCGGCAGCCCTCTCCTGAGGCTTCGAGACATCCTGCTGCACCGCATGCCAGTTCGGCACTGGAACCTGCATGGCACCGTGCTGGACAGGGGCTGCAGGACAAGCTCAGTACCGACCTCAATACCACGGTACCGACACAACCCCACGTTTCTGACACGGGGCTCTTCCCAGGACTGGTTGTGCTCAACCCCGGTACTGCAGCGCCAACATAGTCCCGCATCTTCGACATGGGGCTCCCCCCAGGGCCAGTTAGGGTTGGTGCTGATCCTGATGACCCTGGAGGAAGTAGAGGCTGCCCGGGTGCTCCTCCTGCTGCCCTCACCTCCCTCTCTGGTGCCAGTAAGAAGGGGCAAGCCGGCCTTCATGTTGAGGGCCTGGGCCCAACACAAGCAACACTGCTCTCCTTCCCCACCACCAGCCCTGGGCTCTGAAGCTCCAGAGCCGGTCATCCCCCCGAGTCCCAGCACCATGGTGCCGTCCCCGCAGCAACATATCACCCCGCCATCTCCAGTACCGTCCCGTGGGTCACGATATGCTTCCCCCTGTTCCAGCCCAGGAGAAGGAGCTTCAAAGGGCTCTAAGTGGCCGTGGTGCCAGGCCTCAGCACCATCGCCCTTCCGGTACCGCCCTCACGAATAGTGACTGCAAGAGGCACTTGCATCCATGCTGATACCACCCCCAGCACCAGGGAGAGTCCTAAACCAGGTACCGTCTTCTTACATGGGCGATGTGTCCGCACATTTTGATCTCCTGTGCCACGTCTCAGCCCACATGGGGATGGACATCCAATCCTCCAAGGCACCTTCTGATGTTTTATTCGGTCCAGTGTTCTCGGCGGAACCGGTCATGGTTCCCATCCACCCTAGCGTCCGGGACTTGGCATCCTTCTGCTGGCAAAACCTGAGTTCCATCTCCCCAGTCTCAGATACGACGGGCCTGAAGTACAGGGCCCCAGGGTCAGAGTTCCTCTCACTCACCCACCACCCAGTCCCACCTCATGCTGTGGTGGAAGTGGCCTTGGGGCCAGGACAGACCTCCTGCGATCCCCTCCCGACATCGAGGGATGCAAGGGAGTTAGAACTGCTAGGTAGGAAGGTATACTCCTCAGCTTTCCAGTTGCAGGTCGCGAATAACCAGGCCCTAACCAGCAGGTACATGTTGGATGTGTGGGAGGAATTAAACAGATTTAGACACCTACTCCCACCAGAGGCCAAGGAAGCATATGAGCCTTCTTGGAGGAAAGTGAAATAGCCTCCCAGGATCTCCTCCTGTCAGCATGGGATGCGGTGGATATGGCGACTTGCACCATAGCCTCAGCGGTAACCCTGCACCACGCAAGACTCAATCCTCACAACTTCAGTTCAAACCTCATTTGGGGGACCTTCCTAGCTAGGTCCCCCCCCCCCTTCATTTCCAAGGAGGGATTCCGTCTGGCCACTCAGCAGTTTTGATGATACTTACAACCCCACTGGCAATCATCCAAAACTCGGCCATGGAGTGCAGTGTCTCGAGAAATCGAGATGCTTACGAATGGCGGCTGTCCTATATCCCTGCCGCCCAATGGCTAGCCAATTAGCAGGCTCCTGCCTTGCTGGCTCCTTACGAGTGCAACCTGTGAGCAAACCTTCCCCCCTCTGACTGTAGGCGGACGGCTCAGACATTAAGTAGTCTCCCTTTTTCCAAGTAGGATGAAGGTTCCACCCTTATCCATACTCTTGTTGTGGACCCTATTATGCCCCCCAAGAGGGGGCTCGACCCTCATTACCTGAACCTTCTTGGACCACCATGGTGGTCACAATGGAGACCTACAGTCCTGTGGGCATCCTTTAGACAAAGGTCCTACTCCTAGTGCGTTATCACGCTCCCGCACAACAGCCACCTTGGAGGGCAAGTCCGCACCCTGCAGGACACTCAGAGGTTTGTGGTACACACTCCAATAATCAGAGTATACCATTCTGTCGATACCCATTCCAAATAAGATGAGGTTTTTCTGTTCACCACAACCATTCTCACACAGGGGAGTGAAACTCCTGCACTCCTCCCCATGGGGAAAGCCCCTCCACCCTACTCTCCAATAGAATGGATGGTAAAGCCCTGGTTAATCTTTGTTCACCTCTCATAGAAGGCCCTCTCCTGGCCTGCTCCAAAAGGTGGGGGTGGAAGGCGCATACCCTGCCTTTTTTCTTCTGCCACCCTGACCAACAATTATCAAACTCATTTAGCTGGGTCTAACATAGCTCGCATGTGATCGACTTCACCGAAATCTTAAGGTATATGTCTCTAACCCGGGACGCTACAACCCCCTTGACGCAAGCATATCACTCTTGCCTGTCAAGTACCTTAGACAACTCACTCGCGGTCTTCTTACCCAAGGTAAAGCCCCAACGCCCGCTACTTCCAACTGGTCCACAGCCTGACGAATGACTGGGTGAGGGGGTCTCACCAACTAGACTCCCACCCCACCTTTGCCCTGTCTTACTCCCTCAAGGACAGACCACCCTAATGGCCAATGGCCTCTCTTCCCCTCCAGGGGCATTGCCGCCAGAGCACTTCTCAAAGCCTGAAAATCTGCACATGGCCCCTTTTCCTTGGCGAAATAGTCTGATGTCCCCCTTTACCTCTCGGTCAGAGGTCAGGATACTCACTTCTCTTCCTTCCCCATCAAACTCGCTGTCGACGCTGCTTGAACAATCCAGTGAGTAGCCAAGAAGCTTTAGCCTAAGAGTAAGGAGTCCAAGGCCTGGCAGGGTCTCCAAGCTGAGCTCCGTGGGTATGGCCGAAGACCATTCCCGCTGCTGGGGTGGGAGTCTGATCCTAGTCATCATCCCTTAGAGAATACCCAGCGAGGCTCCTCTCGTAGTTTCTTCCCTTGGATGGTCATAGCGCCAGCTTGGTCCCAGCATAGCTCCAGGACACCCCGCTCATGTACCCTGCAGGTCCAACTCCCTTTCCCTCCTCACACTCTGAGGGCTTTCTAGCCATCGCAGTCGCACTTTAGTATTACACTAAGGCCCAACTGACCACTAAGGGCCTTTCCCACTCGGTAGACATGTTATTATACCACCTGTCATCCCGACCACTGATTGGGAGTTCGGGAGCCACCTGTCCTCAATAGAACCCACTCCAAGGGCAAGTCTCATAATGGCAATAACATGCTTGCAGAAGGCCCTTCAGATAAACCGAAAGGGTCATAAGGAGATGGCGGGATGTGCACCCTCGAAGTGGTGTACCTTCCATGCTCCCTTGGTAGACACTGTTCCTTCCTCACGTATGTCCCATCCCCCCCAGGGGCCCTCCCTTCAGGGCGCCCCTTCCTGGGCACATGCCTCTGTGCGTTGCCAGTCATAAAGTTGGGACCATACTGGCTGGACTCATTCCAGTGGTATGAGGTCATGTAAACTAATGTCCCATGGGACACGGGACTTGATCCGCGGGACTCCTGTTCCTATGAGCAACCCTGGGCATCATTTTATCACAACCAGCTCCTCGCCTTCTATACTCCTTTGACTGATTACCAGCCGTAAAAACAAAAATAAAGGAAGAAGAGAAAGACAAGGGGAAATAATCATAAAACTACTCCCTTGTGTCGACAGAAGGTTATCAATACCGGCAGTCCTATTCAACAGGGACTGCCACAGTGCCATCAGCAGGCTTGCGTAGGCCTGGGATATACCCATCAGGCTTATGCAAAGTCCTCTCCCAGTCTGTCTCGTATAGGGCCTTTTAGTGGCCAGGCACTGCGTTCTCTGTGATGATCCAGGTGCTCTACTTGCAGTGCGCTCCTTGAGGTCATCGGCTGCTGCCTCCAGTGGCTGGCACTCCCTCCTTCAACCTAGGACGAGGTAACTCTCCTAGACCCTAGCCACTGGTAGCCCACCCCTCTGTGGGATGCCAAATGTCCCAGATTCCCACACCTATCGTGCTAATAGCACGCGAGTATCTCATACTGCTGGACCGAGGGAAACACAGTCTACCTTCCCTCCTCCGGTTCTGGAGGTGCCAGCAGCCACCAATGCCAGCCCAGTGATCCTACGGCCTCCTGAATTCCCTTGTAGGAGGCACATTATCACGTGTTGCTGCCAGAACACTAATCATCTGGGTTTCTCTCACCTCTGCGAACATGCCTTTAGGCAGAGCAGTTAGAGTTGCACTCCTCAACTTTAACCAAGATACGCTGGTATCTTTCTATCCATAAGGTGACCTCAGGCCCTCCTACATAGGTCTCATACTAGGCGCTCGGACAAACTGGGCCTACTTTCTCCTCTGGGTTAGGTCCTGCAATCCCTGTTTACCCTTGCTGGGACGACGGTCCTTGGGTCAATCTCCTAGACCTCTCCAGGACCCTGGGCATGGACAAATACCCATGTTAGAGTTATGCCATGCTGAAGGCAGAAGAGCCAACTCCAGCCGCCATCCCTAAACATGGCTAGCAGTCACCTATTTCTGAATGTATCTGAGCAGCACTCAAAGAAGAACAGTGGATTACTTACCAGTAACCGTCCTTCTTCAAGATGGGCTGCTCGGATTCATTCAGATCCCTCTGCCCATCTCTGCATCTGGAGCTGGCGACTCCAAGGAACTGGGCAGGGGCCAGGCAGCAGCCACATATATAACCACGGGGTGGTGCAGGGGGCAGTGGCCGCCTGCCTTCTTCTGAGAGGCTAGAGGGGAAAGTTCCAACCAATCCAGTGCTCTGTCACAGAGACACCTATTTCTGAATGAATCCAAGCAGCCCATCTCAAAGAATGGTTACTGATAAAGTAACCCACCATTTCTAAGTGGTTTGGTAGTGCTCAAATTGGCAATCAAGGTAAGAGAGTAGAGTAAAGGATTATTGGTTAGCTTGGATGTATGCAAAACTCTGTTTACCTGGCTTGCTGGGAAAACGACCCTGTCAGCCTCTTTGAATTGTCAAAATCCTTTTGGTCCATACTGTTTGCCAGTGAATGCTAATTTAGAAGCATGAAAGTAAAAAATGGTTTCATTGCCAAACTTGTCCTCCTGCACTCTGTGCATATGGTGGTTTCACACTTTTCAGGTGCTTTGGGGGCTGAGCTATGGGCGGTACTTAGGCAGCACAGTCTTAATTGTACGTAGGTACTTTCTTCTGCCCGGATCAAAAGCCTTTGTAAGAAAACAAATGGTTACATAGGAAAGTTTCTTTCTTATGCTTGATGCATATTTTACAGTTGCCTTAGTGCAAAGCCCATGTTGACAGTAGATTTCCTGGCAAAGGAGCTGCTGAATATGTATACCCAGAGAGTCAGTGCAAGAACTTCCAGTCTTCTGAGAAGGACCCATGCAAATGGCTTGCCAGCAGCACTGAGAAAAGATCTTCCTCTACAGTTGTTCCAATCACTCCAAATTCCTTTGGTTTATACAGTGGTTTGATGTCACATCCTTCATGGCTTGTGGTACCTCGTCTTTCTCCTCAGTGACCCTGCCAGCAGGTTTGGTACTTTGAGGATCTTGGGGGGGCAATTACCACACCAGTGGGGTACAATTTAACCTTTATTAAAAATGGATATTAATACAAAATTAATTATGAAGTGTATGTATATGAGGTTTGTCACAGCTTTTTACAATGGGGTTTTGTTAAATAAACTTAAGTTTATGGAGTGGAACAAGTTGGGGGACAATGGGGGTTCTCAAACTAACTTAACCTACAGTTATGAATCAAATCACAGTGGCTTAAAAAGATGTTCTAACACCATATAAGTAAAAGGGGGTACAATACAAACTCAGTGTGTGCAGTAGCAGAGAAGGATGGAAACAAGCAGGGGAGCAGGAATTTTGAGGCTGGACAGCAACGGGGAAATTCAGGGGTTACAGAGGGAGGCAAAAGGGGCCTGATTGGCAGGTAAAGGAGCCACAGGAGCCGCGGGAAGCGGCGGGGAAAAAGGGGCAGCAGTGGCTGCGGGAGCCGGAGCCGTGGGAGCCGGCAGCTGCGGGAAGCAGTAGCTAGGGGCTGCCATGGGAGCGGGGAGCTGGTGGCAGCAAGGGGGAGCCGTGAGGAGCCGGTGGCAGCGGCAGTAAGGGGGAGTCACAGCAAGGGGGAGCCATGGGGGCGGCAGGAGTGGAGGTAGGGAAAGGGAAAGGAGCAGAGGGGCAGCCAGGGCACATGGGGGGGACAAGGAAAGTTTAAGTACGAAAAGTTTATTTAACTCAGGGGAGTCACAGAGGGGAAGGCAAAATGACCCAGCACAATAACTCTAAGGTTTACAAACTAAATGAAACAATCTTACAATTTATCCTAACACTTCTAAGGCTTACAGACTAAACTGAAACAATGTTGCAACTCAAAGTAGTACTTCTAAGGTATCCTAAGTTCAAACAAATTTAGAGGGGAGAGATACAACAAGCAATAAAAAATAGAGCAATGGCAAACAACTGGAAACACGGGAACTTTTTTAAACAGTGGAGAGCGAAACAGCAATCTAAAAAAAAAGGAGAAGCCAGAAGGCAAAAGACAAGCCTGCTCTTAGGAGCGTGGGCTTGTTGGAGCTGGGAGACAGCAATGGCAAAAACAGCAGCCAAAGAGGAGGTAATTTGTTTTAAAGAAAGCTGCAGGGGCAGGCTCTTACCAATTCCACCAGCAACAGCAGCAGCAGCATTACAAGCAGGAGAGAGACTCGTTACTCAGCCAGCAGTTTCAATTGTGGTACGCTCGGGGATGAACTCGTGAGTGGAGGCAGTCAGTGTCTGGGTGATCAGCCCAGGCAGGATGTCAGGAACTGTCCTGCCTGATCAACCAAAACCCTGGGTTTTTAAATAGTTTTTTTCCCACTAGTGGCTATGATTGGCCACAGTTTGCTGATTACAGGTAAGGTGGGAAACTTCAGATGAGCATGACTCATGCCTTCACCATTTCACAGATCCTGTAATTTGGGCAGTGCCCACCTATGCCTAGCCCTGTAAAAATCAATTGGGTGTCAACGGCCATTCAGTTGAAGGGCACATCTGCTCCACTTCACATACTTAATTGATGGCCTGGTAGGGGTGGCCATCCAACTAACTTAATGGGCAACGGACACTCAGCAGGCAAGCAAGATATTGCACCACAATTTAAGGACATCCTGGGTGCATTTGGCCAAAGGTGTCAAGTACTTAGGGACTAGACAACTCAAAGGTTTTCAGTTAGCCTATTGGCAAATGAAAGTATAATTCTACCCTTTGGGAAGCAAGAAGGGTTGCTGAAAAACTCCATACTCTCTACCTTCTCCCTTCATCTATTGTCCATAAGAAGCATAGTTGCCCCAATATCATTAATCAGTCATTAGGAACCTGGTGGCAGAGAGGAAAGGAAAGGAAAGGAGGTGTCTCATGTGGAACTTTAGGAGTGGGGAGCAAAGGGCAGTGTTCCTGTAAGGGTGAAGTAATGGGGATGATAGGCAGAAGGAAAAAGACATGCTTTATTCTTCTCCTGTCCCCCAGTAGAAAGCACAGAGGTTTGAGTATCCTGGTCTGTAATGGTCCCAAGATTTTTTTTTTGACACATACAAATAACTTGTTTTCATTTCCCTCAAATGGAATGGTGGGTTACTTACCAGTAACCGTCCTTCTTCAAGATGGGCTGCTCACATACTTTCAGTTACAGGTGTCTACATGCTGCAGCGCACGGTAGCTCAGAAAGTCTTTCACTTAGACTGGAGTGTAAGGATTACATGCTGCCACCTTCTGTGTAATTAAAATAAATTTCTGTCTGCAATAGTAATTTCTCTGGGCCCTGGTCTACACTGAAGGAGCTTTTTAGTGGCAGTCATAGGGAGACACACAAGTTACTTAAAATAAGCTATGAGGCTTCCTGTAGCACTTCTAAAGACTAAAAAACTTATTTACTGCATAAGCTTTTGTGGGAGAAAATCCCACTTTGTCAGATGTGTTGAAGATGGGGAACTTACACTTTCACTGCATTTATTTTTCTCCTATTCTGTAAGTTGGAGGACCAGGTTAGACTGTTAGAGCAAATCAAAACCGTTGTTAGTCTTTAGAAGTGCCACAGGACTGCATGCTTGTTTCACTGAACTAGACTAACATGGCTGCCCCTTTGGAACTTAAAATAAGTTGTTTATTTCCTTTGACTGCCTAGCGCCTACTCACTGTGGTGTCTTCAGTTCACTGAGTTGACTGGAAATGACCTCCTGTTGACTCAGTGTTACTATGCTTAAGAGGGTGGTCTCCATGGATTGACTTCCCAATAGACCAGGGGTGGCCAAACTTATGGAACTCAACAGCCACACAAGTTGATCATTAAACCTTCAAGAGCTGCACTGAGGCATATAGCCATATACTTTTACCTACTCCAAAATTACTAAGTTTTAAAATTCATTGCACACTTTAATTTTATCATAAAAAGAGGACAAATATTGATCCTGCTAATGTCAGATTCTAATAATTAATTAAGGTTACCATGAAAATTAGGCCTATACAGTAAAAACTTAGCTGCTGCTCTATGTAGAAGACTGCAGGCTAGTAGCAAGTTATTTAAAAGCCTGACCATGCCTCACTTTTCCCTGCCATCCCTGACCATGCCATGCTTTTCCCCACTGTCCCAACCCCCTCCTGAACTCCTAGGCTGGGGCTGTTTTCCTAATTTGATTTGCTGACATTCTTTCGGGAGCCACAATTTTTCATTCAAGAGCCACATCTGGCTCCCAAGCCGCAGTTTGGCCATGCCTGCAGTAGACTGAAAGGGGCTTCACAGCAGTTTTGCCTCGAAGGCCCTGAGGCAGCTGCACAACTTACATTGCTCGCTGTCCAGGCTGACCCCCCCTCATGGGCCAATCCTGCCCTACCCACTCTCCTGGTCACCCCCCCCCCAGCCAGCCCAATCCTGTCTGCTGCCCTCCTGATCAGCCTCCTGAGCCAGTCCAATCCCCTCCTCCCACCCTAACCCACTCCCCTGGTAACCCACCCAGCTAGCCAGACCCCCAACCCTCTGCACCCTTAGCTGGTCACCAGAGCTCCAGAGAAGCTCTCAGCCAGCCAGAAGACAGAGTCTTCCAGCCCAGTAGAGACTCTGGCTGCCAGCTGTGACTGGCTGGCAGTGTTCCCTGCGACGGGAGGCTGCACAGCCACGCAGCTTATGGGGAACACTGCTTCACAGACCTGCTCAGTCGATTAGGGAGTTTGAGCTGATGGCAGTAAATGTGGTACCATACAGGGAGACCTGCCCTGAATGCTGCTTTTTGAAGATTTTTTTCAAGTGATTCAAACATTGTTCCCTCTAAGCTGATAAGGCAGCTGGGCAAGTTATGGTGTTCACTGATTGGAAATTTGTTAGGCCTGGTGCCACGTGGGCAACAGTTTTTTGGCACTGGAAGTATCAGCATGCCTAACTATCTTAATTCAAAAGAAATGCATAGCTGTTGTCCTTTTGTTGGAACTTTAATAAAAATGTTAAACTGAAATACTGTAGTTTTGTTTAGTAAATTAATAAATGTGAGACAATGACACTTGTTGACTATTTAGACCATCATCTACACCTCACAGTTTTTGTTGCCTGTTTGTCATGTTTCCAGAAGGACACATCAACCTGCAATATTGCCAAGATCCAAAGGGGGTAGCTGTGTTAGTCTAGTTCAGTAATAATAATAATAATAATAATAAAAAAAAAGAGTTCTGTGTTACTTAAAGGCTAACCCATTTATTTATTGCATAACTCTGATGACGTGGGATGCTCTCCCACGAATGCTCATGCAATAAATAAAGTGGTTAGTCTTTAAGTGCCACAGAACTCCTTGTTTGTTTTACAGCAATATTGCATCAGTCTTGGCTTCATTAATTTATATTTTAAAATGCTCTGCATGGCACTAAATGATTCTCATCCGCCTGCCATTTCACACCTCTCATGCCAGAAAGACGAACTCTTTTTATTTTGAGGAATCTTTTCTACAGTATTCCAAAGAAAGCCAAAATAAAAAATGGACCTAGTTAAATAAAATAAAATTTAAACTGCATTTATTGCTTAAAACTTACTTGCAGAAAAAGGAACAGGGTTGAAATATTTTTAAAAGAACTGTCAGAACTTTTGCATATTATATATTTTGTATATTAAAGGCTTTTAGCAACTGCAAAGAAAAGCATTCACTCTTGATAGAGATGCTACATGGTTCAATATAATTTATTTTGCTTAGCATCTTTCATGCTAAGTACCTTTCCAGAGTTCTATACAAATATTTCTGCTTCAGTGTAACTTCAGGAGCTAACTATGCTTCTTTGAGCACTGCTCACATCATTCAGTTACAAGTGTCTATGTGCCACAGTGCATGGTAGCTCAGAAAGTCTTTAGCCTTACAGACTGTCAGGTCAGGGCATACGGCTAATTCCACCCCCCACCCCCCCTCGGCCACGACCGTGGTTATATAGATTACTGTGACCCTGACCCTCCCAGTTCCCTTTTCCACCTTCAGCGACGGTTTCAGATCAGCCAAAAACTTGCGTAAGCCAGTGCCTGTCACTCCTTTCCACTCAGAAATTAGAATGCCAGGGTTTAAACCATGTCCGTGTGTTCCAGAGCCTTCCCATTCAACGGTCCCCACGAGAAAGGCCTCGCATGCCTTGGTGAGTCACACCTTGCAGTGAATTGCTCTATTTGCCAGGCCTTTAAACGTAAAACTTGCAAGGACAGAGAGCAGCACTTATGCACTCTCGTGGAGGACCGCGTGTCCGCCTCTGATGCTGTCTGGGCCACTAGTGCTCTGCCAGCACCCAAGGCGACTCCTGCACAGGAGCCTGCCCAATATTGACCCCCTGGCACAGAGCTCAAAGCTGTGGTTGGCATCAACTTCGGTACTGCCATGACACTGTTTGCCTCCATCTCCACATTCCCCCTCTTGTGAGCTGGAACGGGACTGCCCTTGGTACCATTGACACTGAAAGCCCTACCAGTGGCATGGGCCCTGTTCCAAGACCCGACTCCGGTACTGGCAAAGAAAGCCCGGTCGAAGAGTAAGCCAGCTTCCGCATCTAGGGAGCCGGCAATGCAAGAATTGGCACCGCCCTCAAGTCTGGTACCATCGACCCCCCTGTCCGGCACCACAGAATGGTACTGATGATCACTCTGACGGTTGTTCCTCTCAGCATTCGTTCCACAAGCCCTCGGTACTGTGCTCCCAGAGCCCTAGAAAATGGAGGTCTAGCTCGTCCTCATTGTCGTCTCTGGCGTCTGTCTGCTCCCCTGGTTCCCCAAAAACCATTTCTGGTACAAGGGAACGGGTGAGTAAGCATCGTCGAAAATGCTCCCCGATGCTTGTGCCAAGAAAGAGGATGACCCTGACAACCCCAGTATGGACGCTGCAGCACAGTTCCTCCCATGCCACCAAGACTCCCCAGATGGGTAGGGGCTGTTCTCCCTCATGCTGTACCATGACCAATGCCTGGTCATATGAATGGCTCGACACAACGGCTGATGACAGCTTAACTTCGCGGCACCATTCAGTACCTTCTGCACTCCAGACTCCTCGGATATTTCTGATGATAAGCCCGACCCACACTCCACTCAGCGCAGTAGATCTCAGGCACCCGTGTCATCCTCCCCAGATGAGCACACCTTCCAAAGGCCCCTTGCATACAAGAACAACTCCCGCTTACAGCAGAATTTACTCCGCCGCGTGGCAGCGAACTTGAATATAGACCTGGAGGTGGTCCAGGAGGCGATTGACCCCTCTTTGACATTGGGGACACTGCCCCACCAGCCAAGGTATCTGTTCTCCTTCACAAAGGGGTGTACAGAATCACCAGGGCGTGGTGGCAGACCCCATCCTCAAGTCCGCCAGTGTCCAAGGCGGTGGACCACAAGTACCATGTCCCATCAGACAAATTCATGTTCCTTTTCCAACACCCTACGCCGGGCTCCCTGATGGTGGACGCAGTTAACCAAAAAGAGAGACAGGGCCAACTGGGCTCTACTCTCAAGAATAAGGAGGCTAGAAAGCTCGACTTACTCAGCAGGAAGGTCTGTGCCACCTCAGTCTTGCAGCTGTATATCTCTAATCACCAAGCTCTCATGGTGAGATACATCTTTAACCTCTGGAGAGCCCTGGAGGGGTTTTGCGATCTTATCCCCAGAGACCACTTCAGAGGTTATGAGGCAATGGTGGCGGAAGAGGCCTTGGCCTCCAAAGATGCTCTGATGTCTACCTGGGACGCATCGGACACAACATTGTGTAATATGGCATCTGCTGTGGTGATGCGTCGCTTTGCCTGGCTTCAGAGCTTGGGCCTGTCCCCGCAGATACAGCTCATCATTCAGGACCTGCCATTCGAAGGCCCAACCTCTTTGCTGAGTCCGCGGACGCAAAGCTGCATGGCATGAAGGACTCAGGAGCCACCTTCAGATCACTGGGAATATTCACTCCACAATCTGCCCAGCACTCCTTGAAACCTCATCAACTCTTGCAACAGCAACTACAGCAGTTAAAGCAACAAGTCCAGGTGCAAGATTCCTTCTCTTGGTCCTACCAATAACCTTAATGATAATTCAGGGGCTTGGATAAGAACAAGGCATGTTCAAGCAAGGATGGAAAGCCCCACACCTCACAGTCCAGCAGGTGTGGGCAGAGTACAGACCACTTGTCAGGGAGGAAGCATCATTTTTGACGGTTACTCCAAGGGCAGCAAACCCACAGCCTCGACCCCAATCTTTGCCAACCACCTACGTTGCTCCATGCACCATTGGGCTGACACCATAACCAGCCAGGGGGTCCTCAAGACAGTCTCAGAAGGGTATCATATACAGTTTTGATCAACACCTCGGGACAGAAAACCGCCCCCTCACCCAAATCCTGGGAACTGGGAACTAGATCGCTTGCTTG
This sequence comes from Podocnemis expansa, assembly GCA_007922195.1. Taxonomy (NCBI): domain Eukaryota; kingdom Metazoa; phylum Chordata; order Testudines; family Podocnemididae; genus Podocnemis; species Podocnemis expansa. The sequence goes on from ML681990.1 coordinate 41,812,611, forward strand.
AGATGGAATGTGAGAAGCTCCTCTTGCTTGGGGTCATTGAAAGGGTCCCAAAGCCAGAGCAGGGAAAAGGGTTTTATTCCCAATACTTGCTGGTCCCCAAATCCAATGGGGACCTAAGACCCATTCTAGATCTCAGAGCTTTAAACAAACACATAAGGAAAATAAAGCTCTTCTTCAAGCGCGGCTCATATTCAGTTACAGGTGTCTACATGCTGTAGCGCACGGTAGCGCAGAGTCTTTCGCCTTAGTCTGTCAGGTCAGAGCACACAGCCAATGCCCCATCTGCGCCATGACTGTGGCTATATAGGTGACCATGACCCTGACCCTCCCAGTTCCCTTTTCTGCCCTCAGCAATGGTTTTGGATTAACCAAAACTTGCGGAATCAAGTGACTATCTTTTCATGCATAAAAGTTAAAATGCCAGGCTTTAAACAGCATCCAGCATGTTCCAAGGCTTTCCCACTCAACGATCCTCACAAGAAATGCCTCGTGTGCCTTATGGCCTTATGGCTACTTGGGATGTGTAAGACACAGCCTTGCGTACTATGGCCTCTGCCTTGGTGATGCATCGCTCTGCCTGGCTTCAGGGCTCTGGCCTGTCTCCACAGATGCAGCTCATAATTCAAGACCTGCCATTTGACGGCCCTGACCTCTTCACTACATGGGATGAAAAACTCAAGAGCTACCCTCAGATTGCTGGGAACGTACATCCTATAATCTACCCGGCGCACGGGTAAACCCCATCAGCTCTTGCAACAGCAGCTGCAGCTGTTAAAACAACAAATCCAGGTGCAGAGTGCTCTTCCTCGATCCTACCAATTTCCCCAATGACATCTCAGGGACTTGGATAGGGACAAGACCCACTCAAGCAAGGGTGGGAAGTCCCACGCCTCACAGTCTAGTAGGCGCGGGCAGGATACCAACTGCTCATTGGGAAGGAAGCAATGCTTTTGATGGTTACCCCGAGGGCAGCAAACCTACAGCCTTGATCCCAACCTTCACCAACCTCCTGCACTGCTTTGTGCACCATTGGGCCAACACCACAACCGACCAGTGGGTCCTCAAACCAGTAGCGGAAGGGTACCACATACAGTTTCGTTCAACTCCGCAGACCAGAAAACTGCCCCCTCATCTGAGCTTTGGGACCTGGGAACTAGATTGCCTGCTCGAGATGGAATGTGAGAAGCTCCTCTCCCTCGGGGCCATAAAAAAGGTCCCAAAGCGGGAGTGGGGGAGGGAAGCGTGACATGGTCAGAGAAGCCATAGCATGTTTAGATTTTTCTCATAGGCCCTAATGCAGCTTATGCATTGTTAAAATAAAATCATGTTTTGCAAGTCCTAAACATGATGTGGAATACTAAGAGATCAGCATCTGAGAGAGCGTTTACCTACTGTATTGACAAGTTACTGCCCAGATTTTTTTAAAAAACTTGCCACAAGCCTGTAGTGTTCTACGTCTAGTGACAGCTAAGTTTTTACTGTATAGGCCTAGTTTCATGGTAATCTTAAATAATTTTTAGAATCTGACATTAGTAGGATTAATATTTGCCCTATTTTTACTATAAAATTAAAGTGCACAATGAATTTTAAGCTTAGTAATTTTGGAGTAGGTAAAAATATGTGGTTATACACCTCAATGCGGCTCTTGAAGTTTTAATAATCAACTTATACGGCTCTTGAGTTCCATAAGTTTGGCCACCCCTTACCTAGATGATTGGTTAATACATGGGGAATCAAGATCTCAGGTAGAGTATAGTGTCAGAGCTGTAACCTGCCTGTGCAGGTACTTGGGTCTCTACATAAATTGACAAAAGGCAAAGATCTACCCGTCCCAACGCATAGAGTTCATAGGAGCTCTTCTAGATGCCCGCAAAGGGAGCGCTTCTCTGCCCCCCTCAAGATTTCAGTCCCTCTGCATCCTAATTATGGAGCTGCAGGAGTTTCAAGTGACCACAGCCCATCACTGTCTACAGCTGCTCAGGCACATAGCAGCCCCCACCTCTGTGATCCAGACAGTATGCCTGAGAATGAGCCCCTTTCAGGTCTAGTGGTGGGCCACCCATTCAGAGACCCTCTGTTCAAGGTACTGTTGGTTCCCTGTGAGATATTGCGGACACTACAGCTCTGGAAGGACCCCCCCCCTTTTGCCATGGGGGGCATGCCCTTCAAAACACTAATACCCACAGTGACACTGATAACCGATGCCTTGGATTTGGGGTTGGGGGGGGCTTTCTACACAGGGACTCCTTGTTTTTCTCATGCAAACAGCCTTCTTCACAGCAATGTGAAGGAACTGTGGGCCATCAGATTGGCTTGCATAACTTTTCTGGCCAGGATACAAGGCAGCTCAGTCCAGGTTCTAATGGACGACAGTGCAGCCATGTCCTATACCAGGGGGTCTCAAACACGCATGCAGCCCCTAAAGCTATTTCCTGCAGCCTGCAATGACATGATCATTACCAATACCATTGTATGGAAAGGTTTCAGTGGTGCTGCCCTTTGGCTAACCTACTAATCCTCATGCAGCCCTCTACTAGTCCTCATGCAGCCCTCATGGTGGTTTGAGTGTGCGACACCTGTCCTATACAAACCAGCAGAGGGGTATACACTCCTCGGCTCTCTGCAAGGAAGCATAGAAACTCTGGGATTTAGCCCTAAAATACACTTTTACTCTGGTGGAAGCACACCTATCAGGAGTGGACAACAAGCTGATAGACTTGCTCAGCAGAAAACCCCTAGCAAATCACAAGTGGTCCCTCCACAACACAGTGTGTTTTTCACCAGATAGACAGGTGAGGACCACCCCAAGTGGACCTGTTCATGATATGGCAGGACTGCAAGTGTCGGTATTTCTGCTCCCCCAGGGGTCGGGAGGAGGGGTCGCTCACTGATGCCTTCCTCATCAGTTGGTTGGACCCTCTCACTTATGCCTTCCCACCAGTCTCGTTGATACACAGGGTCCTTTCAAAGCTCAAAATGGACAGAGCAAACATGATATTGATAGCTCCAGACTGGCCCAGGCAACACTGGTTCTTGCGCCTACAGGACTTGTCCATAGAGGCTCCACTCCGCCTCCCCTTGTGGGCAGACCTTCTGACACAAGACTCGGGGCACCTGTGGCACCCAAACCCAGGTCTCCTGCATCTGACAGCCTGGAGAGGCTTTGGCTCAGTGAGCAGGAAAGGCTCTGCTCAGACATGGTCAGGAAGGTCCTGGTTGGTAGTAGAAAACTGTCCACCAGGTCCACCTATACAGCCAAATGGAAACGGTTTTCCAGCTGGGCTTGAGGTATGGGGGAAAGTCCACCCTACACTAGCCCCCTTGCACCTAGTTCTTGATTATCTGCTAGACCTTAGAGACAAGAACCTCTCCCTTTCCTCATTGAAAGTCCACCTAGCAGTGATTTTAGCCCTGCACAGCAAAGTGGATGGTGTCTCTGTTTTCTCCCACCCTACTTCCACTAGATTTTTAAAGGGGTTTGAAAGACTTTTCCCACAATCCTGGGAACCCACCCTTCAACGGGATCTGAATGTGGTGCACCATGCATTAACAGCGCCTCCGTATGAACCCTTGGACTTGTGTACCTTATTGGTCCTTGCCTGGAAGGCAGCCTTTTTGGTAGCAATTACCTCGGTTAGAAGAGTCTCAGGCCCTTTCTTCAGAATCTCCATATACGAGGTTCTTTCTTGACAAAGTGGTGCTTCGACCCCACCCGTCCTTCCTTCCTAAGGTAGTTTCTCCTTTTCATCTCACTTAAGATATTTGCTTGCCAGTATTTTTTCCAGATCCTCAGGTTATGGAGAACTAGAGGAGATGGCTCATGCTGGATGTGAAGAGAGTGCGCCTGACATACATTGAGCACATGTGGCTGTTCCGCAAGACCCCTCAACTCTTTGTGGTGGTTGCAGACCACAAAAGAGGTCTTCCAGTGTCCTCACAGTGCATTTCCAAAAGGATAGTAAACCGTATCAAAGACTCCTATGGAAAGTCAAATCCACCCCCTTCTGGGGCTGTCAGGGCTCACTCTACCAAGGCCCAGGCTTCATCAATGGCCTTCCTTGCCAAGGTCCTGATCCAGGAGATCTGCAGGGTGGCTATGTGGTCATCGGTGCATACCTTCACAATGCACTAGACTACTGTCCAACAGGCTAGAGCGGATGCAGCATTGGCCAGAGCCATACTCAGCGTGAGCAGAATGTAACTCCTCCCACCATCCTCGGGTATGGCTAGCAATCACCTGTAACTGAATGATGTGAGCAGCACTCGAAGAAGAACGGTGGATTACTTACCAGTAACTGTCCTACTTCAAGATGGGCTGCTCATGTACATTCATATCCCGCCCCACTAACTGGAGTTGGCAAACGTATAAGGGACTGGGACGGTCAGGGTCACGATGACCTATATAGTCGCGATTGCGGCACAGAGGGGGTGTTGGCCATGTGCCCTGACCTGACAAGCTAAGGCTAAAGACTTTCCAAGCTACCACATACTGCAGCATGTAGCCACCAGTAACTGAATGTATGTGAGCAGCAATGTTCCCTCTAATTACTTGTAGACTGTGTGCGCAAACAATTTCTTTGTGTGCGCAAAAACATTTCTTTGTGAGCACCAGTATTAGCACGATTGAATATTTTTGTGCACACTACATTTTTTTGTGTGAGCAGGTTTCACAACCTGTGTGCACGCGCACAAGTGCACAGCTTAGTGCGAACAGTGGTGACCAGCCCATCTCAAAGAAGGTCAGTCACTAGTAAATAACCCACTGTTCTTTCCTGAGTTTCTTATTCAGAAAATGCAACTAGAGAAAAAACAAACAAGGAGTCTGGTGGCACTTTTAAAGACTCTCACAAAAGCTCATGCAATAAATTTGTTAGTCTCTAAAAGTGCCACCAGACTCCTTGGGTATGTCCACACATCTCTTTTATTTCAAAATAACACTAGTTATTTTGAAATAAAAAAGATTGGGTCCACACGACGTTTTCTTACTTCAGAATGGTTATTTTGAAATAAGGTCGGTTGGACATGTTGTTTCAAAACAACTGGTTCAAAACAACATGTCCAAACGGCCTTATTTTGAAATAACCATTTTGAAATAACTGTTTTGATAACAGGCTTTCCCTTAATTCTAATTAACATTTTCTTAATTCGAATTAACTTATTTCAAAATAAGGACTTTATTTCAAAATAACTCATTTCAAAATAACAATGTGTGAGCGGACATAGCCCTTGTTTGTTTTGTTGAACTCTACTAACCTACCCCTTTGGAAGTTGCAATGAGAGAGCCGGCTGTCTTCTCCTACCACAACGCCCTGTATCACTGTCAGGGTGCCAAAACATCAGCTGCACTGCTTCAGCCATAGGAGGCAGAAGTCCACATAGACATTTTTGCAGCAGCTATCCAGGGTAGGTAAAGGGTTAAGCTGCCTCACTGTTCCCACGGTTAGTTATTGCAGCCAGCATCAGCCTTCCCAGGTTCCAGTCACAGCACAAGTAAGAAAGGGAGTCTGCCTCCAACAAAGCTGTTGTTGAAAGGCAGCTTGGAGAGGGAGAAAAAGAGGGAGGGGGTGGAAGGCTGACAGAACACCCTGGCTAGTCCCTGGGAAGGACAATGCAAAGCCACGGGTGGTTAATTTGCACAGGAGGCAGCTGGAGCTTCACTGCTAGCTGCCTTTTAAAGGGGATCTCCTGTGATCTCCCCCAAGCTTTCTCTATGGTGCCCCCACCAAGGGCCCCCTTTGCCCCTTACCTGGCCTGCAGAGCTGTTGCTACTGAGCCATGCTAGACGCTGCTCCCTAAGCATGCTCAGGGCAGGACTTTTGAGTTTCAAAAACTCCCAGCTTGTGGGAAGCTCTCTGCCCCTGTGGTTGTGGGGCTAGCAGAGTTCCCTGCACGGGGGAGGGACAGGGGGCTGCGCCCCCACTCACCCATGCAGCTTACAGGAAACACTGGGCTCAAAATAGGATAGGTCTTTTAAAAACAGACCATTTGCCTGAATGATATTTTACACAATTCGTACTCCGAACAGCTGCAGAATACAAGAACACTTTTGACTCTGTAAATGACGTCCACATATGGATGATGCAATTAAGAAGACAGGGAAAAACGTGGCTTACCAGGAATCTTGGAAGACTGAAGAGCTATGGCTTAGGCTGTGCCCAGTTGTTAATGGAATTACTTTAATATAGTTTTGTGGACAGACAGTTGGATTTTCATGAAGGACAGTAGAAGGAAAGTTAGACTAAATCATGAACAGTTCTCAGAGCAGGCCAGTAGGTAGTGGTCTGGAAAAGTCCAGTGGAAAGGATCAGACCCTATCCATTCTCACTGGAGACACCAAAAGGTAGATTAGCAAAGAGCATGAGATGACCTACCCACTGGGGAAAAAAAAACCTGCTGTGTGACAGAGCATCAACTAATTAATCTAATAGTGTGCTTCAAGCTTGCACTTTGCTGCATAGTAAAACCACTAATCATTTCATGCTGGTTGCAGCCTTTGGGGTTTAAGGGTGTGTGTGCACATGTGTGCGTGTGCGTGTAAAGTAGTATCTCCAAATATGTACAAAGGCAAAAGAATGCCCATCATTTCATTTTAACTCACTTTTTATCCTAATCCTGATTTAGAATCTCCTGCCACTAGGGTCTAATCCAAGGTTAGGATAGAAAGTGCTTAACCAAGCATTTTTACATTAAACGCCATGACTATGTCTACACGGCACTTTTATTTGAAAATAACACTCATTATTTCAAAATAAAACAATTCGGTCTACATACCGTATCAGTATTTCAAAATGATGGGACTCGTTTCGAAATAACGATCATTATTTCGAAAAAAATTAAACCTACCCCCCTAACGAAACAGCCGTTGTTTCGAAACAGCTGTTTCGATCTGTTGTTTCAAAACAGCATTGTTTTAAAACAATGGGTTGTGTGGACGTGTTGTTTTGAAACGGCCATTTCGATTCGTTGTTTTGAAACAGCCATCTCGAAACATGTCCACACAACCAGTTGTTTCAAAAGCATTTTGGAGGGTGACCTTCCTCCCATGTTGCCCTGGGCCAGGAAGTGCTCCTCCAGCACGTGGCTTCTGCTGCTGCCAGCCTGTGAAGGTGGGCCATGGCAGCAGAAGCACGTGCAGCCCCTTCACAGGGATGGTGGAGAGGATCCATGTGGTCCCCCATGGAGACCCTTGCCCTCCTCCGCATTTGGGCACAAGAGGACATCCTGGAGCACTTCAGGGGCAGCCACAGAAATGTGAATGTCTATGCAGACATCGCCCAGGCCCTGGCGGAGGAAGGCTTTGAGTGCACCATGGAGCAGGTGCCCTCAAAGGTAAAGGGCCTCCGCCAAGACTATTGGCGAGCATGGGATGCCAGGGAGCTTCGTGGGGCAGCACCTGCCACCAGGTGCGCCTACTTCGCAGAGCTGGACCACTTCCTGGGGGTTGAGCCTGGTGGCCCACCCCCCTCGTAGGCACCTGCAGGACAGTGCAGAGGCGCAGGGCAGCACCACAGAGGCGGAGGAGCCCCTGGATGTGGGCGAAGGCAGCCGCCCAATCAGTGAGGCACCAGCCACCAGCCTGGAGCTGATCCCCAAAGAGGAGCCCCAGCCCAGCACCCTGGCAGAGCCTGCAGAGGAGCAGGAGGGAACACAGTCCGATGGGACATTGCACGCCCCAATTGGTAAGTGTCCCCCCCCCACAAGGCAGGGAGGCCCCAGAGTGCAGGGCATGGGTCCTGGGGGGGAGGCACGGCCCTGAGACAGTGGGGCTCAGGCCCGGGGATGGAGCGCTCGCACTCCTGTGCAGGCATGATGCAGGGAGGCATGGGGAGACAGAGTCCCATGCCCACGCGGGGTCGGGGTCGGGGGGGGGGGGTGTCGGTCAACACAGGGTGGCAATAGGCAGACCTGGCAGCACGCAGAGCAGGGAGCCTGCAGCCACCATGCCTGTCACGTGGGCCCAGGAGACTTCCCCCCAGAATGGCTCACTGCCTACCATCGGCCTCAAGGCCCTGTGCCCCCTGATTGTAGTGTACAGTGCCCACTCAGCCTTGAAATCCTGCTAGCTGTCAGGGCAGGGGTGTTTGCAGCTCACAGGCTGCACACACCAGGGCTAGTAGGCTGACACCTAACCGTTCTCTCTTTTGCCCCTACAGCTCATCCATCCACCCGCCGTCCAGCGCCTGGGAGCTCACCCCCACCAGTGGCCGTATGCCGGAGGAGGAGCGCCCAGCCCACCACCAGGACCGAAGTGCTCACGGTGCTCCTGGAGCTCGACCAGCAGGCAGAGGAGTCCTCCAGGGCCTGGCTCACTGAGCAAGCCCAGTGCCAGGACGCCATGGTCCAGCACCTTCAGCGTTCCGCTGGGGCTGATGGCCGCCTTGTGGCGGCCATGGAGGGCCAGGCTGCGGCTATGGAGCGCCAGGTGACGGCCCTGGAGGGCATACAGGGCACGCTGTGGCAGCCTTGGAGAAACCTCGCCCCCCCCCCCCCCAGCCTGGGCCTCCACCCACTGCGGCACTCCGGGGCCCTGCTGCACCTCACCGCTGGCGCCCCCTGACCTGGGGTGGCCTTGGCGAAGGCCGGGGTGCTGTGGGCCCTGCCCCAGGGGTAGCTCCCCCCTAAAATGCTCCCCCAGTTGCCCCCCAGTTTGAAACCCCCCACCTCACATCCCAGTTGTGCCCTCACTCAGCCCTTCCTGTCTCCCCAGTTCCACCTTCTCATACCCCCCCTTGTTAATAAAAAACAGTTCATCCATACCCAAAGTTGTGTGTTTTATTAGGGTTCAGTTCAGGGTGTGGGTGGGTTAGGTGGCAGCTGGCTGGGGCAGAAAGGGGGAGTGGGTGGTGTGGTGGGGCTCCCATGGCAATGGGGGGGGGTGGCATCAACGATCTTCCCACACGGTGGAAAGCCCAGGGCTGTGAGGCCAGCGATGCTGTCCTTCAGCACTCCAAGCTGACGGGGCGTGGCCGCAGGACTGGCCGATGGCATAGGCGGGCTGCAGCAGCAGTTCCCTGATGGTGGACCTCCTGATGTGGATGTGATGGGCACCAGAGGTGTGGGACCCGGGGTGGGGTGGCCATCTTCCTGGAAGCGATGGCCACGCTCTTGGCCTCAGGGATGCCCGCCCTCATCACCGTATGCCTTCGACGTAGGACTGGGGTGGGCTCGGTGATGAGGTTGATGGTCCCCCTGCTAATCTGGAGGGTTCCTCCTTCAGTGCCTGCTGCTCCAAGTTCCCTGGACAATCCAGTTCCACCACTCTGTGTTGGTGTCTGGTGTTGAGATGGGGAACGAGGTGCTATTGGTACGGCGGAGGGATTGTCGGGGGGGGACGGGGGGACCTAGTGCGGCGTGGCACTATTTCTACACAGCTGTGGGCCCGAAGGCAAGTATCCAAGGGCCCCGAGAAGAGTGTACAATATTTGTGCTATGTGTACTTCTTATGCCACTCATACACTCTTGCTATAGGGAATTATGTCCTGGGCCTGGCCGCTTCACGAGAAGTCCCCCAATTGCAGCGCCTTCCTTGGACCCACCCCGCCCTTAGTCATCTGCACCAGGGGCAGTTGGTCTGACTCAAACAGCTCGCACGTTATCCAAGTTGATTGACCTTAGCACTCTGCCAGCAACATCTAATCTCTTGTGTCCCCAAATTCCAATATGTGGTCTGTCTGCGCACCATGGAGGCAAGCACAGCAGGGGTCCTCTGGCATACCTTATCTGTTAGGGGCTGCTACTGGCCCTCTTCCAGCCCTTCAGGTAGGGCAGAGCAAGTGCACACTTATTCCCACCCCTTTATAGGCATAGTGAGCTCTCTGTGTCTCAACACTGTCAGGCCTCAGCCATGGGGTTCTTCTCCAGTGCTGTGAGGGCCACTGAGCTAACGGTCTAGGGCTCAGCTCTGGGCTCATCGGGCTCAGGGAAAATGTGTCCCACAGCAGGGTGGCACCCTGCAGGCTCCCAGCGGGTCTACCAGGTGCGTGAGGATGGTACGGAATCCAGAGGGCAGCTGTAGCCATCTGTCTTGCAAGTGCTTGGGGGGGTCATGGTGGACAGGGAGGGGCTGTCCGGTCCGCTCATACGTGATTGGCTGGCTACCTGGTTGGCAACATGGCCCGGTGAGCCAGCCATGTTGCCGCACCTCCCATGCTGCCCCTCACCTGGAATCAAAATGGCACGTCCACACACAGGGCATGCTAGTTCGATTTGAAGGGATTTCCTTAATTCGGAGTAACAAAGTGTTAATTCGAATTAACTTATTTCAAAATAAGGATTTTATTTCAAAATGGGTTCATTCGAAAAGGATTCTTTCGAAATAAAAGTTACTGTATAGACATAGCTCATGAGGCAGCATGTTAAGCAATTTCCAAACACTGTCCATTCCAGCCAATTTCAGCTCCTTTTTATTTTCATGTTTATATAAAAAAGTGTGACAGTTATATCAACCGAACAAGCTACAGTGTGCACTCTTACAAAAAAAGAAAGAAAGAAAAAAATCATATAAGGATTTAAAGCATTGCTTTACTGTTCAAAATAGCAGTCAGTTTGCTTTTTGTGTTAAATCTCTCCAACTCCAAGCTGCTGAGCTCGAAATTCCTGAAAGTCCTCTGGGATAGTGTCTGGAAAGGAGAATATATGCAAAGGTTAGTCTTTTTCCTACACTGATAAGTGTTTAGAACTAAAGCAAGATGCATACTCGGGCAAGAGTAGTTCACTGGTCAAATAATGCCTTGTTTTCTAATTATAATTGCCTGTAAGCAGAATGTGGACATTCCAAGCTGTGTTTTTAATTTGCTGAATTGTTTCTGTGACAAACTTTTGGGCAGCAGCCCATTCAAGAACTGGGTTGATTTGTGCTTTGTGGAATACACAAGAGTGATCGGTTTTGTGTAACAAACCACTGAAGGTCAACTCGTGAATTTTATAACGCCCTTTGCTGTCTGATGTGTCAAGTGGAAGCTAATGGTGGGCTAATAAATGACGAGCATTCAAATACCTGCTGTAAGTGAGCACAAAAGAGCTGGTTATGGACATGGGGTGGAATCAAAATACACTCTAATTTAACTGCACATTCACAATCTGTTTTTTGTCTGCTTTTTGCCCAGTTGTCTTTAGAATGTCCGGAAGAACATGTCTCCCTCCTGATTTTAAATACCAAAAATACAGCATGTATCAGTCTGGGCCCAGTGAGGGAGTGGGTTAAAGGCCCTTGAACTTGACTGTGTCATTTTCAAACTCACATTTGTCTGAAAACTGCCTAGCTTCCATTCTTACAAACTACACATAAATGACGCTACTAGAAAGCAACAACAGGGGTTAAAGTATGGTGGAACACACCAGAACGCAGTTCCATGACCCCCTATTTTTAGGCAGGCAGCATTCTGGGCCCCCCCTAAAAACAGAGGCACCCACAGGAACTCAGTGCTCCTGAGCCCCTTAAAAATAGATACAGCAGCCAGAATGCAGAGTTCTGGTGCCTTCCACCTTAAGCCCAGCCAGCAGAGAGCTGTGGCAGGCTGGCAGTTTGTAAATCTCCCCCCTGCCGGCAGGAGTAGCTTGTGGCAGGGAGGCAACCCCCCAGCCTAAATGTCTTTGTCTTTGGCCAACCACTGTGCAGTGCAAACAGCCGAGGTAAAGCCTCAGCTGGACCTAGGGGAGCCCCACCGTGGGGCTGAGGAAAGGGCTTTGGGGGAAGGGGAGCACTGGCCTGTGAGATGTGGGCGTGTGGAGCTGCTGGGGGACAAGGAATGCTGCTGGGGGTTGTGTGGGACAGAGTGTGTGTATATAGCTGACGGGGTGGGTGTGGGTGTGTGACGGGGTGAGTGGGAGTGGGTGTGTAGCAGGCAGGTGGAGGTGTGGGTGCGGGCAGGTGTGTGGGTGGGTGTGGGTGTGTAACTGGGTGGGAGTGGATGTGTACCTGGGGGGGGGGCGTGTACCTCTGTGTGTGTGTGTGTGTGTGTGTGTGTGTGTGTGTGTGTGTGTGTGT
>ML681990.1:41824606-41872939 GCA_007922195.1 Podocnemis expansa
TGTGTGTGTGTGTGTGTGTGTGTGTGTGTGTGTGTGTGTGTGTGTGTCAAGGGCATTGCTGGCACCTGGCCCATGGGGCACATGTCCCAAGTCTCAGCCCCGGTGCCTCGAGTGTCCCGGCTGCCCCGTCCCAGACCGGGGACCCAGGCCTGGGCGCCCTCTGCAGTACCTGCCTCTCCCAGCCCACCGCGGCCCCGGCCAGGCATTGAGGCCAGGAAACCCACAGCGGCGCCTGCCTCTCCTAGCCCCAAAACAGGCCAGGGATCTGGGGCCAGGCTGGAGGCAGCAGGAGCCCAATAAATTATCCACCCGGGTGCTGGAACGTGGCCAAGGGTGCGTGGCCTGGGCCCATGTGCCGGGTCTTTTCTGAGGCCAGGGACGTTCCTGGTGTGTGTGTGGGGGGGGGGGGTGAGCGGCACAATAACTCATACATGTGGTATTCAGAAGTGGTCACAAATAACTACCTGGACTGGGGGGCAGTAGCTGGGATGGGGGCAGGCGTTTGTGGGCCTGGATTTGCATGAAGGTGGGCCTGGACCTGCAGGACAGGGCCCAGACCTGTGTGCAGGGTCCTGGAAATTTAGAAGGGTTCCAGGGCCCCCCAAATTATACATTAACTCCCTGAGTAGCTGGGGTGGGTAAAGGGGGTGCACACCAGCGCAAGGGGGGGCCTGCCAAATTAGGAGGGTTCCAGGGTCCCCCCAATTATACTTTGACCCCTGAGAGATGAGGAGGAAACTATTTTTTGTTCACTCTGTACCTTTGTCATAACTGTGTGGTCAGTCACTTAGCCAGCCAACTGGAGGCATCGCTAGTGCTGGGCACTCTGGGGCACGTGCCCCGAACCCCAGTGCCCCAGATCTCCGGCTCAATTGGGCAAGAGATCTGGGGCCCAGCCGCCAGCAGCCACGGTGGCCCCATCCCTGGCTGGGGATCCAGGGCCCAGCTGCCCGCGGTGGCCCTGTCCCTGGCCGGGGATCTGGGGCCTGGCCACCGGTGGCTGTGGCGGTCCCATCCCTCGCCAGGGATGCGGGGCCTGGCTGCCCGCGGCAGCGCCTGGCCCTGTCCACGGTCAGGGGGCAGGGCCTGGGCCCATGCCCCAGGTCCCTCCCCCAGCCAGCGATGTCTCTGCAGCCAACCATGGCCCCTGTTTTTGTGGGCTTTTCACAAAGCTACAGGCAAGAGAACCATTAAAACCAACAATAAAATCTGGCAAAGACATTTGGAAACTGGCAGTGAGAACTGGGCAATGTTACCAAAATGACTGTAGTTCATTTAGTTGAAAAGGGACTAGGTTCAAAAGAACAGTGTTCCCTTGAAAGCTCTGCACCAAATCCCATGATCTCTCATTCAAAGAATCCTGGGAGCTGGTGCAAAAATCTTGGAAGCACATAGCTGAATGAGGAGTCTGAGTCATAAGGCTGTACATGGCCACAGAAAAGTGCCTTGACCTAAGCCAAACACATGTTCCATTCTGGCCCAATAATACAGCTAGGCTATGTCCACACACATATCGTTAATTCGAATTAAGAAAATGTTAATTTGAATTAAGGGAAAGCCTGCTTTTGAAACTGCTGTTATTTCGAAATAAGGCCATTTGGACATGCTGTTTCAAAACAGTTGTTTCGAAACAATGGTGTTGTTTCGAAACGACATGTCCAAACAGCCTTATTTCGAAATAACCATTTTGAAGTAACAGCAGTTTCGAAATGAATGGGGTTTAAGCTGTTTCAAAATGATCGTTCTTATTTCGAAATGACAGAGCCCGTCATTTCAAAACAAGAAAAAGTCGTGTGGACCTAATCTTTTTTATTTCAAAATAACCAGTGTTATTTTGAAATAAAAGAGACGTGTGGACATACCCCTAGTCTTAAGCATTTAAAAATCATGAGTCAGGCCCCAGCAATCACAAATTTGGCTTAAGAAGCAGTGAGATTAAAAAGGGAGGCTTTTTATTTGCCATTTTTTTTTGAAGTCTTTAGGATTCTCTGGGGTTGTGGTTTCAAACTTTTTTAAAATGAAAGCTGAGATAATCTGACTTCATTTGGGGCTTGAAGGAAACAAGATGCCAGGAGTATAACAACTGGGAGAGTTGACAATGTTGTCCACTTATTTCCAAAAGGGAAGGTACCACTGCGTGTGCAGAACTATAGTTTTTGCTGTGGTAGAGTCAATGATATAATGCAGGAATCAGTGTTGTCATCAAGCAGAGCCTGTCAGTTTTGGAACTTTTTTTTTTTTTAACAAGTGCTAAAGGTGTGTAGAGTAGGGCTTTGTGGAAAATCCAACTACTAATCTTAAGAACGCTTGCCACTTCATGGCACTGCCAATTACACTTGTGACCTCCGCATCTTTGCTTGAATCAAGGCATTTCTGAGCACAACAGTTTGCTTTCCATTGGTGAAACAAAAGGCAGCCTGCTTCCCATATTCAAAGCTGGTAACTCTCATTAAACATGCAGCCTTTCATCTCGCCACTACTTCTGTCCCGGAGAGTTGGATTTAAATGTTTAATTCCCCATAATGTAAGTGATCAGCTGAGTCAGCATTTACAAACTGCAGTATTTGCTAATTGGCTTTTCTTCAATACATGAGTGGATGACAACGGCATTAGACAGTGGCCTCCAGTTGCCTTTGATCAGGCAGAGTTTGCTCCCCAGAAGAAAGAGAAGTGACTTTGTCCTGCTTGTGTAAGGCTTATTTGTTGCTATGACAGAAAATGGTTTGCGTGCACAACAAAGAGTTCTGTGGCACTTTTAAAGACTAACAAATTTATTTATCACATGAGCTTTCCTGGGAGAAAATCCCACTTTGTCAGACACTTTGAAGATGGGGAACTTAAGAGTGTCTGACAAAGTGGGATTTTCTCCCACACAAGTTCATGCAATAAATAAATTTGTTAGTCTTTAAAAGCGTAACAGGACCCCTTGTCTGTTCTGCTGAACTAGACTAAATACAGCTACCCCTTTGGAACTTGTGTGCACAGTTCCTCTGCAAGAATTTCATGCAAGAAGGAAAAGGTATATTCCAAGGGCGTCGCTGGCGCCTGGCATACGGGCCACATGCCCTGAGTCCTGGCGCCAGTGCCCTGAATGTCTGTGGTGCCTGCTGCTTCTCCTGGCCCCATCCCTGGCTGGGTATCTAGGTCTGGGCTGGCTGCAGCGGTGCCTGCCTCTCTGGGCCAGGTAGCAGGGTCCGGGCCAGCTGCAGCAGCACCTGCCTCTCCTGGGCTCGGCTGCCTGTGGCAGCCACTGTCTTGCCTGGGTCTGTCTGCACCCAGGGATTGGGGGCCAGGCTGGCAGCATCAGGAGCCTGGGGCCCCACCTCTGGATCGGGGCAATGACACTCCTGGTATATTCATTAGGTAAAGGGGAAGCAGAGCTGTACACATGAGGTACATGAGCACATCAGGGCAGTGTGATGGTAAACGTGGGGTAGTGGACACAGCCCTAGACTCCATTTTTTGTAAAGTGTGTCCAAGTTTTATGATGTATTCTGTATCACTGTTTTAAAAATCAATTCATTGTTCTTCTTGCTTATTCCCTACATTAGAGGTCTGAGTTCAGCTAGAAGGAGCCCTAGCTAAAACTAGAGAAGTGTAAAATGTTTAAATTCAGTCGGGAGATGAGGATGTCATCTTCTATGCAAGGCATCAGTCGCAGGAGTTCACAACAACTAGAATCGTAAAGAATGGTAGAAGACTGCCTTCCACTGACATTCCAGCACTCCGGTTTGGCCGGAGTGTGGATTGGATTTATAGGTGTATGCAATGGCATAAAATTAATTTACTGAGGCCAGCATCTTGTTTGCCGTATGGCTCAGATGTTGGTAATTTGGTCTTTCAGTAATGTTTCTAAACCTCTAACTGGACCTACTTGATTTAGTTAACATGCTCTATGTAGGTCACAACTGCACTTGCAGATCACATGTATATTACAGATCAAGGGCAACAGAGCATCTGTGCTGCTAATTCTATTCTGGCAAGACCTGACTCATACTCAGAGAAGCCACGTCAAGCAAGATGTTTCATAGGCAGATTCATTTGCTGGTCAAATGGAAGGATGTAAAGTGAGTAACAAACCCCCCCAACCACTTATCCTCTAGTACAGAAGACTACTTGATAATCATGAGCAGAGCAACTCTAAGAGAAAGGATACCATTGCAGCGATATTTCAGATTGGACCAAATAATGTTTTCCTGTGAGAAGCAGAAAACACCCAATCTTCCTCCACGCATGGTCGTATCTACGGTTACTCCGGAATCAGCCACCAATTTAGAACCTTCATAAAATCTTGCCCTTCAGAATAAAACAAATGAAGTCCTATTAGCCACTGTCACTTTCAAAAGTCCTTTAAAATATTCCTTTATTCTATTGTGTGACAAGCTCATTAGATTGGTCTTAAGACCATCCCACCACAAACTTGAAGAGAAATCATGTTCATAACTCTGAGCTGTTGAAGGGGTTGTGCCAGTATGGCAGAGAAAGGCAGAGCTGATTCAGATTAGATTAGCTTCTAACAACCCACTATGAGTCCTTACATGGTCTGAGGATCACAAAAGCTTAGCATAGCGTATTCATAGAAACTGGAAGGGACCATCAGAGCTCATCAAGTCCTGTCCCCTGCACTCACAGCAGGACCAAGTATCTGCTTAAACCATTGCTGACAGGTGTTTGTCTAACCTGCTCTTAAAAACTTCCAGTGATGGAGATTCCACAACCTGCCTCGGCAATTTACTCCAGGGTTCTGATCACAGCAGCTCTCACCCCCACATGCTCGCTACACACTGGAGGGGTCAGTTGGCTATGCGAGCTCTATACCAGCTACAGTAAACATTTCACCTGTGTGCTCAGCCATAAATATCAGTATTCATTATTTAAAACTAAGCAGATCAGGAGCAATCAGGATCAGGCCTCCATTGTGCTAGAAGCTGTACAAACAACGGGAAATACAGAATCCTTCCCCAAAAGGCTTCCTTATTATACAATAATTTACCTGAGTGTTTCAAAAATAGCACACCTAGTGAATATAGTTTATTGACTGTCATGGGATATTTTGGCACTTGTAGCTATTCCTATGCCCTGCTGAAGTCTCAGAGAAATGTGTTATGCTACATAATCCACAAGGCTGATATATTTAGCCAAAACATACTGTAGTGAGTTATGGACCAAGCGCTGGCTCAGCCTTTCACTTTTGGGTCTGAAAGCCTGTGTTATGGCATGAATGGAGAGGTACTCCCTTAGCATCTGCGGTTTCAGATTTTAACCACAGTTACTAAAAAGAGACTGTGACTGTATACTTAGTACACTCTGAAAAGTGACATGCTGCAAAAGTTGTGATTGATGTTGAAATGTATTAAATCTGTTATTCTATTCAGTTTACTTTAAAAACAGACTAAAAACTTGCCTGGTCTGATGGTGCTTTTAAGACCCTACTCCCTTGACTTTAATGTTCCACGATCAACCCCTTAATCATTGAAACTGGAAGGGACCATGTCAGGTTATCAAGTCCAGCTCCCTGCACTCATGGCAGGACCAAGCACCCCATTAAACCATACCTGACAGGTGTTTGTCTTAGCTGTTCTTAAAAGCCTCCAATGTAGACAATTCCACAAACTGCCAGGGCAACTTATTCCAGTGTTTAATCACTCTAACATGGGGATCAGCTATGCAGGCTCAGTTAGCCACCTGTGGCTCCCTGAGCGCCCCTTTCTGGCTCCCTGGCAATCTCCTCCGTGGAGCCAGGTGTGATCCAGGGACTCCCAGCTGGCCCCAGCATTGTGGCCAAATCAGGGGCACCGGGATCACCCCCACCCTCCCATCACAACTGCATGAGCTGGAAGCAGCCCAGCAGCTGCGCTGCAGCCCCTAGTGCTGGCAGGAGGTTTATGGGCAGCGCGCACTCCCTCCATCCTTCCCTCCACTGGTGGGGTGGAGTAGCGCTGCACAGCCTACCCCCAGCTGTCTGCCTCTCCCAAGAGCAGTTGGCGGAGAGCTGCAGCTTGCTGACGTGGGGTCCTGGAATGGCCCCTCCGTGGAGTTCAGGCCACTTCAACCCAGCCACCCAGGCCTGAACGGAAGCAGCTTTGCTCCCAGACCCTGGATCGGGCCCGTTCAGCCCTGGGGTGGCTGGGTCGAAGCAGCCTGAACTCCACGGAGGGGCCATTCCAGGGCCCTGCCTCCGCAAGCTGTAGCTCTCTGCCGGCTGCTCTTGGGAGGGGCAGTCATCTGGGGACAGGTGGGGCAGCGCTGCTCCGCCCCGCCAGCGGATGGTGGGACAGAGGCAGTGTGCACCACCCACACACACTCCCCACCAGTGCTAGGAGCTGCGGTGCAGCTGCTGGGCTGGCTCGGGCTCATGCAGTTGTGGTGGGACAGTGGCGGGAAATGGCTCTTCTGCTCTTCTGGGTTGCTGACCCCTGCTCTAACAGTTCAGAAGTTTTTCCTAATGTCTAGGTTGAACCTCCGTTGCTGTAATTTAAGCTCGTTGCTTCTAGTCTTATCATCTGTGATTAAAGAAAATAATTTTTTCCTCCTTCCTCATAACATTTTAGATATTTGAAAACTTATCTCCTCTCTGTGTCTCCTTTTTTCTAGGCTAAGCAAACCCAGCTCTTTCAATCTTCCCTCACAGGTCAAATGGTCAGACCTCTAATAATTTTTGTTGCCCTTCTCTGGATTTTCTCAAGTTTCTCCACATCCCTTCTGAAATGAGGCACCCAAAACTGGACACAGTAGTCAAGTTGAGGACTAATCAGTGCAGAGTAGAGTGGAAGAATCACTTCTTGTGTCTTACTCACAATACTCCTTAGTGTTAATACACCCCAGAATGGCATTTGCTTTTTTTGCACCAGTATTACACAGCTGATTCATATTTAGTTTGTGATCATCTATTGCACCCAGATCCCTTTCTGCAGTACTCCTTCCTAGGCAGTCATTGCCCATTTTGCATGTGTGCAATGGGTAGTTCAACCCTAAGTGGAGGGTCGAATGATGTTTTCTTGTTAAAATGATTTCCCATTTTTGTCTTGTTTGCACTGTTTAGGTATTAAGAAAATAGAATGCCCTATTTCTTTAGGAGACCTAAAACTCTCCATGGATGAAAACAATGAGAGTCCTGTGGCACCTTAAAGACTATATAAGCTATGTATACATTACGAACAGTTAGCTTAAACTTGTCAGTTCGAACTGGTTAGTTTGAACTAAACTCAAACTTGTTAGTTCCAATTAACAACATGGCCTAGTTCAAACTAATGTTTGTTTGAACTAGTCCACTTTGCCCTGCATTTGAACTTTCCTGGTCTCCACCGGACTTAGTTCGAACTAATGCTCGAACTAAGCACGTAGTTCGAACTAAGCATTCCTTAGTTCTAACTAAGGAAAGCCTGATGCAGACAGCTAAAAAGTTAGTTCGAATTAAGTCTCTTTAATTCGAACTAATTTGCCAGGGTAGACATAGCCTAACAGATTTCTTCGGGCATAAGCTTTCATAGGCTCCAACCCACTTCGTCAGATGCAGTCAATTGAAGCCCACGAAAGCTTATGCCCAGAGAAATCTGTTAGTCTTTAAGGTGCCACAGGACTCTCATTGTTTTTGCTGTACACAGACTAACACGGCTACTCCTCTGGAAATGTTCTCCATGGATGGCAGTCAAATACCAATGTTACTCAAATGACACCTGTAAATTCAGCTCTATTGAAAACCAGATTAAAGAGCAAGAGTGATGTGTAAAGGCTTTAGAATCACACTCAGAGTTGGAGCAAATTTTCTTTTGGCTTTTAATACTTCAACTTTTGCCATTGGCAATTCGTAAGCATCTTAAGGACAGGAAGAATTTCTTTGCTAACCTACACTCAGAGAACATGTTGACGTCAGAGATATAAAGTCATCTGAAGAAGAGCTCTGTGTAAGCTTGATAGCTTGTCTCTCTCACCAGTAGAAACTGGTCAAATAATAGATATTACCTCACCTGTCTTGTCTCTGTGATATCCTGGGACCAACATGTGGTATATCATGTCATGCCAATTACTGCTAATGTCCTGTTTTACAATTTTTCTGCTTTTTTTTGTGGCCAGATTTGGTTGATTAGTTCTGTTGCTTATTGCACGTGGTGTTACAGAGAAATCACAGTTTATACATACATATTCCATGGGACCAATATTAAGAAATATTCATACAGAAGTCAAATATCTGTGAAATGTTAAAATTTGAATATGTTTTTAAAAACGTTGTCACTGATATTTGTAAAACCAATCAAAATGTCTACAGCAAGACCAAGCAAGAAAGCTATGTCTTACTTAAGCAGCTACAAAGCCCAGAGGTGCTTGAAAATATTTGTACTTATGGGGGTTAGGGGTTGTTTTTTTCTTAAAAAACAAAAACCAAAACCACCAAACAAATAAAACGTCCAAACCCCATACCAACAAGAATTTCACACAACTAATTATTATTATAACAACAACTCTGTTTAGCACTACAAAGGTTTAAATTTAAGACACCAACAAACTTTGAGGTTTTACACAGGCTCAGACTTTATCATCTAAAACAACTATCCCCAAACTTTTTAGGATAATGCCCCCCCTTCCTTTGTTCATGTCCCCTTCCCTTCTCCAGCCAGGGCTGGGAGCAGGGCCATGGTGTGGTTGGGGGTGTGGAGGCCAGGAGCCAAGTCAGCAAAAGGCCAAGGCCAGGGCAGCTGGGACTGGGATCGGGACCCCTGCAGCTAGCATCCAGGGCTGGAAACGGAGGCGGAAGCCACGATGGGGGGGGGGGGGGGGGGGGGGAGTGGGGCTGGAACAGAGCTCGAGACAGCATGCCCTCTCCACACACTTACAGGGACTGGCCTGGGTCTTCCTTTGCCCCGCTAGGGAGCCTGCACAACTTTGAAGTCCTCTGATCTAAAATGTCACATAACAGGATAGGTAAGCTTGTATACATATAGTCATCATTTGTGGGCTCACAGTCCTACCTGATATATCCAATCTGGGGTCTGTGCTGTAAGAACCAGCGATACGAGACTTTATCTTTCCAGCCTACATTTCTGGGGTCTTTCCATAGCAGTCTGACTTGGTCATTGGTATCCCCAGTATGCCACAGTGAATTCCGGAGGTGCTCTCCAGGGCCAGTCTTAGATTTCACAGCCTATGCACACAGGATATTTTTAGAAAGTGAACAAAGAGCAATTTCCCTTTAATCTTTAGACCAGGAGCTCTAGCTTTTCATGATGTGAATCACATTTTAATAGACTTAGGAAGTGCCTCATAGACCATTCATGAGCTCATAATATGCCTGTGCCAACTGTAGCAACTGCTTACACAGAAAAATGTGTTTAATATTAGCTGTCTTTTCATTTAGCAGCTTGCTAGAACAAGGAGGTGTCAGCAGCACGTAACCAGGCCTGAGTGGATCATGTTTTGGGAAGTTCCACATTAGACAAATGCATGGGCTCTTTGAAATGGTCACTTCTGGCCATTACTAGTACATTGCATGAGATCTGGGTCCTAATTTGATTTGTATTTGTTCAACTCCAGAGCAACCAATGAAAGTGACTTCCTTCACTTGTAAAGAGCGCTGATTGGCATGCAAATTTTTTAGCCTCTGATTTTCCGTACACTTATTAGAGTGCTACAAATACTTAAGGCATCAAGTCAACCTTTCCTTTAGGAAAGAACTATAGCTGTTGCCCCCACCCCACCGGCAATGGTGGAAGAACAGCACAGGCATTATATGGCCAACTCATTGTATGCTTGGGCAGCCATTGCTCAATGAATGCAGCGCCGCTGTATTTGATGACATTACTTAGTGCAGTACCTTAAGCTGAATGCCAGGCTCTGCAACAGCTCTGAATGGAGTTGCTTGCCAGTAAGTCTGTTCTGTTTGCTTCCACATAACCACGTAAAAACTGGAACTATCTTGATAACCAAAAATAAAGCCAGCGTAGTCATCATCAGTCACCGTGTTCACATGGAAGGTGCCTTCAAAGTCAACCCCGTTGAAAGCTGTGTAACCTATTATGAGCAACATATAAGCACAACATTAAGACCAATAGTTGGCAAAAAACTTGACCACATCAAAAGATTTTATATTGCAAAACATGACTGCAGAAAAGATGTTCATACCAACAGCAAGGCCCGGATCACTGTTCATGGTCTGCACAATCTCCATGCCCTGAGAGGTGAAATTAATTATGTTATTGAGGCGCAATAAACAAAAGACTGATGCTGCAATTGCTACGATGAGCTGTCCCAAAGGGATGCATAGGCATGCTGGCCCTCTGTGTGGGAATGAATTGCTCTCAGAAGTGTTCTGTGCCTGTAATTATTTTCACCTTGGAGTTAGCACATGTAATTGCATTTCATTGCGTACTTTTCCAAAATATACCCTTTCATTTTGGCATTTGGCAAATATCAATTGATTTTTCATTTCTTTGCTACAGCATTACAAATTCTGATAGCTTTAAAACAGGTTGCTGGTTTTTAATGATTTGTTTGTAGCAGCTACAAAGTGATGAAGATATTTTTACCTGGTTCAGAACCACCCAGTTAGGATCAATCTGAGCATCACCTTCAGGATCCAGGACCACCGTCTGATAAGCCCTGAAATCTGTCAGCGTGATCTCAGCATTCTCAGGGCAAATATCAATTTGATCAATTACTTTGTCCTGGTCAAAATCCAATTCACAGATGTCACCAACTCCATTACCTGAATGCATCAAAGAAACAGAAGTGTGCTTATTTAGCCTTAACCATAGGAACAAACCACCAAGCATAATGGTTGACTCTCCATCTCTTGAGGGGGTCAAATCAAGATTGGTTGCCTGCTTGGAAGATATGTTTCAGTCAAGCACAAGTTATTGGGCACTGTACAGGGTAACCGGGTGAAATTCTAAGACCTCTGTTATACAGGAAGTTAGACTAGATTAGGGGTCTCAAACATGCAGCCCACAAGTCGCATGTGGCCCCTAAAGCTATTTCTTGTGACCCCCAATGACACTATTGTTACCAATATTTGCAATACTGTTGTATGAAAAGGTTTCAGTGGTGCAGCCCTTGAGCTACTAGTTCTCATGCAGCCCTTGTAGTGATTTGAGTTTGAGATCCCTGGACTGGATGACCTAATAATCCCCTCTGATCTTAACATTTATTATGGCAGAACTGACTGAAAGTGCTTGAAATTCATTGTAAATTTGAAAGATGCAACAATATACCTTGGGTCACTGGCACACAGGCGCAAATGAAAGGCAGGGGTTTTGCAGGCCCATTTCCCACTCTCCCTCACTGTGGGTGCAGTTAGTGCAGCAGGGAGAGGGAATGAGTGGGGCATATATCCCTGGGCCACTTGGTGGTGTGTGGGAGGGCTGCCTGGCCCCTGGGTGGCCAGAGTCCTGTGGCTCCCTTGTTGTGCCCAACATGGGAGCAGAAGGACCAGTAGGATGCTTGCTCCTCCTGCAGTAGGAATCCTCGACCACTGGCAAGCCTGAGCTCGGGTCGGTGCAGCCACCTGGGATGTCAGCAGCAGGAGCTCCTCCAAGGAGGGCCCAGCTGATGCCCCACCCAGGCCAGTGTTCACAGGCATGTACACCACTGGCAACATTAGGGTTTAACTAACACATCATTGTCTTTATTCTAATCTGACACAGCCAACAGATCAAGCAAAATTCAGAATAAAAGTATATAGCACTTGTGTGGGACTAAAATTAATACCACAAAATGACACAAAAATCAGTCTTTTCCCACGTCTAAGCAAAGATTTAACTGCAGAGTCCCACACTATCCTCAAGTGATCAAGACACCATTGTTTTAAAAAAACATTACATAGGCATATTTTCTAGTTAACTTTAAATATACAAAAATCCAAATAAATAAATAACATTTTCTGGTGCATGCTCCTTGCTTTGTAAATTGTTTACACATTTGCTTGTTTGCAAAATTCAGCAAGATTTTGCAGTTGGGACCCTCACTCACTAATGTGAATTAGAGAGATTTTATTGTTGTGGCTTATTTTTGAGTTTGTTGTATAGTGTTGTTCTGATGAAAGAATCTTCCAGGGGGTATTTTAAAAGTTAGTTAGTTAGTTAGTTAGTTAGTTAGTTTAAGAAAAACAGAGATGGATGATCTTACTGCCTTGTGTTGAATTACAGAATCCTAAAGTAAGCTTGTCTCACATCTGAATAAATTTGGTGACTATCACCTTGTTCATGACAGTAAGAGCCAAGGACCAAATTCTAGCCTCTGTTACTACCTCTTTATAGCATAAAGGACCTGGAGCATCCCTTGCTGGAATTCCTCAAAGGGAGGGGCATGCTGGGGAATGAATGGGTTGTCAGTGGAGCAACAGCAGCCGCTCATGGGCAGGCAAGGGGCTTCTGTACATCAGAGTAGTCCCTGGCCGCACAGCCCTCAATGTAGCTTAGAATCTGGGAGACCCAGGTGGTTTAAAATCCTCTCTTCTCTCCAGCTGTACCTCCTTGGGCACTGCAGCACAAAATCTCGCCTAAAGTATGGGTTAGAACTATTGGCTGCAACTCAGAGAATGTATCATTCCTGACTTGTAAGTAACAGAGCTTAAGGAGAAATTTACCTTTAGGCTTTTGTGCAATGAGGGCCCATGTGAACTTTGCTCCCCTTGATAAGCAAACATTGCCTTGCAGCATGTGTACTGCATGTACGCTGTCTGCACAGGTGGGTCAGACTTACTGTTGTCATCTTCCTGCCCTGGGTTGGGAACCAGTCTGCAGTTATCAGGGCCTGGAGGGAGCAGGTCCGGTATCCCATCATTATCATCATCGTCATCACACTCATCACCCAGCCCATCCTTATCAGTGTCCAACTGGGAGCTGTTTATGACTGTGGGACAGTTGTCTGTGCTGTCCTGGTGTCCATCACCATCACTATGAATTAAAAATGACAACAATCCACACACACAAACAAAAACCACCTCCCCAAAATCAGCTCTTGTCCCCAGACTAGAGAACAGCATCAAAGCCAGTGTTTCTTAACCTTTTTGATACCAAGAATGGCTTGCTATACTGTGTCAGAGGGAGCTCAGGGACTGGTGCTGGTCCATGGACTGGTCCCTGAGAAACACTGATCGAAGTGATTGTGAAATACAAAGCACTGGTGATGCCCTCAGAGGAATTCTGATGCCAGAACATGGAATGAAAGTAAAATGCTCCCCAAGGCCTTGAAATGGGATATCTTGGACAGTGGAACTGCCTCATAGTTAAGCTGGTTATAGTGAAGCTTCAGTTTTTGAACAGGATGACACTGACTACAAGAAATAGTTATTTGCCTTGCTTCTCCTTGCCATGCTTTAGCAACACTGCTTTTTGACAAACATTTTGAGGTGTCTAAATCTAGCAGGCCTAACAGCCACTGTTGTACCAGTGCAAAGTGGATTCTGGGTGTACCTATTTCCTGGGATTCGGCGTTTTTTTCCTCTGGATTACTAACGCATGTGAGGTATCCTGAGGTTAAAAACACAGCAGAGACAAAGTACTTTAGTTTTACCTCAAGGTAAACTAGGGTGAGGTCAACCCCAGCTGGTGATACGGCACAGCCATTTAGGTCTAGGCTGTCCACACTCCAAACTCTGACCTAGCCACATTGCCCAGGGATGAGAAAATTTTTGTGCCCTGCGTGCTGTACATAGGTAGTCTAGGCCCTGGTATTGATTTGGCTAGGTCAATGGAATATTTCTTCCATTGACCTAGCTACTGCCCCAGAGAGGTGAATTAACTACAAGGGTGGAAAAGCCCTGTTCACTGCTGCAAGAAGCATTTACACTATGGCACTAGAGCAGCATATCTGGAGTGCTGGAGCCATGCTGCTGTAGCATAACCATAACCTCATGGAAGAACTAGGCTGCCTTGCCTCTACTGTGTTTTTACCCCAAGATAATGCATGTGATTGCGGCCTCAAGACAGAAAACACTCCTTTTTAGGAGTGAAGACAAAAGCTCTTGCAGTGATGGGTCACCTCATGATAAAGTTAATCCCCATGCATGGTGATAGAGTAGAGTGGGTAAGTAAAATACAATGCCTTAAATTTGGTTTTGCTAGAGCTGTTCTCACCATGGAATGAAAACAAATGCAGCTTGTTTTGTGACAGTTGCTTCCTTTGGGACTAAAGAGATGGCATTCCATGGGTGCTCTTAGCACACACTCAGCTGCCACAGCCCTCTAGTATCTGCAAGGGAGGAAGAGATCTTACCTCCACTCCTAAGCTTAAGTGAAAGGGATGTTTTTTCAGGTGGGTCCTTGCCTTTTATAGTGAAGGTCTCTTTATGTTAGAGTTAAGCCTTGTATGTTGTTATTGGGGAAAACACCTCACCCTAAAAATGGTTCCTTTTGTTTTTATTTATGTTGGTTTGATAATATAAGCTCTGCATGGAGCTTGCTAGTTTTGTTCCTATGCAGTCAGTTGTGAATCATGTCATTTAACTGTTTTCTACACCCTTTTTGGATTTGAACTCATAAAATGTGTATGGGGAAAAGTGGAAGGGCTGGCTTACCCAGCATTATAGCAACAACAACTGATGACTATGGCTGTAGTTATGTCAAAAGAGAACTTCATGTAATGAAAACTTAAAGCATGGTCTTACTAGGCAGAAAGAACTGAAAATAACGCAGGACTGAATTGAGCCCTGGTGGGAGCGGGAGCGCAACTCTACTGAAGCAGATGGCATTGGGCTAGCTCACAAAAGCGCTAAATTTGACCCTGTATTACTCTCCTGTTGATACTAGATATGGGGTACTGTACCTGTCTTGATTGGTGTCACAAGAATCTCCAATCAGGTCATTGTCAATATCTGACTGTAAACAGAAAAAGGAAGTTTGTAATATTAACTGCTGAGACAATATGAAAACAACAGTGCTGTACTGGAAGGATCGATTCTTTTTATAAAATATATTTTCTGGTTACGTGGGTTGACTCTGGTTACTCAATGAAAACTCTCACTGACTTTGAGTCTGTGAACAGAGGGGGTTTTGATGGAATAAGAGAATCAAGATTTGGCCCAGGGTTGCAAACCATCCATAAATTTTACAGAGAGTCAGTAAAAAATATGTACAATTTTAATACTGCCCGTCAACCCATAAATAAATGAAAATGTCTGTGGCATTGGGTAGAAATAAAACATGTATTTTGATACTGATTGTTGCCATTCAGAATCACTTCTCATATCATAAAACTACATTGACTCTGAGTTTATCAATTTCCTGTTTTCTGTTATTGCCCATGCTCAAAGAATCTGATTGATCAATGAACTGCAGCTAAAGTGATTACATAATTCTGAATGCATGCATGCAGAATATTGTGAATGAATGCAGACTTTTGTGACATCATTGTATTCTTTATGGTATTTTTAGACATGCTATTAAAATGTTATCACATCAGTAAAAAAAAGAGAAAAATCAACTTCTGATTGTTATGTCAGTAAAAACTGAAATGCAAGATTGGCAAGCCTGATCTGGTCCTAATGAAAGAATAAAGGTAACTAATTAGTACACCCAGTGGAATTTTCCCACTGAATTCTTTGGAACTAGATTTTGGCCCTTCACAGAAGGTATATGCTGCAGTATATTGATCAATGGGCAGTTCACAGTGAGACAAGCATAAAGCAAGTTTCTGTTCCTATTTCCAGTGACCTTTTTCCAAACTCAAGCTTTCAAAGTTTCACAAACCAGAATCAGCTGACCTCTCACAGCTCCAACTGTCTTCTCCTTCTACATTTACATAGTTCTCATAAAAAGCAAGGAGTCCTGTGGCACTTACAGACTGACAGATTCATTTGTCGCATGTGTTTTCATGGGAGAAAATCCCACTTCATCAGGTGCTCTGAAGATGAGGGAATTTACAGAATGGGATGAAAATAAATGCAGGGGAGTATAAGACATGGGATCAGGTCATACAGTAACAGCAAATCAGAGCAGTTGTTAAGATTCAAACACTGGGAAACAGCACATAGAGGAGGGTGAAGTCAAATTACCTGTTGTAATGGGAAAAGAAGCCATACCCATTACAACAGGTATCTGTTGGTCTTTAAGTGCCACAGAACTCATTGCTTTTTTTGCTGAACTAGACTAACATGGATGCCCCTTTCAAAATAGTTCTCATAGTCACTTTTCACTAACTTGGTGACGCTGAGGCTTGGGGTACCCTACAGATTTTTCTCCCCCTCACTAACCTGGTTGGGGTTACTGACACTGGGGCAGCTGTCACATGCATCGCCAACACCATCATTATCTCTGTCATTTTGGTCCCGGTTGGGAACCCTCTGACAATTGTCCAAAAAGTTCTTAACACCTGGAGAAATAATTAAGATTAGTCAAAATTATTTCCTAGGTTTCTAAATGTGTGTATTCTCCAAATGCATCCAATTATGTATTTTCACAGAGTACAGCATTATTGCTCAGGCATCACCAATGCCTGCAGCCATTTCCAGTGTTTGATTGCATCATAAACATTAACAGCACCTCTCACTTCTGTGCATGCATAATTCAATCCCACCGTTAGAAGCATCTCACTAAGCACACTGCCTTGCATTCCATTTTCCTGCATAACTTACTTTATCATTTATAGCATGTGACATTTCATCCCTTTATTATACTGAAGGGTACTTGATTTTTTTCCAAGCCCCACGCAGCAATAAGAATAAAATGTCACATGACAGGGCTCTCTTGAACACTCATACACAGGAAGAGCCATAACCACATATTCCAGCACCCAGGGCAAGCAGCCTCAAAGATGCCCTCCTCCAACCCAGGCTCTGATCTAGCCCTGGGCCTGATCCATCCTCACCTGCTGCCAAAAGGTGGTGGGGAGCCGGATCCATCCTCAGCCAGTGCCGGTAGGTGGCAGGGAGCCAGATCCATCCCCAGTTGCCTTCTGGCAGTGGCTGGGGATGGACTGAGCTCTCAGCTGCCTTCCAGCAGTGGCTGGGGATGAAACCAGTGGTAGTGGGGAACTGAATCCATCTGTAGCTGCCACCAGAAGGAGACGGTGAGCCCCAGGCAGAGCCAGAAACCACAGCAGCACCAGAAACCCCTGGCACTGAATTTTAGAGGACACAGGGGACAGATCTGGCTCCCCACAGCAGCTAGAGATGGATTCGGCTTCTCAGGGATGACAAGCTGGATCTGTCCCCTGCGCCCTCTAAAATTCTGTGCCTGGGGCTTTGTCCCACTAGTTCCAGCCTAGTTATAGCCCTGTGTATAGGTCAGTCTGATGTGCTGGGATGTGGTTGGTCCTACGGGTTATTATTGTGAAGAGGTTTGAAGTTTTTTGCTGATGGTATTGATAATCCATTAAAATGTTCAATGGCCCTTTAATTTTTGTATGAATTATTGCACAGTTTATTTGTTGCAGAGTGACTATGGCTTGGACTAGAGTAAAAAAAAATCAATGTTTATATAAAATAAATAAATTAGAAATTGTAAGCAGAGATGGCATGTGATATCTCTGACAATCTCACATGAAAAGATATTTGAAAAGTGACATCATCCACAAATCTGCTGTATTTTAGTCTGAGTTGCTGCTACTGTTGGGATCCATAGTTATTACTCTCTGCAGTCTGGCAGGTGAGTTAGAACCATTCCTGCCACAACTTCCGTGTCCTCTATTGAAGTCAAGCCAATTGCAAGAAGCAAAATAATCAAAATCACTGGATTTTACAGAGTATCTCTGGATCACTCCATCACTGTTGAAACTTAGGTATTTGGATTTAGAGATGCCTAAAGCTGGGGTTAAAGTAAGATGGTCTGCACAGGAATGGCATTCCAGGCCCCATTATATGAAGGGGCCCAGCATCCCTGGCCCCCTAAAAATAGAAAATGTTGCTGGAACACTGCTTTCTGTGGCCCACTATTTAAAAATAATGGGGCCCAGAACACAGCATTCCAGCTCCATTTTCTATTTTTAGGGGCCTGGAGAATGCTGAGCCCCTAAAAATAGCAGGCCCTGGAACAATGTTCTGGCACATTCAGGCAAGGAGCTGCCTCCAGCTGGGAGATTTTAAATCTCCCACCCTGAGTCTGCTTTCATTAACCATGCTCAGTGAGAGCAGGCTGCAGCTGGAGCATAAGCTTGGGGCAAGGCAATTCCCTACTGATGGCAGCCGGCTGTTATGGAGGCCAGGTAAGAGGGCCCTGAGGCAAGTGTTCAGGGACAGACGAGCCAGGCCGGCAGGGAAAGGGCACGGGGGAAGATGGTGCAGCACAGTGGAGGGTTGGGGAACAGTTGGGGGACAAGCAGCAAGACGGGAGATTCGGGAGGGGGTTGGGAAAATGTTTGGGGGACCAGTGGCAAGATGGGGGTCAGGCATGTTGCGGCAGTAGCTGTGGTGGGGTGTAGGTGTTTTGGGGGGGCAGTAACTGAGGTGGGTGAAGGGAGCCCAGACCTGTGGGAAGGGGTCCTGGACCTGCATGAGGGGGGCCTGGAAATTTAGGTGCGTTCCAGGGACTGCCAAATTATACTTTAACCCCTGCCTAAAAGATGGTGACAAACATCCTCTCTAACACACAGCGCATGCTAAATTAATTTCAAGAATAGCACAAAAGTGTTAAGTGAAGACTTATCAACCATCTCCGTCCATGTCATCATCACAGGCATCTCCTCTCCCATCACCATCTGTGTCCCTCTGGTCATTATTCAAGGTTGTGCGACAGTTGTCACAAGCGTCTCCAAAGATATCTTGATCACTGTTCCTCTGGTTAACGTTAGGAACCAATATACAGTTATCCTAAAAGAGAGACAAACACAAAATCACTTCTGCTAAATTCAAATAATTCTAACTTTTATCTGTACATTGCAAACTCTTTTGCAGATGGAAATATATTACTGCAGACTGGCTTTCTGTATGGTCAATAAATCAGGACCAGATTTTTCTGGTCTATACCAACTTTTAATTTTTATACATAATATGTTTGGATAAGAAGCATTACTGTCCAGTGTGCACAGGGATAGTGAACTTTATGTATAACAGTGAATTTTGGTTCTCATTTCACCTGGGTCGATTTAAACCAGGAGTCTCAAACACGCAGCCTGCAGGCCGCATGTGGCCCCTAAAGCTATTTCCTATGGCCTGCTATGACGCTACTGTTACTGATATTTGCAATATTGTTGTATGAAAAGGTTTCACTGGTGCGGCCCTCAAGCTACTGTACTAGTCCTCATGTGGCCCTCATGGTGATTTGAGTTTGAGATCCTTGATGTAAACAGTCTGCCTTGAAATGTCGGCTCTCTTATTTAATGCATTCTATTTCAGGGTTTGCATTTCTAGGTGTGCACTGTTTAGTTCAGACCATTAGGACACTGATTTTTAACCTGGGTTCACAGATTTAGATCTTAGTCTAAGATTATCAAATGGATTTGCACCTCAATATTAAATTTTTTAGGCGTCTGCAAACAAAACCACTTGAAATCCGCTGCATCTGGAGAAAAGCCAGCTCCCTGGGTCCCCCTACTGGTAGTCTTTAAACCACGACTCAGCGAAAAGCTAGACATAATCCTGAGCAACAGGTTTGAAATATTTTTGAATTTGGTATTAATTCTACAAAGCTCATACGGAGGAGCTGGGGAGCAATATCAAAGAGGCAGCACTTTTCTCTTCTGTGCATTCCTCACAGGCACCCAAAGATGGACAGGTCAACAAGGCCCTACATTAGTTTTAATAAGCAGCACTGTATTATTGTTAATGCAGATACAATATTATGAAAAAAAAACCAGCAAGGAGACGTGTGGCACTTTGAGACTAAACAGATTTATTTTTCGCATGAGCTTTCATGGGAGAAAATCCCACTTTCTCAGATGCTTTGAAGATGGGTGAACTTACAGAAAGTCTCAAAGTGCCACACGACTCCTTGCTGGTTTTTTGCTGGACTAGACTAACACGGCTATCCCTTTGGAAACTGACACTATTATGAGGATCCCAAAGCAAGTTCCACACTTAAAACTGCATTTGGCTTTGGACTGCAAGCAAGAACGAAATCTCTTCTTATGCACCAGTAACAGTGAATCATCCCAAAGTGACAGCATCTACTCTTTGAGGACCTCTCCTAATCCAAAACCCTTTGAAATCATAGGAAAGACTTCCTTTAACTGCTGTGCACTTTGAATCAGGTCCCGAGTACAAATGGCATTTCCAAGCCAATCTGTTAATTATTTGAGTTATAATCCTTTTAAAAAGTCTTCTCAGTTCTTTTTTAGGGCTGAAACTAATTTTATTGCTGCTAGCTCCAGCAAATAAACTTCTGGGGGTTTTTGAGATATGAAAACCATTTTGCTGTAAAAAAATCTGGGGTACTTTAAAAAATAATGTTAATTTTTATTTAACATTGCTAGTCCTAATTTCTTTCAACATTGCGCTGACTGTAAATGACTATCTGTATGCAGTCTTATTATAGCTATGTCAGTCCCAGGATATTGGAAAAAGGCGAGTGAGGTAATATCTAGTGCCGTATTGTGGGTCTCTGACATGCATGGACCAATCCTTGTATTTGCACCCCGCCCCCATTTGCAGCAGTGCCCTGAGGTGGGGGGGTGTCTGTGGGCCTGTTTCAGTGATGGGGGTGGTGGGGTGTGGGGGTGGGAGTGACAGGGGCAGATGCCCCGGGGCCTCAAGGCAGTGAAGGGGAGAGGAAGGAGGGCTTTTTGGTCCCAGCATGGCTGGGATCCCTGCAGCTTCCTTATTGCACCTAGTGTGGGGGCAGAGAGGCCAAGTCAGTGCGGCCACCATGGATGTCACAAGGGGTGGCTCCTCCTCTGAGGGCCCAGACAGCACCCCCCCCAAGGCCTTCCCCTGGGGGCATGGTCCTCTCCTGTCCACACTTGGTATGCCACCAGTAATATCTTTTACTGAACCAACGTCTGTTAGTGAGAGAGACAATCATTTGCACTTACAAAGCCATGAATAAGAGCTCTATGTGAGCTCAAAAACTTGTCTCTCACCAACAGAAGTTGGTTCAATAAAAGATATTACCGTATCTCACCCACTTTGTCTGGCTAATGAACAGTTCTATCAACAGATATTATTAATGTATGTATCTGCTTTTGATGGGGCATCAGCCCCACACAGGACTGGAAGGGATTAAGGTGGCCAAACAGGCCAATTAATTCCACAGGCTGCACCTGATGGAAGAGCCTGGTAGTTCACTGGAAGCAGGTTAAGCTGTGCAGGAATGGGTGGGGCCTATAAAGCCAGGAAGCTGGTAATAGACTGGACTGTTGTTGCTGGGAAAGCATAGTTACTCCCTGGGAAAAGGGAGAAGTGTTTGGAGACTGCACTGATGCGTAGGCTGCAGTCACTCTCTGCAAGGAGGAGGAGAAACAGGAGTTGCAGGAAGCAGTCCAGGGAAGCAACAGTGAGGGCTGGGAGAGGAAAGCCCACAAGTGCCGGGTTGAGGGTCCCTGGACTGGAATCCAGAATAGTGGGCAAGCCTAGATTCCCCTGCCTGCCATTGGAGAAGTGGCATTGGTGGGACAGTAAACTAGAAGATTACTGGGGTCTCTGTGGGAGCGACCAGGCTTTGACGGACTATCCCCAGAAGAGGGAAACGCTGAGTGATCTAGTCAAAGGCCCTGGTCATGAAGCAGATGCTGTGCTTCCTGAAGCAAGAAAGGGGCTGCAGAGCAGAGAAAAAGACTGAGTGATGGTGCACAACCAGGGGAAGGGGTGTCAACCTGGTAAGCTAATCCCCCCAAAGCAACCAGGAGGAGGTGCCAGTTATATGCCCTCTGACTCTGCCATTCAATGGATGCTATGGAATCTAAGCTTTAATTTGGTTTAAAAAACAGTGCTTAGCTCTCATGGTTGTTCAAGAAACCCTTGAGAAAATGAACACATGTAAATAAATGCACAGTTGTCTTCATCAATATGTGGACAACCTGTAATAACAGTTCTGGGTGGTGAGACCTGCCCAATTTATGGTAATGGAATTGTTATCTCTGAATCATACAGGTAAAAATTTCAATGTTAACAATTAACTATTTCACAGCTGAGATGAGGTGGGTGAGAATATTTTTTGTCCTGGACAAAATTCTGCTGTGAGAGAGAGATGCTTTCAACTTATTCAGAGATCTTCAGGTCTGGGAAAGATACCCAGGCTATGTCGACACCAACACTTTTGGCAGTAAACTTACGGGAGAGGTCTCTGTCATAGGCAGTGTAGTGATATGCTTGTAGAAGGTTGTGAATTTAGAGACACTCCCTAGCATGGGCCAGTGTTGTGTAAATTGGGAGACGTGCCCCAGAGAAGATCTAATATGGCTGCTACCAGGTACACACCTTGATACCTGTCTGTATGATTAAAGTTCTATTCCTTACTCACTCAGTAGTATCGTCTTTAATGAACTCTCAAGATCATTACATGGTGGCATGGAGTGGCTACATGAGAGACCTTGAAGCAATGTAGCTGCAGCAGTACAGCTGTGTTGCTGTAAGGTCTGTAGTGTAGACATAGGGTCAGAGTGTCACAGCTTAAGCACAAGACGGAATAGATTGTTCACATAAGTAGTTAGCCATTCTAGGGCACCCTTCAAGGTGAAGTGCGATTAGTGGGTTACAAATGGTTGTAATAAGCCAGTGTCTTCATTAAGACCATGAATTTTAGTGTCTAGCAATGTTATGAATTTAAGTTCCCAGGCTCATCTTTTGACAGTGTTGTGCAGATTCCTACGTGTATCTTGGGGAGCAGGTTGATGATCCCTGGGATGGGCTCATATGGCATTAATTTGTAGCGGTTCTCTTGGAGTCATTTGGGGAAGGATTTGATGATATCCTTAAGTTCCTAGGTAAACTCTGGTGTGGGGTCAACTTTGAGTTCTGTACAGGACATTGTGTCAGGCAGTTGTCTGTTGGCACAATCTTGTATGCAGCTGCGAGTCTCTTGGTATCTTTCCCATCCCTGAAGAAGCGCTCTGTGGAATTTGAAAGCTTGTCTCTTTCACCAATGGGATTTGGTCCAGTAATAGTTATTACCTTGCCCCCCACCCCCCCACATCCTGGGACCAAACACAGCTACACCGATATTGCACGTAACAATGGAAGATATTTAATTACATGGTCACATAGCATTTTTTCCACAGGAATATGGTCATTAAATAGTTATTATTGTAATTTTCATTACTTTAAATTGCAAGTAGTGTAGCACTGGTATGCTGGAATTAAGCTGATATGTAAGTATGATTTTCAATTCTTTGATGTGAGCATCATATAATGCTAATGAGTGCATTACAGAAGATGCTGGTGAATGGGTGTATAAATGTAGCAAGGGCAGTGGAATATGCCTAGAAAAATGTTACTGTACTAGGTTTAGAAATGTCCCACCTTGCACCAACTTCATTCCATCCTATTTGCATGGGATACGGAAACCCACGTAATGTTTTACATCTGTATAGAGTACCTCTTCATTAGGAATTCCATCTCCATCTGCATCCTCATCACAAGCATCTCCAATCTCATCGCCATCTGCATCTTCTTGTCCAGAGTTTGGAACAAATCTGCAGTTGTCCTAAGCAAAATTAAACCCAAGAAATATAACCCTTATTCCATAATTTTGCTTGAATTCTCCCTCCTGACTCTATTATTAACCTGAAAAATTTCTTAAAGAAATATGTTTCAAACCAAATAAAGTAAGAACTTGAAAAAATAACAGAACATTTGCTTAATTTGTAGTATGTTCCCCGCTACCTCTGCATACTTCCCACTGTCAGTCCTCTGAGTGATTAAAAAAGAGCCCCTTACCTTTCTGCAACTATCTGCAGAGCATGAGAGCTTTTCATCAGGATAGCCATCGATATCTATGTCCTCTCCACAGATATAACCATCACCAGCCCAACCGATGCCACACTACAAATGAAAACACTCATATAGAGCCAGAGGAAGACTGGAAATTCCAATTTGCAAACACATATGGCAGTGCTCAAGATGGGCGAGCAGGTCAGTTTTAGGAAGGAGCAATTCACAGTGCAGGAGCTATCAACATATATAGCCAGAAAACCTTCCCTACAACATCCTGGGCAGCAGAACATGCCCAGAGACCTACATGCTGCTGTTGCTTGCCCTATGCACGTTGACATTTGGCACTCTGTTATAATGATGCATTCAAGCATCACTATCTGTCAAGAGGAGCATCAAGACATAGATTCACATTTAAAATGGATCAGCTAATTTTGGCTGGCCAGCTGAGTACTCACAACAACTTCAGAAGACTCCAGTGGATGCTTAGGACCTTGATTTCTCAAGGTGGCCATCCAAAATTAGTCGGTGCCTTTGAAAACGCAGGAGTTAGTGATCCAAAGTGAAGCAGAGATCAACAGTCTCCCAGAAAGACAACAAAATGAGGCACTCACTGAAAAAAGAGAGCCAAAATACATAACACAAGTTCTGAGGTACAATCTTTCCGAAAGAGAAGTTTGAAATCTCTCTGGAATAT
Source organism: Podocnemis expansa (assembly GCA_007922195.1). Taxonomy (NCBI): domain Eukaryota; kingdom Metazoa; phylum Chordata; order Testudines; family Podocnemididae; genus Podocnemis; species Podocnemis expansa. Next base: position 41,849,035 of record ML681990.1, read on the forward strand.
TTACACACAGTTGTTTATACTAGTAGATTTCTGCATACAAACACCTTATTAAGTACCTAAATTACTATGCATTTACAAAACTACCTAATTTCTGGATGCAACTGCTGAAATTCAGGGCTGTAACTACGGCAGGGCCAATGGGGTTTTGCCCTGGGCACACCAGAGCGGCTCAACAGAGCTGCTCATTTAAAAGGCGCATTTCACGGCACCGGCCCCAAGCGCCACTAATGGCAAGGGGCACGTTCCGATCAGAACATACCCTGGGCAGCAGATTGCCACATTATGACTCTGCTGACATTGTACACGCACACATCTAGGTAAAATTGCATGTGAACTTCAGTCTTCTGAAAACCTGGCTTTGACTGTCTTTAGTATCAACACCTAGAAATCTCTTCATTACTTGAAATCCATATCTTTATCTCTGTTTTTTTCTTTGAAATTAATGTACTTAAGAATGAGATGTAGTTAGAGGCCCATATGTTGCTAGGTAGCATGGTAAATGTAGCCACCTAAATGTGGCTGCCTTGGGGGAAAGTCTCTGCTGTCTCAACACAACTGAACTGTTGGGTCAAATGAGCATGTCTTGTTCTGGTAACAAAAACAGTTTTGTACTGATCAAAGTGTAAACAGGCCCTAAAACATACTCTTTATTGCCTCAGTAGGGTTTTTTCCCCCCTAGATTCTCAGGAATGGCCTGAAATGCATCCTATCAACTTACAGTACATGAAATCTCTCCTTGCCTCTCTTCAATACACCGTGCATGGACACTGCATGGGTTCAAGGCTCGATTTCTGCAGCTTTTCTCAGCCTTGCATCCTTTGACCTGGTCTCCTATGTAACCAAGTTTGCACGTGCCACAGCGATAAGAACCCTGAAAGGCCAATCAAACTTTAGCATTTATTTCACTGTTTCAAATCAAAATTAAGCAATCCTCTTCCAATACCTGTGCACCTGTGATGTACACAGGCTAAGTTTCACATTCATTGCAGTTTCTTGCCACTATTCTGTGAACAGATGTTTTTCATGGGCATTTAATGCTATCAATAAGCAAGACTAAAAGCTGTTGAAAGACCAAGTCCCCTATTTATCCAGAGAACAACTAGGGTGTAGGCAGCAGCAGTATGAATTTGTCTACATTCAAGACTGGATTTACACTCCTGCAGGCTCTGGGCTGTGAAATTCTGTACCGCGCACCCTTTATGGGGGTGGGAACCCTGCCCCTACCCTCTCGGTTGAAGCAAACGGCTATCCAATGCCAGCTGGGGTGAAAGCCCAATCTAGGGCTGGAGTGGGTCATGCCACTGCTGGGGCAGGCTGGGCCAACAGCCACTCTGTGGACCCCAGCAGTCAGTGTGGGCTCCAGCACAGCCAGCATGGGTAGGTCAGTTTGGCATTACTTTGTGGGTGGGGCAGCACCACAGCATGGGTTATGGACAACAGGGAATGAGGTTCTAGTACTAAAATACTTTATTTATACAAATGTATCTCACCCAGAGCCTGCTGTTTGATATAATCAGAAACGCTCAGTGAATTTAAATATTTAAATGTGAGGCTTCTCTTATTCTTTTTGTTTGAGTACGCTGAGCAATACATAGCACACTATCTTACAGTGAAATAGCATGTTACTAGTAGAGTGATGTGGCGTGAAAGACACAAATTACTTCAATGCATTAAAATGGGCTTTCATTCCTTTTACAGAACGTTCACTCTTCTCATTCCACTTTTAGTACCACTATGCTCATTCTTCTGTAATGCCTCAGTTATAGCCATCATATAACAATCGTCAAATGTATCATTTTTCTTCTCCTCTGACTTCTCCTGTAAACTATGGTAACTGAAAGATGTGGGAAGTTGCTGAAATCAACAGGGCACAAGGACGAATTACTGACTCCCAATTTGCAGCTAGTCCTGCGGGAGGGGTATAGATTAACATTGGATGCACCACTGCAAAAGCTCTTGCAACTGCCAGAACTCCCTGAAGCTGCAGAGAATAAAGAGAAGACTGCTGTCATTTCTGGATGAAAAGGAGGGAACATTTACGTAGTCAGAAGATAACCTAGAGAGATTATCTCAGGCCAGAACCACAGACCTAATTCACACAAGTTTTGAAAACATTAAATGAAAGGATACTTACCATGGTGTTTATACACTGGGAATTTGGAACACATCCTCCATTTCGACCATTGTTACATTCATCAATATCCAAGCAGACCTAATGCAACAAAACAAAAAGCCTATAATAAAAATCTAGTAAAACTTAGATCCAAGTGTGAGGGGGAATCACCCATGACCCACTGCTGGAAAAAGCAGATAATGAACAAGTACTTTCAATATGTCATTCAGTCTAAATCAGAAATGAAAGAAGGATGGTCCAAGGGTTAGGATGGTGGCCTGTGACCAAGGAGCCCTGGCTTCAGGTCCCTGCTATACCACAGACTTCCTGTGGGCAAGTCACTCAGCTTCTCTATGCCTCTGTTCCCAGGCTGTCATGTGAGTGTAGTGACACTTGCTTATCGTACAGGAAAATTCCCCCTGGAAATTATCATACAGGAGTGATCTGAGGTGAAATTAATTTTTGTTCAGCTGAGTACATCTGATATTTTTAGTCAGCTTAATTACAAAGAAATTCTACTCAGTTAATAGGCCTCTTATATGCATAATGCCTTCTGCCACTGTTTCTGAGGTAGTCCATTTAGCAACATAACTCAGCCTCAAAAGAAACCTAATTTGACCCTACACAGAGAATAAAATTAACATTTTATTTTACAATTATTTATTTTTATGTGACTTATCCATGATGGAACAGAAGACAATCTTTTAACAACTGCAAACCAAATGCCCATTAGTAATATCATGAGCCTGTCTAAACTAATCCCCTGTTAAATAACTTTGTGCCCGTATCCATTAAAGCAGGCGCATATCCCTGCAACAAACCACGCTGACAACTCTGCCCATGTATCTGCACAGGAGACACTATTACAGAACCTAATAATACTAGCTACTCCATCAAAGGCTCATTCACCTGCTCATCCACCAATGTGATTTATGCCATCATGTGCAAGAAATGCTCTTCTGCCTTACATATTGGACAAACAGGAAAGTCTCTGAACAAAAGAATAAATGGGCACAAATCTGACATCAGACATCATAACATTCTAAAACCAGTGGGTCAGCACTTCAATCTTCATGATCACTCCATTAATGATTTGCTAACTGCTGTGCTCAGACAGATGAATACCAGACCAAGGCTTCAAAAAGAAGCTAAGGAAATTGAAATTCGGTTGCATTGCCTCAGGACTTAATAGGGACATTGGATTTTTCTCTCATTACAACAGGTGATTTGACCTCATCTTCCTCTGTGTGCTGTTCCCCAGTGTTTGAATCTTTACAACTGTTTTGATTTGCTGTTACAGTGTGACCTGATCCCATGACTTACACTTCCCTGCATTTATTTCCTCCCATTCTGTAAGATCGCTCATCTTCAAAGTGTCTGACAAAGTGGGAGTTTCTCCCTTGAAAGCTCACGAAATAAATCTGTTAGTCTTTAAGTGCCACATGACTCCATTTTCCTATCCATTGGTTAGGTAACAAAACATATTAATATGCACAGTGTGAAAGAACAAATTACATTTTCTCACCTACAGGCTCAGTTGCTTTTTAGTTTGTTCCTGAACAACTCCTATAGAATTTGATAGGGTCTTATGTAGTAGTTTTGCAGAATTTACACTATAAACCTATAGGGCTATAATTTTATAGCAATGCAACTGAAAACTACCTGACTTAGGAGAACCTGTGTGTGGCATAGCTGCGACTATAGTGAAACTCAAGACACAGCCCTGAATCTGAGCTATAAAGTTTTATGGAAGAGGCAACCCGTACTGTAGGTTTTATGAGCCATCCAACAGAAATCTACAGAAGGAACATAATCATTACAATATATCAGATAGACCTACAGAAAATATGGCATTTTCTATCAAATCCTACAAGATGTTTCCCTTTAGCTAAGGTCTTCTCTCCTCCTCCCCATCTTCCATTAAACTGTTATTGCTGATAAAGTCAAGCAAAAAGACTTAGCCACCTATTTAATAACACTATAATCTCTGCTTGACTGCCCAAGGCTCTTGTAATTTTATTGACTAAAAAATTCATTAGAACATTTTGTTTTAAACTGCATTTGGAAAATGAAAGTGATATCAAACCAGCCTCTTACACCAGAAATGGCAATCTGTATGGCTGCCACTCACCTGTTTATTGTTCTTGGCCAAGTTGATTCCTACTCCCTGGACTGCCTGCCCTGTGTATCCAGGGGGGCAAGCCTCACATCTGAAGCCCGGAGCAATGTTCACACATCGTACCCCAAGAAAGCATGGGTTATACCGGCACTAAAAAGACAGATGTATTATTGAATCCACATTAGTGATTCAATAACATTGAACACAGATTCCAAACCCACACATTTTTAAAGAGCACTCAAATAATATGGACTAATATAGTTGTGTTAGAAGCCTCAAATTGTAAGCTCAACTCTGGTCAGTGGTATGGGTTCAACTCCGTCTGAAGTCTGACAAAGTACAATTTGAATGGACATGATCAAAATAAGTAGAAAGTAGTTATGTGATCACTGGGAATGGCTCTCCAGCTGTATTCAGGGCACATATAAATAAGAGCATTTTCCTATTTTTTTTGTCTGATACAATACTGGAGAGGGAAGTAACAGGAAAATGAATTAGTTAAAAAGGCAAATGCACTATTGCATTCATGCCCATGTCAAATAGCAATGGCATTTGTTAATAGGCAGACAAATCCTGAAAGTGTTCATGTTTCATCTTCTTAGAGATTAAACAAGTAATAGGAAATATAAAATATTTTGAAAGATGTCTGCTCTTTCCATCATTATCTAGTGGGGCCTACAGGGGTCTGTGCTGGGTCTAACACTATTCAATATTGTCACTGATGGCTTGGACAATGGAGTGGAGAGTATGCTTAAATTCATGAGTGACACCACCCTGTAAGGGGCTGAAAGCACTTTGAAGGACAGGACTAGAATTCAAAACAGCCTTGATAAATGGAGAACTGGGCTGAAATCAACAAGATGAAATTCAAAAAAGATAAGTGTGAAAGTACTGCACTAAAGAAGGAAAAAAATCACATGAATAAATGCAAAATGGGACATACGTAGCTAGGCAATAGTACTGCTGAAAAGGCACAGGGATACCGCAGATTACACATTGAAAAAAAAAAGGCTAATTATAGGTATATTCACAGGAGTGCGGGTAATTGTTCGTTTTGCTCCACTTGGTACTGGTAAAGCCTCAGCAGGAGTACTGTGTTCAGTACTGGGCAACACACTTTGGAAAACATGTGAACAAACTGGTGAGAATCCAGAGGAGAGCAATAAAAATTATAATAGATTGGAAATCTGACCAGTAAGGAAAGGTTAAAGAAAGCAGGCATGTTTACTTCCTTGAGAAAAGTTGACTCATGGGGACCCAATAAGTCTTCAAATATGTTATAATAAGGACAGTAATCAGTGGTTCTCCAGGTTCACTTAAGGTAGGACAAGGAGTAATGGGCTTAAATCAGTAGCAAGGGAGATTTAGGTTAGATATTAAGACAAACTTGATAACTACAATGATAGTTAAACACTGAGATAGGTTACAACAGGAGCTGTGGGATCCTCATCAGTGGAGACTTTTAAGAATAGGCTGGACAAACACCTGTCAAGAATGGTCTTCTGTGTTTACCTGGTCTTCCCTTAGCAGAAAGGGATATATTAGATGACTTTCAAGGCCCCTTTCAGCCCTACATTTTTATGATTCAATGTTTAACTCAGCTCGGGCATAAGCAAAAATGTCCATAAAATGATGACAAACCAGGACAATATATACTGAATTGTATGTATTTTGTGTGTGTCTCAACATATAAGTCACATCATAAACTTTTAATATCATTGTAATAGATTACTAAACACAAAACTAGCTTAGGGAAGAAGCAGTAAATCATGCTTTGTGTTCTAATAGATCAAAAGATGTAATAAAAGTGTAATCAGCAATATGAATTTAAACATACCATAGACTTGCTTATTAGACTGGATGTAGCTCGATTTGAAAAGTTGACATTTTAGTCACTAGGGGGAGCTCAAACAATGTTATAATGTAAATAGAAGAGACTTGCAGTTCAAAATATGTATTAAGATAACGGTTTAATGTTAAGAAGAATACAGTATCCCCAAAAACATTAGCAAAATACTTCTTTTGGCTTTGTGTTAAAAGAGGTCTTACTAGATAGCTGTTAATAGTCTCTAGGCTCAGAAAGGGTTGAGAATGGCTCCCTGCTGGAATTTTATATTGTTTTAACAGTTATTGTACATGAAGTCTTATCTAAATGTCCTGATTCCCTGAAGTGCAGAAACATTCAATGATGTTTCATGGCTTCTTCCTCTGTAAAGGTGTGAGATCACTAGAAGTGTCAGAAAGCTCTGTTGTTTCCCTTCCTGGACAATTGGATGCCAATAATAAAATAATAATAATGCCATAAAGAGACTTCTGTTGGTTCAAATGCAGCCTTGTTTAGCCTAATGAAAGCTGTTATCACGTGATGGCTGTTTGGTGGCCTATGTCAGATGTGTTATAGGCATTAATCCAGTTTTTAATGGGTATGTGCTCTTGTAAAGAGAAAGTCCTGCCTTAACTGGTTAATTATTGGTGCTATCAGCATAAAGGTGAAGATCTGAATGGACATGGCTTCTGTCTGTTCTGTATATCTTTTGCAAAAATTTCCTAATGTTTCTGATGCTAACCAAGCTCTACCATGGCAGGGGCACTAGTGGCTCCAGGGGTACAGGTGTCTGTATTTTTAACAGTGTGAACTGAACATGTTCAGATCAAGTCTGACCCACTCAGTACTAAACATGCTGGTTACCAGTCTCCACTAGTCCTCCCACAACTTCTGCCCTTGGTGGAGCTGCTCCAGTGGTTGTAAGGGGAACTTTTTTGCTTAAAATGACCAGGGCAGGGATGGGTCTGGAGACTGAGGTCCATCCAGGTCTGGGCTGAGTGAGAGTAGCAAGTGAGGAATCTCACACAGCTGTTGTCTGCACTATACATATTGGATTAGATTTTTCAAACCCAGGCCTCCATTTTTGCGCTTGACATAACAGGAGGAATGATTCATGTTATGTGATGATTACGCACCTGACTCCACTCATAAATGAGGTAACGGCAACATTCATTTTCTTCAAGTCAGTGTTTCCTTCCACAGGACTTTTCATAAATACACCCAAACAGACTTGTGCATCCTTTCGCTCTCTGACATGCACACAACATCAACTAGCAAACAAAAGAACTACAAAATACTCAAGCTCTTTCTCCTGCTGGCTTGGGAGGAAGAAAGATTGTTATTTCTGTTTTTAATTATGTGGGAGGTGCTTAGATGATCTGACCTACAACTATAGATTAAACACCTAAGTGTATGTCTATACTGTAGCTGGGAGGTGAAATTCCCAGCATGGGCAGACAAACATGCTAAAAATTGCTGCACAGGTAGCAGTTTAGACTAGCCACCCACACTGAGCACCACACAACTCCTCAGATCTGGACTCACGCAGCTAGCCCAAGCCATCACCACTGCCACAACAATCAGACCCAGCAGAGCCTGTTAAACTCTGCTGGACAGGCCCACCAACAGGGGAGTGAAGGAAGCAATTGCCTGTGGACCCAGCAATTTAAAAGAGCCTGGGCAGATGGAATAGATAAATGGGCAGCAGATGTAGCTTCCCCTCAGGGAGGTCAGTGCCTCATCCTGCCTTTTCCACCCAAGGCCCCATCCACATTCTGCCCCACTCCACCTCAGGCCCCATCCCTTCCCCATCTCCCTGCCTTGCACCCCCTCTCGACCTTGGTGCTTGCCTCCCATCCCCTTTTCCCCGCTTAGTCCCCCCGCTCTTCTTTTACACCCCCACCTACCATCACGTCCCTCTTCCTCACTCAGTCCCGTCACTTGCTGTGTGCATCCCTCCACTCCTTCCCTACCTTCCCCTCCATCCTGCTGCTTGCTGCATCCCTCCCTACACAGTTTCCCTTGCCCTCACTTGCTGCCTCAGGGGAAGGTGGTGGGTAGATGAGAGGAGGGGGATCATGTGGGGTGTGGAGGAAGGAGGAATGCAGTGGTGGGCAGGCCAAGGAGGGAAGGAGGATGTGCCAGAGAGAAGAGGGATGCAGTGAGTAGCAGTGTCAAGCAGGGGAGGGGGCAGGACCTTGGTTGGGGCAGGGCAAGGATGGAGTGTGTGTGGGAGCAGGGGCAGAAGAGGTGGGATAGGGAGTTAGCCTCCCCAACAGCAAGCTTCACCCACTGACCATGGTCATAAACCTCAGCCCTTCCTTTCCTGGGGTGCTACTAGCACCTCTGCTTAACATGCAGAAGGTCCTGGGTTCAATTCCCAGGGCGTTGGACTCGATGATCTCATGAGGTCCCTTCCAGCCCTATGATTTGATTGATTGATTGACATGTTCTGCCTTGAGGCCTGTTGCTAGGCCTGGTGCTGGGAATCACAGTTGCAGTTCCTTAAGGGTCTGCGTACACTGCTTACCAAGCCTGGGCTCTTGACTCAGTCTGAGCTCAAGCGCCATTCTGCCCACAGACAAAGTAGTCTAACGTGTTCAGCAATAACTCAGGTCCTTGGCTATAGCTAGTGGGTGGAGTTGTGGAGTGGCTGGGTAAACTTGAGTTCCATTGTGAACTGGTGCCAAACTCTGCCATTTTGTAGTGTGGACACAGTTCAAACCACAGACCTGAATCAGCAGCATTGTGTAATGCAGTATGGATGGGTCAGAAATGGCTGTGAGAAATGGGTTCAGCAATTGTAAGCCCAGGTTTAGGATGTGGTTTGGATGGGTCAAGCACGGTCTTGGAACAATGAATCCACAAGCCTGGGTCCTACAGAGGGTCTACAGCAAGTTTCTCAAACACATAGCCCATGGGCTGCATGCGGCCCCTAAAGCTATTTCCTGCAGCCTGCAATGACCCTATTGTTACTGATATTTGCAATATCATTGTATAGGTTTCAGTGGTGCAGCCCTCAGGCTAACGTACTAGTCCTCATGCAGCCCTGTACTAGTCCTTATGCAGACCTTGTGGTGATTTGAGTTTGAGACCCCTGGTCTACAGTGTAGTGTAGAAACGCCTTCAGTGACTAAACAGTCTCTGCAAACAGCTGCAGACATAAATCTACAGGTATAAAAACAGAAGCCTGTAATATATTGCCTGAAATAGAAACATTTGTGCCTTTTTATGCTTCTTCATGATGTATAAAAAAGGTCTGAAATTTTATTCCTCCACTAGAAATATCAGGAATATCAAGTGCTTTTTTCTTATTGAATAGTTTTTTGAAAATGTGGGCAGGAGGTTTTTCAGCCCTGAGTTGAAAAGGTGGAAATATTGAACCCTTAACAAAGGAAGCCCCTCTCCTACCGAACAGTTTGAATTATAAATGCTGTAGTCAACCAAAACACAAAGAACCTGATTCTCCACACCATTAAACCACGGTCTTTCCCCACAACAATCAGTATAAAGCAGTGGGAAGTGAGGACAAAGGAAGTGTGGGTGGCTGGCTGTTTTTTGATAGCATTCTGAATAATTGTTGCTTCCTCTTTTGATTAATCTGGCTTCACTTTCTTGGTTTATTTGATGTCAATAATCCACTAATTCTCAAGTCTTCAAGGCTGAATAAAACCTGAATTTGGAACCCAAGAAAAAGGATATTTAAAAATAAATCTTTTAGGCTTCCTTTGTATACATTGTAAAGAAGTGAGAAAGGGCACCATCCCAGTATTTATTCCTTTGCAATTAACCTTTAAGGTTGACTTGAAAATCTGGCCAATTTTGTGAATAAATTGACGTCAATCTCCAAGGCTGTTAAACTGAAACTTTTTATGAGCACTGAAATTCAAAGAAATCAAATCCAATCAACAGGAAGTGCTTCTCCAGTTCTGCCCAATAACTGGTGATATTTAATCTTTTTGTGGAATCCCAGTGACTGTATCAATAGCTCTGTCCCTTTGATGTAACATTCAGAGGAAAGTTAAAGGAAGACACATACTGTGATACTTGAAAACTAAATACAGTGGTCTTGTTTCACCTCAATGTAACTCCACATTTTCACTCTTGTGATTCCACTGAGAGTCATGGCAATTTGTCTCTGATTTAGTGGAGTAGAGTAAACTAGAGAACTGGGCCCAGGATGCATTAATATTCACTGGGCAGCAAGCTAATGAATGCTGCAGAAAGCAAGAGTTAGCAGTCCATTTATGTGAGAAATGAGTTGGGATTTTCTTTCTTTTTAAAAGTCAATATTTTACCTCATCAATATCTGAGCATGTAACTCCATTTCCCATGAACCCTTCGGGACAGGGCCCACATTGAAATCCATCTGCTGTCTCTGTGCACCTGACCCCTCTGAAACAAGAGTTGGCTTCGCATTTGGGTTTAGGGGGCCTTGGGGGTTCAGTTGGAAAGTTCACAGCTCCCAAACCTTTAAGCAGAAAGAACAGCAGTTTTAGTGATTCAAGGAAGTATCCATCATACATTTCAACTGGCAAAAGTTCTAAGAAGATACCTAATCCAGTGCTCAGCAGTGGGATTGTGTTTCTGCATCACAAATATCTTCTGTATTGGCAGGTTTAGTGCTGCTGGAGTAACAGCTTACTGGATTGTGACCGAAGAGTCTTTTGTTTAGGACCTTATCAAGAATCTATAGAATAGTGGAGGTTAAGGCTATATTGCATGTGTCACCTGGATATGTATGTCTTTCTGCTGAGTTAGTCCCAGAGCAGATTTATACCTTCTGCTGCTGGCAGAGGAAAGTTATAGTGTAGGTTATTGTGACCTAAAAAGGATAAATGGGGAACAGGTCCCAGAGGGATTGTAGATTAATGGTACCATTGAAAAGACAAGGTGAGACCTTACTCAGGCTAAATCAGCAATGCTGCCCTCAGCGTAAAAAACTGAGATCATTTCACTTCAGAGAAATCAGAATTTATGACGAGTGAAAAAGGGGAGGGAGGAGGTAGCAAATGGCAGCATACTGGATATGTGATAGGGCATCTAGTACATTACTTAATGTACTGAGAGGGACTAGAGAAGGAAAGGAAAAACCTGGGAGAACATGACAGGTGCCAAAATTATACCAATGCATGTAATTTATCTCTTTCAGCTGTTTAAGACAGTACAATTTTTAAAGAAACTGCCTTTGGCTAGGAGATTAACCATTGGTTTAGAATACAGACTTGCTATGGTTATCTATGCCTTTGTCACCTCAAGGTTAGGCTACTTCAGTGCAAAGTGTATATGGATTCTCTAAATCAACCTGGCAACTCTATAACCAAGCACTGAATGCGGCTGCCTACTTATTTTTCTATTTTATTAAGGTTCTTAACAACATATATATTAAGCAATGTATTTCCCCTAGGATCACATGGCACCAATGTTCCATGAGCTACATTAAGGTGGAATTTGAGGTGTTGGTTTTGATCTAAAATACCTTTAGTACTAGTTTTATAAGAAACAAGGTGGGTGAAGTAACATCTTTATTCTCTCTCTAATATTCTAGGACTGACTGACACAGCTACAAACAATACTGCACACACAGTAGATTTGACCTTTCACCTGAGAACCTGAGATTCCCTCCATCTCTTCCCTTCATGTAATATTGCTAGAGTGGTGTTACCAGAGATGCTGGATAATCTCTGTGATGGACTCTCATCTAGAACTTAAAACTCTTGAGCTGAAATACCTTGAATCCACCTACCTCTATGGTAGGCTACAAGGCCAAGCTCCTGCTACAGAGGCATGGTGAGGACTGGTTATCTTGGATGAAGCAGAGTACTGTTTTGATTTGATTGGTTATTTTCTAGTTTTCAGGGGAGTGGACACTTTATCCCACTGGGAATGTATTTTTAATTTAAGTCAAAAGTAAAGAGCCCAGAAAGATAGGATCTTTCTTCAATAACTTCTATAAATCAAATAATGGCAGTCAAGTGTGAATTGGTTTTAAAGGAGCTTATTTAGTCCTCTTTTAATTCTATAGGAAATAAAAATACTTACCACATGCCTGGCATTCTGCTATAGTATTTCTCAAAAAAGTTGTTTCCTTGATCTTTAGGATATAAAAAAATATGCATTACTTGAGTGACTCTAATTTGTACCCAGCTGCACACAGCACCATCATATCTTGTCTAGCTGCTAATAAAATCATTGAACATTCACAAATCACTTTGTATTGAGAGGATCTGATTCTAATGCTTACTCCCACGCACTGTGCTTACTACCATGAGCAGTCCTACCATCTTCTATGAAGAGCTATCCTATATATAAGCAGGGAGTCCTGTGGCACTTAAAGACTAAGATTTATTTATCGCATGAACTTTCATGGGAGAAAATCCCACTTCTGCAGATGCTTCAATGCATCTGATGAAGTGGGATTTTTCTCCCATGAAAGCTCATGCGATAAATAAATCTGTTAGTCTTTAAGTGCCAGAGGACACCTTGCTTGTTTTGCTGAACTAGACTAACATGGCTGCCCCTTTGGAACTATCCTATATATACAGACTTGTACACTGACTTTCACAGCGCTTCTCATGGTAAGGAGATTTATGGTCCATCCTATTCAGCAAAGCACTTGGTAGATGATTAAATTTAGGCATGTGTTTAGATCCTACTGTCTTCAGTGCGACTTAAGCATGTGCTTATAGTTCAGCATGTGCTTGAGCACTTCTATGAATAGAAATCTACTTAAGCATACACCAAAATACTTTGCTGAACTGGGGACTAAGTGGCATAGAAAGATTTTGCAAAATAAGGCCTATAGTTAGTAAAGATTTTTCAATAAATCAGTAAAACAGTAATGACTTCACACTGTGAACCAAATATATGTTTTGTGTTCCTTCAGTGAGGATGATAGTGCAATTATTGGATTTCTTTTATATGTGCAAGACTACCTTTATCTAGCCAAAGGGCTAGAATTGTAATTGCAGATACTCTCCATATTATATGCGATGGTTTCTGGCCACTGGATCTATATAAGCAAGCCCCAAAGAGTCATTTAACAACTCCCACTGTGCAGGCAGACCTTTGCACAGAAGCACTGGACTTGGGTAAATTCTGCCCTAACAGTGTACAAATTCTGCAGGGAGTGCCAAAGCATTGCACAAATCCAATCTGGATTTGAGGGATTCATGCTGAAAGCCTCATACAGTACCTGCTGTCTGAGAAGATCTTTCACATCTGCTAGTATTTGGTTCATTTGCATCATTTGACCCATTAATTGCCTATTAAAATCATCTGTAGAGACAACAAAAATGAACAAAGCATGCACAAAGTTAGTTTTTTGTTCACATGCCAGACTGGCACTGATAACTGAACTGCAGAGAACTCAACATACCTTAGCAACAGTTGGGAGCAAACACATAATATCTAGCTTTAACAGTTATTAAAGCCTCTGCATGAATGCAATACTCTTCAAAAATACTGGATTCAAAGCACTGAAGATGGAACTCTTTTTTTATTCTTGCAACAGGATAGTAAATGCAAACATCTCCACATTAGTGCAACAGAGGAGGAGAACCACCTTCAAGCATTACAGGACTAGTCTAGCTCCAGGTCCATTCAGTGTCTGGATTCTTTGCTAGCAGTGACTATCAATCAGCGTTGTTGCTGGCTCCACAAGGTATCAGACTGAGATAATCACAGGCAAGATGACCATATTTTCAAAATAAAAAGGGGAAACTTTCATGGTAGTATTTTTCTAGCACTGCAAAATAGATATACTAAAGAAAAAAGGTATACTATAGAAATGTCACTACTGCCCATTTCTGACTCAACAACAACATGTGTATTTCTCAGTGTGAAGAACTTTTTCAAGTTACTTAGTGTTCTGAATTAGTTTGAAAACTGAAGACATTCCAGGTACCCTGAAATATACCTGTGAAAAAACAGGCCTCTTCTGGCAAAAGGAGGACATATGGTAACTTTAACTTCAGGGCTCCCTAAAGCCATCAAATGGTATCAACAACTAGACATTACCCAGCTGTCCAACAATGTTCCCTCTAAGCTGATGATGCAGCTGAGCAAGTTCTGGATGCAGCTAAGCAAGTTCCCTGCTGGTTCCCCGACTGCCACTGGGTCCCTTCTCTGCTGCCTGCCAGCTCCCCCAGTGCATCCAGCAACTTGCTCAGCAGCATCATCAGTTTAGAGGGAACACTGACTGTAAAAGCAAGAAAATAGAATTAGATTAGAAATATCTTTCTTTTCTACTCTCCAAATTCACTGGAAGCCTGAGAGGCAGATTTAGTGGTTGGGTTCTTGTCACACTATGACAGGGGTCCCAAAAACGTGGACTGCGGGCCACATGTGGGCCCTAAAGCTATTTCCTGTGGCCCACAATGATACCATTGTTACCAGTATTTGCAATATTGCTGTAGGAAAACGTTTCAGTGGTGCGGCCCTTGGGCTAACGTACTAGTCCTCATGCAGCCCTGTACTGGTCCTCATGCGGCCCTCGTGGTGATTTGCATTTGAGAGCCCTGCACCATCTCAAACGTTAGACAAATAAAAACTGGCATGCAGTTTAGTCAGAACCAGACAGTAATCCTCAATTAAACATACTTTTTAATTAAGAATTCATCCTGATCCTGTGATTTAACCCTTCCTGAAATTGTAGAGCCTTTTATCAACAGAGAACTTATAGATATCCCTGTCTTTACTGCACATAGTTATTAATTTTGCTGCCTATATGACCAGTTTAGCAGAGGTTGGAAATTCAACTTGCCATTTACTGGAGCAAGTAGTTTCCTTTCTTTTTCTGACAAAGCCCATAATAGAATATGCAAAAAGGAGGGGTGCAATTATACAGTGTTGTGAATAGCTAGGGAAAAATAGACTGAAAGAACAGAATTTCTGGATATGTTTTTCTGCTATGGTGCTGCTAATTTATTGCAATGGATTCTGCTTACAACCCTACATAGAGAACATTGTTGCAATTTGTGAAGTTATATTGAGTCGGAATGTTTACACATAACACTAAACAATCTATCATGAAAGAAACGAAGATGCATTCACATGAACTTAAGAGTGATACACATTCTGTTTATTCACATTATGGTGCTCATCTATTTCAGGAATGAAGAAGTTAAAAAAACTCCCTTACGTGAAATACAACATCCTTTCAAGATCCAAAGGGGCAGCTGTGTTAGTCCAGTTCAGTAAAACACAGAAGGATCCTGTGGCACATAAAGACTAACAATTATATTTATTGCATGAGCTTTTGCAGGAGAAAATTCCAGTTCATCCGATGCTTTGAAGACGGAGGAACTTAGAATGTAAGTCTGATGAAGTGGGATTTTCTCCCACAAAAGCTCATGCAATAAATATAATTGTTAGTCTTTAAGTGCCACTGGACTCTTTGTTAGTTATACAACATGCCAGGTGCAAGCGGAGTTGCTATACTTGCATCCCGTAGTGCTTGCGTCAGTGGCTCTGTGTGTGTGTGCCAGTCTGTCTCTCCAGGGGTGGCTCTGTGTGTAGGGTTACCAGATACCAAAGCATGGAAAGGAAGACAGGGAAGTACCAAAAGGAGGAAATTGGAGGACACATGGGAAAAAAGTAGTATTAATGTAATATTCTTCTGTTTTTAGGGGGCCCTGGAATGCTTCTCCCTAAAAATAGGGCATTCTGGGGCTTTCCAGCATACTTTAACCCCTGTAAGTAAAAAGCCAGACAAAATCATGTATTTTTAAAATGCCTGCCGGACAGAGGACGTGAAGGTAAAAAGGAGGACACGTCCTCCTTCTGCCTGACCTCTGGTAACCCTATCTGTGTGTGTGTGTCTGGGGGTGGAATTGAGGGGTCCACCTGTGCGGAGGGGGAGCACCAGTGCTGGGGGGCTCTGGGGCCAGCATATTACACTTTAACCCCTACAGCAGGTGTAGGTTACTCAATCCCTAGCCAAGTGCCTTCCCTGCCCATCTGTGGGTTTCCCTGGCAGACCACTGGTTGGGCTCCTTCCCCACCCACTTCCCGGAGCACTGGGCGCTTTCCCAGCTGCCCCCCCCTTTGCCCCACTCCCCACTTTGACCCCCAAAAGCCCCTCCCCTTTCCTCCCAGAGCTGTAACTAGGCCAGGGCGAAGGGGGCAAAGTCCCAGGTGGGGAATTTTAGAGGGCAGAGGGGAAGCATCCAGCTTCCCGCAGCAGCTGGGGATGGATCTGGATCTGTTCCCAGCTGCCACGAGGAGCCAGATCTGTCCTCTGAGCTCCCTAAAATTCCACTGGCAACAATCCAGATCCATGCCCTCTCCCCCCGCGACATGATGGTGGCAGCAGATGCTTCTCAGCTCATCCAGTGACAGCTGGGGATGGATCCGGATTCCCTCGGCATGCTGGTGGTGGCGGAATGCTTCTGCCACTGCCGGCAGGCTGCGGGGATCCGCATCCATCCCCAGCTGTTGCTGGACGAGCTGGGAAGCTTCCGCTGCCAGGGCCATCTGGATCCGCTCCTCCCCCCGGCTTGCCAATGCGGCAGAGGCTCCTCCGTTTGTCCGGCAGCAGATGGGGACAGATCTGGATCACCGCAGCCTTCCAGTGGTGGCAGAAGCTTTGCACCACTGCCAGCAGGATGGGGGAATCTGGGTCCGTCCCCATCTGCTGCCAGACAAGCGGAGGAGCTTCCACCGCTGGGGGGGGGGGGGGGAGCGGATCTGGATGGCCCCAGCGGTGGAAGCTTCCCAGCTCGTCCAGCGACATCTGGAGATGGATCCGGATCCCTGCAGCTCTCTGCCACCCGGAAGACTGTGTCTTCGGCCTGGCTAGGGTCTGCCACTGCCGGCTGTGTACTGCCGGCACTGATTTGTGCACCACTGAGCGATTGTTGCTGCACGCAGCTTACAGGGAACATTGGTCCTGGATATGAACCAGAGTTGAAACATCAATTAGGGCTTACTGACCCATTTCTCTGCATGTCTGTCTACAATTCTCACTCAAGTGCATTTTCATTTCCTCTTCTGTTAATTTAAATCTAGAAATCTGTGCAAGATTCACAAAAATGTATTGCTTTTTTATTTATTAATGCATCTTAGGCACAGATTATTTTGAAATTGTGAAGTTTTTGCATTCTAGGCATGTTGGGTTATTTTGAAGTTAAGCTGAGTTTACATATATTTTATTTTCTGTAGTATTGAATACCTACATAGAAAATGGTCTTATTAATGTTTACTAAATTGTTTTACTTCAAAGCATTTCCAGTCTGATCCCATGCATGCTAAGGGAAGCAAGTTCATAGATGCTGACTTTTCCTCCTTTCAGATTTTTCTCACCTAAATCCTAAACAAGCTGTGATAACTTGGAAATGCTGCATCTGTTCAGTCCCAACCTTTCAAACAAACAATAAAACAAACACCTTAGTATCTTGCCATTTCAAAAATACTTAAGTTAAGAACTTGGTTTGCAAGGTATTAGGCCAGATGTAGTAACTTTTCTTTACAAAGAATTGGTTTAGTCATCATTGACTGAGATTTGTAAAAACGTCAAATTCTTAAGGTATCAAATGCTGCTTTGTTGGCCATCCCTCTAAATCAAAAACAGATCATTTCTGAACATTAAAGTTTTGTAGTCTTTTAAATCTTATGGTGGACTAATGACATTCAGTTTCCACAGTACCCGTGTTCGTCTAGTCCAGAAAAAAAAATCAGAGTCATGTGGCACTTAAAGACTAACGGATTTATTTTTCGCATGAGCTTTCGTGGGAGAAAATCTTACTTCATCAGATGCTTTGAAAATGGGTGAACTTACAGAATGGAATGAAAATAAATGCAAGGGACTGTAAAACATAGGATCAGGCCATAGAGTAACAGCAAATCAGAGCAATTGTTAGGTTCAAACCCTGGGAAGCCTGAAGTCAAATTACCTTTTGTAATGGGAAAAGAACCCATAGTCTCAATTCAATCCTACTTTCACACAACTTAGTTTGCATATTAATTCGAGTTCAGCTGTTTCTCTTTGAAGTCTTGATGTCCCAGTCACATCTCTGATGACAGCCATTAACAAATCATTTATCGAGTGGTTAGAAAGATGCAAGTGCTCAGCAACTGGTTTCTTTGTTTTCTGATTTCTAATATCAATTCTATGTTCATTTATTCTTTTGGGCAGGGATCGTCCTGTTTGTCCACTGTATATGGTGTTGGGGCATTCTGGCACATGATGGCATAGATCATATTAGTCGATGAGCAGGTAAATGAGCCTTTGATGGAGTAGCAGGCTTGATAAGGACCTATGATGGTATCTATTGTGCAGATATGTGGGCAGATTTGGCAGCGTGGTTTGTTGCAGGGGTGTGTGCCTGCTTTAATGTTTCTGTTGTTAGATCTGTAGTTGCTGGTGAGAATCTGTTTAAGATTAGGGGGCTGCCTATAAGCAAGGAGGGGTCTGTCTCCTAACACTTGAGAGAGAGAGGGATCATCTTTTAGAATAGGCTGTAGGTCCTTAATGATCTGTTGCAGAGGTCTGACTTGAGGCTGTATGTGGTGACTAGTGGTGTTCTGTTGTTTTCTTTCTTGGGCCTCTTCTGTAGTAGGTGACTTCAGGGAACCCGTCTAGCTCTGTCAATTTGTTTTCTTACTTCCCCAGGTGGGTACTGTAGTTTCAAGAATGCTTGATAGAGATCCTCAAGATGTCTGTCTCTGTCTGAGGGATCAGAGCAAATGTGGTTATATCTTAGGGCTTGGCTGTAGATAATGGATCGTGTGGTGTGTTTAGGATGGAAGCTTGAGGGATGTAGGTAACTATACCGATCAGTAGGTTTCCGGTACAGGGTGGTGGTGATGTGTCTATCCCTGACTTGTACTGTAGTGTCGAGAAAGTGGGTCTCCTGTGTGGTGTGTTCCAGGCTCAATTTGATTGTGGAGTGGAAATTATTGAAATCTCTGTGAAAATCTTCAGTACCATCCCTGCCATGGGTCCAGATGATGAAGATGTCATCAGTGTAACGTAGGTAAAGAAGAGGTGTTTTGGGCTGAGACTTGAGGAAACGTTGTTCTAAGTCGCCCATAAAGATGTTGGCATATTGTGGGGCCATGTAGGTGCCTATAGCAGTGCCACGGATTTGGAGGTATAAATTATCCTCAAATCTGAAGTAGTTGTGGGTGAGTACAATGTCACAAAGTTCAGTCATAAGCTGTGCTGTGGCATCATCTGGGATGGTTCTTCTAATAGCTTCTAATCCATCCTTGTGTGGGATGTTGGTGTAAAGAGCTTCTACATCCAAGGTGGCCAGAATGGTGTTGTCTGGAATCTCACCAATGGACTGTATTTTCCTCAGGAAGTCTGTGGTATCTCAAAGATAGCTAGGGGTGTTGATAACATAAGGTCTGAGGAGGAAGTCCACATAGCCAGATAGGCATTGGCACTCTTACTGCCAGCCTGAGATGATGGGGTATCCAGCGTTTCCTTTTTTATGGATTTTAGGTAGTAGATAGAACATCCCTGGGGTTCTGGTGGTGTTTCTGTCTTTATATATTCCTGTGCTGTCTTAGGGAGTTTCTTGAGTAGGTGTTGCAATTCCTTTTGGTATTCTTCAGTAGGGTCAGAGGAAAGTGGTTTGTAGAATGTTATGTTGGAGAGTTAGATCACACTCTAAATGAGGTGGGTTTGAAGCAGGTGACAACACTGGCAGATGCAACCAATATCTCCACAGAATCTTCCTACTCATAATGTGAATAATGCCAAACTGAATATCTGTCTGGAGACATCAGGGAAAATAAAGGTCCTGAAATGTCTTTCAGGTTTTGATTTAGCATTCAAAATCTGAGACCCATTCACGATTACATTGTGGATGAAGGCAGCCTTCCTTTTTGCTACTGGCTTTGTGTTAAACAGCATGAACATAAGGGCCAATTTCCTTAAGAAAACTAAACCCATGATGCTGTTATTAAATGTATCACCTTGGTTTTGTTTGCTACAAAAATTTTGGTTTTGCTTTATGTCCTTCTAGGCCACAAGGACGGGACCCAAACTTATCCATCCAGCCCTTACCCATAACCACTGTATTCCACCTCATATCAGTACTCCTCAAGTCTCTTGGCCACCAAAGGGATCCTGCTGCCATAGCTGGTATCCGAGCACTGATTTTGAGGCAGGCTGTCAAGACCACGGACAGTTATTTATCTCTCAGACTCTCCACTACACCCATGTACAGCTCATGGGAAACAAGCCCCTTCTCTCTAAAATACATGGATCTTACACTCTTACATGGCTAAGCATTTCTATTTCTGTTTATTCTGGCTATATATAGAGTGTGCTTGCTTGATAAACCACTGTTGTAAAAGATACCCTATGAAACATACAGGATATGCAATCAAGCTGAATGAATATTGCTGTTGGAACACCTCTGCATGACTTTAACTAGAAAGACATTCTATTAAGATCAGGCTTTTTCATTTAATATTACATTATCTCCATATGAAAGTGAGTATGTTATTGAAGTAGGAGGCCACCCCAGATAACGGAGCGGGGTCTCATAAAAGATAATGTCTAACTACTAAATAGGAAAGTTTTTCACCTTTATGTGATTGATTTGTGAACAAAAATTAAATGGATATTTCCAAAAGGGAATAACGGAAGGTCTCAGTTTGGAAATCTTGCACACTGAGTTGTGTGTCTTTACCAGTAACAGTGCTGAATTAATTTAGGGGAAAAAAGAAGGAACCTTTATTATTAAAACCCTTACCACTTGTACATCTGAACAAAAGTACACATTATGGAAATCTGCAGCAGCAGATTCCAAAGCTAAAAGCAAAGCATATTCCATTACCATTATAAAGCTCTAACACAAATACAATTACCTCGTTGGGAATTTGACAGTGAAATGTCTCCCAGAGCCCCATCAAAAATGCTGAATCATCAAAACTGATATTTTTAGACTAGAGGAAATGTACCTATTTTGATTAAATATTCTTCAGGGAGGTTTTTCACAAGTCCATTGTGGAATTTCCGGTCAAAATGAGAGTATTTCCATCCCTGAATAACCAACAGCCTGGTAGGTAGGCACTCATTTAAGCCTCTGATTTGCCTAATTTGGAACAGGTACATCCCAGGGGACTACCTGAACCGTCAGGCTACTGGCTATTCAAGGATCTCTCCCTGTTCCACTGCAGGGAAAAAAATGACTCTTACAGAAGCAGAATTCTTGTTTTCCAGCCAGGGTACTCATGTAAAAATGATTTACTTGGCTCCAAATGATATTAAATCAATCATAATTGAAATGATTAAGGCTATGCAGTGGGGGCAAGAAGAAAAGAAAGGGTTTGTCACAGATCTGTATTTTTTATTTACAAGGACATTTTTAGTCTTAAACTGGCCTTATTAGTTTCACTGTTGTCATGCAATGTTAATATCTTATATGCACAACACTAGATTGTTCTACTCCTCCCCATCTCCTGACACCTAGGAAAACAGTCGCAGTTTGTCACTAACCCACTTTGCTCTTTCCCATGTAAATCTTTTATCCCATAGCAATCGCAGCAGCCCTTCCCCATTTTGCCTTTCCCTACCCCGATGACTCAATAACAAGGAACCACATCACATGTAAAATTTAAAAAAAAAAAAATCAAAACAATTAAATCTGTTACTTCCAGCAGAACTCTCTCAACAGTTGGATGAGAGCCTGAGCTAAAAAAATGCTTGGATTGCCCTGCTATCTTAGAGCACCCTGTCAAACAAGAAAAACCCTTTTTCAGCATCATTGACTCTCCCGTAACTATGTCAGCAACTTGTTGTTTTATCACAGGCATCTCGGGCAGTTTTCCTCTCCATCCTGTGATACTTCTTAAAAATTTGTATCACTCCATCACGGCCATAATTTTGTCTGGTTGCCCTCATTAATTTGAATGGTTTGCTCACATTTTTAACATATCCTGATGAACCAGTTACCATATATTTTAGGGAGACAGGGTATTTTAAACTGACTAACCTGTGTTCTGAGCAGCAGGCTCACTCTGCTGAAGAAAGCAATCTTGCAGACTTGCTACTTGGGAAAGGGAGCCCTTCACTACCAGCTTCAGCTCATCCAATGTATCCTGGAGCAATAAGAGGAAGTTCACATCATCCATCTCCAAAACAATGAACAAAGAAACATGCAAGCTTGACATGGGGAAGCCTCTTAACTGATGTGTTGATAGCTCCAATGCTTTCTTTGTTTTAAAAAAAAAAGCGCTGGTACTCTTCTGTCCCTGCTGATCCCGCCACGCCCCCCTGCACCTGGGCCAGCAAAAAATGTACCTCCTGCATACCATCACAAAAAAGCACTGGATAGCGCTATCTTCGTGTTGGATGAGGTGGCTTAATAGCCACACTACTGTATGTCCTAACTCCTTTGGCCAGTCTTTAAAGTCCTTTTTGACAGAAGACATAGCAATGAGCCATGCAAAACCCCACCTTTTGGTTTTGCAGATTTTCACACAGGTTGATTTTTTGCCATTTCAAATCCCATAATTTAACGCACCAAATTTCAACAATAGATGCTACTGAAGAGTCAAACTGCATATTTCTTGTGTGTATGGATGGAGTCTATATATTGTTCCAATTTAAAAATCTTTAAGAAGCTAATTAGTTTTCATTTTTGAAGTAAATAACAATTTACAAATAATCTGACCTCCTAGTGATACTGACACTAGAACATCTTGATGAGGTAGATCATCAACTGGTTGAAATCCTGGCCCCTTTGCAATCAATGGCAAAAGTCTCACTGACTTCAGTGCATCCTGGTATTGCTACATCTAGAGTACCCATCCTATTTTCCATTCATTTTATAGAATATTGTAAGACTATCTCACTGGTTATGCACCTTCTTTCTAATTGCTCCATCTGCTCCTAAGTTTTCATACTTACCTGTGCCTTTTTCTGTAGGATGCGAATTTCCATAGACTCTAAGCTCTGGTATAGACCTGAAAATGCTTTAGGTAGACCTTGAATGGCATCCACCTGCATGCAGTCCACGTACAGCTCTGCTGTGCTGGATCCACGCTGCAGACCATTCAGCCTCAAAAGGACAGCATGGCGCTTCCCATCAGCCAGCTGGATGTTGCTGAACATCACAGAGTTTAGCTTCCCATCGTTCTTCAGATAACGCAGGGTGACTAGTAGAGAAAACACAACATGACTATAGGATGGTAACACAAAAGGCGAGGCATAGGCTGACCTATGTCCTGATAATATGAGTGGCTGGTGAATGTGGATGCTTCTCACTGCTCAGGTTTGTTTATTACTTTTATTTTGACGACCATATCCCATGTGCAAATATATGCAGAGAAAATAAATTTGACATAGAATTGCAGGAAATGCAGATGAAAAAGAATACTTGTTCATCTACCCATCAGTGCACTACTGCTGCTTACAGATCGTTTTCCCATGCTTTGTTCTGGCCAGTTTTAAATTACTCCAATGATGGACCATACGTCACCATAAAAGGGCATAATACCATAAAATGCACAGAAACAGCTGTCCAGCATTTAACTGGAAATCCACAATTACTAAAATAGCAGAGATGCAAAGGAGTAGCCGTGTTAGTCTAGTTCAGCAAAACAAACAAGGAGTCCTGTGGCACTTTTAAAGACTAAGGCTGTGTTCACACAGCACTTTTGTTTCAAAACAACCTCGTTGTTTTGAAACAAAAAAAACCATGTTCAAACAACACGCTGTTGTTTCGAAACAACGAGAACCTGTTGTTTCGAAACAAGGGCGTTGTTTTGAAACAAGTTAAACCCCATTTGGGGGGCGAAACAACTCATGTGAACATGTTGTTTCGGAACAAGACGTTCCGAAACAACAGGTCAAGGACTGCCCCCTCAGCACCCTGGCCAGGGAACA